>OZ005649.1:141079419-142279419 GCA_963930645.1 Salticus scenicus
TGTATTTTTATGAAATGAAGCAATAAAAAACCCCACGAACTTTTGTAACGACCTAATAATTAAGCATTTTTAAGTTTTATTTATTCATTTATTTACTTTTTAAATGGAAAATATCAAATGCCAAGCTGATATAAGAACCATTCTTATCTGTTTTATAGTTATGTGATAATTAAAAAATTACCATTCTATAAAAAATAAATTTTTACGGATGGCAAAATAATAAATCTTGTGGAAAAAAAGAGCATTATTTTCAGTTACGTTTTGCATGAAATGATAAAAAATGAATTATTTTTTTAGTTGTATTTTCAATAAAATGATTTGGAATATATATATATATATATATATATATATATATATGCTCCAGAAAAATTAATTGCAAACAGCACTAATTAGTGCTGAACGATTTATTTACTGTTTAGTCTTCGGGGAGAGAAAAAAAAAAAAAAAAAAAAAAAAAACTGTAAAATTGAACAAAGGAAGTGAGAAGTGTGAGTAGTTATTTTAAGATGAGTTTTTAAAAAGTACACTTATTGGATTATCTGAAGTTTATTTTCATTTTCTCTTTTTACACTTGAGTAGATCTTTGACATTAATAACTTCTAAAGCACTTATAATGAAACGAACCATGAAATCAACGTATTTAACACTCGCCAAAATTTTTGCAAATGCTGTGATTATTGATATGATAACGTAGACGCGGAAGGAAAATTCACCTACAAAAATTTTTGTGCTTCAATTTTTAAAAGTGCTTTAAAAGGGTTTATGGCGGTTATTAGAGAATGGTTATCTTTTTAAAATGGAAGGGATGAGTTTAATGCTTTAAAAATTTTAAAATTTTGTTGGTGGCATTTAAACAAAATGAATTTGGATAACTGTAAACTTTTTTTTAAAGTATGCTTTGCATGAAAATGAATTATTTGAAAAGCGATAGGAACAAAAGCTTTATAACCTTACTATTAATCATTGGATATTTATTAAAGACTGCTAAAAATTTAATGTAGTGTTTAATCAAATTTTGGTACGAGTCAAAATTTAATATTACAGTATCTTAAAAAAAAAAAAAAAGAAACATTTTACCCTGATTTGACAGTTAATTAAAACTAAAGTGAGAGTAAAATGTTTGATCGTATGATTACAGAGATTTTAGCTATATCAATTGGAACTGGAATTTAAACTGTGTAAAATAAATATATAAATAACGTGTACATTTTTAAAATTATATATATGTCATTAACAAACGAGGCATGTAATAAACAGAAAATTGATGTTAATAATAAAACAATATCCTAGAACAGGGGTGGCTAACCTACGGCCACCGGGCCGCATGCGGCCCGCGAGGAAATTAGCGATATTTAAAATTTAAGAACTTTGGTTAACAATTAATAAATTCGTTCTGAATTTTTTAATTGAAAATATCTTTCAACGGTTGCTAAATTAAATAAACAACATACGGTTGTAAAAAATATTATTAAATCCATTATTGATTCTTTTTATTATAGCCATTAATGTATAGTCTAGTCATAAATTTTTGACGGTTCTATTGTTAATTTATGTATAAAAATAACTTAATGAATTTTGCTGTAATTCTTCATCCTCTCTTCTTCTGAAAAATGTACATACATACATAGTTTATACACTGTTAAATCTATATAAACAAACACATACTTATATATGTATATGCAGTGTGGCCCGCCTGAATAAAATAGATCTCCAATCCGACCCGTCAAGTGTTTCGGGTCGGACCCGTCAAGTGTTTCGGTACAGTCAAAAAATCCCTGACATCTGAATCAGTTTGTAGTTATAAATTTTGGTGGAGGGCCACATTCAAATCCAAGTAACTTGTGAAATGGTGCGTTGATTATAAATTAAAAGAATGATATCTAAAAACTACATGTTTTTAAGTTTAATTAACGCAATTAATTTTCTTCCAAGAAAGCTGGTTTAGATTAAAGTATTTTACGTTTATTTCAGTTTTACTAATTAATTTACGTATTTTTCTTTTCCAGTTAAACAATTTTTGCATCTTTCTGTTTGCTTTGTCATTAGCTGTACCTAAAAATGCATCGATTTTCAAAGAAATTCAATTTAGAAACAGCCATGAAAAATTCTTGAGAGTAATGCTTATTCGAGGATTTTTTATAGGCAAGGGAGAAAAATAGAATTTTTTTTCTGTGCAGTTTTAATTAAATAAGTTTACTGATATAATTTTTGTGCTTGATTAAACCAAGCTCTAGAGCTAGGTATATGTAATTCTAAATTTTTATTTTTTCTAGATGACGTAGTTTATATGAAGAATCAAATATTAGTAAGGTATATCTTGATCTTGTGGTTGCAGTTACAATAGTTCCAAAATTTGATTTCCTTCTTAGCCTAATTAATGATAACGTGAATCTTGATCTTGTGGTTGCAGTTACAATAGTTCCAAAATTTGATTTCCTTCTTAGCCTAATTAATGATAACATGAATAATGTTATAAAAGAGTTAGTTAAAATTTTATAGCAGGAAAATGATACCAGAAGTGTAACTTCTAATAATGACTCATCTACTGAGATGTTTTAGTTTTTTTGAACTGTCATTTTCAATAAAAGCCGTACCTAATACACGTTAACTTAAAAATTTTATTTATATAAAATTTTTCATTAACATGACATGTATTGATACATTGATAAAAAGTATCATTAGAATGTGACTGAATTTCAGTAAATAAAATCATAAAAAAGGTGAAATATTTTATTGGCAGTTGGTACTCTGCGGATCTACTGCATCAGAATAATAATAATAATAATAATAATAATAATAATAATAATAATAATGTACAGAAACCAATAGCAGTTAAAAATTTAGTTTTAACTGGCGCAAAATTTTAACACCGTAAAAGTATTAATGACACTATTAAAATGCTTTTACATTGTAAAAAACAGTGTAAAAGTATTTTGAGCTGTCTACTTATCTTTACACTGCCCTTAAAACATTACATGTTTAAAGGATTATGCATGAATGAAAAGGATTAATGCATTCATTCATGCATGATTCCTCTTATTTATTTATTTATTTCAATCAATGATATATCTATCTTAGAATGTGAGCTGGAAAATATAAAACATTTTATATTCAGTTAAGTGTAAATTTATCTTCCACATTTTCAGACTGAAATTAAATATGCCGACGAAGTTGTTTAATAACACTTAAGTTATTTTCTTTAAGTGGATGATTGAATTTAAATATATGTTTGTTAGTTGCAACAATGAAATCAGACGGTACAGTGTTATTTAACAGAGATTTTTTAGAATATTCTTGCAATATTTAATGTTAATGTGTGTGTGTGTGTGTGTATATATACATACTTCGATTTAATATCTCATTTATAATATATATCGGCTAGGTAGATTCTAGATTATGAGGTAAAATATTAACATTTTTTTTTCTTTTTAGAAAAAATTGAAGCTGTTTGTGTGTGCATGCATGTGTAATAAGAAATCGGAACTGCGTACGCTATATACAGTACAAATATTTTTATTTCTCTTTACTCGTAATATGGTAGAGAAGAGGTACTATTTTTTTATCAAATCTTCGAAAATGAGTCTTTGTTATATTTACTCGTTTTGAGGTCCTTTGAATCCGAAAATCATGTTTTTAGCGGTTTATTTGTGTGTATATCTGTCTGTGTGTCTTTATGTCTGTGTTCTGCCTCAAGAACAAATAGTATCAGGAAGTACAAACTCTGTATTCAAAATCTGTATTATTTAGTGATGCTACACTAAACGTTTCGTTGAGATCAAGCAAATGGTTCGTACAAGGACATCCAAGAAAATTCAAATGTGTTACTTCTATGAGAAAAACTTCTGGTAAGTACAGTGTAATATCTAGGAAGCTGCCCTAAACAAAATGAAATGAATGTATTTTTTTTTTTATATATGTATAAAAACATGTTTTGTGTAGATTGTCGTATGGAAATCATTCATCATTCGTTTACAGGGCTACCCAAAGTATTTGGATATATTGGGGATATTCTTCGAAATTTCTGGAAGTGTATATTATTGTATTATGTGTGTTTCATATAAGACTAAATTTAAGTACACAATTTGATGTGCATATAGTTCATAGACTTAAAATTAAGCTAAACGTTCTTTTCTGTTGAATGTAATTGATAGAAGTTCTTTGTTCCTTTTCACTATGTCGACGGACACTTTTCAGGAGGGAAAATTAATTTTTAGTACCCATACTGTAAACAAAGTATTTTTTGAAGTTCTATTTTCAACTCAGTTTTTTTTTTTTTTTAAATATATATATAAAATGTGATATTATATACTTGCAAACCCTTGCAAAATTTTTGCACTTTATTTCTTTTCTTATTTACTTTTAGAATTTGAAACTCAAAAATATTATACCCATTTTACCACCAAATGAAAATTTTAAGTTACCAGAAGTCAAATTATAATTAGAACCAAATTAATATTGTGCAGTAGTGAAACCAAAATCATTCAAAGAAAGGTTTCAAAATAAAATTTAGGGTTGAAGATCCAGTTTTCATACTTCCGCAATCAGTACAGTTTTAGTATAGGGCCCCCCATGACCCCGTTTAAATTGTTGTCGCCATATTGTCGATGGCATTTTATTTATCTTTTTGGCATCCTTTTTTGGTAAAAAAAAAAAATCCTGTTTTGATTATACTTTTTATGAATGCGTTTTTTAGTCAATTTATGATAATAATTCCTATTCTGTATATATCTTTAAAGTTTTGCTAGGTTTAAAATGACGCTTCCAAATATTCTGAAGAAGCAACTTTTAAAAATACATTTTTCTATAAAATGGTCTCATAAGATAAATGTTATTTTTTCTTATTAGATCATTAAGCTGAAACCATGTGCATAAATATTGTCCATTTATAAATATTATATTTTTATCCTTGCGTATTTTATTAATTACATCTCTATCGTATCGTTTCAACAAAATGTAATCGTAATTCGTCCACGTTAGAGAAATATTATACACATAATATCCCATTTGGAGACATACTGAATACGAAAGTGCAGTTTTTAACGGTTGATCTGCATGTATATCTATCAACAGCATAACTTAAAAACAAATAATTGCCAGATTCAAGTCTGGTATTTTAAATTTCATATTAGGTTGCTACTTGAAAATTTTGATCAAGATTGGCAAGTTTGAAGGCAAATTAATTGCAGTCTTGTATTTTTTTTTTTTTTTTAATAAATGTAGGCGTTATAATTCAACGTGGTTTGAGGGGGCGATGGCTCCTCTCACACAGAATTATATATCAAATAAAACTGTTCCAAAACCTATTTTGGATTAAAACATAGATTAAACTTTATTTTACTTTTTTGATTTTACGATTTAATCTACAATCTATTGGGTTGTTCGGAAAGTCATTTCGTTTTTCTCTGCAGAGGACTTAATTGTATTTTTTTCACACCTTCTTCACATTTAAGTTGCATTGCCATTACATATTCTGACAGCTCATATAGCAAGGCTTGCTTGTGAAAAAGGTCGTTTTATTCTGCTCAATATTTTTTGATTGGTGCCCTATCAAATAAAGAAAATCAGAAGCGACATTTTCGGCATATTTTGTTTTTGCTATCAAAAATGCGAAAATACTATTCAAACAAGGAAAAAAAGTATACGATGTGTGCACAGAAAATTTATTTAAAGAACGCTATTGTCAAAACTGGTTTACCAAATTTTGTTCTGGCAATTTTGAGTTGAAGATGCATGCATAACGTTCTAGAAAACCAGTTTGTGCTAATGAAGACAAAATAAAGTATTGATTTATGAAAAACTGCCAAATAACAATTCGTGAGATCGCTAAGAAACCGATCAAAGTGGAGAATATATAATTCATTAAAATATTTATACAATATAAGAAAATCGTCTTTCATTTTCGAAGGAAAAAACGAAATTACTTTCCGAACAACCCAATATCTATATAGTAGTGAAATGTAGGGTAAGAAAATGTCGTGTCAATGACATACCAGATTATTTCAATAATATTTAATCAGATTAAGAAGATTTTTAGGAGAAAAAGTAAACATTTTTAATTAATTTATTTTTATGTCAACCATGTTTCCATTTTTAAGTTTCTTTTACTTTTGTATCAAAAATATTACGAGAAAAAATACAATTAACATGTTGAGCGCCATGTCAGCCATTCTAGATTCTAGACATTTTGTCATATATCTCTAAGTACTGAAGGAATCATCTTGAAACTTTAGGAGTGTGCAGAACATGTTATACTTCAAACATTTCAGTGAAAGTTTTACCCCGAAAGTAAAAGCAATATCAATAAAAAATTAAAACGTTAAGCGCCCTGTCAGCCATCGGTGGCTGATAGTGTCAAACAGGATATAAAGCCATGTCAACCATCGGTGGCGGATATAAAATAGGTTATAAAAATAAAAATATCACATTTAATGATTTAGCATTTAACAGGGAAGAGGTGCCGCTCACCGCTCTAGGAGCAGTGTCGAGCGATTCCAGCTATGCTAGGCCCCTCTTCCGGAGTTTATTTAAACTCTAAAAAAAAAAAAAAAAAAAAAAATACAATGGCCGCTAGAGACAGGTACATTTAATGATTGAAAATTTATTAAAAATTTGCTTAATCTTTACAGGAAGAATCATTATGGAATTTTAATAGATTTTAAGAATTTGCGTGGCGCTCAACGTGTTAAAGACTTTAATTAAAGATATCACAAAATTATGAAAAAATAAAAAATGTTTGCTTAATTTTCGTTTCGATTTACGAATTTTAAGTGGTTAGAATTACATTTTTATGCGATTTAGTTTTGTTATTATAGACTGATAATCCCTCTATATTATAAATTAAATATTTGCAACTATAGATAGGTGATGTGGTCGTGTAGGAGTTATTTGCCTATAAGAGGGATCAGGTCTGGAGGAGTGTCCTTTCTGGGGATCTATCAGAGAGGTTCTATCCGTAGTTTTCGGGGAAAACAACGGAAAGCTTCATACGGCTAGGTCGACGGGAGCGACTTGGGTTAGTATTCTCGTTTTACATTTAAAAATACTAAAAAAAAAAAAAAAAAAAAAAAAAAAACCTACGTTGAATAACGTTTAACCCTTTAAGGTTCACTACTTAATTTATTTTAAAAATTACTAAACTAATTTTAAAAATGGCTTTTAGACACATAGCTGATCACAAATATTTAAAAAATAAAAAATTAGCATTGTTCCTTTTCGAGAAATTTTCGGTTTGAAACATCTGTAAGTAAACCTTATTAAATTCAAATAATATTTAATTTAATAAATAAATCACTTTATAAGTAAACATTATCGACAACAAAAACTTGTAAAAGTTGCATAGATCCCAACATTTCAATTTATTCCGGAGTATTTTAACCCTTTGCGGTGCAAGGTAATTCGGATCATTTAAATTACACTGCCCCCGGAATTTACGAACATGATTAAAATAGAAGAAATTTTAAATTTTCAAGTTAAAAAAAGGGCCTTTTCTGCTATGTTATAAATGTAAATTTTTGCTAAAAAATTTCCGGGATGAATTTTTGCACTTGAGAATTAAAATTAGGTGTTCCATCAGCGGGAACGCTGCGACTGAAAGGGTTAAAACACATAAAATTGATAGCCATGCGTACTTGTTCATTCAAGGTACCGTAATTGATTAGTATTACGAAGCTTTTTACGCTTTTTAAATTCTAATAAGTACATACGCATTAATTAAAAAAAAAATGGATTCAGTGATGTAATAAATATAAAACTCTATTTGGATAATGAGAGTTTTTAAAAATAATTTATTAACAGACTGTTCGTTAAAGCTTTTTTCGTAACATTATGGGATATAACTAACATAATAAAAAGAAATTATAAGGTTATTTAAAAAAATGTTCATTTTTCTTCTTCACCTTTTTTTTTCTTCGAAGTTGAATGACTTTTAATGCCAAGGTCACAATTCACTTCCTTATTTTATGATAATTATTGTAAAACGAAATACGGCCTTTATAAATACATTCCTAAGAAAGCTAATACCTCCATTTAAATTTTATGGTTTATTGCGTAAAACTATATTTCTTAGTTGTTTTATATACTGTCATTTAAAGAAGCGTTTTCATTAAAAATTTAATTACTTTTAAATCGAAAAAAAATTGATTTTTAGTCGCTTATTTAAAATGTTAGTTAATTTGTAATAATTTAAAGAAAACTTCTTTCTAAATTTCCCGTTAAAGCAAAACATATTATAATAATAAATTCCCTTTACGAATAAAAGAAGTTTTTTTAAATATTATTTTTTTTTACAAAATCGTTATATTTAAAGTGATAATTTTGAAGCTTGTAGTACGATTTTGTGAAAATTGTTACCATGTTTTACATTAAATAAATGTTCTTTTCCGAGAATATGTAGCCATTAATTATTTTACTTCATAAGTTCATTAATTTATTAGATATTATAAGAAAAAAAAATAAATCTATGGACTGAATTATAGCAGCGTTGCTCTATGTACTAGGCCTTAAATATTCATTTATCTTTTATCATTTAAAACTTAGAAATAAAAATTTAGTTAATTTATTAAAAAATTAAAAGTTGTTTAAATAGTTTTAGTGTAAACGTCATATATATGTTCTCATGAATTTCTAGTGCAAGACATATTATAAACATGTTAAGAGAAATGAATTTAACCAAACGCTTGACACAGTGACAGAATGAAATCCCTGCCTAATAGGCTATCCACCGTTCACTTTGATATATTTTTCTTATTCTAATCTATTAATTTATTTTATTAGGGTCAATTTCTTAGTTTAGTTTTTCATGCTACTATTTTCAATGCAACAATCCTCAAAATGCATATTTATAAGGAAAATTTTCAATTTTGCTATGTTGATAAAATCTTAAATTACGAATAACTTACGAAATTTTTCTATTACAATATTTGTAGTCAATCATGTTCAAACATGTATCATAAATGCTATTTTGAAGTTGTCTGATATAATTATGATCCTCAAAATGGACGTTTATGCTCAGTTTTGCCCTATTCTTCCATGTTAAGTAAATCGTAAATATCAAATAACTTACGAATATTTTAAATTGGAGAATTCATAGTCTATGATATTCATGCTAGTATCCTAAATAATATTTCAAAAGTGGTCATCTTTACGATGAAAATATCCCTCAAGATTGACGTTTATGTGAAATTTTGCCCCATTCTGCCATGTTAAGAAATTCGTAAATTTCTAATAACTTACGAAATTTTTTTATTGGAAAATTCCTATATTCATGCTATGATATTTATCATGATTACGAATTCTTTAAATTAGAGAATTCATAGTCTATGATATTCATGCCATTATACTAAATAATATTTCAAAAGTGGTCTGACATCTTTACAATGAAAATATTCCTTAAAATTGACGTTTATGTAAAATTTTGCCCTATTCTGCCATGTTAAGAAATTCGTAAATTTCCAATAATTTGTGAAATTTTCAAAGTAGCATGTTTATAGTTGATGATGTTCATTCCGGCATCAAAACCGATATTTTAAAACTGGTCTGACATTTTTACAGTAAAAATTTCCCATTTAATGATCGTTTAAGTGAAATTTCACACTTTTCTCCCATGTTAAGAAAATCGTAAATTTCTAATAACTTACGAAATTTTTTAATTCGGATGCTGCAAATGAATAGGGTTCATGCCAGTATTGAAAGTAATATTTTAAAACTGATTTGACTTTTTTGCGACTATTTGTTCTTGAGATATCGTGTACACAGACTAACAAACTAACTAACGGACTAACAAAGTAATAGACACTCTACAGACGGACACCATAAAATTTTTGTCATTTTCGGATTCCTCACACTTAAAAATGCGTAAAAAGTCAAAAACCCAAGGTCGAAAAATTTCACGATTACCTAAGTTCCCCATCCTATGGGGAACCATATAGGTATGGTTCCCCATACCTATAGTATGATGGGGAACTAAAAACAATTCAATTGTTCAAACAATTAATGTGTGTATGGAATAATTCAATTGTTTAAATGGATGTATTTCGATTGATGACTATTTTCAGCAATTCAAAACGACGGCCAAATCCCTCTATATATACCTGTTAATGAAATATAAATGACATTTAATTATTTGTCTTCGATTATATTGATTAGAAACACGATTAATTTAAAATAAACTAAATATGCATTCACAAAAGTTTGCGGAAGATAAATAAAACATATAAGATCATTTGACTAATTGGAATTAATATTTAAGTAATAAATAAATCAAAATGAAAATTTTAAAGCTATTATGACGTCAGTTTTATCAGAAATTTTCAATGATCCAGGTTTAACTTTTCTTTTCTTTCTTTTTTCTTCTTCTTTTTTTTTATTCACGTGTCAGAAAATGTTAAAAATAAATAAAGAAAAAACAGAAAATTGTACGCATTTTATTTTTGGCGGCATCTTTTTTAAAATTACAGCTCAAAGAAAAATGTCAGTAAAAAAAAAAAAAAAAAAAAAAAAAAGGCAAAAATCGCATAAAGCGTAAAACATAAAAAAAAATCAAAATGAATATATATATATATTTTTTTCAAATACACCGCTCATCACAATTAGTTGATGTGTATCTTAGCAAAATCTGATAAGGTTTCCATGCACAGTTTTTGAGCCTATAAAACTTTTATAACTCAAATGTTTTGCCCTACTTCAACATTAAATATAATATAAATAATGTATTGACATATAAACGGTTTATTTCTTCATATTTATTACACACTTCTATGAAAAACAATCTGATGTGTCACTCACACGACTTTCTCTTACCCTGAAATTTAATACTATAAATACAGGTTGAAGATTAAAAGTAAGATAACGAGTACTGTTATGTAAACCTGTGTTAAACAATTCATATTAGACTTCTGAAGAGTTTTATAAGATAATTAGTTCTGTGTGAGGGGGGGGGCTACCGCCCCTCAACCCCCCGTTTCATTAATGCACCTACATTTACATAGAATTTAATTCGGTTATTAAAAAATAATTATCTTTTTAAAAAATAATTTATTAAAATTATTATTTAAAAAAATTATCTTTTATGATAAGGCAGACGATTTCCATATTAGAGAAGTAGTATAACACCAAATATCAATAAAAAGTTCATTTTATTCTCAATATTAAAAAAAAAAAAAAAAGTACGATTTTTTTTTCAAAATTTTTTTTCGTTAAAAGTAAAAAAAATCGATAACTTTATTTTAATTTATCGCAGATCGATGGTTCAACTATTCGTACCTGGGGGGCGAGGCTCCTACATACACAAAATTTTTTTTCCCAGTTAACTATCTCTAATACAAAAAATATATATTCGTTTCATTTGGTTTAGTGCAGTCTATAGACTTTATACTCTACTTACCTGCAATTTCCCCCACAGACGTAATGTATTAGAATTCTCTTGATTGTCCCTGTACACGAACCATTTGCTTGATCTTAACGAAAAGCTTACTGTAGCATCCCTATATGATACAGATTTAGAATACCAAGTTTGAACTTTCTGCCATAATTTGTTTTTGAGATATATTTATAACAGACAGACATACACTCAGACCATTTGCTAAAAACATGATTTTCGTAATCAGGGGACCTCAAAACGTGTAAATATAACAAAATCTCGCGTTCGAAAATTTGACCCAAAAACAATACTTTCTCTACCTTATGGGTAAAAGAAAATAAAAATGCTAAATTTCATGTCTTTATCTGAAACAGTTTTTAGGGTGTAAGCTAAGAAAGTGGAAAAGACATGATAAATTGAAAAACGGCAGCAGCAGCTTTTTTGTTTTTAGAATAGAAAGATATTTATGATTAATTATGCGTCTAGTGACCATTTTTGAAATTAGTTTAGCAATTTTCAAAAAAAGATGTGTAGTGACTGCTAAAAAATTAAATAAATCTGAATTATTAAATATAATCGTTGTCAATCATTGTATAAAAAAATTTTTTAACAATAAGAATATTAAAGACTAATACCAATTCTTAATAAGCATATTGGTCAACTTGTTTTCCACTTTATTTTCTGTATTATTATTAGTTTTAAATTATCTCTGCATTTTAACCTAATGACCAAATTGCGTGCCTTAAGGATATTATTTTTTCTTTCCTAAGCTGATATTTATGGACATTTGTAAAGTAATTTCAATCATTAGGTGTAAACTACACTGAGCTTATGTAATTCAATAACTGAATTATACATACCCATTAACGCTAGGTTATTTTTTACTAGTTTACTTAAAATAGGTTAAGATTGTTGCTGTTTAAATTTCGACTTCGTTGAGCAAAGGTTGAAAGTCGGCCTTGGCACAGTCAATCTTTAAAACTTGAATATTTAAAAATGCAAAGATAAATTGCACTTAAAATTCGATACGTATTGCAATACATCTTATATATTAAAAAAATTTATGAAAACTAAAGTCAGTCCGTCTGGCCGTTCTATCCGGCCGATTTCCTTCATTTTTTTTTAAATGAAAGGTATTTAGGCACAGATATGTCATCAATCATTGAAATTTACTCAACTTCCACCTTACTCAAGTTATACTCAAACGCGATTCTTCCCTGTACATTTCTTATGGGACACATTCACTCAAACAATTCGAATTCTCATAGCTCGTAATTTTTTTGTTACAGCTGATTTTTTTTTTTTTTTTTTCAATAATAATAATAAAAACTGGACTTAATGTTTATTTATAATAGCTTAGTTTGCTGGTAGTAATTGAACGGTATTAACTAACATTTATAAGCATATTTTGGTGTGTCTTCATATGCTCTATGTAAAATGAATTATCAAGACAGTTTAATTTTATTGAATGTATAAAAGTTTGACTCTTTGCTTTCTGCGATATAAAAAAAACAGCTTTGAACTGTGATAGTATTAAACGAAAGGCAGAGTTTCGTTTGGTTCAATGTAATTTTTTTGTTACATCTGATTATTTTTTCGCGATGCTTTATTTAAAAATAGAAATTCAAACAAAATGGAGTTTAGGATTTAAAATCATGCAAATTTAAGGTTTATTTAAAGTTATTATCATAGGCCCGGACAACGCCGGGCGGGTCAGCTAACATGTAGTGATAGTATTAAACGAAATAGAAAATAAAAGATAGCAACTATTTATTTGGAGTCAGTTTGACGTCACCAATGACAATACTTTGTAGAAAGTGGTGTCGTATATAGTATTTCTATTTATAAGCATTTTTCCGAATTTCTTTTTTTTAAGTGAAATGTCGTAAATTATATTAGATGTTTTAACTTGAAATACATTTAAATAATGATGCGACGGTTTTTGAAACATTACGGTCAATAAAGTGACCGTCGCATTCGACGGGTTTCAGCTAGTAAACACTGAAAAGAATTAATTGCGATATTTTATATAGAAGAAAATTAAGATATCAGAAACCTGTTTCTTATAAAAATAGGCTTTTACTTTTCTCTTTTGAAGTTTATGAAAATATTATAACAAACAGATATGCACATATAAATGGCACATACAAAATGACACACATATAGAAAAAAAAAAAAAAAAAACCTTCAACTTTTCCATTTATTTCATTTTATTCTCTCCTCTCTACCTCACTTCACTTTTTACAATTATTTTAATGTAACTAAAATAATAAAGACAACAAATAATAATAATAACAATAATAATAATAAAAACTGGACTTAATGTTTATTTATAATAGCTTAGTTTGCTGGTAGTAATTGAACGGTATTAACTAACATTTATAAGCATATTTTGGTGTGTCTTCATATGCTCTATGTAAAATGAATTATCAAGACAGTTTAATTTTATTGAATGTATAAAAGTTTGACTCTTTGCTTTCTGCGATATAAAAAAAACAGCTTTGAACCCGCACTTTCTAGACATTATTCAGCCTTATAAACGACAATAACAAACGGAAAAACTAGTATGTTGTGGCCGCCACAAGACTTTCTTCTATATTTTCCTATGCAAATTCACCCAGTAAAAATAATTTATTAAAATTATTATTTAAAAAAAATATCTTCCATGATAATGTAGACGATTTCCAGATTAGAAAAGTAGTGTAACACTTAAAAAAAAAAAAAAAAAAAAAAAAAAAAAATCTATTTTATTCTCAATATTACATTAAAAAAAAAAAAAAAAAATCCATAACTTTGTTTTAAATTATCGCAGATCGATGGTTCAACCATTCGTTTTAAAGGTATTGGCGAGCTCTTTTGAAAGATACCCATCATGAAAATTTACTCCCTTTTCCCAGTTGACTATCTCCATTACAAATAATTCTTTTAAATTTCATAATGATTATTAAAAAAATAATTTTTATGCACATTTATACAAAATTTTGTACTATACTACCGTGTTAAAAATTTAGAAAAAGCGGGATGGCAACGCAAGCTGCTGGACAATCTTTACCAAAAGTTGATAGGCACTAATTTATGTCAATGTACAACTACATACCAATTTGTATGAAATTCTGTACAGTAGTACCTGAGATACAGTTGCCACAAATTTTGTCGCACACACACAGACAGACATTTTCTAAAAATGATTAAATCGTGTTCTACAGCTCTCAAAACATGTAAATCCATCAAAACCCCGAGGTCGAACATTTTTACGAATCCAATACTTTCTTCTATTGAATATAGAAGAAAGTAGCGCTTACTTTCAAAAATAGATAATACCAAAAAAAAAAAAAAAGATATTTTTAAAAGTATGAAATAAAATATTACCACATTTTGTCAAATGCTTAAACATAGAGGCGTGTTTTTTTTTTTTTTTTTTTCAAGACTAAACCATTTGGCTTTTAATTGTTTTCATTATGCTATAAAAATGTCCACACCATTCGAAAAGGGCCACCTGGTTATAAAGCAGGATAAAATTCTTTACCATATAATACGGACTATGGTTACAGTTGCTACTCGTGGAAAGTGAAAATAATGAATTCAATTTAATTCTATACATAATTATGTGTTTAAGACAAGTCGGTGTTGTAGTAAAAAAACAAGAAAATAAAATCAGGCATCACTCATAAATTATGCAGTGCTCTTACATTATGGGATATAAGTATAGTAAAACTGAGAATGAATGAAAGAATGATTGAGTGAATGTTATTTAAAAAGCAAGAAAGTGAAATCATTCATCACTCACACAGGATATACTTATTGTAAAACTGAAATTTAGTCACAGAATGATTAAGTAAATGTCATTGAGAAACAAGGAAGAAAAATTATGCATAATTGCTAAATTATTAAACGCTTTCCCATATTACGAGATATGCATGGACAATAAAAATTTAAGGAACATTTTTTCTTTTAGATCTATCGTGCATACATTTTAAACAAATGTATAAATGTGCATAAAATTTCAAAGACGCATTCATTATCTAACAATTAATCGAATTTTATGTAACTTTAACAAAGGTAATAATTTTTAACCACTATTACTTCATTTTTTCTCTAAAGAATGCTTTCTAAAAAATAAAAAATATAAGCATATTTAGAAAATAAAACTATATGAAATTGATGTTAAGGATGCATTACAGTTAAGTAAAGATACATATGCTTTTAAATGTTAAACTAAAATATATTTTTCTTCCTGTATTTCTTTTTCTTTTTCTTCAATGACAGACTTAAAAAGTATACAATTATTAATTTTTAATCTATAAACATTGGCAGAATAACAGAAATTACATTAGCTAACTTTATAATAAAAATAGCATCCAAATTTCATGTTCATTTGTGGTTTTTTTTTTTTTTTTTTTTTTTTCATAAAAATATATACTATAATAAAGTTTAAAGACAAAAAAAAAGATTTTTAATTTAATTTTTCAAAGTACAGTCGGCAACAAAAGTGTCCGAACACTAGCAAAAATTCCTATGTAAAAAAAGTACACTTCATACGTTTTGTTAAATAAATCCTTATCGAATCATGTTCTTACACTGACTAAGAACAGGATTAGACAAGGATTTATTTAACAAAACCGTATGAAGTGTACTTTTTTTACATAGGAATTTTTGCTAGTGTTCGGACACTTCTGTTACCTACTCTATGTACAGTCACCCAAAAAAAAAAACGCCACCCCCCCACCTAATTTTGCCGTAAATTATCGTAGAAACATGCGACTGGTACCAATCAGTTTGTAATAACGTCTAGTTTATAATGTTATAGTTAGATTTTACTTAGGGGGTCGTCTACATATTAAAACTGACATCAACTTCATTTTTTTCAATGGTAACCCCCATTTTTTATAATTTATTTGAATTCTTTGGATCAAATCATCACGGAAAATGGTATAGTTTATATATTTCGCTCAATTTTTCATAGAGTTATAATTTGTCAAAGTTTGGGGGTGCTAATGTTAAATGAATGTGACAAACATTAAATCATATCTTCCGAAATAATTATGATATTTAAATTCTGTTTTTTTTTATTCGTTAGAATGAAGTAACCCAAACATATTCCATGCAAATTTTTGCTAAAAAAACATTTTTTGAATTATGAAAATTATTAATAAATTCATATTTGAAAAAATTATGAATTATGACCTATGTTAATTTTTGCACAAATAGAACGGGCATCATCAAAAACATAGGTTTCCAAATTTACAGCTCGTTCCTAACATTATTCTTTGAGTTACAGTGATATTTCACTTTTTATTCCTGTTAGGGGGCCGTCACTTGTTATAATCTGTATCCTCTATAAGTAAATGTTTGTATATAATTTGACGGAAAACTATTTTAATTTACCTTTATGTTATTTTTATTGTTTCCTAAGCAATATTTCGATGTTTATTATACAAATTGGCATATTTTTGTAAAGTTATCACAATGTAGGCGAGGGATTGTGAAAGAATTTCAAAAGAAAAGAAGCCCCGCCTCTGATTCGCTGAAACACTATTTAAAAAAAAAAGACAAATTTGCATATTCCTATTTGACTCTATATGTGACGCTGGTATGCATAAATCACAATGGTATTTACTACATCGATTATTGAAGACAAAACTTAAATTATTTAATTACAAATATGCAAAATTATTTTGCTTTATATTATAAAGTTTTAGAAAATTTGTGAAAAGGCGTGGCTATTTACATTAAGCCTTGATATGGAAGCTATGTTGCTGTTCTTCGATGCTGCGAAATTTACAAAATATATTTGTGTTAATATACTATACAGATAGAAGAATAATTATATAATATCAACAAATCTTCTTTAATCAATATGTTTATATACATTACTGTATGGAAATGTTTACATATCAATATTGTATTTATTTTTAATGAGAGATATAAACACAAAATACTAAAAAAAAGGAAGAAAATGTGTTATAAATTTTTATAAATCAAGCAAAATATATATGCATACTTGCCAACCTAACCCGTAACATTGTTAGTTCCCGCCGCTGTGTGTACACAATTTAATTTTTAGAGTAATTAACTTCAAATACATTTACGATTAACTCATTGAGCGCCACGCAAATTCTTATGGAAATCCCATTCAGGCCACACGTGCTGCTTAGAAGCGTGTTATGTTTATCGAGTTTCAATAAACCCCATTAGGCCTTAACGATATAATCCTATAAAAATCCTATTAAAAAAAAAAAAAAAAACATGAAGTAAATTTTAAATAAATTGTCAGTAATTACTTAAAACTATGTAAGTTCTGTAGTTTTATATCATATTTTACACTGCCGGCTGACTTGGCCTAAATGGAAAGATCAGTGTCAGCCACCGATGGCTGACACGGCTCTAAAAAGACTGATGTGAAAAAAATGTACGGAAAGGGGCGGGACCAGTAATCTTCCGGGATAGGTTGACAAGAATGTATATACATAGAGCAATGCCAGAAAATGTTCTTTATTTTTCATGAACCAGATGAATGGTATTTTTTTTCTGAATAGTCTATGTATTAAATATAATGCTGCTTTAAATACCCTTTAAATGAAAAGTTTTATTACAAAAAGTAATTTTGTGGCACTCTACAGCTCCCAAATGACACATAATACAAAACCCCGCCTTTTTCCAGTGCTTAAAGGGTATTAACGTTTAATATGCTTTATATTCGTTTTGATCTTTCTTTCTCCTCCTTATCTTCTTCTTTTTTCCTTAAAAAAAAAAAAAAAAAAAAAGAGTTATGTAACATTTTGACCTTTTCAAGTGAAGATTTAGATGAAGGGTAGTCAGCCTTTCTACACCCACCGTCCACTTCGGTATCTGTGTTAAAGTGTAGAATTTTAGAACATCCCATTAAGTAGTAGGATTTATTATTTTACATATTAATTTGTTACACATTATAAAATATAAAAGCAAAAGAATATCGTGGAGATTTATGTAAAAGTTTTTAATAATGTCATGAAAAAAAATAATAATAATTAATTAAAAAAAAAAAAAAAAAAAAAAAAAAAAAAAAAAAAAATCTGTTTTAATATTTTAAAAAAGTCAATTAAAGAAAATGAAAGTACTGCAGCATCAGAACGAACTCCCATTGTCACTGTGAAACGGCCGTGGGAACCAGGTTGAGTGCCGTCGTTTCAGACAATTATACGGCAGCTTGAGTTAAAATAATTTTGAATTTTCAAAAAATTTAAAACCATTCATCTTTTTTTTTTTTTTTTTTTCTTTTGATAGATATTTTAATATCTATTCAAGCTATTTAATTTTCTTCGTATGAAGTGAACTATCTGAAGTTTAATCAATAGAAACCAATAAAAATCTTTTAATTCATAAACTAACTCAGAAAGTTCTGTGAATTAGTCATTTTTTTAAATTTTATAATTAGCATTTCTGAAAAATTTTTCCGGTGTGAAACTTAATATATAATGTATACTGGGTGGTAGGTCGTGATTTATATTTTCTAAATGTATAGACGGACCCCTAATACATTTTCACGTGTAACTCTATCTAAAATTGATTTAAGGTATATAAATAGGTATGTTTTTCGAACCGCATTGATCTCAGAAATCTGAATATGAAGTCAAAAATAGGGGTTGCCATTGAAGAAAATGAAGTTAATGCCAGTTTTAATATGTAGACGACCCCTTAGGCAAAATTTAACTATACCGTTATAAACTAGACGTTATTACAAATCGATCGGTACCAATCAAATGTTTCTACGATAATTTACGGTGAAATTAGGTGGGGGGGGGGGGGTGGCGTTTTTTTTTTGGGTGACTGTACAATCTTTATACATATGTAATGCACCCTTATCACTCACATCACCCCTAGCAAAGTATAAACCTTTATTTTATTATTTTTATTTTGTAGATGATTTGTAATAATTTAATGCTGTATTTATACAAAATACTTAAGTTGGAAAAACAAATACAAAAATATGCTTAATGTAATTAAATGCTGTTTAGATAATAAACATATTTATTTTTTAACTGAATCTGTCTTTCTCCATATGTATATAATAGAATGGAAAAAATCTTATAACACTCAAATTTATCTATTTGTCAGCCTACTCACACCTAGTAATTTTCCTAAAATATTCGAGCCAAAATTCAATTTAAATTTGTTTCTATATCAATCTGATATTTTAGTAAAAAGCATTTTGTGGCATTTGTAAACAAATGCTACAAAATTTAAGCGCATACAACATTTATTTTTTTCTTTTTTCATGTAGAAAAATACATGCACGAACCTTTATCACATTAATTATTATTATTATTGTTGTTTTATTCTGCACCGAGAAAAAAAAATATACCTCGACCGTCTAGAACGAACAAGTAGTCCTTTTCTGAAACCCCAAACTAGTAATATAGATTTACGAGTTATGCGTAAAAGGTAAACAAATAACCTAAATAGACGAAATAATCGACATTTTCTAGTATATATACTGAGAAAAAATTCTGTAATTGACATCTAGAATCTAGATTATGGCTCTAGTAAAAATAATTCCATGTCATCCTTATAAATTCTAGTCTCCTTGGAAAGCGAGTTTTAGAGTGCTTGCCTATAATATCGTGGTCAAACTTATTTAAAAATCTCTGCAAATAAATGGGAGCACAAGAGGCGAGTTTCAGCAACTATAATCTTGGTTTATGACCTAATTCTAGAAAATCAAGCGAGAATTTCTGGCAATACAAAGGATTCAAAATATTCAGAATTGTTTAATAACTCATAAAATAATAAAGATAGATTAAAATTAATAACATAAATGGTTAGATAGACTGAAAAAGTTTCATGACCCTTGTCAATGAACTTCCACGTGTGCCCCCTTCGTCGCACGGAGAATATCAAGTCGATAGTCAATTTCACGCCAGGTAGCGGCAAGCATGTCTGCATCCACAGAGGCTATTGCGGTTGTAATTCTGACTTTTAGGTCATCAATGTTCGACACTCTCGTCCTGTAAACATTGCCCTTTACAAATCCCCCAAGGGAAAAAGTCCAGCGGCGTTATATCAGGTGATCTGGGTGGCCAAGGAATTGGACCTCCTCGCCCAATCCATCTTCCTGGAAAATGATCATTCAAAGAACTACGAACGATGGTACCTCAATGAGGTGGTGCACCATCTTGTTGCAAAAAGACATGTGGCTGAAGCTCTTCTAGTTGTGGAAATGCGACGTTTTCCAACATGTGGTGTATGCATTCTCCTTAATATCCGCTCAAATAAAATATCACATACAAAAGTACTACATAGAACAAACACATCAAAAGTAAACATAACATTGCAATAGTTGCCAAAAACAAAAGAGAGAAAAATGCAATTAATAAGCAGACGATATTTACAAAAGTAAAGATATTCAAACCTAAAAAGAAAATGTATGAGTTATTCCATCAATAAATGCCATAAGTTTATTTATATCTTCATTATTTTATGAGTTATTAAACATCAAAATGGGTCCGGGACTTTATAAACACCCTGTATATTTAAAACGAAGTAAAAATATGATTAATTTGAATAGCTTTTTATTATTATTATTATTATTATTATTATATTTATTTATTTGAAGAGGATTTAAAAGAATTAGGATTGCGTCTATATAAATCTTGCTAACGAATAAGAAGTAAAAATATGATCGAATAACTTTTTCCTTTTTCTTTAAGAGATCTTAAAAAAATTCGAATTGTATTTTAAAATGTTTTAATTAAAATTTCAAAATTTAAACTATTTAATGCATCTGATTTCATAACGAAATCATTCCTTATCACGATATCTACTTAATATTTCTTCAGCCTGATGACAAGTTCATCTTTCAAAATACCAATTCCCGTCAAATACCTAGTTTCATTACTGACAAGGAAGTTCTTCGGCCCTGATTAACCCACATAGAACGATCACGCGAACTTAACCAGTTGCCCTGAAGCCCCAATCCCAAAACAAAGTTTTCTAAGTTATGAAATTCACTTCCTAAACAAACTCTTTTACTAGAAAGTACTCTCTCTTCGACCTCACCTGTTGCATGATCGTCAAGTTCAGGTCAAGTGGAGACAAACTATAATGTCGTAATCGAAGAAAGGGTATCTTATGGTCGGTTGTTGCTTGAAAGAAGGTCGGGTAATTGTTAAATTTATTTGATGTAAGAGTGGGCATGAAATGGATATTAATCTAGGATAAGCACGTGTGCATTTTAATCATTTATTTTATAGAAAAAGATCTTTATTAATATTCAAAACTATGTCTTCCTAGTTATGTATACATAGATAAATGAATAAATAAATAAAAATAAATAAAAAATCTTGGGAATCGCATTGAAGCGATTCTATTTTTTCTGAATGAAAACGTACTTGAAATTACAACAGTATAATAGAAAAAAAATAATAATATCTGTGAATAAGATTTATACGAGTATAAAATAGAAAATTGTTTATGAATCTTAATTTAACAAAATGCAGTTGAGAGGCAACATGATGTGCTATATTTGTGGAATAGGAAATCTTTTGATTTAAGAAGAGAGGAGGGGAAATAGGGAAAGATTTTATTCATTTAAGATTTAGGATTTCACTCTCCGTTTTCTGCAATCATTTGTTTTTAAATTGTGCTGATACAAATAGGTGCGCATACATTCAGTCCAATCACTAAAAATTTATTTGTCTTCAGTGGACTTAAAAACACATAATTATAATAAAAATTAAGCTGAAATAAAAATCAAGCTTAAGTAAAATTAGCAAAGCCTTTTCATAAATTGCATCCTGTAGAAAAGAACATATCCTCTGAAATTTGGGTAGCTATGTGTGTATTACTATAATTTCTATGCTCATCGCATAGTAAACTTAAATTTAGCACAATGAGAAAAATTCAATTTGAATTGTACTTGGAACAGTTAGTAATTAAAGTCCCTAATATAGTCGAATTTTTTTTTATACGGTCTTGTAAATGAATGGTGAATGCATTTCATACTATATTCTGAATGAATTAGCATAATGTTTATGCATATAAAAAGTATGTTAATTTTGTTATGTTTAATTCAGTTTAAAGACGTTGAAATGTACTAATGAGTTTCACCCATGACGCAATGTATTAAATTATTTTGTATGTTCCTGTACAAGAACCACTTGTTCAATATTAATAAATTTTTTTGAAGTATATAGTATGCGCTTTTGACACAGATTTAAAATACCAAATTTAGACTTTGTGATGATATATGTTCTTGGATTACGCTTATAACAGATACACACACCAACTAGTAAAAAACTAATTTTCGGATTTACGGAACATTAAAACGTACAGTGGGTGATCAAATTATTATTATTTTTTATTTTGACATTTTTTTCGATTAAAAAAAAAAAAAAAAAAGGAAATGGTCTGAAACTTCAGATATACAAAGAATATTTAAAACTCGCATTTTACACAATCGATTTAGTCCAAAATGTAATTAGGGGATCAACCACAAATTGGAGAAAAGCGAAAATACTTTGGATCACCTTGTATCATAAATAGCTAGAAATGACTTGTAACTTTAACACATTATTGCACATATTATCTAGAATACTTTTGTGTTTTGTTTTGAGAATTGCACAATTATTTAGGCAAATATAAAAATTAAAAAAAAAATTATTAATTTTTTTGGGAAGTTTTTTCCTTATAACTACCACGGATTTCTATAAAATTTTACAAAACTTCCAGAAAAATTGACAAAATATTAGAGAAATATTATTCTGAAACATAAAATTCACACGTGTAATATTTGCTGAGATATGAGCATTTATAATAAATATGTTTTTACTACGCATGCGCAAAAGATATCAAAATTTTATTGTATAGGTTGAAAGCCAGATATATTGTGTAAGTTTTGTCAAAAGTTCATTTGAATAGAGTAAAAATTAAGCAAATTCTCGGCAAAAGAACGAGCCAGATTTTGGGTACTTTTCAGAGTTGAAATTTCATACGGGGGTCTTTCCCATGCCACGTAAGGCCGCGGTAGCCCGGTCGATAGAGCGTCAAGTTCATAAACGGAAGATTGCGGGTTCGGTACTCGAGCCGGCCAAAGACCGTCGTGTACACTAATGGTGGCTGGTGCACGGAAAATCTGTCGTGGCCGCAATGTCCTCCATGTTCCCATCAAAAATTATACTTCTGGGGGTTACCGAGCGGGGGAGCAATCCTCTCCGTGTAGGATCAAAATTGTGATGGCATGCCTCCGGACCACCTCTAGGGGTTAGTCCCAGACCAATCGCCCATTGCGAAGCACTTGTGCGACGTAAAATTCAATCAACCAATCAATCAACCCATGCTGCGTAATTAATTTGACGATCTACTTATTTCAACCACGTTTCAAAAGTTTTTTTTTTCTTTTTTTTTTCTTTCTTTTTTTTTTTTTTAAATCAAAATCCCCTTAGAAACTCAGAAATTTGAGTAAATAAATAAAAATATGTTAGAGTTACAAGCCTATAAGGGGTCCCCTAATTGCACTATCGACTAAATCGATAGTGGAAAAGCGAGTTTTTAAATGTTCTTTGCATATTTAAAGTTTCAGATCATTCCGTTTCGTATTTTTTAAGAGAATCGAAAAAAATGTCATCCCCCCCCCCCTAATATTTTAATCTTCCACTAGATAATTATAACAAGAATATAGTTTTAAAAGTTTTGTTAAAAAAAAAAACTTTCTTTTTTATATGTAGGTAAGAGAAAGTAAACATTTCATTAGAAACCCTTTATCAATTAAGTTGCTTTAATGATAATAATAAAAAATGCGTGCATCTCTGACAACGAAAAATATATTTGAAAGCATAGCTATTTTCATTGGCAAATTTTATTGAACTGATTAACCCTTTCATTCTCAATTTTTTCCATCGATAAAATAATAAATCTTATATTTAGTCATAAATTTATTTCAAAGGTAATATATATAAATATTTTTTTTTTGTAATAGGAGTAATAGCAGAGTACGAATTAATATAGTTAACAAAGCGACTATGAGAGGTGTTTATTTATGTTTAATATAACCACTGATGCCATTTAAAATCATAACTTTTCAATAAATAAAAATATCAAAATTTAGGAAGAAATACATATTACAATTAATTAAAATACAAACTATAAACATTAAAAAATAAAATAAAAAATATTCTAAACAATTAATTTACTTAAGTTGCCCAAAACAGGAAACTGGTTCTGATATTATTATCAGAATAGAGTAAAATATACTTTCATTTATCAAGAAGGATAGTGAAATCATCTAAAATGTATATTTTTCGGTGGGAAAATGTATATAGATTTTAATATTGTTCATTTTGAATCAGCGGGAGTGTTAGATGGTAAGAAAGAAAATCTGAAATGTTATGATTCCAATTGGCATCATGGGGAATGAAAGGAGTAAGTGGCTTAGTTTTAATCTTTTTGGATTTTAAAATGGATCAGTAATGTATGAAATCTTACGTCACCCAAACCATAAATCTATAAATTAATCTATTTATTTAAGTGCGCGTACATGTGAAATACAAACACATATAAAATACTAACTAAATCATTATACTGTTTCTTTTTTTCCTTTTCTTATTTCAAGTTGTATTTTGCTTTTATGTCAAAAACGTTAGGAACTCCTCTTGAAGAACAAATCCAAGATCAGTTTTCTGTCGGTAATTGTGTATTCAAGAAAGACGAAGCGCCAAGAACAAATCAGTTTAACATCGGTAATTGCGTATTCAAGAAGGACAGCATGCCATACACACTTCAAGACTGGAATGTCTTATTTCGATGAAATTGGATTTAAAAATCGATTTCAGTCTGATAACAGCTTCGACATGAACCCGACTAAGGTTTTTAGTGACATAATTAAAGAAAAGTCAGATGATATTGCTTGTACGAACAAGCAACAATTCAATAAAAGACTTATAAAAGTCATTCGAAGTTTTCCGTTGTTTTTAACTTGTCTGGATACAGACTAAGAACCCCTTAGAAGGATCTCCACAAAGGGAATTTTCCCCAGGTCTAGGTCCTTAACACAGATTACTGGACTTAATCCTAACGTCATTTATCTTGCTAAATTTTGGCACCTTAAGCAGAAATCTTAGTCTTCCATAAAGTATATTGAATTAATAGTATATTGAATTCAAATCAAAGTGTTAAATCTGGCAAAAGGAGTTTTACAAAATATTACAATGGTTATCCAATATAGATGTTAATGAAACACGTCTAAAAATATTGAATTCTTGTTTTGGTCTTTCGGGTTAAATAATCGGGGAAAAATGAGTTTTTATAATAATTTGATCAGTACTACACACATACAACATTTGCCTTATATTTTGTTTTGCAACATGCTCCTCAAAATATATACACCTTTCAAAATATGCATATATTACACTGTAAACGCAGAAACGATAATTTATAAAAAAAAATCTAAACAAAACCCACATGTGTACTGTACATGTATGGGTAACTATAATGTTTATTTAAATGTTAATAAATAATATCTGTTCAATTGCCATTTTTTTTTTCGAAATTTCTTTATTTCGGTTTTGAAATAAGTATTTACTAGTAGATTATCCAATTAAAATTATTTTACATCAATTATAATTTATAATAAAAATGAAAAGTCAAGAAATTATAAAGACAAGAAATTATAAAGACTAATATTTAAAAAATATCCTTTTATTATATATAAAATAATGTATTTACCCTTTACAGAAAAAATATATGAATTAGATTTCTTGTAATAAAAAAACATTTGTATATATTCGCTAAGTTGCAACTTTATGATACCGTATATACTTGTGTATTAATCGGCCTCCCAACTTCTTAAGTATTTTGTAGAAAAATGTTTTCGTGTATAAGTCAAATCACATTTTTAGTATGATATTGAAAAAGTCATTTTAATCAATGATAATTTTTCTTATAATAATTTTTCTTTAATTTCGGTAACTGCTTAAAAAAGAAAAATAATAATATTGCTTTTCTAGTTAGAATTATAATTTATTCATTCTAACTTTTCATTCCCAACGAAATTTAGAATTATGAAAAATTGATGCATTAACCATAATAAAAAGGATGAAAGAATCATGGGGTGGAATTCCTACTGAAATGGTGAAGAAATTTTTTTAAAAATTAAATTTTGTATTAACAATTAAGTGGATAATCCGAAGATTGTTATTTATAGATTACAGCGAACCGTCATAGATAAGCATAGAATCTGAATCTGAATATACGTACGACAAGGTTATGTTATGCCTATGGCATTATATGGCAATTATTTTGTTCAATTTATAAAAAGTATTCTGCATACTAATGACTAGGAAAATTCTGAAAATCTCAAGCGAAATTCGGGAAAACACTTGTTTCAATTATAGATATCTTTCGTCTTTTTTGTTGCATCTAGAATTATATTCTTCATCCACGATTCTGCATTTTACTTAACTTTTTGAAAACGAGCCTACACAATTTGCAGGTTAGACATCGATGTATATTCGTCGTATAGTTTTATTATTTTCTAGGTGTATTGGCAATAATGGTAAAAAAAGAGCAATTGCGAGAGATTCTTGATTTTCAATATGTATATATATATTCTTAAGATTGGCTAATCTTATCAAAAGCTACATGTTAAATATATATATATATATATATATATATATATATATATATATATTTAATTTAATTATGAAAATATTTCCGGTCTTAAAGAATTAAAAGCTTTGCTTGATTTATAGTATGCCACTATAATACTTACATTCACAGAATTAGGAAATTCTAAAAACAGAGAAAATGTATACAATAAGTTAGTCAATAAATAATTATTTAACAGTTATTCAACCAATTATTAGTTCATTTATTTAATCATTTATTCAGCAATTTATTCAATCATTTAATAATCATTTAGTAATTATTGATAATGTAGGGTTTTTTTTAATTACAACGGACTCGTATTCGCGACACATACTAAAACGGTTGGTGCGGGAAGTTTTTTTTTAGAGCCATTTGCAATAATATTATTTAGCAATCAGCTCACAAAGGTTTATAATTTGCGACCACAGGAGATACAAAATTTTGCATGAAAAAATTAATGAATACTCAGGTTTTAAACAATACATTTTCAGTTGGGAATTTTAATCTCCAAAAGAAAGCAATGAAATTTTTAGATTTTTGAACACTGTAGATAGTTTATATATTGTCTTTTAATATTTTGAACGTCAAAGGTTTGGTAAGAACATTCCCCACGTCCCCCCCCCCCCATTAATTCTGGGTATAAATGGATGCCCCTCCCCCCACATTCCAATTCTAAAATTTTATTAAAAATTTCTCAATTTGTATATGAATATATAAGGTAAATGATCTATATGTTTTCTTCTAATTTTTTCGGATTATCTCGCAATTTTATTTTTACTGTCAGACTCTGTATTTTTAATTCTCCGTTAAAGATTAATGTACGAACTATCTAAATATTCACTTCCTGTTAGTATGAATTTTTAAGCGAACGTTATTGATGAATTCAAGTATTGTTCTACACTGTTGAGAGATTATACAAATACAGTTTCGTCACAGTTGAATAATTTGAGTTTTTATACCGTTTTATTTCCTGGTAAATGAAATTGATACATATCTTTGTTTTTTATCTGTGCCGAACAGTGTTGATGATATTATTGGTATTGTAGTAAGATTTAAGTTTCGAATGCTTTGATTAATATGATATAACGAGTATATTTGTGTATTTTAATTTTTTTTTTTTTTCAAAAATGTTCTATTTTTGCAATATTTTTTACAAAGATTATTATAATATGCTTTATTTCTTGCTTTGCAGGTGCTTCTTCTTCTTCTTCTTTGTCTTTTCTCTTTCTTAACATATTTATTTTATTCAGTCATATATTTTATTTATTTATTTATTTGATTGGGGTGTTTCTTTTAAGTTGAGTTATTGAAAAAATTATAACATTTATTACTTGTCAATTATCTTGAAAAGGCCCCCTCATTAATGACTGCTATATTGGCCAATCGGAACGCTGGTCGTTCTTGGCTGGTTTAGAGATTATAAAGCAGAAATCTAAAATATATGTTCACATGCACACATCCTTTAACATACACTTGCATTATCCACGAATCTCACACATGTACACTTTTATTGCAAAACATATCCACAACTTAATGTGTCTACAACCAATCTTTAAATTTAAATTTTATTTATTTATTTATTTACTTTTAAAGCAGTAAAGCGCATAATATGTATAACTAGTATGGATTTAAATGGCTTTGATACAAACAGTTAAAAAAAAAAAAAAAAAAAAAACAGATTATGATGGAAGGATGGACTAGTTTCTACTAGGATAGAATGTAGGTATGCTCTTTAAACAAACCTGTATTCTAAGCACCTTAGTTTTCTACTAGTTTTTTTTTTTTTTTTTTTTTCTGGTTAATCGCTAAATCTACTAATTATTCTTCGAAAACTCCAAAATTCGTACCCCAGGTTGTGCTTGAATAGTAAACTAGTTTTCGAAAATTGTTTATTTGTTTCGAAATCGATTTATCGTTTTGAAAGACACGCATGAAAGCTAAGCTATGATATTAGTGGATTCTCTTTTTTTATTCATATAAAGGGGATATAAACATGATAGAAATTAATAATGTATTTAGTATCGTGATCGTTCCAAAGTCGAATTAAAAAATTATTATTCAAATTTATTTCTTTGAAAGTGCGTAAAAAGAATAAAGAATTAGTGTTAGAAAATATAAGTAATTGAATTAAAAAACTCGGTAGATAATTTGCCATTTGTAGCCCCTTTTCGAAATTTTACTATTCGGGGTGGGACTGTATACATATATGAATAAGTGATTTTCTTTAGACATTTGAAATATAAAATCCAGTATAGAATGAAAATAATTTCTAATAATTGCCATTAAGAATTATGTATTTTTTAAACATAAAATAAAGTGAAATAATGATTTAAAAAAGTATAATATATATATATTTAAACTGGTGTTAGGATTTAAATTTTGCTTAAAAGTATTAGCATTGATAGATAAATAATGTAATGGATATCAAAACTTATTGAAATGAAAGTATTATAATGGGACTTTTACTTCGGTATTTTTTGAAGAAAGAAATTTTGCATTAAAAAAAAAAAAAAATGTTTGTATTGAAAAATAAAGTATATGAGCAAAAATTACATACATATATCGAAACTTCATAATGATAAAAAGTTAGTAATGTGACTTTTACTTCTGTATTTTCAGAAGAAAGAAATTTGAAACTTAAAAAATTGTTTGTATTGAAAAATAAAACATACGAACAAAAATTGCAAACACACTTCGAAACATTTAATATATACTTATTAAACGAAACAAAATAATCTCCATCGTTAGTAAAAAAGTTCTTCAGTCAAAATGAACAATAACATTCAATAAATATATTTAAATTACGGTTCTATTATTAAATACACCTTCAAAATTAGAATGTGATTTGCCTCTACAATTTGTTTATGTTATAAATTATTTTTCATTTTTAAATCTGTTAAATTAAAATTTTGATGACAGTAAAAATAATAGTAACCTTTATAATTTTATTGTTTATTTTATCTATTGTTTAATGATTTGAAATTAAACATTTTTTTTTTCTAACAGCTGTTTGAAGATGCATGGGAATGCGATCCGACAGAAGTGTAAGTAAAATTTTGTATTTTTAATATATACATATTAAATTATAAATATTCAGTGCAATTTCATCGAATCGGAATTAGAAACGCATAATAAAAATAGGAAATGTACCTTAAATATTTTCTTTATTCTGAATTATCTGCAAATTATCGAAACAAATTCATGGTTTTGAGTAATATTGAACATTTTACAGATTAGCAATATTATTTGTAAAATGTAACAAAAACATTCGGAAAAATAATTCGTTTTATTATATTTATTGCCCATTATTTATCATTTGTTGTTATCATAAAAAGTATTTTAATGCAATGTTTTGATCTCCCATCTTTTGTCATTATATTATTAAGGTAAATATGCATAATGTAAGAAAATTACCAGTGTCCAAATTCATAATATATCAATATTTAAGACAGTACCAGGATATTCTAATAGACCAATGGATGGACAAGAATCAGCGTCGTCACTGCTTAGCAACGAATCCATTTATTAACAAATTTGCAGGTTTTCGAACTATTGGACTAAAACTTCGCTGATAATTTAAGAAATTAACAAATGTTTAATCTGAGTATAAATGTAAAAAAAAAAAAAAAAAAAAAAAAAAAAAAAAATCGAATTTGCAAAAATTATCTATGCACCCTTTCCTTAAAAAAAAAAAAAAAAAAAAAAAAAAAAAAAAAAAAATCGAATTTGTAAGAATTTTCGATTTTCGTTTTTTCTAAACTATTTAGATTTTGAAATTTCCTCAGTAATATTATATTTATATATGACTAGATAACCTGATCACTGAACATTTATCTGTGTTACGTGGGTGCTGTAACTCAAAAACTAATCCACAACTTTGACATAAACAGATGGTTTTAAGATTACTATGTATAAAATTCAATAGAATGTGTTAAAGCACCTCACCTTTTCATATTTAAATAATAGGCATCTATAAAAATATATATTATATACAAATTGATGATTTAATTTTGGTTTGTATTTTTGAACAAGGCATCTATGTTTTATTTTATTTTATTTATTTATTTTGTGAGGGAGGCATTACTCATTTCGTTTACAAGGTCAGACTAAATAATTCGGATATTTTGGGCTACGGTTGGAAATGGCTCGAAGAGTATTTCATGTTCGTTTTCCTATATTTATTTATTTATTTATTTTTTTTTTACTGTACCAAGTTTAAATACAATATGTGAACCTTTACAATTTATATTCAATATACGGGGCTACCCAAAATTATTCGAATAACTTTCAAAAAATCGTGTGAGCGAAAATCCTCGGAATAAATTAATATATATTTTTTAAATTTAACAACAACGTTAAATGTTATTTGAATGTAGCCACAATATTTAAACGGAGAACAGGGTTAAGAGGCGGTAGTCCGCTGAGAGAAAAAAGTATGTCTAACGAAACTCTTTAGAGCTGTTCTGAACTATTGATTCAAAGTACACTAGAAATGATTAAATGCGGTATCTCATGTTTTGTGCTTTAAACTGTAAAATTATATGTAAAGTAATGTGGGGTATGGGAAGGTAATGTGAGTGCCACACCAGATTATCTACCTCATTAGAAAATATACTTTTGATCATTACACTTGCCTCATTTTAATCATCCATTTTATTAATAATTGTTTGCTTCATTTAAATCCTTCACTTATATGATGCTACGGTAAGAGTAAAATATGCTTTTTTTACTTTCTATTACCGATATACGTGGTAAAGAAAGTATTGTCTTTGAGTCAGATTTTCGAAGTTGAGTTTTTGTTATATTTACACGTTTTGAGGTTCTCTGAATCCTAAAATCAGGTTTTTATCGATTGATCTGTGTATCTATATGTCTGTGCGTGTGTCTGCTATCACCATATTTCAAGAACAAATAAGAGCAGGAAGTTCAATCTCTGTAATATATATCTGTATCATATAGTGATGCTACATTAAACTTTTCATTGAGATCAAGCAAAGGGTTCCTATACAGGGCGATGCCAGAAAATTCAAATACATGGGCGAAATTGTAGGTAAGTGGGCGAAATTGTAGGTAAGTGGGCGAAATTGTAGGTAAGTGGGCGAAATTGTAGTCTATGGGCGAAATTGTAGGTAAATAGAGTTTAACATCTATAGGTTGCTCTAAACAAAATAGAATTAACATATTTTTACTTTCTCTTACCCATAAGGTAGAGAAAGTATTGTTTTAGGGTCAAATTTTCGAAAGTGAGTTTTTGTTATATTTACATGTTCTGAGGTCCCCTGAATACGAAAATCATGTTTTTAGCGAATGGTCTGTGTGTGTGTTATCAGCATATCTCAAGAACAAACAGTAACAGAATTTCCAAACTCGGTATTCTAAATGTGTATCATATAGGGATGCTACACTAAGCTTTTCGTTGAGATGAAGAAGATGGTTTGTGTACAGGGACACTCAAAAGTATTCAAATACATTACATCTACGGGGGAAATTGCAGGTAAGTAGAGTTTAACATCTATAGACTGCACTAAACTAAATGAAACGAATATATATTTTTTATATGCATAAAAACATGTTTTATATAGAATAGGGTAGGGAAATCATTGACTGTTCGTTTACAGGGCTACACAAAAGAACTAGATAAAAGTGCGACAACCGTTGCAAATTGATGGAAGTATATTTCAGGCTGGGCCATGTATGATTACTATAGGATTATATTTAGATGCACCATGTGGTCTGTATATAATCTTCGAAAGATATACAGGGCTACAAATACACGATAACATTATTTTTTGTTGTTAGTGGATGTGCTTTAATAATAATATTTTACCATTTCCAAGAAAGCTGTTTGGGAATTGAAATAAATTCCTCATAGAGATATGGTAAATCATGTATGTTTTAAGCTAAATATTCGTCGCTTGTTTTTTGTATATTTACACGTTTTGAGGCTTCCTGATTACCGTAGTCAAGATTTAACGTTTGATCTTTGTCTGTGTCTCTTAGAGTGACTTAAAAACGAATAATTTTAGGAGATCCAAATGTTGTATTTTGAAGTTAACATACGTTTGTTACTGGAAAAGTTTGATCAAGATTGATAATATTTATTTATTGAAATTTTTTTAATTTTTCCGACTGAGTGAAAATAATGCCTGGACCGGGATTCGAACCCCGGATCTTTGACATTTCAAAGATCCGGGGTCTTTTGAAAATCTGTTACATGTTACAGTAAAGTAGATTTTAATTCACAGAATTATTTCATTTTTTATATATACAGTAACCGCCGCTTAATAAATTCACTGGTTAATAAAATCAGCCGCTTAATCTGATCAAATTGCCAGGACCAAAATCAAATTAATACAAGCTACTTTTAAATACGCCGCTTAATAAAATCAGCATCGCCAGTTAATAAACTCAAAAATATCTCCTCAACAGCCAAAAGTGTCACTTATACATACTGAAAAAAAAAAAAAAACATTGTGATATTCTTTTTTTTTTGGCATTCCCACCTTTTGGCATTCCTCTAAAACGTTATATAATGCATTAAAATGAATTTACGTATTCATGATTAAATTATTCAAATTTTATTCTTAATAATTGATTCTGTTAATGTCACTGGTATATATACACCAGCAGTATATGAAGTGTTAAACACGAACACGTAACATCGTTTTTTCAAAGTAAAGTATTTTTTTAGAGGAACGCCTGAAGGCAGGGTTTATTTTTCATGAAAAACATAATTTTACGTGGCCCACAAGCAAAGTGTTCTTTATTTTGAAGAAGTGTACAAAATTTCTAGTTTTTGAGAAATCGTACCCACCGCTTTTTTTATGGATCTCCGGAAACCAGGACACACACCACATAATTTTTCCAAAATTTTATAAAATATTGTTTAAATCTTTAACTTATCATAATTTACCTTACATAACATTCTTTTCAATTTCTGCACAAATATATTTCAAGCATCTTCGTGCTCATCATCAGTGCTAAGTGATCATCGATCTTCAGAGTTGAATCCTTCGTGGTGTCGCGTCTCTTTTCGTTTCGTTTCCTTTGCTTTAAGTGTCTGTTGCCACACTGCTGGAATAATGCAATGCTCTCGGTCGTTAACTGCAAGAGGGTTAGTAATGATTTCTATGGCTTCCCGTTTTAGAGCGTAATGGTGACTATTGTAAGGGGCTATTTTATTAATATTAATGGAATTTAAGTTAATGGGGTTAGAGTTGTGGGTGGTGGATAAAGCAGTAGTTGATTTATTGTACTTTAAGTCGGCGCGATGTTCTTTTTCGCGACCTTTTATTCTGCGTTTTGTCATTCCTATATAACAAGCATTTTTACCATTTGTGTATTCAAAATTTATTTTATAAATGCCTGCGGTAGATTTATAGTTAATATTATCTTTTTCATTTCGGATATGCTTAAAGATGTTTTTATTCGGTTTGATAGGAATATTTACATTTAGTTTTTTGGCTTCATTTTTTGTTATGATGCTGGCGCCGTTACAAAATGGAATGGAATTAGTAAAAGTGGATTTAGTTTTTTGGGCATTGTCAATTCTATTTAAGGTTTTAATACGTTTTTTATATAGTTTGTTTACGAGATTTTTAGAGTAGTTAGCATTAAGAGCGATTTCTTTAATATGGTTGAGTTCATCTTTAAGTAATTTTTTATTGGAACAGACGAGGACTGCGCGGTTTATGTAGGAACGGAGTGCAAAATATTTATATGAGAGGGGGGTATTGCAGTTTTTATTTATAATTTCTGAATTAGCAGTTGGTTTTCTGTAGATTGTGGTATCAAAAGAGTTATTTGAGTTTTTTATAATTTTAATATCAAGAAAGTTTAAAATATCATTAGTTTCGTTTTCCATAGTGAATTTTATTTTATTATCAAGAGTATTTAAATCTGTTAAGATGTTAGAGGGATCAATAGAATTTGGAATAATGGCGAAGACGTCGTCGACATAACGTGTCCAAAGTTTACATTTATTGATAATATTTTCAGCGAAATTTTCTAAGTGACTCATTTTTAATTCGGCGATAATGCCCGATATGGGAGAGCCCATTGGGACTCCCTGGGTCTGCCGGTAGATATTTTGATTAAACATAAACTATGATTCATAGGTTGCTGGCGCGAATTAGTGTTTCACAAACTTTGTTTTTTCCATAAATTTCGGTGATTTTTGTATTGATAATGTGGGTAATTTCGGGGATATCGATAGATGGGTGTAAATCTTTAACGTCAAAGCTGACCATATTATCTTCAGAGTTTAACTTAGTGTTACGGAGTTTGTGAAGAAATATTTCGTTGAAGTTAATTGAAAAGTCGGAGGGAGGGAGAAGGGATTGATAGATGCTTTTCATGAATTTTTCTAAGAAATAGGTAGGACCTTTGGATTTATTAACTATGGAGCGCAGGGAGGGAGAATTTTTATGGTCTTTATATTTAGCGAAGAGGCGAGTGATAATAGAGGTATGATTATTAAAAAAAGGGTGGGTGTTGTTTGGCCATTGGCCAGTTTTTATAAGATCTTTAGTTTTTTCAATTAATTTATTTAAAGGGGAGTAAGTTATTTTTACGGCTTTTAATTTTTCTATGGTGTCTTGCATCATATTGTTGTAATGGGTACGATTCATAATAGTAATTAAGTTAGTTTTATCAGACATTAAAAAGGTGATTTCTCGATTGTTTTAAAGATTTTTAAGACATTGAATATCAGCGGAATCGGAGTATTCATTATTAAGGTTGGAAAGAGATTTAACGGCGGTATTACGAATAATTTGTTGCTTAAAAGGCGGGATATGTTCGATAGCAGTTTCAATGTGAGCTATTGAGTCTTTTAAGTTAGGGTTTTCGTTTAGGATGTATTTTGAACCGAGTTTTAATAGAGAATCTTGATGAGAATTGAGTTTAAAGTTGGAAAGGTTAAGGTAAGGGTAAGTGGACGAGGGGGGGGGGGGGGATATTAAGAAGTTTAGGATTTTCTTTAGCTATCCAGTGTTGAAGTTTTTTACTGTGCCGTTTTTGTAAGGATTTTTGTTCAACGTCGGTAAAGCGCTTTATTTTATCAATCATATGGTTAAATTCATCATTAGAAGTATTTGATTTAAGTTCCAACTTTAGTTTATTATATTTACTTTTTAGTTTGTAGATCCAGATAGATTTTTGTTTAATTATTTTCTTTAGGATAGAAATTTTGAAACGCTTGGCCAGGTATTTATAATTTTTACTTCCTTATACAAAGTATAAGGAAGTATAGTAATCCCGATTTGCGAAATGGATTTTGTATTTCACATTGCTCGAAAACGAATGATCGCCGAATGTTGACAATTTATACGTGTGACTGTCATGATATCTAGTTGCACACCTGCAAGTGTCGTCTTAACACGAGCTCTCGTTATAGAGATATAAGGGATTTTACACGATTTTTCGTGACGTCTGTATGTGTGTGTGTGTGTCTGTGTGTGTGTGTGTGTGTGTATGTCGCATAACTCAAAAGCGGTTGGACGTAGAAAGTTGCGAATTGGTACATAGGTTTGTTATAACTTCTAGTTGTGCACCTCCCTTTTTGGACTTTCTATGATTTTCCGTTATGGAGATATTTAGGAAAATTAGGTTCATAATGACAAAAATACATAGGTTTTGGCCATAATGTATCAAAAAACGGTAATAACTCAAAAACGGTTGAACGTAGAAAGTTGCGAATTGGTACATAGGTTTGTTATAACATATAGTTCTGCACCTTCCTTTTTGGACTTTGTATGATTTTCCATTTTGGAGATATTTTGGAAAATTAGGTTCATAATGACCAAAAATACATTGGTTTTGGCCATAATGTATCAAAAAACGGTAATAACTCAAAAACGGTTTGGACAAATCTTGCAATTTAACTGACTTCCCGACTAGCTAGACATTTGAAACTTTCAGAAAAGCTCAGAACACGTTGACAATGCGTTTTTTAAATATTTTTGGCCAACTGTTTCCGATACCTGCTGCCTTCGGCAGCGTTACCAGTACAAATCTTGCAATCGATTTTTAACTAACTTCCCGACTAGCTAGACATTTAAAACTTCCAGAAAAGCTCAGAACACGGTGACAATGCATTTTTAAAATATTTTTAGCCAATTGCTTCGTGTCACTGCTGCCTTTAGCAGCGTTTATATGATTCAACAGAAAATCTATTTAACTAACTTCCCGACTAGTTAGAGATTTGAAACTTCCGGAATAGTTCAGAAACACGATGAAAATGCATTTTTTAACACTTTTATCCAATTGTTTCGGATCCGAAGTCCCCCCCCCAAGGCACAACTTTGACATGAGTCCCCCCCCAAGGCACATGAGTCCCCCCAAGGCACATGAGTCCCCCCCAAGGTACAACTTTGACATGAGTCCCCCCCCAAGGCATAACTTTGACATGAGTCCCCCCAAGGTGCAACTTTGAAATGAGTCCCCCCAAGGCACAACTTTGACATGAGTCCCCCCCCCCCCCCAAGGATTTTAAAATGAGTCCCCTCAAGGCACAATTTTATTTATTTATTTATTTATTTTTTTTTTACGTATGCATGCATTTTTTTTAAAATATTTTTAGCCAACTGTTTCGGGTCCAGTGACAATATTTTTTAACATTATGTATATTTCTCAAAGTGTATAAGGAAGTCATGTGGTGCCCACATCAGATTTTTATTTATTGCCGAAACGTCAGTGGAGGCCCTCTGTTGAGACTCAAAACGGTTTTGAACTGTGTCTGTGTGTCTGTCTGTCGCGCGATAGCGGCCGCAAAAATAGCGCTATTGACTTGAAATTTGGTACACATGTTCATGAGCCCCTCGAAATCAGCTGTATAGTTTTTGGTATGCATTCCATTTGCAGTTCGTATACAGGAACACGCCAAAGTTTTTCTTATCATTACGGTCTATGGGAGGAATTTGTAAGTATCGCGATAGCGGCCACAAAAATCACGCTATTGACTTGCAATTTGGTACACATGTTCATGTGCCCCACGGAATCAGCTGTATAGTTTTGGGTATGTATTCCATTTGTAATTCGTGTACAGGGACACGCCAAAGTTTTTCTTATCATTATGGCCTATGGGAGGAATTTGTATGTACCGCGATAGTGGCCACAAAAATCACGCTATCGACTTGCAATTTGGTACACATGTTCATGAGCCCCACGGAATCAGCTGTATAGTTTTAGGTGTGTATTCCAATTGTAGTTCGTGTACAGGGACACGCCAAAGATTTTCTATCATTACGGCCTATGGGAAGAATCTGTATGTACCGCGATAGCCACCGCAAATATCAAGCTATTGTCTTCCAATTTTTGCCGAAACGTCAATGAAGGCCCTCTGTTGAGACTCAAAAGGATTTTGGTTTCCGTCTGTCTGTCTGTCGCGCGATAGCTGCCGCAAAAATAGCGCTATTGACTTGAAATTTGGTACACGTGTTCATGAGCTCCACGAAATCAGCTGTATAGTTTTTGGTATGTATTCCATTTGTAGTTCGTATACAGGGACACGCCAAAGTTTTTCTTATCATTACGGCTTATGGGAAGAATCTGTATGTACCGCGATAGCCACAGCAAAAATCAAGCTATTGACTTCCAATTTTTGCCGAAACGTCAATGGAGGCCTTCTGTTGAGACTCAAAAGGATTTTGGTTTCCGTCTGTCCGTCGTGCGATAGCGGCCGCAAAAATCACGTTATTGACTTCAAATTTTGTACAGATGTTCATGATCCCCACGAAATTAGCTGTATAGTTTTGGGTATGCATTCCATTTGTAATTCGTGTACAGGGACACGCCAAATTTTTTTATCATTATGGCCTATGAGAATAATTTGTATGTACCGCGATGGCGGCCCCCAAAATAACGCTATTGACTTGCAATTTGGTACAAATATTCATGAGCCCAACGGAATTAGCTGTATAGTGTTAGGTGTGAATTCCATTTGTTGTTCGTGTACAGGGACACGCCAAAGTTTTTCTTATCTTTACGGCCTATGGGAAGAATTTGTATGTACCGCAATAGCGGCCGCAAAAATCTTTCGATTGACTTGCAATTTGGCGCACACGTTCCAGCTTTGCATATAAGTAGCTGTATAATTTTTTTTGCTATATTTTTTATAAACTGTGTACAGGGACATGCCAAAATTCTTAACATTACGGCGTATAGGGTGAATTTCGTTTAAACGCATTTTAATATCATTACTTTGCAATGAAGAAAATGAAACTAGCGTACGTGAGTAAGATGCTTAAACATATGTTGTTTGAAAAAAATATGTGCTCTTAAGCTTTCTAATTAATGTACAGGACCTTACAAAAGTGTTCTGACAATGTCACGTAGTCATGCAAACGATGTTAAATTTGGAACAATTATTAATTTTAAACGCAAAATAAGCTGAATAGTTTTTTCTGGTGTATACAATGTTTATGGTTCGTATACAAAGACACACGAAAGAATTTCGTAACATTAGAGCCTATGGACAAATTTTTAATTTGAGCGCGCACTTTAATGCGTTTATGCTGAATTGAACTTAATAAAGTTAACATACATTATAAAGATGTTTAAAATCATGTTTACTCTTAAAAAAGGTTATGTATAGACTAAATAATTTATGGGACCACACAAAATAATTCCGAGTATGTACTGTAATCATCCAAATGATGTCAAATTAGTTTGAAAAATTAATGAGTTATAATTAATTAGGTTTATTCTTATTATTTGCGTTTATAATGACTGTGGCTACTTTTCCGGGATACATAAAGGAATTTCGTACTATTACGGTCTATAATCGGTATTTCATTTAAGTGTATTTTAACATGGTTACACCCCATCAAATATAATGAAATTTTATTTGAATTTTAAAAGCATGTTTTCCTGTTGAAAATTGTAGGCATAGAATTGATAATTAGTTTAAAGGTTACGCAAAATATTTCCGATATGCTATGTAATTTTTTTTTTTTTGTATGAAATTTGATAGTTATGAAATTTGGTATTTATGAATTTCAGGGAAATAATACAAGACCGTCGTTTATTGAGAATACATATTGTTGCGTACTTCGGGGTTCGTAAGTTGTCCGAGAGTGAAAGGCGAAACTTGCAAAAATTCAGTGATTTATTCACAGAAAGTTCCAGAAAAATACAGGTCTATAAACCAAGTATCAGCTTCAATTCAACCAGTAAACATACCTTAAACAACAGCCGTTAACAGCAAAACAACAGTACAAACTGTTTATCAATAACACATAAAGCAAGTCTCATTCAAAGAGGCTCAAAGCAAAGCAAGCATTTGACGAAACTGACACAGATCTGAGATTGGCCGCCTTGGCTAAGAAAATGCTCCTTTTATACTTTTCTATCGAACACAGACTGTTCTGGAAAATTCTCGTATCTCATCAGCCAATGAGATTAGAGATTTCATATTTGATAAATCCCTAATAAGGATTTTCTCGCCAAGGTCGCCAAAAAATCGCCAAGTAGGAAACAGTCGCCATTTTCTCCATTTCTTCCATCCAAAATCCATTTCTTCCCTTATTGGAGCTTTTTAATGCGTTTTTAAAGGAAAATTAGGCTATTTTAACGGTAAAACGACTAGAAATGCGCAAAATTAGCCTTTTATCGACTGACTAAGCTTCTTTGAAAGAATTTATACAAAAATAAATGCAATTACTTACATTTCCGTAACACTTTATATGATATACAAATAGGTATACAAAGAGAGATACAGCAGGGGGTTGAGGGGGGCGGCAGCCCCCCTCAGGAATGTATCTGATTATGGTAATAAGTCGATCGAATCAATATATACTATTATATAATAAGGAATAAATAAAAATGACCTATTGAATAATGTCTGATGCAAATAGGACGTTGAGGCTCCTGATCTGCAGATCCACTAATATAAGGAGTTTTTATTTTAATGAATTTAGGTATAATTTTGAAGTAGAGACAGTCTTCTAGAAAAGTTTTATGGTTAGTTTCACGGGTAAGTTATTTAGAGGTGTTTCTTAGGTTTTTGAATAAAGTAGAGTGAGTCATAATTAAAGTTTAATTATGAAATATGGGGGTTAGAAATCATTACTAACCCCCTCTCAGTTAACGACCGAGAGCATTGCATTATTCCAGCAGTGTGGCAACAGACTCTTAAAACAAAGGAATCGAAACGAAGAGAGCCGCGACACCACGAAGGATTCAACTCTGAAGATCGACGATCACTTAGCAGGAAGATGCTTGAAATATATTTGTGTAGAAATTGAAAAGGATGTTATATAAGATAAATTATGATAAGTTAAAGATTATATATTCCTTTTTTAAACATTATAATAAATATTGTTTAAATGCTAGTCTTTTATATGTTTAAAATTTTGAATAGAGATTTTTATTTATTAAAAGAAAAAATGCTTTTTTTTTTTTTTTTTTTTTTTTTTTTTTTTTTTTAGTTTTTTAATTCTATATACCCTCTTAATAGCATAAATGAAATTACTATTTTTCCACATACAATTGCAGGTTTTCTTTTCAGACATCCCTTCTTTTCTTTTTCTTTCTTTCTTTTTATCTTTTTATCTTTTTTTTTTTTTCAATAGTAGTCTGTAAGATATTTGAGAAATAAGTTTGTTTTATCAGTTCAGTGTTAAATCAGCATATTAGTGATAAAAGATATATACATATAAAAATACATATTTCTTATGTCCTAATTTTAATATGATTATCACTGATGTGAAATATTAGCCTTTACGTTCTTTTAAAAGAAACATATGACAGGGTGTTATGTTTTACAGGGAGATTCCCGAAGAGAAACCAGACATTCACGAGAGTATTAAAGAAACGTTGCAGACACTAGACTTATTTATGAACAACAAATTTCAAGAAGCCCTGGATCTCATGGAGCCATGGTAAATAACATTAATATATATTTTTTTAAATAAAATTATTTTATAAGGCCCTTCGGTTATTTCATTGAAATTTAATTGTAAAAGCAATGTTTTAAATGAATATGCAAATAGAGTGTGTTTTAAAGTTGTAATAAGGATATTATATATGTTGATAATGATAAATAGTGTTTAAATGGAATCGGAATTAATTTCGTTAATATAATCTGGTAAAGATAGATTTTGTTATTGAAAACTAATCTTGTTTGGAAGATTGTCCCAAGTATTAATTTTTAACTGAATTTTTATGAAATTTTAGTATGCAATACTGACATGATGTTACATCAAGCATTAAAACTTTTTTCGATTTTAGTCGGATAACCCCTAGTGTTGAGTCCCAGACCGTCGCCAATTGCCCATTGCGCAGCTCTAATGTAACGTTAAACCCTCTCAACTTGATCTTTGTTGTGTCTAGCAAGACAGTTGTTTTCTTAAAAAAAAAAAAAAAAAAAAAAGTGGTGTCACCGTTAAGATCACTAAAACTAAAAAGCGTAATTCGCATACTGCATTTTCGGCATCGTCAAGCTCAACGTTATCATGCGAATTTTATTTATTATTATTATTTTTTTTTAAGTTGGCATCATTTTATTTTTTGTTTACTAAACGTCAAATCTTCGATTCTTATCCATTTTCTAATTCTTAAACGAGAATCATTTTCAGAATTGTATATATATGTATACGTTTGTTGACTATGACGTAGCTTATCAGACTATCTAATGACAGAGATTCTGTTTTCAACCATATTTTTTTTGGTCAGTTGAGGCAAATTGGTTTGCTTAACCGTAGAAAATTGTTATTAAAATGACATATTCAATCTAAAAAAACCAGTCAACAAAAAAAATCAGGTTTTCTCACAATTTGTTTTCGGTGTTTTCTATTCCAAATAAATAATTTTGGCTTTGGAGTTATTAGAATCATACAATTTACTGAGGAAGTTATCGACAAATTTGATAAAAATACTTATAACACTTTTGGTAAAATACTTATAACACTTTTGGTTCGGATATCTAATGAATATATGCAATGCCAGTATTTTCAGATGAGCTTATAAGCTGTTACAGAAATTTTGTGAGTCAAAAAAAAAAAAAAAAAAAAAAAGGAAGAAAGAAATGCAAGTTGATTATTATAAGATAAAATACTAATTATGAAAATTATTTATGTACAAATAATATTATAACAAGAAGTGTTTTATATTTATATTTAGGGCACATTGCAGCTGCTATCACGCTTTAGGAAAGGCAACTGTGAATTTCATACAAGCTATTCTTTCTTTTGACCCAGTAAGTATTAATTTTAAATTAAAGAATATTTGTATTTGACGTTGACAAAATGATGGAGAACATTAGATACGTTTTTACATATAAATTCAAATTTATAAGTAATACTAATTATCGAAGTGTATTAATGAATATGTTTTAAAAAGATCTTTCCTTTTTTATAGATTTTAATATGCAAGAGCTATATCGATATTATTATAAGTAAATTTTTGTAAAATGCGATATATATATATATATATATATATATATATATATATATATATATATATTGTTTTCATTGTTTACAACAATAATTTAAAAAAAAAAAAATGCTGTTATTAACTATAAAAATACCAGTATTTAAAAAGAGGGAAAAATTAGCAGAAAAGAAATTCTTTAAATAAATGCAAAGAAAATGATTACATTGTAAAATGGTTAAACAACTGTAATCTTAAACTGTTAGTGTTTAACATTTCTTTTTTTTTTTTTAATGAAATGAAAATTCTTCTTAAATAATTTTCAACTGAATTTTCTAATAAAAACTATAACAGTTTATAACATTTAAGATTATTTCACTATAATCAAAAGAAGAAGTAATTATTAACTTGCATTTCTATGAGTTTAATAATTATGCAAGATCTACATTTTCGTACTCACACAGTTACTTTATTAATAAAAGTTAGTCATTAATAAAGTAAGTCATTAATATTGATCAATCATATCGACAGTTTGACTGCCATGGTTATCATGTGTGATAACCAGTGATGTTTCCGTTGGGACACTGGCTATCAGATGTGATAGCCATGGATTTTCAACACTTCAGCCCTTGGCTATAAAAATTTATACAGATAAATACTAATAAAAATACTAATAGTATTTACTAATTACTAATAGTACTAATACTAAATACTAATAGTATAAGTACTAATAAAAATTTATACAGATAATTAAAAAAAAAAAAAAAAAAAACTCATGATCACATGCTACAAACAAAACGCATTTTAAACATCACTTTTTACAGGGTGATCCAAAACATTTTGAAATTTTTACTTTTTTAGTGGTTTCTTTTCGTCTTCAGGACAAAACTTGTGCTAAAATGTATGAGGTATAACATGTTCTTTATATTTCTAAAGTTTCAAGGCAGTTTCTAAAGAGTTTTTCTAGATATTTGACAAAGCGCCTAAATTCGAAAGTGTCCAAATACTTATTGGAATATAGTGTTTTATGAATAAATATTTCATGAAGTTTATAAGAAAAATGCTGAAATATAGAACCGAAACTTATTATTTATTTATTTATTTTTTTTTTTTTTTTTACTTTTATTTATTTTAGGATGATATAAGCCACACAATGGAGGTCTTGAAAGACAGTGTCACCGTCTGCAACAGGTTAAGGAAAAAAGGTACTCTTTTGTACATAACAAGGCTCTTAAGGGGTGTTGATTATAACCTGTATACATTAGGTGAGTTATTTAAATAGCATTAAAAAAAGTGTGTGACTTTTTTGAATAATAAATTAAAAGTTTAAAGAAGCATTTGTGAGATTTATAACCTCTTTGTCTTTTTCTATATTTTTGTAAGACAATTATTTAAAAATGAGTTCTAAACATAGTTGAATTGATGCTTATTAAAAACAATCAACAAGGCATTTTTTTAGCCTAATTTTATTTCTCTAATTTTCAGTTAAATATAAAAATTAACAAAAATAATAGAAAAATAGTTTACATATTGTGCAGTTTTTCATGGTAGAGTGCTTGCGTCAATTTAACCCGATCAAGTTATCGTGGGTCGTTGGAGAACCAAGCCATTTTTCTTTTGCCTGAAACCTTAGAATCCATATATAGAAGAAATACCTATCCATCGTGTCCATGATTTTTCCCGTAAAAATACCATTTTTAAATTTTATTATGCAATCTGAATTTTTCCAATATTTCAATTTGTTCAAAAGTTATGAATGGAAGACCCATGATAAACTGACAAGGTGCCGAAAAAAGCGATAACCTGATCGGGTTAATGTTTCAACATTTAAAAAACTTTAATTTAAAGTTACATATGTCATTAAACAAATAAGCAAAAAGAGCGCTTAAAACTGGAACTATCTTAACAAAACAACGAAAATGTTGCAAACACACACGCGTACTTATGTAGTAAAAATTTAATGAATGTATGCACAAATATTAATGCATCATGAACATATGCTAAATTTTACATACATTATTTATAATGTATATTATGAATTTATTTTTGCTTTCTCTCTGTATCATCTCATAAAGAAGGTCTCCATAGGCACATACGCAAAAAATTTTGAAGAAATTACAGATAACTCTCCTTATGAAATTATGTATGCTTATAAAAAAAAAAAAATTCCGGCGGAATCACGATGTATTGTTCATAAAAAATATTGAAAATATCCGATTCTTGGCTATTTATCGCCCGTTGGCGATGCAATAAAAGTTGTTGAAAAACGGATTTTTCTTAAATACTCACTACATGAAAACGTTTTCCATACTGTTACTACTAAACTAGTTTAAGAAAGTTTACCTTTAGTAAATATACTTTTATATACATAATTTTGCCATATGAATTTAAAAGTAATCCTTAGTTTAAAGTTTTCTTCACTTGCCGTCACATCAAAATAAAATATGTGTATGTATATATATATATATATATTTCATAGGACTCTAAGAAGAAGATTGTAAGTTACTGTCATAATGTGAATTCTGGAAATTCATGGCGCAGTTTAAAAAGTGTCCAAACAAAGTTTAAATATGTAAAAAAATTACTTGAATTGTATCATTGAGAGATACAAATAGAAAATGTAACCGATCGTAGAGAAAATAGGAAAGAAATAAAAACTTTTTTCTTGTAAGGGAGGAGAGGGGGTAGAATTACATCTTCTAATGGAGCATCTTTCAATATCGAAGGGTATGTTCATGCAAAATAAACTGTCTTTATACATTTTTGCCAAGTTAAACACTTGTTTTACTCCCCCTCCTAATCTATGATTATAATTTAAAATCATGAAGACCTTAAACATTTTAATTCTTTATATTTTCATTAAAATTTGGTTTAAAGTTTGAAAAAATTAACAAAAAATACACGGTTCAAAAATTGAAATTATACAAATGTACCTTTTAAAATTAAATTTATATAAATTAATTTGGTGTGTAGAGTTAAAAAAGTTATGGTAAATTTTATCTAACCAGTGTAATAAAAAGTAAATTATAATAAAAAAGGTACAAATTTTCAATATTAATGGGAAATCTATGCTGAAATTTGAGACTTAAATTTAAGTTTTAAACAATTTTATCTATTTAAATATTGATATAAATTATCGGTTGTAAAGTCAATATTCCTCGAAAACATAAAATAGCGCACTCAAAAGTGATTGCCGTTTACCATTGTTTCATTTCCAAACTGTTATGTACGTTCTTTTAAATTTATTATGCAGTGTAAATAAATGTGCGTACTGTTTTAATTTAAGCTATAATATTCAAAGCTCAAGTAAAAATTAAGCTTAATGTATTTGAAGTTAAGGAGTCGCTTCATTTACCGTTGTCGCCGGAGCCCAAGCCAATGTTATTCTATGGTAAATTTTGTTTAGTTATAACTCATTTACTGATTCATATTTTTAAATTCTGTTTTCACATTCAGAAAATTTACAACCGTTAAATTGTCGGACGTTTTTTAAAAATGAATTTTTAAAATTTTAAATGTTTTATTTTGAAGCCGTAAAATGAAAAATTTCACATGCTGAAAATTCGTATTGAAAATTCGCATTTTACAATGAAAATCAAATTCAATGAAATATTTAAGTTTAGTTTAATGTGCATTAAAAATTGTTTGATTTTAACATCTCGCATGATATTCGTTTCAGAGAAGTTTAAAAAAAAAAAAGAAAGAGTTTAAGTATCAGAATTTTTTCTTCAATACTAATGGTTGATTTTTAACTACATTTATGTGCATTAATGGGCTCTTCCCACTTGACGTCAGAGATCACATGACATAGTTAAACAAAGCCCAGACGAAGTCTTCTATATCTATAGCGATTGCTGAAATACCGCATTTTCTATTCTTATTTCTGATCAATCAGATTTAATTTGTGTTATCTCTTTTATACATCATCATTTTTAATCCATTTTATATCATTATTCATCGTTTTTTGTTTGCTGTACACATTTACAATCATCATTTAGTTTATATTTGTTATTAATGTTCATGGAGAACTTATTAAGTATTCTGATTTTTGATACTTATATCATTAACAGTGCAACATCGTACGGTGTAAAGCCATTTCAGCCAGTAGCTAAGTTAATAACCTTATTTTAACACCCTTATGCTAAATTTGACTTAAAACATTTTAAATTAATTTTAACTTATAATCCATATACCCCATAAACATTCTACTATTGAATGCTAGATCAATTAATATAACTGTTACACTACAACATACGAAAATTAATTCTTACTTGTGAAAACGAATAAACATATAAAGTGTTTCTTTTAAATTATTAAAATTACAAATACAATTACTCTACTGTTCATAAGTGCACAGTGTTGCATTTATTTTATTTTATATTAAATATTAATACTTTTGTTCTTAAGAACAATATTTAACTGAATTCGCTTCTTTGTTTTTCAATATCACGTGACTGAGCAGACGACGCTGGGAAGAGCCCAGTGTCAATTTTATAACTCAGCTGAAGGTAACGACCTAAGAGCCGTAAGTCAAAAACTCAGTTACAGGCAATCTTGAGTTTTAAGATAAAATTAGACATTTAAAACTTTATTTGAAATGAATTTTACTGAATTTTATTTTATAATAAAAAGCTAACAAAACTTTTAAAATCATTTCAGTATATATTGATTTTTTTCGATAATTGATTTTTCCGATAATTGAATTTTCCGATTTGTAATTTTCATTTCAGAGGAAGTACACGCAGAATTGTGCTACGCCGAATGTTTACTTTTAACAGCTCTTATGACATTCGTTTCAGACAACTCTTTTGTAAATTTCATAAAAGGAGGGTTGAGGATAAGAGCTTGCTATAGAGCGTACAAGTAAGAAATTTTTCATTTAATTTAAAAAACAAAACAAAAACAGGTTAGTTGATGTCTACTGTTTTGAATTAACATTAACATTTATCGTTTTATTCGATGCTCTTTTACTCACACCTAATAACAGTTATTATTACTTATTTATCAGATATATCAGTTTATAAATAAAATAGTGTTATTAATATAATGATATTAAATGGTTTTACATATTTTACTGCAAATAAGATAATTAAATGTAAGTAAAAAACTACGTTTATACCGATGTTTTAGAGAAAATATTATTAATAAAATTAACAATGTTCATTAAACCGTTGATTCAAAAATAATTTGGTATTTCATTGGTTTTTCCGAAATATAAATATGAAATGATAAAGTTAAGATTTTGTTTTAATGAATTTGAATTTAAGATATTTTTAAATAATTTCATAATTATTATGAAATTTTGAGTATGAATGTATGTTGCGTTTTTAAATAATCTTTTTCTTTTTCTCTATAGAAATTTAATAGCAGATGATTTTTTTTAGAATATTATATTTTTGTGTTTAATTCTGCTATTGCGAAACATAAATTCAATTGAGAGAATATACTAGTGTGTATCTTATATACATATTTTTTAATAAAAAAATTTCACGTTATGTTTGTTGCTTTCTGAAAGCCTATGCCAATAATTCAGATTTATTTTTCTTTTCTTCATATATTTTCTATGTTTTTATTGATTCACTAGGGAAACATTATTAATACTTGAAAATAGAAAATGGGAAGATGAAGAAAACAGACGACATTTCGAGAGCGGAGTTCGAATGGGCCTAGGAATATTTTATTTGGTAAGAAATTCTAAGACCTTTTTTGCTTTTCCTCATTTAAAAATAGGAAATACACCCCAGGTTCTCTTTATATATATATATATATGTAATATATTGTTATTATTTATTTTTAATCCAATTTCTTTAAATAACCAATGTTAATTATACTTTCGCTTTTACTTATTGAAATTATAATGAAATCGTAATTTTGATATTAACTTCAGATACAGATTTAGATACATTTTATATGTTATTGTAATAATCATAAAATTGATTGTGACTGATGTTTAAATATGGAATAAATAAATAAATAAACGAAAGATAAAGAAAACAATTATAAAATAAAAGAATTAAAAGAATTGTACATATACTCATTAATTACACACGTCTACATCTAAAATTTTCATTTGATAATTTTGGCTGATGTGTATGTTTTTCTGCTGTACTGAAATCAAAGCTGAATCCAGTTTTTCCCCTATCACGTATACATTTTTGTCAGTACAAGGTGTTTACCGACACAATTTCTTTTATGACTCTTCCCCCAATATAATTATATGGTAATATTTAAAGTATTAATGAATCATGGAAATTTTAGATAGGAAACTTTCTATTTTTTCAACAAATTTTTAAATATATCTTTAAATATTACACTATGTGTTGATTTTTCTTTATTATTTATAATTTTTCTTAAAATTTAAACAAAATAATAATTTTTATATTAACTTCAAAACTAGATACAGATTCATTTTAATTATAATTATTATGAAATTTATAATCTTTTGAATCAATGCATTATAAATCCTCATGAATTAGCCACCATTTCGGAATGAAATTTTAAACAACAGAAATTTATTTGATTATCTTGAAAAACAAGTATAATTTTAAGTATAGTGACGCAACAACAACAATAAAACTCCTTACACTAATTAATGAATCTTTAATTAATTTAAAGTAACAATTTTTTTTTTTTTTTTACATTGTTTGAGTTATTTAAAAATTTCTACAAAATAGTTATTTTGTTAATTTGTTTACATAAGATTTGTATGCTTGACTCGAGGTTCGCTTATAAGTCTTCGTCGAGATAGCACATGATAGGATTACAACACGAAGGCCATATTCTACCGAATTCAGGATGTGGAACGGAATGGAATTCACTTCATTGAAAATCAGATCAGAATATCTTAATACAGTCGGTAACAAAAGTGTCCGAACACTAGCAAAAACTATTCCTGTGTAAAAAAAGTACACTTCATACGGTTTTGTTAAATAAATCCTTGTCGAATCCTGTTCTTAGTCAGTGTACGAACATGATTCGGTAAGGATTTATTTAACAAAACCGCATGAAGTGTGCTTTTTTTACATAGGAATTTTTGCTAGTGTTCGGACACTTTTGTTACCGACTGTACATTCATACAAGAAATTTTTCGGAAATCTGTTTGGAGATTTATATTTTTTTCCAAATGACAAGCGGAATATCTGCATTTCGTATAAGATTCCAATTCCGAGTTGTGGGAGAATACGGCCACTGGAGAAACACCCAGGGTCTGTGCGGAAATCGAGCCTACTCTCCTACGCCTGCAAGCGATTAAAGGAATGGCTACAAAACCATTCTGTTACGAAGGACCCACAATCGTTATTTCACATAAAGCCTCCTTTAATAACATTTTTAAATACTGGTTTTTCACTGCGATAAGAAATTTAATAACATTGACGACGACTTTTTTTTTATTTTATTTTATTTTATTTTTTTCCACATTATGATATTTTTTTTCAAAAATGTTTTCAATTTTAAATATACAAAATTTGGCATTGCTTCTTGTTATATCAAAAGAAAAAATAATCTGAAAATCATAATTAGATTTAATAAGAATTTCATAAAAACGAAGAAACAGATTTAACTCGCATGGAAATGAAAATGTCTGACGACACAAGTTGAAGTATTATTTTTTCTGTTTGTAAGAAAACAATTGTTTTATTTCAACTTATATAACAATCATAACTTTTGAAGTACTGTGTTTCTTATAAAGTTAAAATGAATTTTTTCGTGAAAGAGAGCAAAACAGTTTTCTCCTACACAAAAATTGGACATTTCCTATTGAATATTTGTAAAAGAAGATGATTAATATGTAGTAATTAAAATGTTAAAGAATAAATGTCTTCGAACAAAATGCAATAAAAATTTTAGTGAGAAGAATTTTTTTAAATATATGTTATAGAGTTTGAGGCTTCAGGGTAAGTTGCACGTGTTTTTTGCATTTGAAGAAGAAAGGCCATGTGCTTGGATTTATTTTATGGTGTTTGAAGAAATTTTTAAGTTTAAATATTTATTGTACACCAGTTCTTTAATTTATGTTTATAGTATTTCTTGCCAATATTTATGTAAAAGACGTGAAAATCGAATCGGAATTCTGCATGTTGTAAAAAAAAAACACGAAAAACAAATAAATAAATGAAAATTTATGAAATGAAATCATTTGAATATATTATAGATTATTTAAGGCTTTATTGCTCTACACAGTAACCATAACTTATATACATATTTTTAAAATTTTATTGGTATCATTGAAATACAATGTGCCCGCTGACATTTATTTGCATATTATATATTTAAAAAAATGTTTGGAACTTTTTTGTATTACTATTATTATTATTATTTTAAATGACCAGTATTATTGAAAATTATATTACTATTTTACAGGTTGTCGCACACCTACCAACAAGAATAATTCGTGTACTAGAAATGATTGGATTTTGTGGAGATAAGGTGCAGTATTTTAACACAAAAACTCAAGAATTTTTATTTCAGAAATAACATATGGCACGTCACGTAGTGTATTCTAACATATATGTTAGAATACATTACACGAAGAATACGAAAAATAATTGAACAAATATTAAGCAAAAATAAATAAATAAATAAACATTCCCCCCCTGAAAAAAAAAAAAAAAAAAGTTTGTTGCATGTTTATAAACGTAATGAAAAATGGCTCAAGAAAAGAGAAGAAATATTCAAGATTTTGATTTATATGGAAGTTTTTAAAACAAATTCTAATCTTGTTATAACGAAAACTCACAATACATATCTCATACATTTTTGCGTAAACCAATTACATAGAACTGAAAATTGGAATTTTAAGTTACTACTTGCTTGTGGCCAGCAGGTCTTTTAAATTTAATTGTCCCCTTTTCTATAATTTTCAGGTTGATTACCGAGATAAACAATTTTCTCGCTTTAATTTCTTTTAAGAAACTCTTTAAAATTATCCGATTTTTGTGCTTCTCTCCGTAGAGGATCCAAATTATGATGGCATGTCTTTGGATCATCTTGAGTGAAAGTCCTAGATCTGTATTAAACAGCCAGCTTATTAGTTTTATATGAAAAAAAAAAATCAAATAATTGGATTTAATTAATAAATAATTAAGTAATTGGATTTTAATAAGACTTATGTGTGCTCCTCGTTATAATTCATGCATGTTCTTCAATTTCTGCATTAACATAGACACTGGCGGATACTGGGACTGGAATATTAAGCAATGTCTGTATAAAAGTAACGCTTCTTATAGGTAATTTAATAAATTTAGAGAAAAACTTAAAGGAGCGATCTTCCTTCCATGATAGTTTTAGAAGTAAGCAATAGAATTATGGTTCGGATACGTCTATTTCCTCTATATGTTGAGCTTCAGAACTGCTAATGGCATTAACGGCTTAGTATACCAATTGCCAGAATTTGTTGCAATATTTCTCACCAATTCTTTTATTTCTCAGCAAAGTTCTTTCATCAAAGATATCTGATTTATATTGACCGTGCAGAAATATTAATGTCCATACTACGAATCCATCACCTCTGTAGTTAGGTCTTTCAATAATCGGAAAATTTTTTCCCTGCTACCCAAGTCTCTTCTCAGATTGGTATATGTCTTGAATTACTGTCTCAATTTGGTATTTTAAAATGCTGGCTGATTCATGCGTCAAGAACTTTTGATTAGTGTAATCTGCCAATTCTTTGCGGACATTAATAAACTCTAAGACAGTTAGCATTTTTGCACATAGGTTGCCCTTGCGTAAGATAATTTTGTCATTGGGTACTTTTGTATGAACCGCATGCTATAGTTTTAGGTTACAAAAATTGTCGTCAGGTTAAGGATGGTTCAGATGGAATAAAAATACTTGCAATGATGTACTATAAACATTGAAAGGTAGTTTTAAAAATGTGTTCAAACTAATTAATCACTTTACTTAAGTTTATAAATGTAGTTAACCACTAGCATGCAGTTAATACGAAAGTACATATTTGTAACAACAACAACAACAAAAAAAATAGTATCGTCAGCAACATTAACTAATAAAAAAGATATTCAGAAGAATCAGATTAAAGATATTTAGGAATATTTTTTTTCTTTTTGATGCGATGTCTTTTGACTATTTGCGAGGAAAACAAAAATCTTTTAAATCATTCTCGAATGTTTAAAAAAAGTTTGAACAAGGCTGCATATAGAGGTCATTGCTTTCAATTCAACAATATGATAACGAGTGTTAAAAAGTGAAGGATGCATGGCAGCCAAAAAGGAATTATTATTAATTTTTTAATTATTATTATTAACTGAATTTAATAAAAGTTTTTCTTTCTTTTTCATAACTATAGATTTTTATTAAAAAAAAATTGTCATTACTAATTTGCAATTTGTAAATTACCAAATTAAATAAATTACCAATACTTATTTGTTTCAACAAAAAATTATCTGTTTGTTTTAATGATTTCACAGACTCCTAATTCAAACTAACATAACCATGTTGGACATTCAGACTAACTGTTTATACATTAAGTTGTAAAGGCAGTGTATGAGTATTTATAAAAATACGAATGTTCATAATAAAACCATAAAACGTAAATAATAAATATGATTTAAATTGCAGGATCTAGGATTGCAAAATATGTACGACTCAGTGGCATTAGAAGGATCATTAAGAGCACCTTTAACAGCGCTGTTCTTACTTTGTTACAATACTATAATTGCTTATCTGTTTGGTAAGTAGCATATAATTTAAATAATTATTGAACTATTATAAATTAAACAAGCTTTCGTAATATTACATCGCATGAAACAGAATCATATTATTTAAGTATGAAGTATAATTATTTTATGTATATCTCTCTCTTCAAAATGTCCATGAAATAATTGATTAAAACATTGAGAATAGTTAGATTAACATTTCCCCAAATAGTAAAGAGATGTAAGCTCTATAATTAAAGAAAATTAAAGGAAAAAAAAAAAAACAGTTGGTTTGGTGTTAAGCATAAAAAATAAGCAAATGTTGTATTAAGTTATTGAGGAAATTTGTAGATAAAAGCAATACACGGAACATGTTTCTTATTCATGAATAGTACACAAAAATAATATTTGAAAAAGGAAAAGAAAAAATTCTAATGTATTGAACCTGTAAATTTACATTACATATGATAATTTTTTTTCAAACAAGTCCGTTTTCTTTTCTTTTTTATACTTGTTTCTTAAATGAGATTTTTTTTTTTTTTTTTTTTTTTTTAACATTTTCAATTCTTTCTTTTTCCATAGACATGCTATTATTATGTTATTATTACTATTACTATTATTATTATAAAACTAAATCAGTTTTCTAGCGATTAAAAAATATAATTATTCAATCACTAAAAAACTATTTATGCACACACATACACACACAAAAAAAGAGCTGCTGAAAATTCACAATAAGTTGAATGGTAACTAAGCTGCATTGAATATTAAATTTGATTTTTTCCCCTTGCAAATGTAATTTATTGAAACATGTGAATGAATGGTGAATTTAATTATTTAAAAAATTTCTTTTGTTCTATTTTTTAAATTCTACACGTTAAAATAATAACAAAAATAAAAATTTTATTTAAAAATATGAGAAATTTAGGCATGTTAGTCATTATAAATCAAAAATTTAAAACATAAACCGAGCGTGTGAATGAAAACTAATTATCACTTCTGTATATATATATATATACATATAACTTTTTAAACATTTTACATCTAATATGTCAGATTCATTTTAAATCAAATGTTAAAAAATATAATTTAAAAACAATGAATCGAATGTACGCATGATCTATGAATACTTAATATAGTCCTTTGTAATTTAAATATATTCCTTTATAAATGTTAAAAATTACTGTCCTATTAACGTTTGTTTTATATAAATGTATTTAGAGCAAGTGATGCCTTTAACATTCTATGGTGTTTCTGTATTAAATTAATAACTTTAATGATTCTTTTTTTTTTTTTTCCAATTTGTATTTATAATATAATATAACTTTTAAACACTTATATGAATCATTTATTTATATATCTTTAGCTTGTGAAAGTTTTATCATTTAAGCGGACAAGGGACGACGAAATCGTCGAAACCGATGCAGATTAAAAATATCCAGATAGTTATTACAAAACATATGAAGCTATATAATATTTTTAAAATACTGTACTAAATAAAAGAACTGGTGTACAATCAATATTCAAACTAAAAACTTCTTCATACACCATAAAACTAATGGATTGATTGCACCCACTGGCCACTGCCAAACAGCATGATTTATGGCAGTAATGTGGCCATGGGGAAAACATCTGGTCTCGAGGGATCTCCTAACCAGCTATTCCCTCATGGGGATAGGCTGAGGAGGCCTCAGGGAGGATCGATGACCCAGTCTGTTGAACTTTAAATTATTTACAAGTATAAAGATCTCTTTAAACACATTTGAGATCTTTTGTTTGTGTTAAAATAGTAAATTCAAGACCACGAACTAAATAAATATGAAAAGCCCACAGAAAACTTAGAATTTATATTTTATATTGGAGAATAGGGAAATTAGAGTACTGTAGTTATCTTTTAATGATGCTTAGTTTTTAGGGTTATTAACAATTTGAAATGAGTTTTGGCGTATTGTTAGTTTTCTGTTAATTTTAAAATGGTGTTTAGTAGCGGACATTTTTTCATTATGTAATAATGGTACGGGGAACCTCTTTTACCACATGTGCAAAGATCATTTGATTTTTTACTGATCTTATGTGGGAAGGTCGGAAAACGTCCGTGACCCGTAATGTAATAACGAATAATCTGATTTGCACAGATATAAGAGGTGTCCACCTTCTTAATGAATTCGTAAGTTCCCCTTCCTTTAGTAGAGGACAATCATTCTGACTGCCAATCCAACATTAGTTTATCTTTCAGTATATTTTTAATTAAGGAGGTGCGCTCTGCCGAGGTCCTTTCCCTCGCTAGACGATCTGCTAACTCGTTTCCAAAAGTGCCAAAAACTAATGGAAACATTACCGGTTTCGGAAGGAAGTAGCCTTCCTCAGGTGCAAACATGTGACGGCCTTCCGCAACGTGTTTGCACCGAGGAAGAAAGGCTACGTCCTTTCGAAACCGGTAGTGTTTTCATTAGTTTTATGGTGTGTGAAGAAGTTTTTAGTTCGAATACTTTTAAAATAATATCACTTTATAGTTGCACAAACATCGTTTAAAAGCTTTTACAAAGTTTTAAAATTAAAATTTATTTTTCTTGGGTTCCAAATTTCAGGAATAACCAGTTGCTTTTAATACGAATTTTTTTTCATTCAATTCTTACTAAAATTTGTATGAATGTTAGTTTGTCACAAAACTGGGTATTATTCATTATGAAATCAAGAAATTCTTACCTTTATTACGAACTCTCAAATTCAATCGCAAGACAAGTGTTCAAGAAAAATTCCAATTTTACACTTTTTCGTTTGCAACTAATTCTGTAATTGAGGTTAAAAAAAAATTAAATTCCCAGATGTGTTGTTCAGTTACATAAAAAAAAAAAAAAAAACTGTTAAGAAATGACAAACATTAATTAATTTATAATTGGCATGGAACATTTTGAAATTAGGTATAATTGTTTATTATTTTCTCCATAAAAGAGTCCTTTCCCTCTCTTCCTCTATATTTTTAACATTTTCTAGCAAAGTTTAAAAGTGTTTATGACTTCGGTTTGTCTGTCTGTTCATCTGTCCGTCTGTCCGCTCTCTAACTCCCGTAAATACTCAGGTAATTTCTTGAAACTGATGTATGTTTTTCAAGTTTACTATGGGATGTTCTCTATTGAAAATAGGGTAAATACCACTACTAGTTTGTATACAGGGACACCCGAAAGAATTTCAAAGCATTGTATACCATGGAAGTTATTTCTATAAATCTTACTTTAATGCTTTTATTTCGCCCAAATCATAATGAAATTGACATTAACGATACACATACACAAGAAAATGCTTTCTTCAGAATGTAATATAATTAGCATAAAGATTTACGGGGCCACACAAAAATATTCAGTTACATATGGGTATAATTTGGAATTGCTGGAATTACATTTTCGTTTACACTTTTTTTTTTAAACACTTTCTAACGATATTGAAGAGTGATTATGATATGAATTCGTGAAAGTGTCTGTCTTTCTGTCCATCCGTTCTTTAACTTCCGTAAATGTTCACGGAATTTCTTCAAACTGACATACGTTATTCACGTTTACTATGAGATGTTCCCGATTTAAACTGGGCGGTAAATACAACTATTCGTTTATTTACAGGGACACCTAAAATATTCCAAAGCATTGCGTTCCACGAGAGTTATCTCTATAAATCATATTTTAATACTTTTATTTTGCATAAATCATAATGCAATTGACATTTATAATTCCTATACATAAGGAATGTTTTCTATAGTATATAGTAATGATTGGCATTAAGATGTACAGGGCCACACAAAAATATTTTGTCCCATTAAGGGATACAATTTGAATTTTCCAGTTTGTGTTAAAAAATTCCAAAGCATTGCGTTCTATGATAGGCATTTCTATAAACTATATTTTCGTACCTTTACTTTGCACAAATCTTAATGAAATTGAAATATGTTATTTAAATTCACTATCGTATGTTCTCCATTGAAAATAGAGTAAATACTATCACTGGTTAGTGTACAGGGACACTCGAAAGCATTCCGAAGTATTGTGTTCTGTGAGAGGTATTTCTACAAAACAAATTTTAATAATTTTACTTTTCAGAAATCGTAATGAAATTGGAATATATTATTCATATGCACAAAATAATGCTTTTTATAGAATATAATATGACCAGTATTAGATTTACAGGGCCACATAAAAGTATTCTCTAATATTAAGACTTACAATTGGAAATTTCTGAAATTCAATTTTCATTTGTGTTAGGCGTTTTTAATATTTTCCTTTAATATTTACGAGTGGTTATGAATCCAGTTAGTGTATCTGTCTGTATTCCATTTCTGCCTGTCCATTGTGTGATCACATAGGCAAAGTATATTGAATGATAACGATGCACCGAGTGCGTATAGTTGGAAAGCGTTAATAATCTATGCGAACCACATGATATTTAGTTCTTGTTAATCTTTGAAATATGCTCTATGGATAAAAAATGACAGATTTAATAACAGTATATGATGTATGAAGGGATAGAATGTAAATTAAAATTAATTAATTAATTTCAATGTCTCTTTCCCTTTAAAAAGTAAGGTAAGTAAATGAATAGTTTTATTAAACAATATCGCTAAAAAAAGAGTTAATTAAACACGTGCCATTTGTTATTTTTATTAAAAACACTTTAAAAACACAAAAATTAATTTTTATTTAAAAAATTAAAAAAAAAAAAAAAAAAAAAAAAAATATATATATATATATATATATCCTAACCTAAGCTTTTCGCTTTGAAATTAAAAAGCATCATCAGAGATTTTTATTGTTAAATTAAATGCGCAGTTTTTAAAATAATTTTCCTTTCACAGTCAACAGTTAAGTCTTTTAATAACGTGAATAGCAGCAAAGTCAATTTGAAGTCCGGTGAAGGTTGGACCAAGGAGCTAAGGAAAGTAAGAGAAGTTACTATTGGAAAAAGAAAGGAAAAGAAGAAACTATTGGAAAATTACGCTAGGCTATTGTAGGAGAAAAACCATAATGAACTAGCAGAAATAAACTATTAGCTATTTTATAATATTGTGCCAAATTATTGGCAAAATCTCCGAAGCTATTAATATAATTAAACGCAAAAATACAATAAATTCTAAAGATGCTGCAATTTTGCCAATAATTTGGCACAATATTATAAAATAGCTAATAGTTTTTTTCGGCTAGTTCATTATGGCTTTTCTCCTACTATGGCTCTTCTCCTTGTGTGAATTTTCCATTAGTTCCAGCTTCTCTTACTTTCCTTAGTTCCTTGGTCCAACCTTCACCGGACTTCAAATTGACTTTGCTGCTATTCACATTAATAAAAGACTTAACTGTTGACTGTGAAAGGAAAATTATTTAAAAAACTGCTCATTTAAATTCAGTAATAAAAATCCCTGATGATGCTTTGGAATTTCAAAACGAAAAGCTTAAGGTAATTAAAAAAAAAAAAAAAAAAATAAAAAATAAAAAATAAATAAATAAATAAAAAATAAATAAAAATTAATTTTACGTGTAATAGTAAATAAACGTGTAATAATACGTGTATACGTTTATAATTTTAATAATACGTTTATAATTACGTGTAATAATAAATAAATAAATAAATAAAATAAGAAAAATTTTATGCAAAATTTACTAGATAATATTCACACAAATTATCCGTATATATTAAGTTTTTCCTTTTTTATAACAACAGTACTTACAAGGGAGAGTCACCAACTGTTCAAAAGGTATTTATACATGTTATATTTCTTAAAGCTCTAACTGAGCTGATAATAAAAATATTCATCTTATCGGAAAATGTGCCCCCTAGCGTGAGTTATTCTCAATTAATATTTGTAAATTTTTAGGCTCTGAAATGTACTTTGAAGAATTTCTATAATTAGAATCAATTTTTAACAGATTTCCGTGCTACTTATGACTATTTATATTGTTAGTAAAGTATTTTATTGTGTGTTTAATAATTATTTTGGGACAGCATTAAATTTATAAATCCAATACTTTATATATGTAACCATGGGTAAAATATTTACAATCAGAAAGATTTACCTGTACATCGACGCACGATATTTTGGATACTGACATTATATGGGGGAACAGTAAAAGAAATCTAATTCACTACCATAGTAAAGGAGGGGGAAAATAAGTCGAAAAATAAATTTCTACTTTAAAAAAAATAATAATTATATTATTACCTACAATATAATATTTAAATGAAAATGAATATATAAAGTAATAGTTTTCTTTGTTACTATAAAAATTACAATAGCGTCTTTTTCACTTTTTATTTTCCCCTTATTAATACTTGTCATACAGTTTAGATTGCATAAATCTATTGTTGACACAAAGTAATTATTAAACAGTAAAATACTTTACATGTAATATATATATATATATATAAATATAATAACATGTATATTTATTTATTTATTTTTCAATGGCGCGGAACTTGCAAATGAACATTGACTGTGCGGTCGCTGAACTGATAACCATTTGTGAAGGAGTACCCAATGGGCGGTCATCGTTACAACTTACAGGGATAACAAATCCATGCTTTGTCCAGGATTCGAACCCGACCTTTCTGTCAGGGAGTTAGGGACGATAACCACAACAATATATGGGCGACATTAACTAATAATATATGCAATGGTTTTTAGAATGAGAATCTTTTACAGAACTGATTATAATGATAGAAAATATACGAAGTACATTGTTAAAGAATCTGTAATTTAAAAACTTTAATTGAGAATAACTCGCGCCAGGTTTTGCATTTGCCGATAAGATGGATATTTTCGTTATCAGCCCAGTAAGACCTTCCAGATGATAGATAATATGTATAAATACCTTTTGAACAGTTGGTGACCCTCCCTTGTTAGTTAAAATGATGTGTCATTAAAACGTAACTAAACTTTTTAACTAATACATACAAAATATTTCAAAGTCACAGGTTTTAAAACCAAAATATTATATACGTTTAACATCATGTATAAATTGTGAAATAATCAAATTTTTATTACTATTGCAAGTTCTTTTATAAATAATATGTTAAAATTTAATAATAATATGATAAATACTCTCCTAAACTAAAGCATAAAAACTAGAAAACGTCTGCTTTAATTAAAATTATTTTTAAATTGAATATGTCATACATTTTTAATGAAGATATTATTTTTATAATAATTTTTAGCTTAAAGATTAATTTTTTTTAAAAAATATATAAGAATTCATCTATAGTTTAGTGTAAGCAAATAAGGATTATTATAATAATAAAATCAAATTTTACAAACTATACCTGTCATCCTAGCATAATACTTTCAATGCAAAATTCGGTAAGTAGGTAATTTTCAAACATCTATTTCTGTATAAAAGGGTATAAAAGGCTGTATTAAATCTAATAAAATTAACGTTACTACATAAAAAAAAAAAAAATAAATAAATAAAAAATAAATAATTATGTAGAATCTTAGATATCACTGTTCTGCATGAAAATCGACCTCAACCCCATTTTTGCAAATTATTACGTAAAATGACCCCCTGAACCCGAATATCACGTCCATTTTGCCCTTACACCCACTAGGTTTTGGGGACGCCCCACTATTTTTTATCTTTTTTTTGGTAATTTTTTGGCTATAAATTTGGTTTGTGGGAGTGGAGAGGATTATTTTAACTGTTAAATATTTTCTGAGGGGCTACAGAGGTGACAAAAAATTCTAAAGCATGAACATTTGCAACAAGGGGAAAATTTAGGGAAGGATTTACCACTGAAATTATAAGTTACATTTATTATATTTTATTAATCAATTATTATTATCGATGTTATATTTTTACGTTATGTATATATTGTTTTTAAGTGTTAAAATAATTCTTTTCCATTTTCCAAATCAAATTCATGGCCATAGTGTTACCGAACAGTGATAAAAATTGGGGGACGAGGAGGCATCCCGAGAAAACGGTGGGTGATTGTACAAAATAGGAGTCATATTCGGATTCAGGAGGCCATTTTACGTAAGAATCAGCAAGAATAATATCAGGGCTGGAAAGGTTTTTTTTTTTTTTTTTTTTTTTTTTTTTTCAACGCAGTGTATTTATTCAGGAGGCAAAAATTACAGTAATGTACAGTACAAAACTTACAAATGATACTCGATTGGGAATTTTGGAAGGACAAATGTTTTTCCTGATACATTTTATTTTCAGCCCTCACCTGACATGTTCCTGTACTGCAAAAGATTTTCCCGTCTTTTGCAATATTGAAGGAAAAAAAGAAAAATGTTTTAACTGACCCCGATAAATGAAAGAACCTATGTGGGCTACCTCTAGGGCTCCAAAAAGCCACAGGTTTGTCCATCTTAAAATACATTTGATCTGGTTTAGGATCATATTCATAATGCATCTTTTTTTTTTTTTTTTTTTTTTTAAATCAGTAATGATGCCTTTAAGGAAGAACCGCAGGCAACGTATGGCCGCGATTTTATTGCACTTAAGAAGAAACATTTTTACAACTTAGGTTAAATGTAGTTTTTATTATGTAGCTTTTATGTAGTTTTTATTTTTAGATCAGACGCGCAATTTATTCATCCGTTATGAAATTTAATTTACTTATTCGGAAGAATGTGAGCTTTACAAAGAAAGTTTAAATTTATTTACTTATTTATCTTTCAAAATTAATTTAATACTTTTAAATAAAATTAACAAGATTCCTGATATTGGTTTTATTGTATTTTATAGAAAAATCAAACAAACAAAAACTGGAATGGGGACAGAAAAATACATTCTTATTAAAAATGACATTTACCCCCTCCATAAAAAAAAAAAAAAAAAAAAAAAATCCAAGAAAAAAATTATATGAAAAAATTAAAGAAGTGTCTTCCATGTGTTGTTACCGTTTGAATATATGCTACATTTTTTTTTTCTTGTGAGCGGTAAAATTACATGCAGTTTTATCGCTTTAATGCTGTGAGAGAACTTGATGTGCGAAATTTTGAAGAAAATAGACAAAATTCTGTTTACATCGCGGTATTTTGAAAGAAAAAAAAATGAACGCAAAAAATATAAGGATCGGAACACCAGTCTTAAATAAATAGTTATATGCAAAAAATTTAAAAAAATTAAGCTAAGATGGAAAAAATTAAAACAAATTGTGGGGACGTATAAATTTTCATGCACGTGAGCAATATTCACTCTTGATCAGTAGTGCAACTATATGCATTAAAAAAAAATTAATTAATTATATCCAAAATTATAATTAATTATCTCAAATATTAATTAATTATATCACAATTTTTTTTTTGATCAATAATAATTTACATCGAGAGATTTACAATGTTTATTGCATTTATATTGTTTTTAGGTTTAGGGGATGGAGATCTAGAATCATCAGAATTGATTATCAAGAGAATGCTTGATCGTTACCCAAGAGTAAGTAGATTTTTATGCATTTCAAAGTGAAACTAGTAAAATCAATAAACGTATTATCAAAGTTATCCATTGTTTAAAAAATTAAAAATTTTCTTACGTATCAAAAGCAGGATTCAAGTAAATTTGTTTTTATTGTTATTATAATTATATACATTTTATTTATATTATTTATATGAAGAGCCAAAATCGTTAGCAAAAATCGAAAAACACATTTTTCGGATTCAATAATTTTTAATATTCCCAGTCAGTACACAATAACAATTTATTGTGTTTGAAGAACAGTTCCGAAATCTCAGATCAAATAATTTTGTGTAAATATTTTATAACAAATACTTTGAAAAATTAGCAATGCTTTATAAAACATAATTATAAACAAAATCGTTTTTCCCTAGTGATTTACAACTGTTTTATGTGACCTATATTGTAAGAGCTAGGAGTTAATATTCTTCAATAACAATTCTTAAAAATCGAAAAAAAAAAAAAAAAAAGTGTATAAAATTATAGGGATGAAATAGTGAAACCTGTACAAGTTTCAGATTTAATATTAAATAATTATTATGGCATTACAAAATGTAGTTAAAATGTGATAAATGAAAGAAATATATAAAAAATACACCTGATCATAACTCATTAAAATTGTTTAAATCTATCTGAGTTTCTTATCTTATTGTTCTTATGTCATTATTGTGAAATTTTTACACTTGTGTACTTTTTTGCTCTGAAATTATGCCATTTCGTTTAGTTTGTTTTGTTTAGAAAAATGATGTGGAAAATAATTCACAGTAGTAACTTAAATCACATTCAAGTTGTAATAATATTCAAGTTGTATAATATTCGAGTTGTAATCGCAGACATTAAAAAAATTTAAAGTTAAGTAAGAAGAAATAGTATAAAATTTCATTTTTTTTTTTTTTTTTTAGTTTATATATTATTTTATTATTTTGTCCCAAATGATGGTTGGTTGATTGGACGTTTTAAGTAAGATGTTTGCCCTAGGAGGAGAGGCCTGAGGGCAGGTGGACTACGGTTGGTATCCTTCTATGAATCTTAGCACTTATGCAAATTAACAAAAAAAAAAAAAAAGGAAAATTTCCAATGGCTAGGCTGATAAGTCATACTTTTGTTCGAATTCGGCATCTTCCGTCTACAAGCTTAAAAAGAAAAAGCAGAAATTCACGGCCACTGCTGAGGCTTACTTCTATTCCATAGCATTTCTTTTCTGATTTTTCTTTATGCATTGTTTTGATACGGCAATAGATGTTTTTCTTGTATGTGAAAATTAAATCTTATTATTATTATTATTATTTAATACTTTCCCATATTTTTGTATTTTCACTTTTGCTTTTAAAATATTGATTTAGTTATATCTTAAAAAAAAAAAAAAAAAAAAAAAGAAAAAAAGGAAAATTCCCAATGGCTAGGCTGATAAGTCATACTTTTGTTCGAATTCGGCATCTTCCGTCTACAAGCTTAAAAAGAAAAAGCAGAAATTCACGGCCACTGCTGAGGCTTACTTCTATTCCATAGCATTTCTTTTCTGATTTTTCTTTATGCATTGTTTTGATACGGCAATAGATGTTTTTCTTGTATGTGAAGATTAAATCTTACTATTATTATTATTATTTAATACTTTCCCATATTTTTGTATTTTCACTTTTGCTTTTAAAATATTGATTTAGTTATATCTTAAAAAAAAAAAAAAAAAAAAAAAAAAGGAAAATTCCCAATGGCTAGGCTGATAAGTCATACTTTCGTTCGAATTCGGCATCTTCCGTCTACAAGCTTAAAAAGAAAAAGCAGAAATTCACGGCCACTGCTGAGGCTTACTTCTATTCCATAGCATTTCTTTTCTGATTTTTCTTTATGCATTGTTTTGATACGGCAATAGATGTTTTTCTTGTATGTGAAGATTAAATCTTACTATTATTATTATTATTTAATACTTTCCCATATTTTTGTATTTTCACTTTTGCTTTTAAAATATTGATTTAGTTATATCTTAAAAAAAAAAAAAAAAGGAAAATTCCCAATGGCTAGGCTGATAAGTCATACTTTTGTTCGAATTCGGCATCTTCCGTCTACAAGCTTAAAAAGAAAAAGCAGAAATTCACGGCCACTGCTGAGGCTTACTTCTATTCCATAGCATTTCTTTTCTGATTTTTCTTTATGCATTGTTTTGATACGGCAATAGATGTTTTTCTTGTATGTGAAGATTAAATCTTACTACTGTTATTATTATTTAATACTTTCCCATATTTTTGTATTTTCACTTTTGCTTTTAAAATATTGATTTAGTTATATCTAAAAAAAAAAAAGGAAAATTCCCAATGGCTAGGCTGATAGGTCATACTTTTGTTCGAATTCGGCATCTTCCGTCTACAAGCTTAAAAAGAAAAAGCAGAAATTCACGGCCACTGCTGAGGCTTACTTCTATTCCATAGCATTTCTTTTCTGATTTTTCTTTATGCATTGTTTTGATACGGCAATAGATGTTTTTCTTGTATGTGAAGATTAAATCTTACTATTATTATTATTATTTAATACTTTCCCATATTTTTGTATTTTCACTTTTGCTTTTAAAATATTGATTTAGTTATATCTTAAAAAAAAAAAAAAGGAAAATTCCCAATGGCTAGGCTGATAAGTCATACTTTTGTTCGAATTCGGCATCTTCCGTCTACAAGCTTAAAAAGAAAAAGCAGAAATTCACGGCCACTGCTGAGGCTTACTTCTATTCCATAGCATTTCTTTTCTGATTTTTCTTTACGCATTGTTTTGATACGGCAATAGATGTTTTTCTTGTATGTGAAGATTAAATCTTATTATTATTATTATTATTTAATACTTTCCCATATTTTTGTATTTTCACTTTTGCTTTTAAAATATTGATTTAGTTATATCTTAAAAAAAAAAAAAAAAAAATCAGCAAACGCATTGCTTACTGATTTTTATGAGAGACTATTACTTAAACAGAATAAATTCTGTGGATGTCTTCTATGATCTTTGTTATCAAAAAGCCATAGATGACATTGAATCTGTAGTTTAACAGTAAGAAAATAAATTTGCGTAATTCAGAAAATCACAATGATAAAACAACAACAACAAAAATATTGTTTGTAGAAGAATAAATCACTAATTATTCTGCTCTTTTCTAAATGTTATTAACTACAATATAGCAAAATAATAAATTTATGTGTACATACGGATTCATTATTTTATCTTAATATGTGACTTATTTAAAAAAAAAAATTCCTTGTTTATGATTTTAATATTTTTACATTTATTCTATAGGGTGCTCTTTACCTGTTCTTGCATGGTCGATTGTTAGAAGTGAAAGGAGAACTTGATCAGGTATTTTTATACATGAAAAGAATAAACTTACTTTCTTTCCTAATAATAAAAAAAGAAATAATTCTTTTTTTTTTTTTTTTTTCTTTTCTAAGTATTAATGATATAAAATTCTGTACAAAATAGAATTTGATTACAACAGGACTTTTTCTTTTAGTTTATTCTTCCATATAAAGACATGCGGTAATTATGTTGCATTTTTTAGCAATGCTTACTATATTCATTTCTTAAAATTTCTTTGATACAACTTTAGTATAGGACACCATTGTTGACTTTTAAATTTTTGTTGCCATTGTGGCGATGAATAAAAATGGTTGCGTAAGTAAAAAAATATTTTTATTTTATTTTATTTTTTTTTTAACTTGGTGCGAGAGGGAGAAAAGGAAAAAAAAACATTTTTTAATTGGTCTAAATATACAAAAAGCGTGATAAATAAATAAATAAAATAATTTTTTTATTCTTTTTTAAGCTTAAAATATAAAGTTGCGTTTCTTAGCAACACTTACAATATTCATTTCTTATTTTATTTATTTATTTATTATTTATTTATTTTTCACAGGTTTTATCTCAATTTTAATTTAAAGTATTTTTAACCTGTTGCCATAGGAAAAAGCATCCTGACATTTTCAATGTGAAACACAACATAATGATGACGACACGAAATGTCTAACTGAAAGCAATAGTCCTGTCGTACTAAAAAGTAACAAAAAATCAAAAAACGAAATCTGATGAGTTATATATTTTCCTTAAGCCGTGACTCATATTGCTTTGAAAATTAAAAGAATATGTTGTCGTCTGGTAATGTATACCGATGAGTATTTATAGATAACTCTGATAGACGAAGAAAATTTTTTTAAAGATAAATTAATTTAGTTTTTAAGTTACATTCAGTAACTTTTTATATAGCACTCGATAGAGAACGCGCTAGAATATCCAAGGGAAATTACATAATAAGAATCTGAATAATAATGTTAACATATCTTAAGAAATTTATTTTTACAAGTCTCATATTAGTTTCTATTTTAGAAATTAATTAACTAGTATTTATAGCATTTATATATTTTTGAAAAGTATAATATTAAACATTTTTGCACTGATTTTATTCGAAATAAATTCATTTTTTAAAAGTTCGTCGATTATATAATATTTTACAGGCGATCAACTTGCTTTTAGACTCATTAACTGTACAGGACACGTGGAAGCAAATGAGAAACTTGGGCTCTTGGGAAATTATGTGGTGCTACAGGTAAAATATAAATAAATAAATAATTAATATATATATATATATATATATATATATATATAAATGTATTAATTTAAATGTTTTAGTTTAAATTTTATTTTTTAATATCTTTTTTGAATAGGGTTTTTAATATTTATAAGAGAAAATCAGTATTATATCATCATGTATCAGTATTAATGTATTTTTTTTTTATTTACTGCAAAGATAAACAGTAAATTAATGATTTTCATTCTGATCAAAAGCATTTTTTTTTTTTTTTTTTCTATTCATGTGTTTTTAAAGTTTGAAACATTTAAAATTTTTATAAAACTTTGAAATAAATAAATTGGTATTCGAAAGTATTAAGCTAATTCTTTTTTCATGTGTATAAATATTGGAAAGTATATGACTGTAATTTGGAGAACAATTTATTAGAAAATTTCTTCTTCATGGGGAGTCATGAGATGTTACAAATTATAATTATTTACTATAATTTTTTAACACACCCGATGTGAAATTTTTGCTATTACACGCAATTGTTATGCAAGTAACATTTTAAACTGGCAAGAATATATTTGCACATTATATTTATGAAATTGTAATTTCTTTTAGCATTTCAAAGCAATTTTAACTTGAAAATAAATTATTTAATTATATAAATAAATAAATAAAAATGCCAGAAGAGCATGAAATTTAGTTTGTGTATTGTTTAGTTTGTGTAAAGTTGTTGACTGATTAATCCCAAATTGAAATATATTTATTTACTTAAGTTATTATTCTTTACACTTTGAATTTTTGTGTATGATTCCGCAAACGCGATCTGCTGGTTTCAAACAAGGAATTATGTTTAGGCATTGGAAGAATAGTTTAAGTTAGGCTTTTTTTTTTTTTTTTTTTTTTTTTTTTTTTGTATTTTTTATTTTTATGAGTGAGAGACTTTTTATGATGCACGGATGAAATTTTACTCGTCACTTTTTTTAATGCTTAAGGCACATTTTACTGTTAGATTTATTATTATTATTATTTTATGGGAGTATGAAAATGTAAATGTGTTAGTTTTAAAAATAAAATTTCTTGAGATTTTTAATTGATTTTATAAAATTCTGTACTTTATTTATTTTTTTCTACAGCTTTGTAATTTATAATACATAGATCAAAATATTGTACATAGTGAAGTTGTGATCAATGTTTTTGGAACATACTGTATATTGAAGTGCTAATTCATAAAATGTCCAATTCTTTAAGCCTAGTCAAAACATAAATAAAATAAAATAAAAATATTAAGTAAAAAATATATATAAAATAAATAAATAAAATGAATATATGATGCTAATTATATGAATATGGATAAAAACTTTCAATATTTTATCAAAATTTATTTTGTTTCCTTTTTAGTTTTAAATTTGAATGGAAGAATGCACAGAAGTATTTAGAATTTCTGAGGAAAGAAAGCAGGTGGTCCCCTGCTATTTATACATATGCGTACGCTCTAAATATTTATATGCAATATTTAGAAGAGGGAGAAACCGATAAGGAAAAATTGCTTGAAATCCATGATCTTATGAAGTAAGTTTCAAATTTCAAATTGCAGACAAATTTATTTTTATTTTGCTTATAAGTGTAAAGAATTATCAAACATAAAAAATAATAAAATTAAAATTTAATGGAATAATTCAGTAGAAAACAAATCATTACTAAATTTTTATAGTTTTTCAAATATTACTGCATTTTAAATTTTAGATTTTTTTTCTTTTTAACCTTTTGCGGCGCAGGACAATTCGGTTCATTTAAATTATACTGCCACCGGAATTCATAAACTAAATCAAACTAAAAGAAATTTTAAATTTTAAGGTTAAAAAAACCGGCCTTTTCTGGTATGTAATAAACGTAAATTTTTGCTAAAAAATTTCCGGGATGAATTTTTTCAGCTGGATCTTAAATTTTGCGTCCTCGCAGCGAGGACAGCACGCGTTAAGGGGTTAAGTAAAGTGAGTTTAATTAAATTTAAACTTTAAAGAAATAATTTCTGTTATAGATAAAAAGGTAAGAAACCTATAACTTCTTTAACACGCTACAAAAAATAAATAAATAAAATTATTTCGATTATTAAAAACTAAAAAGTGAGTGTTATATAATAAAACATCAAAAAAAGGACTTTTATTTTCACTTACATGTTTCGTGTATAGATGGCAGCACCACAAATGCAAACCTTTAACATGGCTATCGAGTGATGGATCCATGGTAATGGATCAAAGATACCGGAATAAGTTCACAATTCATAAGAATAGAATCTTAATAATAAATTTTATCAAACCTATAGTAAGAAGAAATCTTGATTTTTTTTTTTTTTGGTTTAAATATTAATTCTAAGAGAGGTAAAAAGTAAAACATTTTTAGAAATAATATATTCTAGGAAAAGGATTATGAAAAAATATAAAACGTATAAGCTGGATTTATAAAATTGTTAGCACCATGGATAGTGCATAACAATTTGAGAGGCACTGCTGAAATATGTATGATGTAGCTAGCCCTCCTCTAGAAACAATGCCTGATGTTTTTAATGACATTTTCCAATCATTTTTAATTTATTGAATGGTATATTAATCTTTGAAACAAAAGATATTAAAATTACATTAGGAATGGTCGTTATTATTTAAATTCAAAATTTAAAGAATGGAGAAAGTCACGAAGATCACAAAGATGATTTATTTAACAGACATTTATTTATTTTTTACTCTTCACTGCAGGCGCAACAAAATATCAAAGTTAAAAACAAACTCAATAATAAATTTGGCATATGGTTAATAAAAACATTTTCTAATTACAAAAAGAACATCTCTCCGTTTGATTTCTTACAGTGAGACTTATATTTTACCCTGTATTTTTTTTTACGGGCAAATCAGTTGCGTTGCGGTGCGTGAGAAAAGGCCATTTGACTACACTAAAGTCCTAGACCTCCGGTGGGGGTCCTAGTGAGTTTTGGAGAAAACCATGGAAAACACCGAACGGCTAGGTCGATAAGCGCGACCTGGGATCGAACACAGCATATCCCATCTACCAACTGAGAGCGCAGAACTGCTTGGTCTCTAGTGTGGTCAAGCGCAAGGAAATATATTTACTTACACGTCAATAATAAAATTGAAATAAAACTTTATCAAAAATTAAATTTGCGTCAGGAAAAATTGACGAAATTATACATTTGAAAATTATTTGATGAAGTTTTATTTCAGTTTTATTCTTCACGTGTAAATAAATATATTCGTTTTAATATCGGAAAGAAAAAGTGCATAAATTTAAATTGATTGTTTATCTACGGTTTATTTAGGTAAATTCTCCTATTGAGATCAAATTATTGTAATTTGGATTTTATGGAGATAGTACATTTGCTCTTTTCTTTTTATTTCAGAAAATTTTTCTTTTCCCACTTCAATGTTTAATTAATTTTGAAATTTAAACACCCTAGTCATAAAAGTAACTAAAGCCACATCTGTTATCCATACATAAATATAAACAGCAATGTCCAAAGAGGGAAAATTTATATATATATCTAAAGGATTCTGTTGCAAAAAGAACTTCAGCACAAAGAAAATTACAAAGATAACAACAATAAGAAACCTTTTCAACAGCCACATAGTAAGATTAATTCAAGAAGTAATTGAGGCACAACGAGAGCCTCAACGTAAAAGCGAGACGCCTTGCTAAGTATCAAACGAGAACTACTAGAAGACGAGAAAAATGACCTACAGTCACAAGATAGGTACTGTGCAGATGCTTAACGGATAGCAGCTAGAAGACAACAAAAACTAGAGAACAAATGCACAGCCTTGTGACAGGATCATGCTGAAAGACAAACTGCTTGAAGACGAGAAAAAACTGACAAACGGGAGCAAGTCAAGTATCGTGTATGTGTTCAGTGGCCTTACATCCTAAAAGGCAATAAGGAATGGAAGAGAAACATCATTTTTTAATTCAATCTGTTGCTAGATGCCATGCTGAGATATTTCTCTCACGGTCATATATTAGTTGCTGCCAATAGGAACTTCTAAAAATCTTTATATTTTTACTTCTTTAGGAGAAACTGAAATTATTGTATAAAAACATTAGAATATATCACTAGTAGAGACTTTTCTTTACCAGAGTCCTTTCAGTTATGGCTCTGATTTTCATCTGTGGCTCTTTCTGTGGTGACGTTTGACGAAACTAAATATTTTCTTCCTTTCGGTTCTTGATTTTAGGAGATGGCGCGATGTCTGATTATTTACATATTCCTTATAAATGACTATCTTCTAATATCAAGAAAATAACGAAAGAAAATATCAACTTTAGTTTCGTTAAACATCACAGAAAGAGCCACAGATGAAGGCCACAGCCCTGCCTGAAGGACGCTGGTAAAGCAAAGCCCACGAGAAGCTATCCATGGGGAACCTTTCTAAGGGATTCTAGTCTGTGTTTACCATAAATTTATAAGAAATACATTGATTTAGGGGCAAATTGCATTTTTGTTTGCAGTAAGCATAAACATTGTTGATGAAAGTAAATTATTAAAAATTATGAACTTGCATATAAAATTTTTTATGAATGGATTTTTAGGAAGGTTCCTGGATTAAAGCAGAAATTAGCTGGAAAATCCTTTCCTCTAGAAAAATTTGTTGTTGCTAAAGCTAAGAAATTTGTCAACCAAAACAACAGACTGCTATTGCCTTATATAGTAAGTACTATTTAAATTATTAATTATTCATTTAAAGAAATGTCATTTATAAGGAATATATAAATAATATTTTGCGTATCATAAAAGTTACGAGTCTGACTAAAAGTGAGATTTCAGCCAATAAGCATACAGGAAGGTTTTATATTCTAATGTAACCAGCCTCATTTCAATAATTAAGTTAATGGACATTTGTGGATTTTCCTATAACTTACAAGAAAAGTCTTTGTATAAAATGCTTATTCAGAATGTTCTAAAAAGATTCTAATGACACTAGTTACTTTAATAATGTACCGTCGAAAAAAAAAAAAAAAAAAAAGAAAGAAAAGAAAGAAAAGAAAGGAAAAAAAAAAGGCCTCTTCCTAACTAGTTTTGTCGCAAATCCTCCGATAAATATGAGACTGGTGCCAATCGATTAGTAATAGCATCTAGTTTATAGCGGTATAGTTATATTTTCTTAGGGGTCATCTATATATTAAAACTGTCATCATCTTAATTTTTTTTTAAATGGCAACCTATATTTTTGACAATTTTTGGGGTTATTCGGATCAAATGAGCCCGGAAAATGGTACAACTTATATATTTCTCTCAATTTTACACAGAGATATAATTTGTCAAAATATGACGATTCTCATGTTAACACGAGTGCCACGTCAGCCATCGGTGGCCATCACTGAACTTTCCGTTTAGGCCGCGTCAACCATCGATGGCTGACAGTATAAAATATGATATTAAACTAAAATAAATAATATTATATTTTTAAAAAAATTGAAGAACACGCTTTTATTGAAATGTGAACTAAAAAGCACAAAATATTTATAGTATTAAAATTCAGGGTAAGAAAAAATCGTGTGAGTGACACACCATAATATTTACATCTTTACTAAAAAAAAAATTAATTGATTAATTGTTGCCACTCAACGTTATACAAATACGGCCAAATCCTGTGTCCCATACAATAGAGTTTAATATATATATATATAGATTTTTTTGTTTGCCGCTGATGGGATAGAAGCCTGGAAACACTTATATGTAGTATTGCCATCGACTATGAAGTCGTGTGCAAAATTTCAGGATAATCGAACGAACAGAAGTGGTCGAAAATTGAAATCCAAGATTCCGTTACATACATTAATCAAGTTAATAAAAGCATGTAAAAAATAACATAATGAAGGAATGAGAAAAAAAGAATTTAGAATTAAACAAAAACCATTTTTAAAAAATCTCCTCTGACTGGGCTCGAACGTTCCTTTAGATTCGTAGCCCGGAGCTTTACCTCACAGCCACAGCGTTCACGTAGGGAAAGTCTTTTTTAACACGCTTTTATTAGCTTCACCTGTATGTATGTTTGTATGTATAATGTATGTATGTATAATGTATGTTTGTAACCACTCTGGGAGCAAACAAAAAATCTATATTGTAAAAAAAAAGACTTTCACTACGTGAACGCTGTGGCTGTGAGGTAAAGCTCCGCGTTACGAACCTAAAGGTCTAGCGTTCGAGCCCAGTCAGGGGAGATTTTTAAAAAATGGTTTTTGTTTAATTCTAAATGATTTTAATTAAAGATTTAAATGTATGTAAATATTATGGTGTGTCACACACACGATTTTCTCTTACCCCGCATTTTAATGCTAAGATAGATATTTTGTGCTTTTTAGTTCAATTTCTATAAAAGCGTGTTCTTTAATTTTTTTAAAACTATAATATTATTATAATATAGATTTTTTGTTTGCTCCCAGAGCGGTTACAAATATACATTCAAACATACATACAGGTGAAGCTAAGTTAACGCATGTTGAAAAAAAGTACATTATTTTAAGTATTTGCTGAAAATTTATTTAAAATTTACTTTACTTTTATTTATTACAGGGTTATATCAATAAGATACTTTAATGAATTTTATTGAAATACGATAAACGAAAAAAAAAAAAAAAAAAAAAAGAACGCATTTCTATACTGCAATACCAGTACTTCTAAGCACTGCACGTGGCCTGATGGGGATTTCCTTAAGAATTCGCGTGGCGCTCAACGTGTTGAATGAATGTAACAAACATTAATTCATATCTTCCCGAAAATTTATTATATTCAAATTCTATTTTTTTTATAATACGTTAGAATAAAATAACCTGAACATATTCCATACATATTGTCTATTAAAGAAACATATTTTAAATTATAAAAATTATTAATAAATTCCTATTTCAAAAAAATATAAATTATTACCTATATTAATTTTTGCACGAATAGAACGATCATCATAAAATAAATGTATTTCCGAATATACAGGTCATTCATATAATTATTTTTCGATATTTCATTTTTATTGCTCTTAGGGGGTTGTCACGTACTATTATTTGCGTCATCTATAACTTTGCATACACATTTAAAATAGTTATTCAAGTAAGTGTAGATGCATACATCGTTTATTTAGTTAGCATTACTTTAGTTTATTTTATATTAAAACTGTCATACTTCTTTCTCGGTTACATCTCGAATGGACAGAATACTTTTCTGTGTGAGAATTTATTATTATTATTATTATTATTATTATTTTTAAGTACATGGATTTACCCCTAACACATTTTCCAAACTGCATTCACCTCGGGAATTCGAGCATGCAATTAAAAATGGGTATTACCGTAAAATAAAATGATGTTGAAGTAAATTTTAATATGTAGACTACACCCTATAAGTAAAATTTAACTATTGCATTAATAACTAGATGTTATTACAAATCGATCGGCACCAGTTGCATATTTCTAAGATGATTTACGGCAAAATTATTCGGGTAGAGACTTTTTTTTTTTTTTTTTTGCCGACTATACTTTCATAGTTACTTTCTTAATCAGTCAAATTTATCGGTAGAATCCTGATAGATAATCAGTAAAAAATAAAATAAAATAAAAATAAAATAAAATACTTTCGAATATTTGCCGCGAAAAGTCACCGTAGGAAGGCATGAAAATACACCGTACAATTTGGCGAACAAATTACTTTCTCGCCAAATTGCATGTAATTTCAAAATATTTTAAAATTGTTTGCTAAACAAATGTTTACTGAATAATGAAATATTAAATAACTTTAAAATTATAAGATAAAATGCTTGACTATATTTTCATATAACATTCTATAATATACTGAAAAGCAACTTGTTGTTGAAAGCTAACTTTATTTCTAAAAAATGTTTTTTATTGTATGATTAACAAATGCAGTTCCATATGCTAAAAGTTATACGAATATTTAAAAGTTTACTTTATTTAATATTTTTTTTCATTTTCAAATTGTAATTATTAATTTATAATTAGGATTTTGGAAATTAACATATGCAGTGTTGTTAAGATACAATTCGGGAATCTCGTTAATTTTGCATTTGGGACTCAAATTGTGGACAGTAGTAACTATTTAAACAAACTGAATTTTCATTCCCTTTTTTTGGTGTAAATTATTTTGCTTTTCCAGTATTTTTTCTGCTGATTCTTATTTATAAAGTTAATATATTTCGTAAAATTATGAATATTTTCATAAAAATACTTTAGTGTATGAATGCGACCGTAGAAGCAGGAATATTTTATATATTTTAGCAAAAATTACAATTTTTCTTTTAAGGCGCCCCTCTTCCCTCCATTCCAGCTAAGAAAAGAGAAACAACCACAAAGTGTATTTTTTCTTTCTTTTGGTGGAGGCAATATAAAATAGGGTCACACCTTCTAATTAAGAAATTTCAATATTAATCCGTATTCTAATGCAAATAAATTCGTTTTTGTGGATTTTTAGTTAATCCAAGAGCTTGCGATACTCTCCCTCACACAATATTAAATTCAATGTGTGTTTACAATTTTTTACTCTTCATAATTTTAAATTAAATTGGTTTAAAATTTGAATACATCATTATTGTGTATCTATAGATAATTCCCAAAATTATATACAAAACAGTGGATTTATTTTAAACTAATTTAGTTCGTAGAATTGAAAAAAAAAAAGTTTTTTTTGGTAAATTTCATCCACAATCCAGTGTATAAAAAAGTTTATGACTTTTATTTTTTACTCAAAAAAAAAAAAAAAAAAACGTTTTGTTTCAAATTTTATTGTATTGTCAACTAGCGAGCTTCGCCCGCTAGCGGGTCAGTATTTTCAAATGAATCACTAAAATTAATGAATCACTAACAGAAACTTTTAGTGTTAAGAAAAGAAATAAAAAAAAAAATCATTTCTGATTGGGTAAAAAGTCGGGCCGGGTCCCCACTGCCTTCGGCAGCGCAGTCGCGTGCGCGCACAACTTAAGGGATAGACGCGCTGCGCGCGCGTATTCTTTCCCTGACCCTACGTGCCCCCTAAAAAAATCCTTTCTGATCGGGTAAAAACTCGCACCGGGTCCCCACTGCCTTCGGCAGCGCAGTACAGTGCGCGCGCACAACTTAAGGGATACACGCGCTGCGCGCGCGTATTCCTTCCCTGACCCTTCGTGCCCCCTAAAAAAAAATCATTTCTGATCGGGTAAAAACTCACAGCGGGTCCCCACTGCCTTCGGCAGCGCAGTCCCGTGCGCGCTGCGCGCGCACAAAGTTCAAGGATACACGCGCTGCGCGCGCGTATTCCTTCCCTGAGCCTTCGTGCCCCCTAAAAAAAAATCATTTCTGATCGGGAAAAAACTCGCACCGGGTCCCCACTGCCTTCGGCAGCGCAGTCCCGTTGCGCGCGCACAACTTAAGGGATACACGCGCTGCGCGCGCGTATTCCTTCCCTGACCCTCCGTGCCCCCTAAAAAAAAATCATTTCTGATCGGGTAAAAACTCGCACCGGGTCCCCACTGCCTTCGGCAGCGCAGTCCCGTGCGCTCTGCGCGCGCAAAAGTTAAGGGATACGCGCGCGGTGCACGCCTATTTCTCCTCCACCCTTTCAGGCCCTCTTAATTAACCTACGTATACCAATTTTGAACGATCTAACTCATTTGGCTGAGATGCAAAAGAAAACGTAATCAGGACACCTCAAAACGTGTAAATCTGGTGAAAACTTTCCATAATTTAAAAGAACTTTAAAATATCTTTCGAATGATGTATTAAAAATAATTTTATCATAATTAGAAATTGAAATATTGAAATTTGAATATATTACAGCGCCATCTGGCGGTAGAAATTTCTTTATTCCACTGTTCGATTCCAATTCAAAAGAGCTTTCTAATGATGTATGAAATTATTTTAATTAGTAGGTGAGATACAAAAGAAAACTAATTCAGGACACCTCAAAACTTGTAAATCCGGTGAAAACTTTCGATGTGCACGCCTATTTCTTCTCCACCCTTTCAGGCCTTCTTAATTAACCTGCGTATACCAATTTTGAACGATCTAACTCATTTGGCTGAGATGCAAAAGGAAACGTAATCAGGACACCTCAAAACATGTAAATCTGGTGAAAACTTTCGATAATTTAAAAGAACTTTAAAATATCTTTCGAATGATGTATTAAAAAAATTTAATCATAATTAAAAATTGAAATATTGAAATTTGAAAATATTACAGCGCCATCTGGCGGTAGAAATTTCTGTATTCCACTGTTCGATTTCAATTCAAAAAAGCTTTCTAATGATGTATTACTTATGAAATTATTTTAATTAGTAGATGAGATACAAAAGAAAACTTATTCAGGGCACCTCAAAACGTGTAAATCTGGTGAAAACTTTCGATAATTTAAAAGAACTTTAAAATATTTTTCGAATGATGTATTAAAAATAATTTAATCATAATTAGAAATTGAAATATTGAAATTTGAAAATATTACAGCGGCATAAAAGAAAATTGATTCAGGACCCTCAAAACGTATAAATCTGGTGAAAATTTTCGATAATTTAAAAGAACTTTAAAATATCTTTCGAATGATGCATAAAAAATAAATTAATCGTAATTAGAAATTGAAATACGCGTATTGGAATATTGCAATTTTTAATCGCAGTACGAAAACACATGACCTCGTTAAATACCAAATGTTTATCGCTGTTTTTTTTTTTTTTTCTTTTTCTTAGATTCCGTCGAGAAATGAACCTCTTTGAACAGGTTGCCATGGTGATGCAACGGACGTTTGCATTATTTGATTACGGTATTCATTTTCGAATGAAGTACGGCATTTTCAGTGCTTTAAAGGCTAAAATTAAAAAAATTATAACTCATTCAGTTTTTGAAATTTTCTCTCAATCTTTTGGGAATTCAAATGTTTAGGCGAGATCTATATATATATATATATATAAAAAAAAAAAAAAAAAAAAAAAAAGAAATGATTTATCTCTAAACGCTTTTGAGTTATAAAATGTTTTGCGAAAAAATCGATGTTTCGTAAAGTCTAAAAATATGGATCGCTAATCCGTATTTTGTAAAAATGTTTATATGGTTCGAAAGAGGATTAAATGGCCTTTCTTTATATACCAGCTGTTAAGAAATGGAAGGGTTACTCGGTCGTACAGGGCGTTTCAAAAAAGACGACCGCGAAAAAGAGAAATTTTCGACCCTTTTAAAATTTTTTTTTAAAAATATAAAAAATCCGTATTTAAAAAAAAAATTTTTACCGTAAGAATCGGTAATAAATGCTCTTTCTCGTGGTACAGGTGTATTTCCGATATCTCCAACAGATCGGCAGCGATGGGTTTAGAAAAAACCACGAAATTTCCTCTTTCTGCTTCTTCTTTCAAGGTAAGCGGTAGCGGGCGAAAATGGCGGACGCCTCCGATTTCGAATCGTTTTTTCGTTAGACAATGGTCGACATTTTAATTAATATCTCCGCTAGTTAGGGTCGCATGGTTTAGCAAATTACATATCGTACATCTGCGATAAATTCTCTGTCCGACGGTACCTGTTCGAAGTCCATGCGAACGTTAGCGGCGGAGCCTTTTCCGTTTCAAGCCGTTTCTCACAGACACACACACACACACACGCGTACAGATTTTAATAATATAAGGAGACTAGCGAGCTTCGCCCGCTAGCGGGTCAGTATTTTCAAATGAATCACTAAAATTAATGAATCACTAACAGAAACTTTTAGTGTTAAGAATAGAAATAAAAAAAAAAAAAAATTTCTGATTGGGTAAAAAGTCGGGCCGGCTCCCCACTGCCTTCGGCAGCGCAGTCGCGTGCGCGCGCAACTTAAAAGATACACGCGCTGCGCGCGCGTATTCCTTCCCTGACCCTACGTGCCCCCTAAAAAAAATCATTTCTGATCGGGTAAAAACTCGCACCGGGTTCCGACTGCCTTCGGCAGCGTAGTACAGTGCGCTCTGCGCGCGCACAACTTAAGGGATACACGCGCTGCGCGCGCGTATTCCTTCCCTGACCCTTCGTGCCCCCTAAAAAAAAAAAATCATTTCTGATCGGGTAAAAACTCACACCGTGTCCCCACAGCCTTCGGCAGCGTAGTCCCGTGCGCGGTGCGCGCGCACAACTTCAAGGATACACGCGCTGCGCGCTCGTATTCCTTCCCTGAGCCTTCGTGCCCCCTAAAAAAAAATCATTTCTGATCGGGAAAAGGCTCGCACTGGGTCCCCACTGCCTTCGGCAGCGCAGTCGCGTGCGCGCGCGTATTCCTTCCCTGACCCTCCGTGCCCCCTAAAAAAAATCATTTCTCATCGGGTAAAAACTCGCACCGGGTTCCCACTGTCTTCGGCAGCGCATCCCCGTGCGCTCTGCGCATATTACAGCGCCATAAAAGAAAACTGATTCAGGACACCTCAAAACGTGTAAATCAGGTGAAAACCTTCGATAATTTAAAAGAACTTTAAAATATCTTTCGAATGATGTATTAAAAATAATTTAATCATAATTAGAAATTGAAATATTGAAATTTGAAAGTGTTACAGCGCCATCTGGCGGTACAAATTTCTGTATTCCACTGTTCGATTCCAATTCAATAAAGCTTTCCAATGATGTATTACTTATGAAATTATTTTAATTAGTAGCTGAGATACAAAAGAAAACGAATTCAGGAGACCTCAAAACGTATAAATCTGTTGAAATCTTTGAATGATATAAAATAACTTTAAAATATCTTTCGAATGATGTATTAAAAATAATTTAATCATAATTAGAAATTGAAATATTGAAATTTGAAAATATTACAGCGCCATAAAAGAAATTTGATTCAGGACACCTCAAAACGTGTAAATGTGGTGAAAACTTTCGATAATTTTAAAGAACTTTAAAATATCTTTCGAATGATGTATTAAAAATAATTTAATCATAATTAGAAATTGAAATATTGAAATTTGAAAATATTACAGCGGCATAAAAGAAAATTGATTCAGGAGACCTCAAAACGTGTAAATCTGGTGAAAAATTTCGATGATACAAAAGAACTTTAAAATATCTTTCGAATGATGTATTAAAAATAATTTAATCATAATTAGAAATTGAAATATTGAAATTTGAAAATATTACAGAGCATCTGGCGGTACAAATTTCTGTATTCCATTGTTCGATTCCAATTCAAACTAGTATGTTGTGGCCACCACAAGACTTTCTTCTATATTTTCCTATACATATTCAATCAGTAACAATATTAAAAAAAAGGAAAAAAAAAAAAAATTTTTTTTTTTCCTTTTTTTTTTTTTCCTTTTTTTTTTTTTTTTTTTTTTTTTTTTTGTGAAAATTAATACATATTCAATCACTAACAATAATTAAAAAAAAAAAAAAAGTTTTTTTTTTTTTTGTTAAAAGTAAAAAAATCGATAACTTTGTTTTAAATTATCACAGATTTATGGTTCAACCATTCGTTTTAAAGGTATTGACGAGATCTTTCGAATGATACCCATCTTCAAAATTTAACCCCCCCCGGGGGGGTACTTCCCCCCCAGGGGGGGAACCGATGCCCCCCCCATGCACAAATTTTTTTTCCTAGTTAACTACTACTATCATCAATAATTAAAATTAATTTTACAATCACAAGTTTAAAACTAGTATGTTGTGGCCACCACAAGACTTTCTTCTATATTTGCCTATACATATTCAATCAGTAACAATATTTAAAAAAAAAAAGTAAGATTTTTTTTTCGAAGTTTTTTTTTTTTTTTTGTTAAAAGTAAAAAAAATCGATAACTTTGTTTTAAATTATCACAGACCAGGTCAACCATTCGTTTTAAAGGTATTGACGAGACCTTTCGAAAGATACCCATCTTGAAAATTTATCCCCCCCATGGGGGGAAGCGATGCCCCCCCATGCAGAATTTTTTTTTCCTAGTTACATACTACTATTATCAATAATTCATATTAATTTTACAATCACAAGTTTAAAACAACTCTTATTATGCACATTTATACGAATTTTTGTCCTATGCTGCCATGTTAAAAATTTAGATAAAATGCTATCACAGCGCCACCTGTTGAGCTATTGATCCCCAAACATAATCAGCACCAGTTAATGCCGGGGACAAACTAAATACCAAGTTTGGTTAAATTTCGTTAAAAAAAAAAAAAAAAAAAAAAATGCGATTTTTTTTCTAAGTTTTGTTTTGTTAAAACTAAAAAAAATCGATAACTTTGGTTTAAATTATCACAGATTTATGGTTCAACCATTCGTTTTAAAGGTATTGACGAGACCTTTCGAAAGATACCCATCTTGAAAATATACTCCCCTCGAGGGGGGACTTCCCCCCCAGGGGGGTTGGCGAGGCTCCTACACATGCAAAAAAATTTTCCCAGTTGACTATCTCTATTGTAAATAATTCTTGTAAATTTAATAATGATTATTAAAAAATAATTCTCTTTATGCACATTTATACAAAATTTTGTCCTATATCGCCATGTTAAACATTTAGAAAAAGCGGGATGGCAATGCAACCTGTAAGACAATTTTTACCAAAAGTTGATAGGCACTAATTTATGTCAAGGTGCAACTACATACCAATTTGTATAAAATTCTGTGCAGTAGTTCCTGAGATACAGTTGCCACAAAATTTTGTCACACACACACACACACACAGACAGACAGACAGACAGACAGACAGACAGACAGACAGACATTTTCTAAAAATGGTCAAATCGTGTTCTACAGCTCTCAAAACGTGTAAATCCATCAAAAACCCGAGGTCGAAAATTTTTACGAATCCAATACTTTCTCTATATTACATATAGAAGAAAGTAATAACTCTCATTATGCCCATTTATACGGAATTTGTCCTATGCTGCCATGTTAAAAATTTGCATAAAATGCGATTACAGCGCCACCTGTTGAGCTATTGATCCCCAAATCTAATGGGCACCAGTTCATGTCAGGGTGCAACTAAATACCAAGTTTGGTTAAATTTCATTCATATGTTCGTGAGATACAGCGTCCACAAAAAAATGATACAGACAGACACACAGACAGACAGACAGACAGACAGACATTTTTTAAAAACTATCAATTCGTGTTCAGGACATCCCAAAACGTGTAGATCCGTCAAAAAACGGAGGTCGAAAATTTTCGCGAATCCAATACTTTCTCTATATTACATATAGAAGAAAGTAAAAAGCTTTCTAATGATGTATTACTTATGAAATTATTTTAATTAGTAGCTGAGAAATTGAAATACTCGTATTAGAATATTGCAATTTTTAATCGCAGAACCAAAACACGTGACCTCATTTATCGCTGCTTTTTTTTTTTTTTTTTTTCTTTGCTTTCGTCGAGAAAGCAGAAATCTCGCTTCCTTGAACTGGTTCCCATGGTAACGAAAAGCGGCAATGAACACGTAATAGAATCTCATCGAAGGAAGGTCGCATATTCTATTTCAATGGGTTTCAAGCGTGAAATTAAAAAATTTATAACTCATTCAGTTTTTGAAATGTTCTCTCAATCTTTTGGGAATTAAATTATGAAAGCTAGCTCTATATACAAAAAAAAAAAAAAAAAAGAAATGATTTATCTCTAAACGCTTTTGAGTTATAAAATGTTTTGCGAAAAAATCGATGTTTCGTAAAATCTAAAAATATGGATCGCTAATCCGTATTTTGTAAAAGTGTTTATATGATTCGAAAGAGGATTAAATGGCCTTTCTTTATATACCAGCTGTTAAGAAATGGAAGGGTTACTCGGTCGTACAGGGCGTTTCAAAAAAGACGACCGCGAAAAAGAGAAAATTTCGACCCTTTTTAAAACTTTTTTTAAAAGTATAAAAAAATCCGTATTTTTAAAAAAAAATTGTACCGTAAGAATCGGTAATAAATGCTCTTTCTTTTGGTACAGGTGTATTTTCGATATGTCGAACCTTTCAAACAGGATCGCTTTACAAAACCCCCCGAAATTTTCCCTCTTTGCTTTTTCTTTCGAGGTAGGCTGTTCCGTAACAAAATGGCGGTCACCTCCGATTTCCAATCGTTTTTTGATTTGACATGGGTCAACATTTTAATTAATATCTCCGCTAATTAGGGTCGCATCGTTTAGTAAATTACATATCGTACATCTGCGATAAATTCACTGTCCGACGGTACCTGTTCGAAGTCCGTGCAAACGTTAGCGGCGGAGCCTTTTCCGTTTCAAGCCGTTTCTCACAGACACACACACACACACAGACAGACAGAAACACACAAGCGTACAGATTTTAATAATATAAGGAGACTAGCGAGCTTCGCCCGCTAGCGGGTCAGTATTTTCAAATGAATCACTATAATTAATGAATCACTAACAGTAACTTTTAGTCCTAAGAAAAGAAATTAAAAAAAAAAAAAAAAAATATTTCTGATCGAATAAAATGTCTTTCCGAGTCCCCACTGCCTTCGGCAGCGCAGTCCCGTGCGCGCTGCGCGTGCACAAGTTAAGGGATACACGCGCTGCGCGCGCGTATTCCTTCCCTGACCCTTGGTGCCCCCCCCCCAAAAAAAAAAATCATTTCTGATCGGGTAAAAACTCACACCGGGTCCCCACTGCCTTCGGCAGCGCAGACCCATGCGCGCTGCGCGCGCACGTGTTAAGGTATACTGTTAAACCGCAGAAGGATGATCCCTGGCGTCATCTGCGCATGAGTGAAAAGGGTTGGTCCATTTATAAAATAGGAATGTCCGTAGTACCTAGGGATGTGTTTGTTTATGGGTATGAAAAAATTATTAACACACTGATTGCATTTCTTTTCCTTCTTTGAACTGATTCTTGAATATCTGGTAAAATAAATATTTTACGATTAATAAAAAGAAAGAAAAACTGATAATGTTATAAAGGGATAGTTTTAAGGTATAACTTTAGTATATCCCCATAGCTGAATTTGGCGATTTTTCTTTGGCGATATAATATGACAGCCTATATGTTGTTTATTTTGAATTTATGATTTTATGATTTAGATTATGATTTTATGATTTAGATTATGATTTTATCATTTATGATTTTTAGATTTATGATTTAGCCATAATCGCCAAGAAAAAATCGCCAAATGTCGTTGTGGGAATATATTAAAGTTGGTCCTTGAAGTGTGTAACACTAATTTAAAAAATATGTCAATTATTATTTACAAACTATTATATAACCCCTTAAAAAATGACGGAATGTGAAATCAATTAAGGTAGTGAATCAACGAATTCATTGCCAGCTTCGCTGGTCACTATATTTAAAGGGGACTAATGTGCAAGTCGTACCTGACGGGACTAATGTGCAAGTTGCACCGAACGAACAAACTATTTAAAATGGCACTATTTAAAATTGGATGTTGCTTTTAAATATTTGACATTTACTTTCATTTTGATATTTATTATCAAAATTCTTGAAGAAATAAATAAAATTCTTCAAACAATAACTGCTACTTCCAAAGCTTCTTTATCGCAAAACTTAATGACATTATGTACAATTCGCTTCGGTTCACTACGGATAGGTTTAATCCGAGAACTCATACCATATGTATGATCCATTTGTTCCAATATAAACAAACTGTTATACAGAATGAAATAAAAGAAAACAAAGCAGGAGTATTAATGATTCTACTCATAACAGAAGAAGCAAGAATAATAGAAAAATTTCTCCTCTCTCTTTCTTCTTCCTTTGCTGTGTATCCCAGAGAGTGGGTGGAATCGTCCTGGCACTTTGCCAACGAGGTATCAATAGTCCGCGGGCAAACAGTACGTGCGCTGCGCGCAAATATTCCTTCTCAAATCAAATTTTTATTCTTAAGAAATGAAAAAAAAAAATCAAGAAAAAAGAAATGAAAAAAAAAATCATTTCTCATGGGGTACAAAGTCGGCACGGGTCCCCACTGCCTTCGGCAGCGCAGTCCCGTGCGCGCTGCGCGCGCACAAGTTAAAGAATACACGCGCTGCACGCCCGCATTCTTTCCCTGACACTCGTGCCCCCTAAAAAAAATCATTTCTGATCGGGTAAAAAATTACACCGGGTCCCCACTGCCTTCGGCAGCGCAGACCCATGCGCGCTGCGCGCGCACTTGTGAAGGTATACGCACGCTACGCGCACGTATTCCTTCTCAAATAAAATTTTTATTCTTAAGAAAAGAAAATTAAAAAAATTATTTCTCATCGGTTAAAAGTCGGACCGGGTCCCCACTGCCTTCGGCAGCGCAGTCCAGTGCGCGCTGCGCGCGCGCAAGTTAGGGGATACGCGCGCGGTGCACGCCTATTCCTTCCCCACCCTTTCAGCCCCTTCTAATTAATGTACGTATACCAATTTTTAACGGTCTTACTCAATTAGCTGGGTGCAAAAGAACACCTAATCAGGACGCCTCAAAACGGGTAAATCTGCTGAAAACTTTCGATAATATAAAAGAACTTTAAAATATCTTTCGAATGATGTATTAAAAATAATTTAATCATGATTAGAAATTGAAATATTGAAATTTGAAAATATTACAGCGCCATCTGGCGGTAGAAATTTCTGCATTCCACTGTTCGATCCCAAATCAACAAAGCTTTCTAATGATATATTACTTATGAAATTAGTTTAATTAGTAGTTGAGATACAAAAGAAAACTGATTTAGGAGACCTCAAAACGTGTAAATCTGGTGAAATCTCAAATTCCATTTTCGATAATGTAAAAGTACTTTAAAATGTGTATCAAATGACGCATTAAAAAAAATTTAATTATGATTAGAAATAGAAATAATGTAATTTAAAAATATTACAGCGCCATCTGGCGGTAGAAATTTCTGTAATCTGCTGTTCGATTCCAACTCAACAAAGCTTTCAAATGATGTATTACTTATGAAATTTTTTTAATTAGTAACTGAGACAAAAGAGAAACCCATTCAGGACACCTCAAAACGTGTAAGTCAGGTGAAATTTCGAATTCCATTATCTACGGTAGTCGGTTAATGGAAGTAAATAGAAAAAGAAATATTTTTACCTGAAGTGTATTTGTGTCGTTTAGAAACTTTCATCCTCTTTCGACAGATAAAATGTCAGGCGTGTAAAGATAAAATTTAATTTGCAATTAAAATGTAAATCTTTTGTTTATTGACCAAAACGGATGAAATTTTAACTGCAAGTTTGTTTTGTGGTGTTAAGATTGTATACTAATTGAAATGTGCGAATTTTGAAAAATTGAAGAAAATAGAATATTGCAATTTTTAATCAAAGTACAAAAACATGTGACCTCATTAAATAGCAGATGTTTTTTCTTTCCGTTCAAGATCGTCTGCCAAGTTAAAATGCTTGTGATTTGTTGCCACCATTTTTTTTTAGTTTAGTTAATTTAAAAAAATCTAATTGTCCGATCGATAAGCCGTTTAAACCATCGGATTGAGAAAAAAAAGCCCTTTCCAATGGTATCTTGTTTGTAACAATACGACTGATATTTCTAATTTATTTTCCACTTTTTCCGTAAAAATGTCGCTTTTTAAGCATTTAATCATGAATTCTGGGTCATTTTTTGGTAGACATGGGTGGACATTTTAATTAATATCTCCGCTAATTAGTGTCGCATCGCTTAGCGAATTATCGCGATGTCGAGATGAAGAAATTCTGCGTCTGTCGATACCGGTTTCGAGGCGATGCGACCATTAGCGCCGGAGCTTTAGCGGTCACAAGGCATTTCTCACAGACAGACAGACAGACAGACAGACAGAAAGACAGACGCGTACAGATTTTAATAATATAAGGAGATGACTACGGACATTTTCATTATTTTTACAGACGATATATACAGATTCTGCCTTATTATTTTTTTTCCCCTTAAATAAACGTACAGAAATTTATAAGAAAAATCTTCTATAATATTTATTGTTTGTGAGTTGAATTCATGGAACTAGTTTTTGTTAAAATTATAAGTTTTGAGGTTTCCTTAATCCGAAAATCAGGTTTTTAGCGATTGGTCTACGTGTCGGTTATCAGCATAACTCAAATATTGCTATTTGTAATAAGTTCAAATTTAGTATTATTTGTAATAAGTTCAAATATGTATCATATGGAATGAAGATATGAAGCTGTTTATTGAGATGGTATAAATGGTTTGTGTACAGGGACGTGCAAAAGAATTCATATGCACTTACGTCTATGTGTGAAATTTCCCGTTGAAGTAATTTAACATTTTTTAACTGCAGTACAAAATATGTACAAAAATATTTTCGTATTGAAAACTCCATGAAAAGCATTTACTATTAGGATTTTAGGGACTAAACTTGAAAAAATGTTTAATGGGAATTTTGAGGCACATTATGCGTTTTCCTTACTGTGCTGAGTTATGCTACATAGAATACAATACACAGCAAACATAATTTTTTCAATATTTACAACGCTACCCAAATCTAAGTGAATTCATTCTTTTCTATTATATGCAATTGATAGAAATATTTTATTTATATCAATTCAAGGAATATTGCTTAGAAATGATAATTACTTTCTCTTACCCACGTGGGAGACAAAATATTGTTTTGGAGTCTAGTTTCCGAAGCTATGTTTTGCTACGATTACACATTTAAAAGTCCCTTGAATTCGAAAATCAGATTCTTAGCTATTAGTTTGTGTGTCTGTCTGTTGCGTTGCCAATATAACTTATGATCAAGCAATTGCAGGAAGTTCAAATTTGGAATTTTGAAAATCGTATGGGGATGTCACTTGGAAATTTTCACTAAGGTCGGCAAGTTTTGAAGAATGGTGCGAGTGAAAAAGCTCTGAATAATTTGCAATGAATAATTAAATTTTATAAAAGCTTTAAGTTTTTATGAATGTAAGTATAATTATCAAACGGGGGATTGAAGTGGTGATAGCTTTTCGCATACAAAAACATGCACTAAAAGATGCTATTTCTAAAATCAGCAGTGTAAGAGACTAGCGTGTATGCCTTCTGGGATTTTTTTAAATTTTTGTTTCAATCAACTTAATCAACCTTTTAACCGTCTAATATCATTTTAATAATAATCTGGCCTCAGATGAATTAAGATTTAAATCAAGTTGGGAAGTTGGTTTAAAATTAGAAAATAAGAGAGAGAGAGAGAGAGAGAGAGAGAGAGAGAGAGAGAGAGAGAGAGAGAGAGAAAGAAAAGAAAAAGCGCAAAAATTCTTTATAAGATGATTCTCTAGAAACTGAAGATCTTTGCTCTCTCTCTCTCTCTCTCTCTCTTTAAAGATAAATTTGATTTTTCATGGCTGAGATTAAAATATATACTCTGATGATCGTCGTTATCATCATCATCATCATCATCACATATAACATTACCAAATTATAATAATATTACTTTTCTGCGAAGAATTGAATTACACGAAGTAAATGGTACTCGACTTACTTAAGTATTTAAATACAATTTTAATAAATATAGGGCTAGTTTAGCAACAATTAACGTCTAATCAGTTACATAGGTTTAAAATGAAATACAACGCTATAGTAAGAATACAATTACACTGTAATAATATCACGTATCAAAAATATTTTTTTTTCATAAAAAATAAATAAATAAATAAAAATAAAAATAAATAGTATTATTGTAATCACATTATCATGAATCTAAGTTTACGATGATAGTACATCTTTTTTATTAGCATTGTATGTATTTATGCATTTATGTTATCAGCATACTATATAGTTCATCAGTGCCTGACTCTGTCACGCTTTAGGCTTAAGAGATTTCCTTGGACTCATGTCCTAATTTCCATACTTTAGTTAATTTTAAAAAATCTAATTGCCCGTTCGATAAGCTGTTTAATCCGACGGATTCAGAAAAATTACCCCTTTTGATTTTACCTTTGATTAGATTTTTTAAAATTAATTAAAATATGAAAATAACAGCTTTAAAATAGACATTTAAATTTTTAATTGTTGCCTTTTCTTTTTTTTTTTTTTTTTTTTCAAGCATAAAATGAAATATGCTTTCACTGTGAAATATATATATATATATATTAATAAAATCAGAGTTTTGTCTGTAAATTTGTCGGAATCGAAACATTTTGCGATATCTTCACGTTTTACACCCCATGAAAGCCGAAAATGACTTCAGAAAATTTTGTCTGTGTGTGTGTGTGTGTGTGTCTGTGTGTGTGTCATCGTGTCCGAATGTCGCTTTTTTTGTCCGGGCATCACTTGAGAACGGCTGGACGGAATTCAACGATGCTTGGCAGGAATTTAGGTCTTCACCCAACTTAAAATTATATCTATCAACTTTTCAGAAATTCCCCCCCGTTCTCCCCCTAGGGGGTAAAAGACTAAAACACGTTTGTCCGGGCATCACTCGAGAACGGCTGAACGGAATTCAACGGCGCTTGGCAGGGATTTAGGTATTCACCCAACTTAAAATTATATCCATCAACTTTTCAGAAATTCTCCCCCGTTCCCCCCTGGGGGGTAAAAGACTAAAACACGTTTGTCCGGGCATCACTCGAGAACGGCTGGACGGAATTCAACGGCGCTTGGCAGAAACTTAGGTCTTCACCCAACTTAAAATTATATCTATAGAAATTTTCAAAATTCTGATTAGTGTTTAAATTGTGGGTAAAAAACGCCTGCGCATGCGCCATAAATATTTTTTCAGTAAAACGCTTTGAATGGAAAAATAAAATGCAAAAATAAATTTTTAAGATAAAGACTTTTTTCATTCGCGTGAATCGCACTACAAATTATGAAAAGATTTAAATGAAGTTTTGCCATCTGAGTTTCATACTTTAGTTAATTTTAAAACATCTAATTGTCGTATCGAAAAACTGTTTACACCCCAGGATTCAGAAAAATCATCTCTTTAATTTGGTACTGAATTTGTAACGATAGGTCTGATACTTCTAATTTATTTTCCCCTTTTTCCGTTTTTCCGTTGTCACTTAAATTTCATACTTTAGTTATTTTTTTAATATCTAATTGTCGCATCGAAAAACTGTTTGCACCCCTGGATTCAGAAAAATCGCCTCTTTCATTTGGTACCAAATTTATAAATATAGGTCTGATATTTCTAATTTATTTTACCCTTTTTCCGTTTTCAACCTAGATTCGATATGGAACAGCTTTAGTATTGGATTCCTTTGGCAAAATTTGAAATTCGGAACCGAAGTAGCTCGGACGTTTCTCGCCAAGATCTTTGATTGCACAATTGAGATAGCCAATTCAGTTCATCGCAAAAATGGCTTAAAATATTTAAAGTCACCAAAGGGTTCCCATACTAAAGCTGTGCATTTTGTACTTATTTATTTATATTTTCTATTAAAGACTTCTGTGGTCACGAAATTTGGTGCGTAAATTGTTTGTTTGCATCCGGCACTTATTGTAACTGGATTTCACGAAATTCGAAATCTCCCCCCCCCCCCTTCTCGGAGTCGGAGGGCAATAAACGGTATAACTTCTGTATAACCCCACAGCTGAATTTGGCGATTTTTCTTTGGCGTTGTTTTGAAGGATAACGATGTCGTTCTGGACTGTTTGCGATATAATATGGCAGCCTAATATTTTGTTTATTTTGGATTTATGATTTAGATTATGATTTTATCATTTATCATATATGATTTATGATTTTTAGATTTATGATTTAGCCATAATCGCCAACAAAAAAAATTGCCAAATATCGTTGTGGGTTTATACTGAAGTCGTTCCCAATAAACATGTGTAAAAACATGTTTTTCCGTTTGAATTCGCTTTGAATTATCTTAGAATGGCGAATTTTGGTGTGCGGATATTGATTAAGTGTACGCATTATGTACGTTAGTGGGATTTTGCAAAACTTCGAACTCACCCACTGAGGAAGGGGAAGTAACAAGTGGGTAAGTTGTGCCTAAGGCAGTGGCAACCCAGACTGTATATTGATTAAGTGTACGCATTATGTACATTAGTGTGATTTTGCAAAACTTCGAACTCACCCGCTGAGGAAGGGGAAGTAAGAAGTGGGTAAGTTGTGCCGAAGACAGTGGAGACCTAGACTCCTTACTTTGCGAGCGAGAAAACCTCTACCAATCACAGCGAGAACTTGGGTTATTAATAAAGATATGGGATTTTGACAACTTATTTAAGTTTAATGTCCAGCGAAGCGGGCAAAGCCTGCTAGTATATATATATAATAATACTAAATTTGCTCATGCACATGAAAAAATGACGTCTATAAAATAATAATAATAATTTTAAATTTTAAAGGTAATGAAGCGATAAATAAAGTGCGAAAATTTTGCACGTGTTTACTAGCCAATGAATTATTTGAAGTGAGAAATAAATAAAATGAAATGATCATTTTTCTACGGGTGCCTTAGTAGCTCTACAACTAACTAGTTGTAGGTTATTTTATAATTATGTTCATATTTATGTGACTAACGGGAAAGTAGTTATTGTTACTGACAGCAGTGGATACTGCGTATAATTCTTAGAACATATCTGTACAGATAAGTATAAAGGATTTAAGTCCATATTCCTGATTTTTTAGGAAACGAAAAATAAAGTTATACTAAGTAAAATCTAATCAGAAGAATCGATTAGGAAAAAGGGATTTCGTTGACTTATACCCTTTATACCATTCAATGATTGTCAACTTTCATTTAATAACGGGGAAAAATTGAATTAAATATTTTATACCATAAATGAATGCTAAATTTCTGACTTGAATATTTTTTTACTAATGGATTTTCTCAGAGACTAAATGACATAGACTTAAATCCTTTATACCGATCGATACAGAATTTTTTTTCTGAGTCTGACAATGCGCTTAACTCAAAATCGACATTTTTGGACTTAAATCCTTTATACTTATCAGTACAGATATCATTGTACACCTCCAACAAGAAAAGTAGTTCCACTTATATTCTATAGCAAAGAATTTTCAATTTATGAATTTCATTTTTTTCCCTTTTAACCGAACTCTTTGGTTATATTATTCTTTCTCTTTTCTCTAAAATGCTGACTGTTACTAATAATTCACAGTTTTTGCAAATTCTCTCATCGTTCGGCTTATGTGTTATGTTAGTGTCATTTCTCTTCTGCGTAAGTACTTTAACATGTTTTTACTAATCATTGGTACTCAAATTAAAATATTACCGTGACAATTTTTATTCGATATAAATCTCAATTAAAATTTAATTTTATGTTGGTATCTTCATCTATCTTTTGTCTGCTGAGTGTTACAATGATACTAAATAATTCAAATTATATATATAGTTCGAGGAAAAAATTAAAAAGTATTAAAATTCACATGTAAATATGAATCTAGATAGTATGTCTTAAATGTTTCAAAAATATGACGGACTTTGCTTGGTAAGAAACATAATGAGCTATTTCCTTAAAAAGAAAAAAAAAATTGTGTTATGAATCTATTTTTAATGAAAGCTATATAATAGACTTATTAATGCAAACGATGACACAGTAACAGAATACAGATAAATGAAGCATTATTTATTTATTTATTTTTTGTTTTGTTTAAATATATTCTTAACGTAATAAGTTTCGTAAAACATAAATAAAATACAAAATTCTAATGCTTTTTCCCGTTTGTTTCTCTTTGCGTAACCCTTTTCATTTTCACGTTGCATGCTACACTCCGTGATGCTACAAGAAAAAAATAAATCTTATACTATTAAGTGAGCAATATTTGTATATTTCACTGTTCTCGAAAACGGTAGCTCGGACAGTCACGAAATTCAACACAAAGGTGCCCCCCGAAGGATCATTGTGCACATCGAAGTCAGATTTTCGAATTTTTGATTAGTTTTTTCTTAATTAATCAAAATGTGAAAATAATAACCTTCTAATTTCTGATAAAAAAGCCATTTAAATTTTAACATTTTATCCATAATTTAATTGTTGCCAATTTTTTTTTCGACAAAATAATAATAATTATTTATTTAAAATGAGGAAAATAGATCAGAAAGATTAGAAAATAAATTAGAAATATCAGTCGCATCGTTACAAATAAGATACCAAATGAAAGGGAAAATTTTTGTAAATCCGATGCATTAAACAGCTTATCAATCGGATGATTAGTTTTTTCTTAATTAATTAAAATGTGAAAATAATAACCTTCTAATTTCTGATAAATAAGATATTTAAATTTTAAAATTTTATCCATAATTTAATTGTTGCCATTTTTTTTCGACAAAATAATAATAATAATAATAATAATAATTAAAAAAAAAAAAAAAAAAAAAAAAAAAAAAAAAAAACGGACGTCTTATACAATTAAGTGAGCAATATTTGTATGTATATTTCACTGTTCTCGAAAACGGTAGCTCGGACAGTCACGAGATTTAACACAAAGGTGCCCCCCGAAGGATCATTGCGCACATCGAAGTCAGAATTTCGAATTTCTGTTTAGTTTTCTTTTAATTAATAAAAATATGAAAATAATAAGCTAATAATCCGCGATTGTAATGATCGATAGATGGCGCTTTCTCAACACTGCAGTTGTTAGTAAACATTATAGACACGTGTGTTCCATTAGTGTTCTTTGTTATTCTACTTAATATTCGTACTATAATTTCTCCGCCATTACATCATGGAAAATTGATTGCTTTTGGAAAAAAATATTTCAGTTTATTCAATGTTCGATCGGAAGTAGATTTTTAACTGAAGTTGAACAAATATTAGTTTCAAATCATCTGATTAATTCTTTACTTCCATTAGCCGAAGCAACAGAAATTTTAAATTTGTCATTTGGAAATAAATGGAAGCTCAATTCTGGATTTCTTGATCCTTTGGAGTTAGATTGTGGCACACAACAGTATGTGTTATCTTTTTTACCGTATTTATTCATTTTTATTCAATAAATATATGTGAAACTAAATATCGGCAAGCAATGGCGGCTGTATGGAATTCGAATTAAACCATGTTTATTGTAATTTCACCTTAGCCCACCAGAGGGCGAGCATTTCATTACAATCGCGGATAGCAAAAAATTAGCCACTTAAATTTAATCCATAATTTAATTGTTGCCAAAAAAAAAAAAAAAGTAATAATAATAATAATAAAAAAAAATACGAGTTTATTTTTTTTTCCAACAGGAAAATAAATACATTTATCTAAACATGAACAATACTAACACACTACTGATCGCAGAGCTTCCAAATTTTGCATATAGGTACCTGGGACCCTACAGGTGTGCACCTCATCGAGATTTTTTCGAATTTCGAATTTGAATTTTTTAAATTAATGTTTTTTCGATTTTAAACATTGGCTTTTATGTTTCATTTTTCATGAATTTATTCTTTGATTGTAATCGTCTGCGTATCTTAGCAACGGCTATATTATGCAATTTATTTTTTATTTAATACATTTATTTGAGGGCGAATCTTTTTTCTCTTTTTAATTTATTATATTTATTGAAAATAAAATGGTAATGCAGTAGAAAAAATTAAATATATTAAATTTAAAATTTAAAAACGTATTTATAACAGTTATGTTTATGTATAATTTTTGTAGTATAACAACAATTATTTTTCATTTGTTAATTTAATTTCTTTAAAAGTTTTTTTTTTTCTAATTTATAGTATTTATCAGGAAATAATGGTAGTATATAGTAGAAAGGATTAAACTGATTGGAATTTATTTGTTTTTAATGTATTTAATTCCTTCTAAAAGAAAATCTACTTTTTATTTTATTTCATTACATTGGTCGGAATCAAATTGCAATACAGTGTAAATAGCATGAGCAATAAAATACTTGGATCAAAAACTAAAATGTTTAATAGACGCTGAGATACAGTTATCTTTAAAATCGTAGTTCTTAAATAATGGCAGACCCACCTATCGTCAATAAATACCCATATTGAAATACATAGGAAGAGATTTCTGCAGGCAGTGGGAACCTGCTCCCGATACAGTGCGGGCAGAGAAAGAGCTGCCGTAGTCAGCGAGTACCCGATGCGAGGTCTAGAGCGATTCCAATGTAATTATTTTAGTTTTTATTTATAATGTGATGTGAAAAATAAATAATGATCCAATTCTTTTGGAGATTCATTTAAATATAGTGGCCAGCGAAGCGGGCGTAGCCTGCTAGTATTGGTATTAAAAGTGTATATATTTCTATTATGCATTTCAGAAAATATTTATGAGACATAAAATGAATCTTTTGAAAACTTTATGAGCTAATAATAAAGTATGCAATATCCATAATAATATTTAATTAATATAGCTGACAGCTTAATTTTTTTTAAAGATTAAAACTTTTTAAAATAATTTTTTTTTAAAGACAACTAAAGGGTTTTCTATTAAGAGTGATACAATTAAAAAAATAAAAAAGCACAAATGATTCCGTGAGACACATTTTTATTTTTATTTATTTATTTATTTATTTTAATTTGAAAGCTTATATTATGCCATTAAGTATGAAAATAATATCGTTCATGTGAGCACCAGGACTTCTCTGTACATACCGCATTCTGTCAACCCAATTTTCCATCACTCTTTCACATAAATTTGGTGTTATTTCAGGAATAACTCGTTCAATGTTGGTTTTTAATTGTTCAATTGTAATTGGATTACCAGCATAATCTTATGACTTAGCATATCCCGAAAGAAAAAAAATCACAATCGATCGAGTCGATTAACTGAATAATGCCGTCCATGAATTCTTCTCAAATTTCTCTCACTATTCACATATGAACACTGATTTTAATAAAACAATTTAATAATTTCGAAACGTTGTTCAAGCATGTATCTTTGCATGATTAAATGACATAGCATACTAAACACAAACGTCACAAGAAATGTCAAAAAATAATACGTAGTGTTGCCATTCTAACCATTTAAAATTGTATCATCCCTATTGGAAAACCCTTTATAAACATTAAAAAAAAAAAAAAAAAAAAAAAAAAAAAAGAACGTGCTTATCCAACTAGAAAGATTCATAGAATCAAATTTTATAAGAATACTCTGACAGCTCTCTCAAAAACAGAAAACAACAATATTATCATGATCAAGAACATGTATAGTAAACAAAAAAAAAAAAACAAAAAAAAAAAAAAAAAACAAAAAAAAAAGGCTGCTAAATAAAAAAGCATTTTGGATAAACAAATCTACGCCGTTGTGTAACATAATTCAAAACTATTTCGGATTACGTAGAAAACATTTCGCATAAACCACAGGAAATCAGTTCTTTTATTGCATTACTGATAAGAAGGTTTTCTCTTGTCAATTTCCAACTTTTGTGTCTAAAAATACTACTCTTTGGGGAACAATTTTTTGAATGAACAGAATAAAAGTTATTGGTCTTGTTTAAAACATGTCTAAGATATTTTCTTGAATGTGTAATTTGTCGAAATAGGTATCTAGGGAGTGAAAATAGTTGTTCTTTTATGGAAGCTGAAATATATGCTAAAAGTGCATTTTAAATGCCGTTTCAAACAAACTAGTTATTTTGTATTGCAATTTAAGAAATATTTTAAGACATATGTAAACTTAAATATGTGACGTTTTTGTTCGCATACTGTAATAAAACATTCAGAAAAAAAAAAAAAGCATGACCTCTGTTTTATTAGATTAGAAATTTTTCAGAAAAAAAAAATATAAGTATTCCATTTATGGAAAAACCGCAGATGTTTTGTTCTCGAAGCTAGTAGACGGGATGTGGTGGTTTCGATCCATTTCAAGCTGTTCAGAGTTTTTCATGTTTTTCTCCAACATTCGTGTTAATACAATATAGGAGTCCTGAAAATGACCTTCACGGAAGGCACTAAACCCAGGCCTAAGACTTCATGCAGTTAATCAGATTTAACACCTACACTAATTCGACATTTATGGAAATTTAACACAATAGATCTTTGGATTAAACACACACACACACGCTATAGAGGGTGTTCACACATTTTGAAGCGACACACATATATCTATGTATATGATCAAAGTGAAGAATTTTTTTTGATCTATAATGTTCCACATGATATTTATTTTCTTAAATTATCACATGAAATTTTGATTTCTAATATAAATGATCTGTTGTTAAAACATCCAAGTTTTATATTGTTCCTTTCCTCTAATAAAAGGTTTCAGGAGACTATTGAGTGTTAATCGATGTCGCTTATACAGAATTTATTTAAAAATTCGAACTAACAGTAGCCAATAGGATACACGTCGAGGGACTTTGCTAGGATGCATTTAAATAATAATAATAAAATTTGATCCTCATGTTTTTTTGTTTGCCTTCATTATCTTTAAATAAGGTTTTACAATTTTGTTTGTCACAGAAAGTTTTAAAGATTTTCTGTTACTCAAGGAGGGAGAAGGGTATTCCCCTTTAACAGGGCCCGAATTTGAAAATTCTGAACTGCTGGCACAACTTGGATGGAGCGGCATTTTAACAGTTGGTCGTTAGATTTGTGTTTCGTCAAAAGTGACCCCCCCCCCCCCCCTAAACACACACACAAGGAAAATATAAATGAAATAAAGATGAGGATGAAGGTAGATGAAAGCCGAGAAGTCACTTTTGGGAAGGTACCATAAATCTGCACTAAATTCAATTAATTGACCTCTTAGCAAATAGTTTAGGACAAAAGACTCTAGGCAATAGTTTAGGACAAAGTTGGTCCCTTCCCAAAATTTATAAACTTAAAAGCTGATATTTCACGAAACTTTCTAACCTATCTATCCTTTTCAAAGGAATTTCTTTCTAATTCTTTCTTCCTATATTATATTATAGAAAGTTTTGAAAATATTTTGGACAGTTTGAGCTACGATAAAAAAAAAAAAAAAAAAAACTGATTTTAAATAAAGATCTTTTAATAAATTTTAAATAGAAGGGTAAATATTTAATTGAATAAAAATTTTAGAAGTTATTAATTAAAAGTTGGGGGCCCTATGGCTTTGGCCTAATTGACTTAAAGGAAAACGAAGGCTAATTTTTAACACATTAGATGTGACTGAAGACATAATAAACAGTGATCTTACTTTAGCCGAATTTGAATTTTGTATTTTTTCTACAGTCAGATGTGAACTTTCTCTTTTATTACTTTTTCAATAATTATTTCGTTTATTGTGTGTGAAGAAATAATATATCCTTGTTTTTGATACTTTTATTGAATAATACAATAAAAACAATATATATATATATATATACATAACTCAAAATGAGTTTGCTCTAATAAAAAATAACATTTATCGCTTCATACTGACATTTTTGAAAGATTCTCTAATAAAATGAAATTTTAAAATGCTAATGTCTTCCTAATTTTTATTTTAATAAAATTCCGAAATATTTTCAAATGAAATATTCTTTGACATTTTCTAATAAAAAAATAAGACAGGCTTATGGTTTCGTATAGACATTTCTGAAATATTAAAAATATATAATATGGTTTAATATTCGTGATTTTTTATACTTTTCAGACTATGAATATAAAAATGTTTATTATTGTTTTGTGTCAGTAAAGTATTATGTCAAGTTTAACAGCTTTCTTCTGAAAAATTTAATAAAATGAAAATTTTTATAGAAAATCGAAAAGCAAAAATTTTCTAAAAAACGAATAAAGCTAGTAAACAATTTACTGAATATCACGCAAAATTGTATGTTTGCCCCCTTTGGAGATACATTAAAAAAAAAACTAATTAGATACGTTTGAGAAAAGAAATTGTTATGTAAATATTTCTTTCCCCAGGGAAATATATTGCCGGGGGTGACTTTATAATATAGGAATGTGGGATACTTTAGGATACTTTTTAGGTAGTGAATTTTAGTAATCTTTATTCAATTTTCACCAAAATCAATTTAGCATGTTCGTTAGGCTTCTCTGCTTCGAATAAAATTTATTCCAAATCGTTAGATGCATAAAGGCAAATATAATAAGGATGTACATATATAAGAATACACAAAACACAAGATATAAAACAAATATACCGGGTGATGCAGAAGTCACTTAAAAAAATAAAAATATATTATTCACAAGGTACTGAGAGTATTATTATGCGTTTTTCTCTAAAATGCGCAGAAAAACATAGGATCCCCCCCCCCCCAATAATAATAATAAAAAAAAAAATACTTTTACTAACATATGGCGTTGTATTCGCAGTATCCTCTCACATTTTAAACATATCCGCCTTCTTAAGTGACACTATATTGCGAAATCTGATTAATCTGACTTTGACTTGTTGAAGTGATTTCAGATGTTAACGAATATTTAAATTAAACATGCATTGTTTATAACTACTGTTAATTCTTTTAAAAAGAAAACCCTGATTTTTTTTTTGTAAAGAAATAAAGCATTGTCAGTTAAGCTTTATTATAAGATTTCTCAATGCAGTTTTATTATGAAGATTCTCAATGAATGTCTGACCGTCACATTGAACATTTATAGTTCTATTGTTGAATGTATTGCGTCACTGCAGAAAAGTAATTTTATAATTAAAGCGATACCTAAAGATGAAATTAAAGTAAATAGGAAATAAATCTTTTGTTACCGGAAAGAAGTTCTATGCCTTTCTGTGAGTTTCAGTGGAAACTGCATAGTGGTTTGGTCAAAACTTTTTGAATAATATAATTCTTATTTTTTCTGAGACTTTTGAATCCTCCGGTATAAAAATAAAGAAGACAAATTTCACTAAGCAAATAAATAAAACTTTTACAATGTCGTAATCTACCCCATCTGATGGAACCAGTTGGTAAACTAATAACAAAATTTTAATGCTTACAAGTACTAGGTTATATTAATGGTCATTTCTTTGTTCGTAAAATTTAAACCATTTTTTGCAGCTGTTTCCAAGACAGAAGCATCAACAACAGGGAGCTTATGGATTTTTTTCCTGGATCTTACTATATTTGTTATTATATTTTTTTCTAAAATAAATAAATAATTAAATGATGTAAAAAGATTTCACGCATAAAATAGCCATTTTTTTTTTCACTCCATTCACAATTAAAATCATAATAATTATCGATTCTATATCTAATTATGCTTTTATATATAGAATCCTATTTTGCTTTTGCATTGTGCGGGGATTGTTTGGAACAGTGTGTCAATCTACTCCACGTAAATGATTATCATGCGTAAATAAATAAATAGTTATTCTTAGCAGTACACCGTATATTTTTTCATTGAAATTATTAGAAACGTATAGGCTTAAAACTGAAAATTTAATGCTGATATTTAATATGTTGAGCGTCATGTCAGCCATTCTAGATTCTAGACATATTATCATATATTTCTAAGTACTGAAGGAATCATCTTGAAACTTTAGGAGTATGCAGAACATGTTATACTTCAAACATTTAAGTGAAAGTTTTACCCCGAAAGTAAAAGCAGTACCAATAAAAAATTAAAACGTTGAGCGCTCTGTCAGCCATCGGTGGCTGACAGTGTCAAATATGATATCAAGCCGCGTCAACCATCGGTGGCGGATATAAAATAGGATATAAAACTAAAAATATTACATTTAATGATTAAAAATTTACTTAATTTTTATTTATTACAGGAGGAATCATTATGGAATTTTAATGGATTTTAAGAATTTGCGTGGCGCTCAACGTGTTAAAGAACCAATAAAACTCATATTAAAAGCTGAATATTTAAATTGAAATTTAAAGTGCCCCAATGTGCGTCACATTTCACTCTGCCCCGCCACCCGTAGTAAAAATATGTATCATTAACAAAGAATTTCTGCAATGTATCATCTGAAACGAATAGTTTTATGAAATGTTTACAATATTTTATTGTAATTACCTTTAAGTAATATCTATCTATCTATTTTAGTAAATATTTTTTTAATTTTAATTAGAATACAAAAACATTTTATAACACGAGTAGTATATATATATATATATATATTAAAAATAAATACACAAAAATATTATATGCTTAAATAATTCTGATTGTTTTTGTCTTGCTTTAAATTTGTACACGTCATAAGTTTACATTTGACATTACTGAACATGCATACTATAATAGTATTACATTTGCATTTATTTGTTATAGCTTTAAAACTTACTCTAAGGCAATTCTATATCGCAATTTTTAAGTGTAAATAAACATTAAAAAAAAAAAAAAATCAGTTCGTTCTAATAAATAAAAATAAATAAATAAAACGAGGCTTTTGTGGAAATTTATAGCTTCAAATTGATGTTTTTGAAATATTAAAAAATAAATACAAGCTTTTTGATTCGTGACATTTTAAAATTTTTTACACAATAAGAATAAAATGTTTATCACTGTTTTTCGACAGTAAAGTTTCACGTCAAATTTAACAGCTTCTTTTTCCTGAAAAAACTAATAAAATGAAAAACTTTTCCAGAAGATCGAAAAGTAAACTAATAAAGCCAGTAAACACTCTACTGAATATCACACGAAAATTGTATTTTTGCTCCTTCTGAGACATTTTTCTTTTTAAACGAAGAAAGTGCGTTTGAGAAAAGAGTTTGTTACGAAAATAGTTTATATGTCGTAAAAGGTTTTTCTCTCTTAAAAAAAAAAAAAAAAAAGATATCAGTGATTTTATATAATAATGAACATATGCCGATTTAACATAGCATTTTTTTTTTTTTTTAAACCAGTGTATCTCTTTAAATTTAAGTTTGTGTAAAACATTTGAAATTTCGTGCAAATGTGCTCCAATAATAATAATAATAGTCTAAAAATTTCAAGTGTTATTTATATTCAGTTACATGATATAAATATTTCGAATCACCATCTTTTATTTGTTTACTAAAATTTCTCAATAAAAGTTTATTTATAAGATATCTTATTTGTTTAAATGTTTCTACAATCTTTATTTTATTTTTTTTAAACTAACCTATGTTTTCACTAAGCAGTCACGACATTCCTGCGCACATTCTTAATTTCTATTTAAAATATCAAGACGTACAAGCGCACGTCCTCATATATGTCAGTCATGCAATCGCGTGAAGAAAAAAAAATAAAGAAACGAAAAATGTTGGGAAAACCAAATATATTTTGTTGACTGATATTTGTATTTATTTTGTCATTTTAACAATAGTTTTGTACAGTTAAACAAATCAACTTGTTTTCATTGACCAAAAGAATATGGCTGTAGGAAGAGTCATTGCCATTGGGTAGTCCCATAGATAAGCTACGTCATAGATCACTTTGCAAACAGCCAATGAGCGAGCGATGTGCTAAATGAACAAAACATTTTGTTTACATCAAGAAAGGAATTTTGTTGATTTAAACAAATGTTAATTGAATCAACAAAACTGCTTGGTTAAGACAACAAAGTAATTTGTGTTTGGTAAAAAATTTTTTGTTTAGGTTATATATATATAAAAAAAAGATTAAAAATTTTGTTGTTGTTTCAAAAAAAAAAAAAAAAAAAAAATATTGTGACAACCTGGCGTTTTTTATTACTAATTTCTATTCTCACTCTGTTTACGACGGCCTTATAAGCATGATTGTTTTTGTACCGAAACGGAAAGCATAATTATGTTACTTTTTTTCTTTCTCTTACATGTTTTTATGGTAGAGAATGTAATGCTTTTGGGTCAAATTCTAGAAATTGAATTTTTTTCAGATTTACGCGTTTTTAGGTCCTCTGATTCCAAAAACATTTTATTAGTGGTTAATCTGTGTGCGTGTGTGTGTCTGTCTGTTATCAGCATATCTTAAGAACAAATAGTAGCAGGAAGTCCAAACTCGGTATTCTCAATCTCTGTCATATAGTAATGCTTACACTGAACTTTTTAAATGAGATCAAACAAATGGTTTGTGTACAGGGACATCCAAGGGAATTTAAATACATTACGTCTACGGGGGAAATTTTTGGTAAGTACAGTGTAACATCTATAGGCTGAACTAAACAAAATGAAATGAACATATATATATTTTTTTATATGCATAAAAGCATGTTTTGTGTAGATTGTGGTATGGAAATCCTTCATCATTCGTTTACAGGGCTACCCAAAATATTTGGATATATTGAGGTTGTATATGGAAATTGCTGGAAGGGCATTTAATTTTGTGTTATGTATTTTTCGTATAAGATTAAATTTAAGTACACAATGTGATGTGCATATAATTTATAGACAGTATACAGATATACCTAAAATTAAGCTAAGCGTTCATTTCTGTTGAATGTAATTGGTAGAAGTTCTTTGCTATATTTACTATGTCGACGAACACTGTTTAGAAAGGAAAATTCATATTTCGTACTAATACTGTAAACAAACTACTTTTTGAAGTTCTACTTTCTACTCTTTTATATATATGTATAATATCCCGATTTGAATTACCTTGAATATGAAAGTACAATTTTTAGCGTTTGATCTGTATGTACATTTGTTATCAGCATAACTTGAAAAAATAAATTGCCGAAAACTCAAATTTGGTATTTTGAAATTTGTATTAAGTAGCCACATGAAAAATTTGATAAATAATGGCAAGTTTGATATAAAATTAATCACAGCCTTGTTTTTTTTAAATAAATGTAGCCACTATAGCTGAAAGGGGGGTGGTGGTTAAGAGGGGTGGTAACACCCCTCTCACACAGAATTATGTGTTAAATAAGACTGTTCCTAAACCTATTTTAGATTATTCTTAAAGTTAATTGAACTTTCTTATCTTACCTTATTGATATTACGATTTAATCTGCAATCCGTAGCATTGAAATGCATGGTAAGAGAAAGTCGTGCGAGTGACACACTAGATTATTTTCTGTATTTTTGTGTTTTATTGTAAGGTAACGACAGCTCGAAAATATTATCAAATTCACACATATGTTTTTGTTTTAACCGTATGTCTGTGGCTTTTATTTATATAAGTAAATAAAACTTTATTTCAACTAACATTATATAATACCTGCAAACATTCTAATTAATATTCCGTAAAATTTTTAGCACCCACACTTTTTTCACACCACTTTTTTTTTCTAGAGTAATTTCCTTGAAATGTAAATAAGAAGAAAAATACTCTAAGAGACTAAATACTTTAAGAGAAAATTTCTCTAAAGATTGGTGTGAAAATAAAAGCGAGAACTAAGAGTTTTACGGAATAATTGGAATGTCGGTAGGCATGTTATATGTAATTAGATGATTCAGACTGTTATAATTACAAAAATTATTTGATAAAACATATTTTATCCGACATTAAGTATGCTTTCAGAAATTTTAATGAAATATTGGGTTGGCAACTAAGTTCCCGCCGTTCCACACTTCTGAAGTTTGCCCATCGAGTGAAGATTCTTCTCTACAGTACTGTGGAAGCAATCCATTGTCTCTGCCAGTTCCCTTGTTGTTTGACGCGGATTTTCATGCAAAAGGTGGTTCAATCGCTCTTCATCGAACTCAACTAGACAGCCAGAACGAGGTGCGTCTTTGAGGTCAAAATTTCCTTATTTGAACTTTGCATACCAATCACGGGCGGTTCTTTCAGCTATAGCACCCACTCCATACACAGCACAAATGTTGCGAGCAGCTTCTGTGGCCTTAGAACCTTGATTAAAGAAGGACGTGTCGAAAATGCTCATTCTTCTCAACTTGACATTCCAAGTTAATGATCTGTAAATAACAAGAAAATGTATCGTAGTAACAACGAAACATATATTTAGGTAGAACAATATATTCTCTTTCGAATGATATACAACTTCGTGCCAAAAGTATTTAATGTCATACAGATTTTTCCAATTTAAAAAAACGGCGGGGACTTAGTTGCCAACCCAATATTTATACAGTTAATTTAATGTTTTGGTTGAAAAAAAGGCTTATACATGAGGAAAATCTTATATGAAAATGTATAAAGTTTAAAAGACGGTCTTTTCTAAATATTGCATAAAAATATTCAAAGGATGTAGTTTAGCTTTGTCTTTTAATGTAAGATAAAAAAGACAATAGTAGCAGGGTATATCTTATTTTAGAAACATAAAGTTTGTATTTTAGATGAATTTAAAAGATATTTCAAATATTAAAGTTGTATTTTTTAAAGATACGTTATTTTTCTTTCCTTTATACGAAAAATCTTCATGAATTCTCTCTGAACATTTGGTGCAATATTTTATTTGCAGGATTATAAACATGATGCAGTAATATTTTACAGATATATTTATTTAGACACAGACAGCAAATTTACATATACCAGGTGATCTAAAAGCCACAGAAAAAATAAATAATATATTATTCGAAAAGTACTGACTGTAGCTCTATGAGGTTTTCATTGAAATATACAGATAAGCATTTTATATATTATCTCTTTATCTCTTTCTATATGTATATATATATATGTTACCGTGAAAGACCGAAGTCTGGAGAATATCGACATTTGCATAGTCGCTTTGGGTATGTTTGAAATATTTAATTATCTTGTCATATATTCGGATTATCACCGGTGTATGTCGAGAATCACAGACATACTCTGGTGGAGGTCGAAACGAGAAGCCGATGTCGACGGAAATGCGACAGTACATTCTAACTGAGTACAGAAAATAACGTTTTTAAATCATACTTTATTATTAAAACATATTATGATATATGTCAATACAGGACAAAGTTATTGTAATCGAGTTACGTGCTTTCTCAGATTCATGCACAGCGAGTCAGGGGTGTCCAGTGATGTTTTTTTTTTTTTTTTTTTTTTTTTTAAATTTTAACATGCGTGATAGTAATTGCCGTGGAACCGAGTTACGTGCGTTTTGAGATTCATGCACAACGGGGTAGGGGTGTCCAGTGACTTTTTTTTTTTTTTTTTTGGTTTTAACATGCGTGATAGTGATTGCCGTGGAACCGAGTTACGTGCATTTTCAGATTCATGCACCGCAAGGTGGGGGGTGTACAGTGATGTTGTTTTGGTTTTAACATGCATGATAGTGATTGCTGCGGAACCGAGTTACGTGCCTCCAGTGGCGGATACAGAACTTGACTTTTGGGGGGGGGGGCACAGTGGATCGAAGTATAGGCAGTGGCGAACATAGGAAGGTTATGGTATTATTATTATCTATGTATGATGTTTTTGTAACATTTCGATTTAAATATGTATATATGTATGATACTGAAAGCAATTCTATGTTTTTTTAACCCTTTATAAGGCCACAAGAATATTTTCCCCACCAAATTCATTATCATTTTATTCAACTGGCACCATTTTTTTTTTTTTTTTTTTTTTTTTTTTTTTTTAATAATGATTCCTGTGTATCATTTCTCTAGAAAAATATCAGTATAAATATTATTTTTATAATATTGGTGCGAAAAAAAAAAAAAAAAAAAAAAAAAAAATAGTCATTTGTGGCAATTCTGCTTATGCTAATATAATGGGTCGTGAGAAGTTTGCGATTAACTAAGAGAATAATGCGTCAAAATTAAAATTAACTATTTCTAATAAGCTAAATGCATTTTTTTTCTTTACATCAATTTTTATTCGTGAAATTAGTTTAATGTGCCATTTGAGGAAAAATTGTCATTATAAAGGGGTTAAACGGTATCATATTTTTCTGCTGCAAACAGGTATTTAGAAACATACCTGATAAAGAAATAAATGTTGCAAAAAAAGAAGAGAATAAAAGGAAATAAATAAAAATTTCGTGAAGAAAATCTATATTTATAACAAAATTAATTTAGCACACAATGTTAAATATATCATCACATTACTGCTTCATTTTTCTTTCTTTTTTTATACAGTATTTCAATAGAAAACTCATGCAAGCATTTACTGACTAACTCTATGAAAAATTCACATTTGTCTTTATTTTTATTGCACAGAAATTTTTACTTTAAATCGTAATATGGATTATAATATTTAATTTTAACATTTAGTAATTTAACAGTAAACATTTATTTAATTTTAACGTTTTATGACATATCACAGCAACCATTTATATTTCCCCCTTTTTTGGGTCCAACGGTACTTTTCAGTACCTTTAAAGTAAAATTAATTATTTTATTAAATATTTAAAAAAAAAAAAAAAAAAGAAAGAATTTTTGGTTTATTAAATATATTTTAATCATCTAATTTCTATAATATTTTCACTATAAAACGTTTAATATATTTTCTGTCATTAATGAATACAGTTATTCAGATAAATTTCTCGATTAGTAATTTGGGGGTAAACAGAATAAAAATTTATTTTTCTCTAAAAGTGGCGATTTGTGGCGAAAATCCTTTTCACAGATTAAAATGTATATTTTTGGGAGTAGTAAAATGTGTTTGAAATTTTGGACAATTTTGGACAAAAAAAGTTGCCCAACTTATAAATTTAACTTTTTTTATAATTTTATATTCACATTTCCTGCGTGAATCCCAACATAAAAAAACCAAGAAAATGTTGGCAGAAGTACCTCAAACTTTTATTAGAACATTATTAAAAGTATTTTTATTTCGTATTTTTTCATAGTTATCTTAAGTACCACTTGAAGGCTATTCAAATAAAGTCACTGAAATTCATCGAAAAATCTTATTTCTGAAAGTTTTCGTTTTGAACTTATTTATATGTAATAAAACTTCGTGTAATTGAAGAAATAACCATATATTTGTCTTTTTTAGACACTCTTTTAAGTTATTTCACTGCAAAATATCAGTTATTTAGAAACTGATTTTTGGGCCTATGTTCGTATTTTAACATTGTTCAATCCACTGTGGGGGGGGGGGGGAGGTCTAAGATTTTTCAAAGTGTTATTCTAGACCAATAAAAAATTTACTATTGCAATATTCAATTGTGAATGTCAGTGTTTTTTTTTTTTTTTTTTTTTTTGGAAATCGGCCACTGCGTGCTTCCGTAACCGAGTTATGCCCTCCCGAGACACAGGACCTTAATCGCGCCAGAAAAAATGATTTGGCGTCAGACTGTAGCCTTTCCGTCGACACCGGCTTCTCGTTTCGACCTCCACCAGAGTATGTCTGTGATTATCGACATGCACCGGTGATAGTCCGAATATATAAGAAGAAAATTGAATATTTCGGACATACACAAAACGACTATGTGAATGTTGGCATTCTCCAATTTCGGACATTTACAGCAACATACAGTCGGCTGCAAAATTATTCGAGCACTAGCCAATAATTCCTATATTTAAAAAGTACACTTAAGACTGTTTTGCTAAGCAAATCCTTGTCGAATCATGTTCTTAGACTGATTAAGAACATGACTCGACAAGGATTTATTTAACAAAGCTGTATTAAGTGTACTTTTTTTTAGCAAGGATTATTGCTAGTGCTCGAATAATTTTGCAGCCGACTGTATACATATGTAAGAAAAAATATTAGTTGCATTTTTCACCAATATATCGAGCTGTATTTGCAGTATCCTCTCACATTTTAAAGAGATCTGCCTGCCAAATGACGTCATATTGCGAATACTGAAGCTTTTTTTAGGAGAATTTCCAATGCGCAATGTCTGATATTCATTCTAATGTCATGTTGAGCATTTATAGTGCTAGCTACTTTATTGAATATACTGCTCCACTGTAAAAAATGTAATTTTACAACATAAACATCCCCTGATGAACAAAAATTAAAGTAATTTACTAATAAATCTTTTGTTATCTTAAAAAAAAAAAAAAAAAAAAAAAAAATCCTATGTCTTTCTATGCATTTCAGTAAAAACCACATAGTGCTATAGTCAATGCTTTTTGAGTAATATATTTCTTATTTTTTCTGCGACTTTTGGATCATCCGGTATTTCTGTTCGATTTAATGAACTACTGAATGAATATAACAATTAAGTATGCTAATTTGGGATAAACTACATTTAAGATTGTTTTTATTTAATCTAGAAATGAACACCATTAACATTCATTTTAATTAATCTCATTTCTCTCATTTTTCTTTAGGAAGTTTTTTACGTGTTCAGCATGTTTCCCATTTTAAAAAATCGTCCAGATATCACACGAAAAATATTAGCTACAGTGGAAAAACTCACTCCAACTTTGCCTGAAGATAGAGGTAAGATCGATATAAATTTTTACCTATTGTGAACTTTGTCCAATTACACTATAAGAAATTTCTACAAAATTTGGAGAATTATGATAGTTAAATAATACTGCTAGCTTTCTGTTACGTGAAAAATTCTCAGAACTCGTATTTATAACAAAGAGAATAACTTTATTTTTACGGTCAGTTACTAGAACACTTTTTGCTGGTCAATCAATTTCTTTCAACTACACTATCAAAAATTTCTGTAAAATTCGGAGAGTTGTACGTTAAATTATACTGTCAGCTTTCTGACAGGAGAAAAATCCACTATCCGTATATGTAACAAATGGCTGTAAATTTTGTCCAATTATACTATAAGAAATTTCTCTAAAATTCGTAAAATTGACCATCAATTTATACTGTCAGCTTTCGCCTACGGAAAACAAGTTCAATACCCGTATTTATAACAAATAGCTGCAAAATTTTGTCCAACTACTCTATAAGAAAAGTTTCTAAAATTCGGAAAGGTCACTGTTAAATTATACGACCAGCTCCCTTTTTCGAGAAAGAAATCCAGTACCCAAATTTGACACATATAGCTGTAAATATCAGAGTACTGACCTTTTATTAAAGATCACTTCTCTTCTCCGAGGGAAAAAAAAAATCATGAAAGATTTACGAGAATAACTTTATTTTTACGATCAGTTACTAGAACACTTTTTACTGATCAATGATCGTAACCAACAGTGCAAATTTTTTTCAGTGTGCTTCTTATTACATTATCATGTTATCTTTCTTTAAAAAAGCACAGGCAAAATAACATAACGTGTTTCAAGGTCCATCATATGGGGAAAAAAAGGCAAAATTTTGCTTACAATTTTTTTCTTTGAGGTAAATATATTATACAGGGCCCGAAATTTCAACTCAGATTACACTCGCCGAAAAAAAGTTTTACTCGCCACAAAATAGGGTCGTCATTTATTTATTTTTCTTTTTTATGCATTTTGGGTTTTTTTATTTTTCCTAACAACTTAAAATGCTTTTACAAATATGCCTAAAATTATATATATCAAAAGTGTGTCCTATATCATCATGTCTTATAATCAGGGCTGGTCAACCTGCAGCCCGCAGTGGTCCGCCGTGAAAGGTTCTACGGCTCGCGACAGAATTTAGGGAATTTCTAGTATGACATCTTCGGTTAAAATATCTATCTATATTAATAAAATCAGACTTTTGTCTGTAAATTTGTCGGAATCGAAAAATTTTGTGATATCTTCACGTTTCACACCCCATGAAAGCCGAAAATGACTTCAGAAAATTTTGCCTGTGTGTGTGTGTGTGTGTGTGTGTGTGCGCGCGTGTGTGTGTCATCGTATCCGTATGTCGCTTTTTTTGTCCGGGCATCACTCGAGAACGGCTGGACGGAATACAACGGCGCTTGGCAGGGATTTAGGTATTCACCCAACTTAAAATTATATCTATCAACTTTTCAGAAATTCCCCCCCGTTCTCCCCCTAGGGGGTAAAAGACTAAAACACGTTTGTCCGGGCATCACTCGAGAACGACTGGACGGAATTCAACGCCGCTTGGCAGGGATTTAGGTATTCACCCAACTTAAAATTATATCCATCAACTTTTCAGAAATTCTCCCCCGTTCCCCCCCTGGCGGGTAAAAGACTAAAACACGTTTGTTCGGGCATCACTCGAGAACGGCTGGACAAAATTCAACGGCGCTTGGCAGAAACTTAGGTCTTCACCCAACTTAAAATTATATCTATAGAAATTTTCAAAATTCTGATTAGTGTTTAAATTGTGGGTAAAAAACGCCTGCGCATGCGCCATAAATATTTTTTCACTAAAACGCTTTGAATGGAAAAATAAAATGCAAAAATAAATTTTTAAGATAAAGACTTTTTTATTCGCGTGATTCGCACTACAAATTATGAAAAGATTGAAATGAAGTTTTGCCATCTGAGTTTCATACTTTAGTTAATTTTAAAACATCTAATTGTCGTATCGAAAAACTGTTTACACCCCAGGATTCAGAAAAACCACCTCTTTCATTTGGTACTGATTTTGTAATGATAGGTCTGATACTTCTAATTTATTTTTCCCTTTTTCCGCTTTTCCGTTGCCACTTAAATTTCATACTTAAGTTATTTTTTAAAAATCTAATTGTCGCATCGAAAAACTGTTTGCACCCCTGGATTCAGAAAAATCACCCCTTTCATTTGGTATCAAATTTATAAATATAGGTCTGATATTTCTAATTTATTTTACCCTTTTTCCGTTTTCAACGCAGATTCGGTAAAAGGTTTTATATTTATATATCCGCGATTGTAATGAAATGCTCGCCCTCTGGTGGGCTAAGGTGAAATTATCACACCACTGCATATCCTCATATTATGCAATCGACTTTCCATGATGAAATGGCGGAGAAAGAATAATAATTACACGTGGCTGTTATATTTAATAACAACTGCAGTGTTCAGAGAGCGCCATCTATCGATCATTACAAACGCGGATAGGCATTTATATATATTTTTATTTTCCAGAAATAAAATGAAATATTTTTTAATTTTCACGCGACTAATAATAAAAATTAGAGAGAAAAATACCTACAAAAGTTGGTGATTTTTTTTTTTTTTTTAATGAGGAATTTGCACGTGGATAAATATTTTCATAGAGATATTTGGCATTAGTTTAATAATTTTATTTTATTAAGCAGTACTTTTCTTTCCTGCTGTAAAACAAAATTTTTTGTTGTTATTATGTACCTTTATGAGGTTTTTTTTATGTTCTCCCTTAATTGTAAATGATTATAATTTTGATTTTATTAAGATTTTTTATTTTGATTTTGTAAATATCAGAAAACAGTTTTTATTTTATTTTATTTTATTTTATTTATTTATTTATTTAGTGTATGGAACAGCTTTAGTATTGGATCCCTTTGGCAAAATTTGAAGTTCGGAACCGAAGTAGCTCGGACGTTTCTCGCCAAGATCTTTGATTGCACAATTGAGATAGCCAAATCAGTTCATCGCAAATATCGCTTAAAATATTTAAAGTCACCAAAGGGTTCCCATACTAAAGCTGTGCGTTTTGTATTTATTTATTTATATTTTCTATTAAAGATTTCTGTGGTCACGAAATTTGGTGCGTAAATTGTTTGTTTGCATCCGGCACTTATTGTAACTGGATTTCACGAAATTCGAAATCCCCCCCCCTTCTCGGCGTCGGAGGGCAATAAACGGTATAACTTCAGTATAACCCCACAGCTGAATTTGGCGATTTTTCTTTGGCGTCATTTTGAAGGATAACGATGTCGTTCTGGACTGTTTGCGATATAATATGGCAGCCTAATATGTTGCTTATTTTGGATTTATGATTTAGATTATGATTTTATCATTTATCATATATGATTTATGATTTTTAGATTTATGATTTAGCCATAATCGCCAACAAAAAAATCGCCAAATATCGTTGTGGGTTTATACTGAAGTCGTTCCAAATAAACATGTGTAAAAACATGTTTTTCCGTTTGCATTCGCTTTGAATTATCTTAGAATGGCGAATTTTGGTGTGCGGATATTGATTAAGTGTACGCATTATGTACATTAGTGGGATTTTGCAAAACTTCGAACTCACCCACTGAGGAAGGGGAAGTAACAAGTGGGTAAGTTGTGCCTAAGGCAGTGGGGATCCAGACTGTATATTGATTAAGTGTACGCATTATGTACATTAGTGTGATTTTGCAAAACTTTGAACTCACCCGCTGAGGAAGGGGAAGTAAGAAGTGGGTAAGTTGTGCCGAAGACAGTGGAGACCTAGATTTCCTCACTTTGCGAGCGAGAAAACCTCTACCAATCACAGCGAGAATTTAGGTTATTAATAAAGATATGGGATTTTGACAACTGATTTAAGTTTAATGTCCAGCGAAGCGGGCAAAGCCTGCTAGTAATTAATAAATTGTTTCTGACTTTTTTAATGAAAATACGGATTAAGCTAGCTAAATAAACAAATATTGCGCTTATTGATGTTAATAAAATATTATATCAATAATTGATTCTTCCCATTATACTTATGAATATATAACCATAAGGTTTTGACTGCTTTATAGTTATTTTATAAATAAAAATATTTAATATGCATATTTTCTGTTTTAAATGCTCACGAGGCCACCGGAAAAAGAGTTACTATATGTATATGGTTAATGCATTTACACCTTCTGGCCCGCCTGTGTAAAATATATTTCCAATGCGGCCCGCCAAAGGTTTTGGATTAGTCAGGCCTGCTCATCATCATTTATAACTAAAAATCACTATAATTTATTGTATTTGAGATTTGAAAAAGTTTAAAATATGTAATAACATAAATGCAAAGAGTCATTAAAGAAAAAAAAAAAACTCTTAAGAAACAATATCCTAATAAATCTTTTTATTGTGAAAGATTAAGCTTCGTTATTTACCTATTATTTATTTAATTTTTTTAAATCAGAAATGTCTTTTTCGTCTGTTTTATTTTTATACTCAGACGGAATGTCGATGTGTATAACTTGTTCGTTGTTGTCATTTGAAATAGCCATTTCGGGATAATTTTTTTCAATAAAATCGTTGCTTTCATATCATTACAAGCGCAAATCCTTGTTGTTTCAGTAAAAAACTAGAAAATGTGAAATGTTTTTCGATTATTATTCAACAAAATAAACATATCAGTATCTTTAAAAGAGCTCAGGCTCATTTTCATGCGCCAATATCGCATATGCAAGCTTTCGCATTTCTCTTTTCTCGGGCAGTGAGGCTCTCTGCTCGTCTATTCTCAATCTGCTTGGAGAAATCACAGTGCCAGAAACGAAACTGCCGAAGAGATTAAAACTTTTATATGCATGCACTAAGCATTTTTCCTTTCTCAGGCTGGGGTGATCGTCGGACAGCGCTCACACAGACTCGACACCCCAAGAAGAGAAAAAGGAGAGGTTAAATATGAAGTTATAAGATGGCAAGATTTTGCCATATTTAAATCTATAAAAAGAATGTTTTCTGTCACCATATAGTGTAAGAATTCTATTTATAACTAGACCAAATTTTTACTCACCAAAGTAAAAATTCCACTCGCCAATGGCGAGCTGGCGAGCAGAAATTTCGCGCCCTGATATTATATATATAGGAAGATATTACAAAATACTACCAGGTGTCACCATCAGTATCAGTAAATTGTTGTTACAAAAGATCCAATCATACTAAACTAAATTTTTTAGAAATTAAATTACAAAATGAGTTTAATATATTGTTTTCGTACTTTATCGAAATTGGGTAGTAAAACCTATATTTATGGTCGCAGAGCGTGGGGTATGACGCAAGTATCTCTTATAACGCCTTTTACAAAAAAAAAAAAAAAAATTAATTAATTAATTATTGACAAGTTTTTCATAAATGGAGCTTTTAAACAGCCTTAAAATTATATAGAGCAAGATCAAACAAGAAAAGTATATGTACCCATTAAGAAATAATTTATTATTATTTGATCTCATGTAATGTCCAAGAAATTTCGAATGAAGATCTACCTCCACCCTTTTGTGATTCCAGGTAATAAACCTTTCTTCGGTGCATAATTTCTTTGATCTAAATCGATGCATGATCAATATTTTATATCAGATATAAAATCATTCATGAATTATAGTCTTTAAAATATCTAATTCATACTTATAGCTCAATTCACAAGCGTGGAATTACTACTCGTTTTTCGAAAAAGTGATTTTTCACGTATTTAATATTTTATTTTTTAGTAAAAAATGCGAAAAATAAACTTATTTGTTTTTTTAACTAATATATATATATATATATATATATATATAATTAATGAATAAATAAATAAATAAAAATAAATAAATAAAATAAATAAATAAGTTGAAAAAAAATCGAGTACTTATTTAACGACTGTGTATATATTTTCTGAATACGAAAACAGAATTAAAAAAAAAAATACATTAGGTGAGTAATTGTGGAAACAAATTTTCCCATGGAATAACATGGGTCCTGGTTAGAGCGGACAATACTTAATATCACCGACAACCGTGGCCAATGTTCTTCCATCGGAAAATTCGTTTTTCCATATTTACTCATTACCTAATTTTTTTATTTTTTTATTTATTTTTTTAAATTCCATTGTCCCATTCAGAAAATTCATAATCGTTAAATTAGTACTAATTAATTTTTTTTTTTTTTTTTTTTTTTTTCAATTTGAATTAAAAAATGCGGATTTTCACTAAGTGCAGTTTTCTCATTTTGTAGCCGCGAAATGAAAAATAAATTTTTGGAAAATAAGTACTGATTTAACGATTGTGAATTTCTGAATGTGAAGACGGAATTTAAATAATCTGGTGTGGTACTCACACGACTTTCTCTTACCCTGCATTTCAATGCTAGAAAGGTAAATTTTAGATTAGAGGATAGGATAACAAGTACTGTATATAAACCTACGTTAAAAAGAATTCAAACTAGGTTTAGGAAAAGCTTTATTCGACAAATAATTCTATCTGAGGGGACTATAACCCCCCAACTCCCCGTTTTAATATATTACGTACGCTTATATGTAGAATTCAAGACTCTCATTGAATTTAAAACTTTATCTCCAAATTATTCAGATAGCTTTCATCCGCACCCCTCCTCGAAACTTACCAATCTTCATTAAACTTTTCAAGTAGCAGTTTCATATGAACTTTAATATACAACATTTAAAAATTGCCTACAATTCTTTGTTTTTAAGTTAAGCTGATAAAAGACACACACACACACACACACACACACACACACACACACAAAAAAAAAAAAAAAAAAAAAAAAAAAAAAAAACTTTTAAAACTTAAAAAAAATTGACTTTAGTATTCTGGGAACCTCAAAACGAATAATTATCCATTAAAATAAAAAAAACCAAGTACTGAAAATTTAACTCATAAAAATACTTTATTTACCGTATGGGTATGAGAAATTAATTTCCATTTCTAAGCAGTTTTATTGCAATTTCCAAGTATAGTCTCACTATATTCTAGTTCTTTTGTGTAGCCCTGTAAACGAATGTCATTTTTTTCACGCTGCATTCTATAAGAAACATGCTTTTATGCATATTAAAAATATATATTCATTTCATTTGTTTAATGCAGCCTATAGATGTTAAACTGTATGTACCAAAATTTTCGCCGATAGACGTAATGTATTTGAATTCTCTTGCATGTCCCTGTACATGAGCTAATTGCTTGATCTCAACGAAAAGCTTAGTATAGCGCATACCTCTATCATACAGATTTAGAATGCCGAGTTTGGACTTTTTGCTACTATTTATTCTTGAGATTCTGCCAATAACAGACACATACACACATACTAACTTCAAAAAACGTTATTTTCGTATTCAGGGGACCTTAAAATTTGTAAATATAACAAAAATTCAACTTCGAAAATTTGACCCCAAGACAATACTTTCTCTACTATATACATGGGCAAGTGAAGTTAAAAAATACATTAAGTAATGATTAATTATGGAAACGAATTCTCCCAAAGAATAACATAGCCCACGGTTATTGATGGTATTAGGTTCACCTATCGTCGCCGGCAGCGAAATCCCATGTCATTCTATGGGAAAATTGGCTATTTAAATTATTCATTATGTAATGTATTTTTTTTTATTCACTTTTTTACGCTTAGAAAATTTGAAGTTGTTGAATTGATTCTCGTTTCAACAAAATTGATTTTTAAAATTTTTAAGATTTCTTTCTCAAGCTCTAAAGTAAGAATAACTAACTAAGTCAAAAGGAAATATTGAAAACGAAATAAATAATTCTTAAAAATTTAATGAGAATCAATTTAACAGTTGCGAACCTTCCAAATGTGGAAAAAAAAAAAAAAAAAAAAAAAAAAAAAAAAAAATAGGTACGAAGTAATTTGTATATCAAATTTTCCCATACAATAACACTGAAAGAGGCTGCCGGCCATGTTAGGTGAAGCATACCCCCAAGGCAAGGGACTAATTTTACTTTGTCTTTTTTTTATCTATTCTATACGATATTTTTAAAGTGCTGAGATTTTGAAAATAAATAAAAACTAATTACGTTTGCACTGTGCTTTATATTATCCTAAAATCTTAAAATTTTTCATGAACTGAAATATGATGGACTTTTTATTATCAGCTGTTTTTCCATTTAAACTTTTAACATAAAATGAATCGCAGGATAAAGATGTATTTAACTGAGCTGAATAAAAATGCCTACAATACATACTGAAATAACATTTTTTTTTTTTTCTGCAGAAATTACAGCGGACGAAGCAGAAGATTATTGTTTAGCTCTTTTACTCAAAGCTGGCTGCTTGAAGAATCTTGGAGAAACAGAGAAAGCCAAAATACATTTGGATGAACTTCTGAAATAGTAAGAAAATTTACTTCATTAGCTTTTTTTTTTAATTGTTTATAATTAATAAAGGGATTCTTTCCCTAAGGCTGCTGACAGACAAAGCAAATGTAAGTCTATGGGAAAATTTACGCATTTAATTAACGTATTGTTTTATTTATTTATTATTATTATTATTTTTAATTCCGTTTACACATTCTGAAAATTCCCAGCTGTTAAATTAGTACTTGTTTTCTAAAAAAAAAAAAAAATATATTTTTTTAAAAATTTAATGGTACATTTTTTGCGAAATACTTTTACTTTTTTTTTTTTTTTTTTTTTTTTTTTTTACAAATGCAAAAAAATAAGTGCATTTTTTTTCATTTTTTAGCTGTAAAATAAAGTATTATATATATGTATATATATATATATATAAAATCTATTTTTGGAAAACGAATATTAATTTAACAATTGTGAATTTTCTGAATGTGAAAACGTAATTTAAGAAAATACATTAGAAAATGATTGATTCTGTAAATAAATTTCCCCATACAGTTACATGGGATTTGGTGACCGGAGACGGGGAAATTATAAGAGGGAGTAAGGAGCCCTAAGAAAGAGTTAATTATTCTCAGCAGTTATTGATATCACATACATTGTATGTGGTTGATTAATTTTTTTTTTTGAAAGTGATATTTATCATTAATTACAATTCCATTTCATCTTCGATCATTATAAATAATTTTTTAATGCAAATTATTGATTAACTGTTTTATATTTATTATTATTGTTTCCCTAAAGAAAGAAAAAGAAAAGAAAAAAAATCTAAGCTCTTTGTTTATTTTTTGAGTACGCAAAAGTTCTTGATAAGGTCGGCTAATTGCTAATTTGTGAATTAGTTTAAAAAATTAATTTTTATTAACAAAATACGTTTCCTAAACAACCAACGATACAATTTTTCTATAGAGAAGACACTGTTTATCACTGACCAGTTATTATTTTCACAAACTTTTTAAGAAAGAATATCTTTTCCACTGCAAAAAGGTTTTGAAATGAAATAAATAAAGATGGAATTTTGTAGAAATGTTCGCAAAGAATTTGCAAAATGTAAACTTTTTAATGGTCACCAAGTCTCTTTAATTATATTTAGTAAAATAACATTAAAAAAAGAAAGAAAAGCACGCCTCTATCGTTAGAACTGACCGAGTTATCCCATTTTAAACTGACTTTTCGGTGGTCATATACAAAGTAAAGAATAAAACATTGAGATTGAAAGAAAAAGATGTATTAGATTAAAAGATGTTTTTAATGTTATTCTCTTTCTTTCTTTCTTTTTCTTTTCTTTTCTTTTCTTTTCTTTTTTTTTTTTTTCTCTTAAGGTTATAGTTTAAAAATTTTCATTGTTCCATTTGCTGGAGAAGGAACGCTCATCCAGAGTATTTTTTGAAAGGGGAAATATATATATATATATATATATATATATATATATTGTGTACCTCTCCCTCCCTCTTTTAACAACATTGTACGTTTGTTTTATTTTGCACAATTCTTTTATTCTTTATTTAGCACCAATTAATCTCTTTCCTCAACACTAGATTACTGAAGGAAGTCATTTTGATTGCCTCTTAATTTCGTTAAAGAAAAAAAACGAAAAAAAAAAAAAAAAAACACATATATATATACAGTCGGTAACAAAAGTCTCCGAACACTAGCAAAAATTCCTATATGAAAAAAGTACACTTAATAGAGTTTTGTTAAATAAATCATTGTCGAATCCTATTCTTAGTCAGTCTAAGAACATGATTCGATAAGGATTTATTAACAAAAAGTATACTTTTTTTTATATAGGAATTTTTGCTAGTGTTCGGAGACTTTTGTTACCGACTGTATGTACAATGATACGATTTTTTAATATGACTTTTATACATGATATATATAGTTGTTTTTACCACGCTTTGTTTCCGTTATCTATATCGTCCAAAAGCAGTCATTTTGACACTTAGTCAATCTAGTATTAAAACCAATTTGATAGCCCATCTTAAAACACTAATCACTCAAATTACGATTTTGTAATTTATTTTTTCGTATATCCCACTTAGTTTTAGAGTTTGTGTTTTGGGAACTTTCATAATTGGTCATTTGAAGAGCACTGCAGTAATTTCCGGTGCATTGAACATGTTCACTTTATTATACATGCACCCTTCTTTTGTGAAAGGAGAACCTTTTTTCGCTATATATATTAAATGAATGCAGTGGCGGCTCGTGCACTGAAAATAGGTGAAGAGGCACACTGTATTTTAAACTGTATTCATTTATAGAATATAAATTTACATTTAAATAAGTATTTTCAGTTAATTTTATTTAAGACATGCTTAATAAAAATTATGCATTAAAAATACTTAATTATTATTTTTGAGCTCTTCACCTATTTTCGGTTCACGAGACGCCACTGAATGAATGCCGACTTTCAGTTGCAGCCTAATATCAATTTCAATTTATTCTAAATTTTTTTTTTTTTTTTTTTTTTTTTTTTAATTTCAAATAAAAAATGTTTTTAAAATTGCAAATTTTCTAAATTAAATTAATTCGATCAGCTTTAAATGCACAAGGCTACCTTTTTCAAGTGTATAAAAATGGTTTTACTAAATACAACTATAAAAACATGGGGATCATATGGAAATTTAAATTTTGTAATTGTTATACTTAATTTATTTTTAGATATTTTATGGCATAATGACATGACATGATTATTTTTTTAGTTTTTTGCAATCGGAATTACATCTTTTTGACGAACGGTTGCAATAAATAAAGGCCAGGTAATGATATCACTATACATATACATTCAAACAATTAATGATGAACATTCATCTAGCTTGCCAAAGTTTTCAGTATTATTTTCTGTCAATAATGTACACATGAATGATTCGAGCTGGCGTTTTGAACCTTCTGAAACAGATATTTTGATAAATATCCTTTGGCAAGATATTTCGAATCTATATCTATATATTTTGAATTGGCTATTATTTGTATAGAAAATAAAGTACGACACAAAAAATAAGCATTTACGTGTTGAGAAGTTACTTCGTCTATTCTATAATGAAACGGTATAAAAATCAACAAGATATATTTTCAATACTTAGCATTCATTTCTGTATATAGTTATATATATTATTCTTGGGCTATAAAAGAACTTATTGTTTTTATATTTACAAGGAAAAATTTTTTGTATATTATTTTTTAATTAATATTTTGAAATGTAATTACAATTTTTTTATTGAATACTTTGAAATAGCTTCATTTAACGACAGTCTTATTATTTTTCCAACAAAGATGTTATTCTCAAATGCTGTTAACACATTGTCATCAGTGTATTTTCCTATTTTGATAAGTAAAATTCCCCTTTTGGCGTCCCTGTATAACGTTATGCGTTATACTATTTAACAAAATTATTTTACGTATTCGTGATTAAATTATTTAAATTTTATTTTCAGAAATCGATTCTGTAAATATCACTGCCGAATATGTATACTGGAAGAACGTAAACTGTTAAACATGAATACGCAAAATCATTTTTTGAAGCTAAGTTCCTATAAAACAATATATTGTTTTAAAGGTACGCCTAAAAGCGGGGATCGTTTTTCTTAACAAACATAATTTTACATGACCCGCAAACAATATCTTATGTATTACTGTTTATGAAAATGAGCATTGATCTATTAATGAATTGACTTTTAAACATATTATTTTATTTAACATTTAAATCCTCATCATTATTCTGTTTAATATTTAAATCTTTTAGTTTCATGCATACAATTATAAGTACTTACTACAGAATTAGTAACTGTAAACGTTATTCTATAGTGAAAATTTCCTCGTCGACGATGTATATCTTGCTACTTTTGCCATGGCTGAAATGGGATACATGGCTATGGATCGTGGAGAATATGAAGAAGCTCTACAATGGCTTGACAGATCGTGGTGAGTAATAATATTCATGAAAGGAATTAGGAGTTAAATATAAGCAATGCTTTTTTGAATATAGTAAATATATTATAAATTTTTTTATGTTGAAAGTTTCGTAATTAAAAATGCTATTTAAAAAAAAAAAAAAAAAAAAAAGTTTTACATTAAATGATACTTTTTTCCAGATAATTTTTCAGTGTATAAAATAATTTATATGAATGAAAAAAAGAAAAAAAAAGTACGTCTGTTGTAAGTAGAGAATATTTCTTTTGCATAATATTACTTTCTTGACCCAAACCGAAAGAAATATTATGCGAAAAATAAAATTCTTAATTAAACAAATAAAAACTTAAAGAATTATAACAAGTGTTTTACCAGAGATATTTAAACTTTCAAAATGTTCATTTAATTTTTGAATATATTTTTTGTATTTCGTAGTAAATAAGATATCACAGGGTGTGCAGCAGAAGACAAAAGGATTTCAAAGTTAAAAGTTTCCAAAACAAAGATTGATTTGAAAATAAAACAAACGGTATATTTATTCTGAGAGTTCTAAATACAGAAGTTTGCAAATTATAGTAGCAAAACTTGCAAGAGTTGGGGATATACACTTTAATCGCAAAATGAGATCCTAATAAATAGCACTCTAATACTCAGAATGTGTTTCTCTTTTTGTTCGTTTAGAGACATTCAGTATGCATGTAATCGATTTTGAACAATATTAATCAATTCGGGTGATATAATTTTAGAAACTTTTGAAATATTGATCCCCCCTTCCCCCCCCCCCCCCCCCCCCCCCAAAAAAAAAAAAAAAAAAAAAAAAAACTTTTACAGAGATCTAATTTTTTTTCTTTTTTAAGAAGCAGAATATAAAAATTCCCTTTACAATAACTTAATCACTTTATATTTTCAAAATTTTTCCCTCTCCTTAAAGGTTTGTTCGGTTTTTGTTGGTTCATGCAGTTTTCTAATTTTTTTCTCCACCGCAATTACTTGTCACTTTATTAAAAGCCATTACTATACTATAAAAGGAATGAAACAATGTCAGTTCAATAATCTCATAAATAAATTCCATCTTTCATCGCTAGTAAATATATTAGTAGTGGATAAATGATATCTAATGCGCAATCTAACCGCATAACATACCTTTTAAGCTTTTTATTAATGTTACGTTATATATATTTTTTCGTTGTAATATTTACTATAACTGATCCCATACAGCCCACTGATATCCATTAGACATCTAAATCACATCCAATGATCCATAAAAGGTTCAAAATATCTAAAGAATGTCCATTAAAAGTCCTGAATATCCTGTACTGATTATAGATATCTATTAGAAGTTTAAATATAGACGAATTTTAGACGTGCCTTTTTCGATGTCTAATACATGTAACATGTTAGATCAAAACAAGATTTAGATATTTTCAATATCTATTAAATCTAAAAAGTCCAATTATTGGATATTTGGAAATTTATCGGATATTTAACAGACATCTAATGAATGTAAAAAAGAGTGACATTTGTCGTGCTAATAGATATCTGTAGGCTATTCATAAAAGTTAAATGGATCATTTTTTAACTTTTATGTGTGGTTATAGATGTCTTATGGATGTAAGTGGCTGTGTGGTACAGAAAAGGAATAAAATAATGTCAGTCTAGTAGGTTCATAAATAAATTTCTTTTTTCATTTCCAGTAAATATTCTAGTAGTTCACAAATGACATCTATTGTAAAATTTAACCGCATAACACATATTTAAAGAATAGTCTTTAAAGAATAGTCATGCCAACGGAAGAAGGACATGCTATGCACATTCTTTCGTCGTAGCATAATGTACTTTTCTACACTTAAACGATTTCTCACTTGTTTATAGATATTTAATGATGGACAGATTTTCTTTGTACTTGCAAATGATTTATATATTATAGTAATTATTTCTCTTTTAATTTTTAGCCATGCGCATACAGATTACCATTTAGAATCTTTCCTTCATTATCGAATACATGCTGCCATCAGACATATTCAAACACTAAATGCTCCACTAGAGCAGTCTCCCACCGTCGAAGAACAAAATGGAGGAAACACAGTTTACAACAATTGCTCCATGACTACCGAGTCCCAAAAGACTTCCATCAGCATATATGAAACTACAGTACTGCCATCGATATCATCCTAGTCCACATATGTATTTTCTAATTATGTCATATTCTGCATGAAAATACATAAAAGTTTTGTAATTTCATTGTGATAAATTTTCTAAAAAGAAAAATACACTTTTTTCTCACTATTTTAATTTTATTTCACTTCATCGTGTTGAAAAGAATGAATTTAGCTGACTAGATTTTGTCATCTGAGAGACTATAAAGATATAAATTTTAATGGACAATATTCCTGTGACGTCACAGTAGGTAAAAACGCCGAACACGTGACCGATATTTTGTAAACAAATTAGATTCAAGATGCCATTTTATTGTTACGCATAACATTTTCCTAAATATTTCTCCAGTGAAATTTAATAATTAGATATCTGTTCAAACAAGAACAAAAGAGAAATGTAAACAACTGAATCGAATGATAAAGTTAAGACTATTCCATATCGTAAAGTTGCAGAACATTTTATGTATACACACACATACATATATATATATAATGAATAAAAGATTAATAAGAACATTTTATACACACACACATATATATAGACATCAAAGCTTAAAATCTTTATAATTTCAATCACTTTAATAAAGGAATTTATTAAATGGAACATCCATTTAAATTTGTTAACATCGCCACAGTTCACATGGCAAATTTTAATATTACATATGTTGATTAATATTAAAGTTTATTACTAAAATTGGATTAAAAACAAAACAAAGTTATCACTATATCACTCTTACTTCAATTTCATATAATTTGTAACTCTTATAAAAAATATTGTAAGATAAAAATTTGCAAGCCACAATGCTTTGGTATGGTAGAGTTGAGGATTGTTTTCCTAACCAGCTGATATTCTTGTAGCCTCAAACCCAAAGTGGGAATATGGTCCATTGCATAATCAGTGAAAATATTTGACGTCAAATCAATGTTTCCAAGAAATCTCTGTTTACGAATAATATAAACTGAATTAGCTTAACGGTTGAAGAAAAACAAAATTTTTTGAATGCTAATAATGTTAATAGTTTCGAACATTAATGCCAAAGATAGTTCAAATTTCACAATCTTCTTAAGAAAATCTTACTTCATCAAATAATTTGTCACAAAAAATCTAAAATATAATTGACAGTTTCCAGTACAGTATTAATGATTTTTAAGATTTTGATTAAAATTAGAAGTTTTTGAATTTTGAAAAAGTAAATGTTAATAGAAATAATATTTTCTCTAAGTTTAATTGATCATCAGCTTTCTCTCTCTCTCTCAAAAAAAAAAAAAAAAAAAAAAAAAAAAATTAAAGTTATTCGTGCATAAAATACGATATTTTAAAATTTTCAATTTTTTCAAATAATCATTGTAACGCAACTTAAACATTTATATCCGTATTTGACAATATAAATTCGTTCTGAAAAGTATGCATCAAGTGTAAAATAAGTTTAATATGTATCATTTTAATAAAGATTTATTCGTAATTAGCATTTATAATACACATTTTAAACATAGTCATAGAATTTTAATGTATTTTTGAAACTATATCTAATAACAATATGTCTACAATAAGAATGTTGGCAAAATTTGATTTGATAATTTTAGCTGATACATATGCTTTTTGGTGTATTAAAATCGCAAATGAAGCCAGTTTTTCTCTATCATATTGAAACTTTTGTCAAAATAGAGTGTCTATCAACACAATTTCTTCATTTTCAGTTGTTTCTAGTACATTTCCATGATTAATGGGCTCATCCCAGCGTCGTCTGCTCGATCACGTGATATAGAAAAACAAAGAATGGAATTCTAAGAAGTGAATTCTGTTAAATGTTGTTCTTAAGAACAAAAGTATTAATATTTAATATAAAATAAAATAAAAGTAATATTGTGTATTTGTAAACAGTAGAATAATTGTATTTGTAAGTTTAATGATTTTTAAAAACACTTTATATGTTTATTTATTTTTACATGTAAGAATCGATTTTTGTATGTTGTAGTGTAACTGTTACGTTAACTGATCTGGCAATAAATAGTGGAACGTTTATGGATTATAACTTGAAATTAATTTAAAATGATTTACATTAAATTTAATCGCGTAAAGGTATTACAACAAGTTAATTAACTTAGTTACTCTCTGAAATGACTTTACACCGTACGATGTTGCAATGTTAAAGATATAAGTACCAAAAATCAGAGTACTTAACATGTTCTCTATCAAAATTAATAAGAAATATAAACTAAATAATGATTAACATTTTTTTTTTATTATTTATTAAAATCACACAATCAACTGATTGGAAGAAAATCATATTTATTGAAATTTTATTTTTCCGACTGAGTGAAAATAATGCCTGGACCGGGAATCGAACCCGGATCATTGACTTACAAGGTCAAGGCTTTACCGATTGAGCTATCCAGACAGAGTAAGGTTGTCTGAGTGAGTAATGCCGGCCGGTTGTCGGCCTGGATAGCTAATTGTTAGAGCCTTGACCTTCTAAATCAATGATCCGGGGTTCGACTTCCGGTCCAGGCATTATTTTCACTCAGTCTAAAAAAAACATTTCAATAAATATAAATAATGATTATAAATGTATACAGAAAACAAAAGGTAATGAATAATGATATAAAATGGATTAAAAATTATGATATATAAAAAAATAACACAGATTAAGTCGGATTGATCAAAAATAAGAATAGTAAATGTGTTATTTTAGCAATTACTATGGATATAGAAGACTTCGTCTGCTCTTTGTTTATCTATGTCATGTGACCTCTAACGTCAAGTGGGAAGAGCTCAATATAATTAATCATGGAAACGTATTATAAAAGTTACCATATAATCATGTTGGGGGAAGAATCAGGGAAGAAATTGTGTCAGTAGACATTCTGTATTTACAAAACTCTATGCGTGATAGAGAAAAACTAGCTTCAGTTTTGGTTTCAGAATACCAAAAAACATAAGGATCAGCCAAAATTTTAGATGTAGACCTGTTTGATTGTTGACTAATATTTCAGAAAACTTTCAAGGTTACATGAAATCAAAACAAATGATGATATTATAAATAAATTTTAACCACATTGTACAATTTGTACTTCTTTTCTATGTATTTTTATGTAATTATTGTAAAAATTTTAAATGCAGTATTTTCATAGATGATCTGTGTCTTTTATGTGAAATGTAAATTTTTGGGTATTACTAACTCGTTGTTTAAAGCATTTCAAAGGTATTTTATACATTGTTAATTAATTTTGTATCAAAAAAGCTTATATAACTATGTTGCATATGTTTTTTACACGTTTAATTGTACTTTGTATATTTTGATATCATTATATAATTAATGTCAATAAAATAAATATTTTATTACTTTTAATTTTTTCCAACCTGTCTGTTTTTGAAGAGAATTTGATGAACAAAAATTCTTAGCAATTTTAATTTGCTATGAATTTGCGGTTTTGTGTATAAAATTTGATTTTTATTATAGCTTTCATATTATTAAATGAAATTGTATATAAAAAGAATTAGTCAATTACAGTAACAAAATAAATAACATAGAAAAGGAGAAAAATGAAAATATTTAGAAATAATATATGGGGGACTCAAATATTATTACACTTTTCTACATTGATAAATTACGAAACTGATTTATTTTTTCTTTTAAATTTTTAACGCAATTCTTGGTAGTCTATTTGTAGTCTGTTATTGTCGTATTTAAAAAAGAAAGAAAAAAAAATTCGTGTGAGAAGCTAATGTACGATGTTTGGAAATTTGCATGCATTTCATTAAAATAAAGCAGAGTCACTCCATGCCAAATCAACACACACACACACACAAGAAAAGAAAAACAAAAATAAACAGCATTTTTAATCTGGCCCTCTCAGATTTTTATGAAATTGGGCTCATTTATTTGTCCTATTGAGAAGTAATTATATACCAATTAATTAGTCCCAAGTACACTTACAAGGAGTTTAATTAACAATAGCAAATCGTTCTCATACGAGAGAAATTAACTGTATCAATTTTTACTTCATTTATCTACAATGTAAAAATGCAGGTTTCTAATGAAATTATTAAAATTAAAATTATACTTTAAATTATTAAAGTAAGAATTACTTTAAAATCAGAAAATGTAGTTGAAAACAGATTCCCAAGATAAACAGTTATTTTTATTAACTTCAACGCATAACAAACAACTTAGATACAAGCATATTTACTGCAATACAATACATTCAATAGTATTTTGATGGTTATTTATAAAATATAGTGACCTATCGGCTAAAAATATGCATTAAAACTGAGAAATAACATTCATGTACTTCTTATATATATATTTTTACAAACTAGCACTTACTTCCTCATTCTTAAATCCAGTCCAGTGAATGTTATAATATAATTTTTTATCTAGTATAACTACAGCAGGGATGGAACACGGGCGCAGAATTCATACCGGAATCCGTTTAAGAAATTTCTCTACTTATAATATCGTTGATTTAAGAGGTAGAAAATATTCTTACATCGATAGTGGTATGAATTCTGCGCCCGTGTTCCATCCCTGCTACAGATAAAATGCTTGAATTTATTACTGTTGCTGGAATAAATTGGAATAAAATACCTACTACAACACATAAGAGACCACCTTAAAATATATTATAGAAGCCCCGAACCATTTGTTTTTGTAATTCCTTTACATTCATTTATCTTATTTTTCTAAAAATATTTAATCGAAAAAGGGTATAATATATATAGAATAGAATCTATCGAACCTCATATTCTCAACATAAGATATGTGGTTACTATTTTAAACAGGATAAATTTTGTTTTAATGCAGTATTCAAGTCTAGATTTTTCTCGCCTGATGAAATATAGGGCTTACTTATTTAGATCCATTTTTTTGCGTCATTTTGAATTTTATGATGTTTATTAAGAAAGTTCTTATTATTAAAATATCATTAACGTTTTAAAATTTTTGCATTTAGAAAAATTATCATTGGAAAATTTTACATTTAATATTTTTTTAAATTACAAAATCCCCATATTTCTCGTACTTCTACGTCTAAGTCCTTTTCTAACATCAGCATTGTTTTGCCTTTTCCCCCTAAATCTAGTTTTGCCATAGCTGAAGTTCTTAAGCAGCAAAACTTTAAAATAATTTTCTCACCTATAAATAAATTAGCCCATTCCAGATTAAAAGACCATATCGATACACACAACTCTTGGGGTGTATGTAGTATTACTTGTCAATGTGGACAATCATATATTGGTCAAACAAAACGTAAACTCAAGTTTCGTCTTAAAGAACACATGAATTATATTCAGAAACAAGAAACTAAAACACCGGCCATTGCCGTTGCCATCGGAAAGATAGCCTTCTGGCTGATGACGTCATTCTCAGTGACGTCATTCTCAAGAGGCAATCAGTTACACGCAAACGCGTTAAAGAATGTTCATTACAGTTTCCGGCATTGCTTACCGTAATTTTATTTCGACATTTCAATTCATTAACAAAATTTATAAAAAAATTAAAGAAAATTGAAGGTGAGCTTATTATTACTTCGGCTATTAGTATTAGAATATCTGCATATCACATAAGTAATGTAGCTATTGTTTATTATGATTGATTTAGTAAACACACCAATGTATGAAATCGAATGTTTTCCTTAACGCTTAATTCTATTTTAGTAATTTCATATTTATTTATTTATATATAAAACTGATTACAACCTTAAATGTTTTCGATTATAATCCTATTCTATTAGAAATACTAGAAACAACTTTGAAATAAAACTAAGTAAAATAGCTTGTAATATAAACAAAACTAGTTGGCATAGGTAGACTCCGTGTAGTTACCCATCACGTATTTGTTTCCACACATTTTAATTATTGTTAAAAACTATCAAAGTAAAATTGACATATCACATCCCTGCAAGAAAAATGACACAACTTAAAAATGCAGTATTTGAGAAGAATCAACTTAAAGATGGTATAAAGAATGAACTCGGCTATAATAAAACTAATATGAATGCCTCTCGAGTGGGTGAATTGAGAGTTATAGATGCGACATTTTCCGCGCTCATTGGGGGCATTGTATCAACACCCCCTACATACAGGGGGTGTTGATTGTATACGCATTTTTCAATAACATAAACCCAAATTTGCCATTTTAAGTTGCTTTCTTTGGAAATCGAAATATTCCAGTCACTACGTTTATCTCTCTCTCTCTCTCTCTATACATATATATATATATATATATATATAGAGAGAGAGAGAGAGAGATAGATAGATAGATAGATATATAATCGAAATCTTATCATCCGAAATAATACTCCAAATCGAAACAATTTTGGACAGCGAATTTATATTATAAATATCTTGGATAAGTTCGTTTACCAAGTTACTCCACAATTTTTGTTTTTAAGTGGCGAGGTATGTATAGACCACATAAGGGTCTCAACCAAGTTTATAAATGAATTTTATCCGCCATGATATTACCAATCGTTTTTTATCACCAAATAATCTGTAACTCTAAACTTTCATCAAAATCGCTCTGTCCATTTCCGTGTAAACCATATTTCTGCCATACATTGTAATTGGCCTTTAAAGATTTAACAGCAAACGTGACATTTTCTGAAGATGAAAATATTTCGAATCGTTTATGCGCTCCCGAACTTTCCTCAAAATCCTTTTACCCATTTCCAAGTAAACCCAATTTCTGCCATATGTTACAACTGGTCGATAATGGTTTAGCTGCGAATGCGAATTTTTCTGAAGATGAGGATAAGTCCAATCGTTTAAGCACCCCGAAAAGCCTTTAACCCCAAACTTTCATCAAAATTCCTATATCCATTTCTAAATAAACCCAATTTCTGCCATATGTTGCAATTGACCGATAAAGGGTTAACTGTGAACGTGAATTTTTCTGAAGATGAGGATAAGTTTAAACGCTTTAGCACCCTGAAAAACACTTAACTCCAATCATTTTTTAAAATCGCTATACCCATTTCGAAGTCAGTTTCTGCTATGTGTTGCAATGGGCCGATAAAGGGTTAACAACGAACGAGATTTTTCTGAAGAAGAGGATATTTCCAATTGGTTTTTCTCCCCAAAAAATCCCTAACTCCGAACTTTCATCAAAATCGCTCTGTCCATTTCCGTGAAAAAAGATATTTCTGCCATACATTGTAATTGGTCTTTAAAGGTTTAACAGCAAACGCGACATTTTCTGAAGATGAAAATATTTCGAATCGTTTATGCACCCCCAAACTTTCATCCAAAATCTCTATATCGATTTCCGAGTAAACCCAATTTCTGCCATATGTTGCAATCGGCCGATAAAGGGTTAACTGTAAACGCGAATTTTTGTGTAGATGAAGATAATTTCAAACGCTTCAACACCCTGAAAAACACTTAATTCCAATAACTTTTTAAAATCGCTATACCCATTTCGAAGTAAACCTAATTTCTGCCACATGTTGCAATGGGCCGATAAAAGGTTAACAGAGAACGACATTTTTCTGAAGATGAGGATATTTCCACTCGCTTTTTCTCACCAAAAAATACCTAACTTCAAACTTTCATCGAAATCGCTATGTCCAATTTCGTATAAACCATATTTCTGCCATACGTTGCGATTGGCCTTTAACGGTTTAACAGCGAACGCAAAAGTTTCTGAAGATGAAAATATTTCCAATCATTTATGTACTCCTAAACTTTCATCCAAAATCTCTATATCGATTTCGGAGTAAACACAATTTCGGCCATATGTTGAAATCAGCCGATAAAGGGTTAACTGAGAACGCGAATTTTTCTGAAGATGAGGGTAAGTCCAATCGTTTTAGCATCTCCCCGAAAACACTTAATCCTAAACTTTCAACAAAATCGCTATATCCATTTCCGATTAAACCCGATTTCTGCTATGTTTTGCAATTGCATCGATAAAGAGTTAACTGTGAATGCGAATTTATCTGAAGATGAGATCCAATCGTTTTTTCTCATGAAAAATCTCTAACTCTAAACTTTTATCAAAATCGCTTTCTCCATTTCCGTGTAAATCCAATTTCTGCCATACGTTGCAATTAGCCTTTAAAGGTTTAACTGTGAACGCGAATTTTTCAAAAGATGAGGACAATTTCAATCGTTTAAGCAGCCCCAAAAGCACTTAATTCCAAACTTTCATCAAAATCCCTATAACCATTTCCGAGTAAACCCGATTTCTTTCATATGTTACCATTGGCCAATAAAGGGTTAATAGCGAACGCAATTTTTTCTGAAGATGAGGGTTAATCAAAGCACCCCGAAAAACACTTAACTACAAACTTTTTTGAAAGTCGCTATATCCATTTCCGAGTAAACCCAATTTCTGCTATATGATACATGGGCCGATAAAGGGTTAACAGCGAACACGAATTTTTCTGCTTTGCGAAATTTTCAAAGTCGCATGTTTATAGTTAATGATGTTCATCCTGACATCAAAACTGATATTTAACAGCTGTTCTTACATCTTTACGATAAAAATACTAATTTTCATGCACGTTTAAGTGAAAATTTGCCCTATTCTCCCATGTTGAGAAAATCATAAATTTCGAATAACTTCTGAATTTTTTTAATTAGAATATTGCAAATAAATAGGGTTCTTGCCAGTGTCATAAATAATATTTTAAAACTGCACTGACCTCTCTGCGATCATTTGTTCGTGAGATATCGTCTAAACAGACTAACAAACTAACGGACTAACACACTAACACACTAACGGACTAATGTACTAACAAACTAACAGACACCCTACAGACGGAGACCATACAAATTTTGTCATTTTTGGATTCCTCACACTTGAAAACGTATAAAAAAGTCAAAAAACCGAGGTCGAAATTTTTCACGATTACCTAAGTTCCCCATACCTATAGAATGATGGGGAACTAAAAACTAAATTATTTATAGAATGGTATGCGCAACGTTTACACACACATATGTCAAATCGTAGTTATTATCATGCTAAAATGAAATTATGATTTCAAAAGATTAACTTCATTTCGTGGTCTTCAACAGAAAATTCTATAAGCTGGTTTTTAAAAGTGATTTTCACCTTAAATTTCAGTTTATTAGTTGTATTAACATTTTTCAAATGTTTATATCTATGTGTATTTAGTTATGTCTGTGAATGTGAAGTTATATTTTAAAATGTTACTTTTAATTCTTTTTTAAATATTAATATAGAACAATAGTTTCTTAGTAAATAAACGTAAATAAATATAATTTGAAATTCACAAAACATTTTTTTTTTCATTTACTTTTAATAATATATATATTTTTACTTTCCGAACATTTCGCCAGTAAGGAAAGTATTGTAATCATGCCGAAAATCCGACTTTGAGATTTTGATGTTTTTATACGTTTTAAGGTCCTCAGAGTTCATTTTTACTATTTTTACGATGATGGCGTGTGTGAGTAACGCGATAGCGCCTAAATGCGTTGTTGGAATGAGCTAAAAGTTGGTACGTAGGATATAGGTCACCATAGCACGAACCCTAATTATTTTTGTGAATCTAGGACTTATAGTTTTTTAGTTCCCCATCATACTATAGGTATGGGGAACTTAGGTAATCGTGAAAAATTTCGACCTCGGTTTTTTGACTTTTTTATACGTTTTCCGGTGTGAGAAATCCGAAAATGACAAAATTTGTATGGTGTCTGTCTGTAGGGTGTCTGTTAGTGTGTCAGTCCGTTAGTGTGTCAGCCCGTTAGTGTGTTAGTCCGTTAGTCCATTAGTTTGTTAGTCTGTTTACACGATAACTCACGAACAAATAATCGCAGAGAGGTCATATCAGTTTTAAAATATTACTTTCGATACTGGCAAGAACCCTATTCATTTGCAACTTTCGAATTTAAAAACTTCGTAAGTTATTAGAAATTTACGATTTTCTTAACATAGGAGAATAGGACAAAAATTCACTTAAACGTGCATTAAATGGAAAATTTTTACTGTAAAAATGTCGGACTAGTTTTAAAATATCAGTTTTGATGCCGGAATGAACATCATTTACTATAAATATGCTACTTTAAAAATTTCGCAAGTTATTGAAAATTTACGAATTTCTTAACATGGCAATATAGGGCAAAATTTCACATAAACGTCAATTTTGAGAGATATTTTCATCGTAAAGATGTCAGACTACTTTTGAAATATTATTTAGAACACTGTTATGAATATTAATGACTATGAATTTTCCAATATAAAAATTTCGTAAGTTATTGGAAACTTACGAATTTCTTGACATGGCAGAATAGAGCAAAATTTCTAGAAGATTTCCATACTATCTATAAAAACCATAACAATATCATTAATTGTGATTTTGCTGAACCCTTCTCTCGGATTGTTGGAAAGATTACATAAAATCCACATATTCTTAATTTTTACATAGATTTCTTCATGCTAGTTTCCTATTGGCTTACAACTCCAGTTTTCTAAATTCCTATTGTGGTTGCTACTCTGACTCTATAATCTCCGCTTCCCTACCTGTATATATGAGCAACAATAACACAATATTCTTTTAAACTTTAATGTAACTTTTTCATTTATGTAACTTTAATTTTATCCTTATATTTTTTGTAAATATTTGTAAATAGTCATTTCTAGTTTAAATTGTTAGGCAAATTTAGGAAAATCTACAGTTTCGCTACTCAAGTGAGTACAAAGGTGTCTTTTTCAAGGCAGTACTGTCTTGGACAGACCGAGGGGGCTCTGAGGCAGGACTGTGTGTGATCCAATCATGTTAATGTAAAAGAAAAAAAAAAAAAAAAAAAGGAAAAGAAAAAGGAAAAGAAAAAGAAAAAGAAAAAGAAAAAAAAATGTATAATTTTTTATTTTGGACAGAGCGGGACTGGAATTCCATCATGTACTTTATAGCTGTTAGATCTTTTCCATCCCCCTTTAATTTACTGCCTCTCCTTAAGCTGACATGTTTTTTTTTTTTTTTCATCATATCGTCACGTTGAGTTCTTCTAGAGCTCACTTCAGTCAAGAAGTCCGACTTACTTGATCATGTAACACCTCGGAGGAAGGATAAGAATATCTAACCTTCCTCCGAGTGTAACACCACATAATGCTACTTCAACTTCAGGTGGAGGTAAGCGGTGATTTCGATCACTGCAGGTACTCCTTAAGCACTCGTGATGATGATGATGATGATGAAGCTCCAAATCCACTTCATCATTCCGCATGACTGTACGCTTTACGCTACCGAAACTGTACTTAAAAATTTTTTACATCGGCGTTTTTAACGTTGTGTAAATATAGATATTTCTGCTCTGCGTCAAGTATAGTTATTTATTTTAATGTTATAAGATGTTATAAAAGCGCATAAGGGTCATTCTCTGGTAAATTTTGTGTCCTTGGCTAAAAAACGTTACTTGAGCAAGTCAGCTATGAAAATTAAAAATTTTTTTCAACAATACTTTTCAAGCACTACACTGTGCAGTAATTTGAACACCAAAAAAAGTAAAATTTCAATATTTAAAAAAATTTTAAAGTTGTAAATGTCATTACCAAGGCTTGTCCCAAACTCCAAACTTTTTATTTGAACCTTTATTTTAAAGAATTGAAAAAAATTTAAACAAAGCAAACAATTTGCTAGGTATATTTCACTTTTCTACTTTTAATATCTTTGTAATTTTAGGCATAAAAAAAAGAAATCTATTAATTATTCTTATTTAAAATTTGTCCCTAAAGGTAATTGTCATTACCAAGGTGTGTAAGTTTTTTTTTAGTACCTCACTACTAGATGGTGCTGTCATAATTATCAACCTGTCAAAAGTAAAGTGTTTCATGCCCTTACAAGCAGACAAGTTTTTTTTAGTTTAAGTAAATACAAATTATTTCATTTTGCTGTTTTTGTTCTAAAATTATAGTCAGTGTACTTATTGTGTGTCATTACAAAGTCCATTATTACGGAAATACGCAATTAATAAATTTAAATTTACTGAATGATTTATAAAGATCTTTGGGACCACATACAGAATGAATATTGCATTAGCTTTTCATTGCTATAATTTAGCCATAAATAGGCTTAACATTAAAAAAGTCATTACCAAGGTGATCATTAGAAAGGTGTTCTGAAAACATGGTAACGATATCTAGGAACATGGTAATGATGTCTAGGAACATGGTAATGACTGCTGGGCAGTAAAGTGTAAATCACTTTATGTCGCCTGTTAAAACAGACAGCTATAGGATTCGTATAGTGAAAATTATTCCAAAAAATCTCACCACTATATATCGTCTAGACATTTTAATTTTTCTGTTACAAATTAGAATGATAAATACCTCTATCCATATATAAATGTGTAATTATTTCGCCATTGGTCATTTCTGTGGTTCTGTCTGTCATTACCATGTTCACAAATGTCATTACCATGTTGCAATGGAAATTAAAAAATTAATTAATCTGTAATTAAGGCAAACGATCTCTGCTGATAATTTTTTCCTCTATAGCAGACATGGATAATTGCATTAATGTAAAAAAATCAGGAATTAAAACTTTTTTTTTTTTTTTTTTCTGAAACCAATATTTACCATTATCTGAGAATGACCCATAATGAAAATAAAAATGCGATTGCAACAATTTCTAATTATATTTCTTAATGTATCTGAATATTTTGCGTGACTCTGTGAATATTAATTTTAATTATACTATATTCCATAGATTTTTTTTTTGTGTTTATAAATAATAAAAGCCAATTTCATTATGGTTTGTGCAAAATAAAGTTATTAAAGTATGGTTTAGAAAAATATATCTCATAGAACGCAACTCTCTGGTATTATTTCGGATGTGTCTGTGCACAAACCAGTGGTGGCATTTACTCCATTTTCAATAGGAAATATCTCATAGTAATCTTGATTAACATATATCAGTTTTAAGAAAATCCATGAATATGTAATAGAGCGCGAACAGACAGATAAATCACTTTAATGGAAAATATTAAAAAGGAAAATAGAGATTATATATGTTTAATTTTTTTTAGATAATATTAAATTCTTGTGATGTTAGGAAAATTGTTCTAAAAATGTAGCACAAGTAGTACATAAGTATTTATACAGAACATTTAATTCTCTTAAATAATTACTGAAAATAAAATATTAACTTCTAAAAGAGTATGCCGCTTGTTCATTAGTTGTTTACAGATAGTTCTATGATATAGCTTATCGGCTGGACAATCTAGTGACAGGACCTTTCATTCAACCATATTCTTTTGGTGATTAAAAAAAAGTTGGTTTGGTTAACTTTACAAGATATTTATTGTTTAAATGGCAAAGTAAATCTACTAGATCAGCCAACAAAATAAATTTGGCTTTACCAACAAAACTTGTTTTCGATGTACAGTTGTATAAGGACAGTACGTATAAATAGTATGAATATTATTAAAAGGAGACTTGGCGCAGAATTATTAAAACCAGTAAAAAACTACAACGTCAGGAACGCCAAAGACAAAAAAATTCGGGAAGCAGACAGCTGTTTCGGTAGCTTTTAGTGTACCGTCTTCAGTGCATAAAGAAATCAAAGATTGCCTGGTTGTTGGAAATTTTACATCCGGTTCGCATTTTCTTAATTTTTCTACAGTTTTCACAACTAGTGTTTCTAAGATTCCCATTGGCCACTCCCTCCACCTTCCTCGTAATTCTATTGGTTGAACAGAATTCGGTCCCTTTTCCATATATAGATGAGCACTTCTCTTTGATTTCTTTATGCACTGAAGATGGTAAGCTAAAGGCTACCGAAACAGCTGTTGCTTCCCAATTTTTTTTCTCTTTGACGTTCCTGACGTTGTAGTTTTTTACTGGTTTTAGTATGAATATTAGTTGTATGAACAGTATGGGGACATGTACGTCTTTATATAAGTCTCTAATGCAATTTTCTGATAGTATGATATGATCATCAAAGGGATAAGAAAACACACACACACACAAAATTAGAAATTTTATATAGAATTAGAAATATGATAAATTATGATAATCAAAATTCTCTATGGTATTAATATAATACTTCATTTAAATAATGGCCCAAACTGCAGCAAAATTCTGTTAATACATAGTCAAAATTAGGGAACAATGCATTGTCTGTTAATAAAATAATATATTTTTTTGGTATGGTGTTATTCTAATAAAGGTATATATTTCCAGTATCACTGTAAGTATTCGCTTTCTTTTAGTTTACATTGTAATTCATAGAAATAGTAAAGTGACCCGTATTGAAGAAGCTTATCTTACTGCTGAGCTAAGTAGTTTTGCCCTCACTAGTCTAGAACTATGTATAAGTACAAAGCAAATTGGAGTACGTTATATTTATTATTATCATTATTTAAGATTAGGAATTATCTTATTGCTGCGGTTTTGGTCAGGGGTCGCCAAACTTTTCGACTTCACGGACCACTAAATTCCGAATTTAAAATCCCATTGACCACTTAATACATAAAACTAAATGCAAAACTGGTGTACAAACGATAAAAAGACAATAAGACTTCTTCACACACCATAAATTTTAAGCCAGCAGAACCGGTTTCGAAAGGACTTAGCCTTCCTTCATCAGGTACAAAAAAAACACGGGCTCCTGCCTTGGAGGCAAAAGCAAGACTTGGCTTAAAATTTATGGTGTCTGAAGAAGTCTTATTGTCTTTTTATCACTTAATACATAATTTAAAATCCCGCGAACCACTAATATAATTGATTAGGAAACCTAAATATTTATGGAATAATAATCAGAGGTGATAATAATCAGAATAATAATCAGAATAATAATCTCCTTGTAAAAATATATGAAATAAACCCATTTATTATAAAACACTACAAATACTTATTTTATTATAAGAAAAACGTAAATAATGTTTTATTCCTAAGAACGACGTTTACGGTTGATTGCAATAAAACAGTTATAATGGAATAACCTGAAAACTCTTTTTTTCCCTTCCTTATTATACGAAAATCAGGCGACAGATTTAACTACAGTAATAAATTATTATACCCATGTATAAAACTATGTTTGCTCTAAATACAGTAATATGTATATTACATTAAAATCCGATGAGAAATTGTATTGTTGACGTACATTTCAAAAATTTGATGAATTTGAATATATTAATAAATTTTGGAACCATTCCCTAGCTAAGTTTCAAATGCAGATCAGACATTTAAAATGATAAAGCAATTCAAGATTCAAAGCAAGCTATGTCTAATTCTTACAATTAATTATTGTTATTATTATTTTAAATAAAAGATTATCCCATTTATCGTCTCTGTCATCCAGATAGTTCTGAAGTCTAATATTGGGAGTATAAGTGATAGAGAAAGTTCTGAAGAGAAAACTGATATTAGTGTAATTTTTAATAAAACATTATATAATACAAATAATGTCAAGGTATTTCTGCGAATCACCAACATTTTGTCTACAACTGGACAATTGGTGGTCCACGGAGCATCGGTTGGCGACCACTGGTCTAGGTTATTTTATTTTCTACTTATTATTACCTTTTCCTCATGGCTAACATTTTATTCTTCATTTTTATGCATTAAAAAGAATTATTTGCAAATTATCTTACTTTTATACTAATTAATTTGTCTTAATGTGTTCTTTTAATACTTTATACGTTTTAAATTTTCGTTAGTATTATAAACTACAAAGAATTTGTTGGTTTTTCTTCTTCTTCTTCTTTTTTTTTAAATTTTTTTTTTAACGTTTTTAGTAATTATTTTATAAGATTAAATTCCAGCATAAAAATATGTTAATCATACATGATTGCTTATTCTCAATTTAATTAATAATTCTTGTATATATATACTAATTAGGTATTTTTTAAGGGTTTCACAATATCATCGTTTTATCAATATAATTAAAAATAATGCAGAAAATTTTATTATAATTACCAATTACTACTTAAATAAACATTATTAAAAAAATAAATAATATATATGTATTTTCATATCACACTGATTGCAATTAAAGGCGTGAACATCCGATTTTATTCGAAAGTAATGTTACTGCTTTAAATAATATCTTAAGATAGGCCTAAGATATCTTAAGATAGGCCTAATTCAATATTTTTTCTTTTGTAAGGAATAACACATGAATTATTTTGAAGGAAAAAAAAAAGGGATATCTATCAAGTTTTTAATTAACAAAATTTCAGACTTCTTGTAATTAAGACTACGAGACTGCGGAATGCACAGATATAAATCAGGTATTTCAAATTAGATTTCAATTACTATAATGATGATTACGTTTATGCTTTGCTTTACAGTTTGATTGAACTTTCGTTGGGGAAGAAATCGTTTCTATTGCATTTATGTATACGGCTGCTATTTCTTCCTATTTCGATTTTTAATTAAAGAATTCAATGAATCAATTCTGTTTCAAATATTTAATCAGCATCTTGGAAATGAAGAGATTAAACTAATCAGCAATTTCTGATTTAATCAGGAAAAATTTGCTGAAGTAAATGAAGTTCAATACATAAAAAAAGGATGAAAAAAATAAAAGAAGTTTTAGACATAAAAACTTAAAACTTTTTTTTCGAAATAACAAATTCGAAATAAAAAAGATATAGAAATTAAAAAAGATATAATATTGAATATAAATTATGTTTTTAAATAATAAATTTCAGATCTAATTTTTTAACACTCTCCAACAAAGTTGAAAAGTGTTTATGACTTCAGTTTGTCTGTCTGTCCTCCTGTCCGCGTTTTAACTCCCTTAATTATTCATGTAATTTCACGAAACTGATATATGTTATTCATGTTGACTCTGAAATGTTCCCTATTGAAAATGGGGTAAATACCACCACTGATTTGTCTACAGGGACACCCAAAATAATTCCAAAGCATTGCGTCCTATGAAAGGTATTTCTATAAATCCCATTTAAATACTTTTATTTTGCATAAATCATAACGGAATTGATATTAACAATACATATGCACGAGAAAATGCTTCCTATAGAATATAGTATGATTATCAATAAGATTTACAGGTTCACACAAAAATATTCAGTTACATTTAGGACTATATTTGAAATTTATTGGAACAGCATTTTTTTTTTCGTTTGCATTAATTGTTTTTAACTCTTTCTAACGATGTTTAACAGCGGCTATGATTTGAGTTTGTATACCTGTCTGTCTGTCCGAGCTGTAACTTCGTAAATGCTCACGGAATTTCTTGAAACTGATGTATGGTATTCAAGTACACTGTCGGATGTCATCTATTTAAAATGGAGTAAATTCCAACACTAGTTTGTGTAAACGGACACCCGAAAGAATGAAGTATTGCGTTCTAAGAGAATTATTGTTATAAATCAAATCAAATTTTAATACTTTTATTTTGTAAAATCATATAATGAGGAATATATATATATACCGTTTTCATCTAGATCGAATAAGTGGTCATTTTCTAAATCCCTAAACTAGAAATATAGATTTCCGAGCTATGCGTATACGGCACGCCAATAAGCTGAATTGACAAAAAGATCGAGAATTTCTAATCTATACATTTCTAGATTATGAAACAATATTTTGAATATTCTGATTATTCCGAATTCTTTGAATTGCGAGAAATTCTCACATGATTTTCCAGAATTGGGTCATAAATCAAGATTGTAGTTGCTGAATCTCCCCTCTTGTATTCACATTTATTTGCAGAGATTTTTAAATAAGTTTGATCTCTCGATAATATAGACAAACGCTCTACAATTCTAATAGGGGTTTCTAGAACTCGCTTTCAAAAGGGAGTAGAATTTATATAGGTATTTAATCGAAAAAGGGTATAATATATATAGAATAGAATCTATCGAACCTCATATTCTCAACATAAGATATGTGGTTACTATTTTAAACAGGATAAATTTTGTTTTAATGCAGTATTCAAGTCTAGATTTTTCTCGCCTGATGAAATATAGGGCTTACTTATTTAGATCCATTTTTTTGCGTCATTTTGAATTTTATGATGTTTATTAAGAAAGTTCTTATTATTAAAATATCATTAACGTTTTAAAATTTTTGCATTTAGAAAAATTATCATTGGAAAATTTTACATTTAATATTTTTTTAAATTACAAAATCCCCATATTTCTCGTACTTCTACGTCTAAGTCCTTTTCTAACATCAGCATTGTTTTGCCTTTTCCCCCTAAATCTAGTTTTGCCATAGCTGAAGTTCATAAGCAGCAAAACTTTAAAATAATTTTCTCACCTATAAATAAATTAGCCCATTCCAGATTAAAAGACCATATCGATACACACAACTCTTGGGGTGTATGTAGTATTACTTGTCAATGTGGACAATCATATATTGGTCAAACAAAACGTAAACTCAAGTTTCGTCTTAAAGAACACATGAATTATATTCAGAAACAAGAAACTAAAACACCGGCCATTGCCGTTGCCATCGGAAAGATAGCCTTCTGGCTGATGACGTCATTCTCAGTGACGTCATTCTCAAGAGGCAATCAGTTACACGCAAACGCGTTAAAGAATGTTCATTACAGTTTCCGGCATTGCTTACCGTAATTTTATTTCGACATTTCAATTCATTAACAAAATTTATAAAAAAATTAAAGAAAATTGAAGGTGAGCTTATTATTACTTCGGCTATTAGTATTAGAATATCTGCATATCACATAAGTAATGTAGCTATTGTTTATTATGATTGATTTAGTAAACACACCAATGTATGAAATCGAATGTTTTCCTTAACGCTTAATTCTATTTTAGTAATTTCATATTTATTTATTTATATATAAAACTGATTACAACCTTAAATGTTTTCGATTATAATCCTATTCTATTAGAAATACTAGAAACAACTTTGAAATAAAACTAAGTAAAATAGCTTGTAATATAAACAAAACTAGTTGGCATAGGTAGACTCCGTGTAGTTACCCATCACGTATTTGTTTCCACACATTTTAATTATTGTTAAAAACTATCAAAGTAAAATTGACATATCACATCCCTGCAAGAAAAATGACACAACTTAAAAATGCAGTATTTGAGAAGAATCAACTTAAAGATGGTATAAAGAATGAACTCGGCTATAATAAAACTAATATGAATGCCTCTCGAGTGGGTGAATTGAGAGTTATAGATGCGACATTTTCCGCGCTCATTGGGGGCATTGTATCAACACCCCCTACATACAGGGGGTGTTGATTGTATACGCATTTTTCAATAACATAAACCCAAATTTGCCATTTTAAGTTGCTTTCTTTGGAAATCGAAATATTCCAGTCACTACGTTTATCTCTCTCTCTCTCTATACATATATATATATATATATATATATATATATATATAGATAGATAGATAGATATATAATCGAAATCTTATCATCCGAAATAATACTCCAAATCGAAACAATTTTGGACAGCGAATTTATATTATAAATATCTTGGATAAGTTCGTTTACCAAGTTACTCCACAATTTTTGTTTTTAAGTGGCGAGGTATGTATAGACCATATAAGGGTCTCAACCAAGTTTATAAATGAATTTTATCCGCCATGATATTACCAATCGTTTTTTATCACCAAATAATCTGTAACTCTAAACTTTCATCAAAATCGCTCTGTCCATTTCCGTGTAAACCATATTTCTGCCATACATTGTAATTGGCCTTTAAAGATTTAACAGCAAACGTGACATTTTCTGAAGATGAAAATATTTCGAATCGTTTATGCGCTCCCGAACTTTCCTCAAAATCCTTTTACCCATTTCCAAGTAAACCCAATTTCTGCCATATGTTACAACTGGTCGATAATGGTTTAGCAGCGAATGCGAATTTTTCTGAAGATGAGGATAAGTCCAATCGTTTAAGCACCCCGAAAAGCCTTTAACCCCAAACTTTCATCAAAATTCCTATATCCATTTCTAAATAAACCCAATTTATGCCATATGTTGCAATTGACCGATAAAGGGTTAACTGTGAACGTGAATTTTTCTGAAGATGAGGATAAGTTTAAACGCTTTAGCACCCTGAAAAACACTTAACTCCAATCATTTTTTAAAATCGCTATACCCATTTCGAAGTCAGTTTCTGCTATGTGTTGCAATGGGCCGATAAAGGGTTAACAACGAACGAGATTTTTCTGAAGAAGAGGATATTTCCAATTGGTTTTTCTCCCCAAAAAATCCCTAACTCCGAACTTTCATCAAAATCGCTCTGTCCATTTCCGTGAAAAAAGATATTTCTGCCATACATTGTAATTGGTCTTTAAAGGTTTAACAGCAAACGCGACATTTTCTGAAGATGAAAATATTTCGAATCGTTTATGCACCCCCAAACTTTCATCCAAAATCTCTATATCGATTTCCGAGTAAACCCAATTTCTGCCATATGTTGCAATCGGCCGATAAAGGGTTAACTGTAAACGCGAATTTTTGTGTAGATGAAGATAATTTCAAACGCTTCAACACCCTGAAAAACACTTAATTCCAATAACTTTTTAAAATCGCTATACCCATTTCGAAGTAAACCTAATTTCTGCCACATGTTGCAATGGGCCGATAAAAGGTTAACAGAGAACGACATTTTTCTGAAGATGAGGATATTTCCACTCGCTTTTTCTCACCAAAAAATACCTAACTTCAAACTTTCATCGAAATCGCTATGTCCAATTTCGTATAAACCATATTTCTGCCATACGTTGCGATTGGCCTTTAACGGTTTAACAGCGAACGCAAAAGTTTCTGAAGATGAAAATATTTCCAATCATTTATGTACTCCTAAACTTTCATCCAAAATCTCTATATCGATTTCGGAGTAAACACAATTTCGGCCATATGTTGAAATCAGCCGATAAAGGGTTAACTGAGAACGCGAATTTTTCTGAAGATGAGGGTAAGTCCAATCGTTTTAGCATCTCCCCGAAAACACTTAATCCTAAACTTTCAACAAAATCGCTATATCCATTTCCGATTAAACCCGATTTCTGCTATGTTTTGCAATTGCATCGATAAAGAGTTAACTGTGAATGCGAATTTATCTGAAGATGAGATCCAATCGTTTTTTCTCATGAAAAATCTCTAACTCTAAACTTTTATCAAAATCGCTTTCTCCATTTCCGTGTAAATCCAATTTCTGCCATACGTTGCAATTAGCCTTTAAAGGTTTAACTGTGAACGCGAATTTTTCAAAAGATGAGGACAATTTCAATCGTTTAAGCAGCCCCAAAAGCACTTAATTCCAAACTTTCATCAAAATCCCTATAACCATTTCCGAGTAAACCCGATTTCTTTCATATGTTACCATTGGCCAATAAAGGGTTAATAGCGAACGCAATTTTTTCTGAAGATGAGGGTTAATCAAAGCACCCCGAAAAACACTTAACTACAAACTTTTTTGAAAGTCGCTATATCCATTTCCGAGTAAACCCAATTTCTGCTATATGATACATGGGCCGATAAAGGGTTAACAGCGAACACGAATTTTTCTGCTTTGCGAAATTTTCAAAGTCGCATGTTTATAGTTAATGATGTTCATCCTGACATCAAAACTGATATTTAACAGCTGTTCTTACATCTTTACGATAAAAATACTAATTTTCATGCACGTTTAAGTGAAAATTTGCCCTATTCTCCCATGTTGAGAAAATCATAAATTTCGAATAACTTCTGAATTTTTTTAATTAGAATATTGCAAATAAATAGGGTTCTTGCCAGTGTCATAAATAATATTTTAAAACTGCACTGACCTCTCTGCGATCATTTGTTCGTGAGATATCGTCTAAACAGACTAACAAACTAACGGACTAACACACTAACACACTAACGGACTAATGTACTAACAAACTAACAGACACCCTACAGACGGAGACCATACAAATTTTGTCATTTTTGGATTCCTCACACCTGAAAACGTATAAAAAAGTCAAAAAACCGAGGTCGAAATTTTTCACGATTACCTAAGTTCCCCATACCTATAGAATGATGGGGAACTAAAAACTAAATTATTTATAGAATGGTATGCGCAACGTTTACACACACATATGTCAAATCGTAGTTATTATCATGCTAAAATGAAATTATGATTTCAAAAGATTAACTTCATTTCGTGGTCTTCAACAGAAAATTCTATAAGCTGGTTTTTAAAAGTGATTTTCACCTTAAATTTCAGTTTATTAGTTGTATTAACATTTTTCAAATGTTTATATCTATGTGTATTTAGTTATGTCTGTGAATGTGAAGTTATATTTTAAAATGTTACTTTTAATTCTTTTTTAAATATTAATATAGAACAATAGTTTCTTAGTAAATAAACGTAAATAAATATAATTTGAAATTCACAAAACATTTTTTTTTTCATTTACTTTTAATAATATATCCCCACTAAAGATAATCTCAAAATATTCTGCAGATATTTTTAGAGAAAATCTACAGAATATCTTAAGTTATTTGGCCCATTCTTAAAAAGTTTACAAATTTTCTTTATAATATCTTCTAAATTTCTGAAGATATTTTATAGAAAATGATAAATCTTCAAAATATTTTGAAATATTTTAAGAAAGTCTTAAGAAAATACTATTTTCTCAAGAATATCTTCGGATTATTTTTAGTGGGGATATATTTTTACTTTCCGAACATTTCGCCAGTAAGGAAAGTATTGTAATCATGCCGAAAATCCGACTTTGAGATTTTGATGTTTTTATACGTTTTAAGGTCCTCAGAGTTCATTTTTACTATTTTTACGATGATGGCGTGTGTGAGTAACGCGATAGCGCCTAAATGCGTTGTTGGAATGAGCTAAAAGTTGGTACGTAGGATATAGGTCACCATAGCACGAACCCTAATTATTTTTGTGAATCTAGGACTTATAGTTTTTTAGTTCCCCATCATACTATAGGTATGGGGAACTTAGGTAATCGTGAAAAATTTCGACCTCGGTTTTTTGACTTTTTTATACGTTTTCCGGTGTGAGAAATCCGAAAATGACAAAATTTGTATGGTGTCTGTCTGTAGGGTGTCTGTTAGTGTGTCAGTCCGTTAGTGTGTCAGCCCGTTAGTGTGTTAGTCCGTTAGTCCATTAGTTTGTTAGTCTGTTTACACGATAACTCACGAACAAATAATCGCAGAGAGGTCATATCAGTTTTAAAATATTACTTTCGATACTGGCAAGAACCCTATTCATTTGCAACTTTCGAATTTAAAAACTTCGTAAGTTATTAGAAATTTACGATTTTCTTAACATAGGAGAATAGGACAAAAATTCACTTAAACGTGCATTAAATGGAAAATTTTTACTGTAAAAATGTCGGACTAGTTTTAAAATATCAGTTTTGATGCCGGAATGAACATCATTTACTATAAATATGCTACTTTAAAAATTTCGCAAGTTATTGAAAATTTACGAATTTCTTAACATGGCAATATAGGGCAAAATTTCACATAAACGTCAATTTTGAGAGATATTTTCATCGTAAAGATGTCAGACTACTTTTGAAATATTATTTAGAACACTGTTATGAATATTAATGACTATGAATTTTCCAATATAAAAATTTCGTAAGTTATTGGAAACTTACGAATTTCTTGACATGGCAGAATAGAGCAAAATTTCTAGAAGATTTCCATACTATCTATAAAAACCATAACAATATCATTAATTGTGATTTTGCTGAACCCTTCTCTCGGATTGTTGGAAAGATTACATAAAATCCACATATTCTTAATTTTTACATAGATTTCTTCATGCTAGTTTCCTATTGGCTTACAACTCCAGTTTTCTAAATTCCTATTGTGGTTGCTACTCTGACTCTATAATCTCCGCTTCCCTACCTGTATATATGAGCAACAATAACACAATATTCTTTTAAACTTTAATGTAACTTTTTCATTTATGTAACTTTAATTTTATCCTTATATTTTTTGTAAATATTTGTAAATAGTCATTTCTAGTTTAAATTGTTAGGCAAATTTAGGAAAATCTACAGTTTCGCTACTCAAGTGAGTACAAAGGTGTCTTTTTCAAGGCAGTACTGTCTTGGACAGACCGAGGGGGCTCTGAGGCAGGACTGTGTGTGATCCAATCATGTTAATGTAAAAGAAAAAAAAAAAAAAAAGGAAAAGAAAAAGGAAAAGAAAAAGAAAAAGAAAAAGAAAAAAAAATGTATAATTTTTTATTTTGGACAGAGCGGGACTGGAATTCCATCATGTACTTTATAGCTGTTAGATCTTTTCCATCCCCCTTTAATTTACTGCCTCTCCTTAAGCTGACATGTTTTTTTTTTTTTTTTCATCATATCGTCACGTTGAGTTCTTCTAGAGCTCACTTCAGTCAAGAAGTCCGACTTACTTGATCATGTAACACCTCGGAGGAAGGATAAGAATATCTAACCTTCCTCCGAGTGTAACACCACATAATGCTACTTCAACTTCAGGTGGAGGTAAGCGGTGATTTCGATCACTGCAGGTACTCCTTAAGCACTCGTGATGATGATGATGATGATGAAGCTCCAAATCCACTTCATCATTCCGCATGACTGTACGCTTTACGCTACCGAAACTGTACTTAAAAATTTTTTACATCGGCGTTTTTAACGTTGTGTAAATATAGATATTTCTGCTCTGCGTCAAGTATAGTTATTTATTTTAATGTTATAAGATGTTATAAAAGCGCATAAGGGTCATTCTCTGGTAAATTTTGTGTCCTTGGCTAAAAAACGTTACTTGAGCAAGTCAGCTATGAAAATTAAAAATTTTTTTCAACAATACTTTTCAAGCACTACACTGTGCAGTAATTTGAACACCAAAAAAAGTAAAATTTCAATATTTAAAAAAATTTTAAAGTTGTAAATGTCATTACCAAGGCTTGTCCCAAACTCCAAACTTTTTATTTGAACCTTTATTTTAAAGAATTGAAAAAAATTTAAACAAAGCAAACAATTTGCTAGGTATATTTCACTTTTCTACTTTTAATATCTTTGTAATTTTAGGCATAAAAAAAAGAAATCTATTAATTATTCTTATTTAAAATTTGTCCCTAAAGGTAATTGTCATTACCAAGGTGTGTAAGTTTTTTTTTAGTACCTCACTACTAGATGGTGCTGTCATAATTATCAACCTGTCAAAAGTAAAGTGTTTCATGCCCTTACAAGCAGACAAGTTTTTTTTAGTTTAAGTAAATACAAATTATTTCATTTTGCTGTTTTTGTTCTAAAATTATAGTCAGTGTACTTATTGTGTGTCATTACAAAGTCCATTATTACGGAAATACGCAATTAATAAATTTAAATTTACTGAATGATTTATAAAGATCTTTGGGACCACATACAGAATGAATATTGCATTAGCTTTTCATTGCTATAATTTAGCCATAAATAGGCTTAACATTAAAAAAGTCATTACCAAGGTGATCATTAGAAAGGTGTTCTGAAAACATGGTAACGATATCTAGGAACATGGTAATGATGTCTAGGAACATGGTAATGACTGCTGGGCAGTAAAGTGTAAATCACTTTATGTCGCCTGTTAAAACAGACAGCTATAGGATTCGTATAGTGAAAATTATTCCAAAAAATCTCACCACTATATATCGTCTAGACATTTTAATTTTTCTGTTACAAATTAGAATGATAAATACCTCTATCCATATATAAATGTGTAATTATTTCGCCATTGGTCATTTCTGTGGTTCTGTCTGTCATTACCATGTTCACAAATGTCATTACCATGTTGCAATGGAAATTAAAAAATTAATTAATCTGTAATTAAGGCAAACGATCTCTGCTGATAATTTTTTCCTCTATAGCAGACATGGATAATTGCATTAATGTAAAAAAATCAGGAATTAAAACTTTTTTTTTTTTTTTTTTTTTTCTGAAACCAATATTTACCATTATCTGAGAATGACCCATAATGAAAATAAAAATGCGATTGCAACAATTTCTAATTATATTTCTTAATGTATCTGAATATTTTTGCGTGACTCTGTGAATATTAATTTTAATTATACTATATTCCATAGATTTTTTTTTTTGTGTTTATAAATAATAAAAGCCAATTTCATTATGGTTTGTGCAAAATAAAGTTATTAAAGTATGGTTTAGAAAAATATATCTCATAGAACGCAACTCTCTGGTATTATTTCGGATGTGTCTGTGCACAAACCAGTGGTGGCATTTACTCCATTTTCAATAGGAAATATCTCATAGTAATTTTGATTAACATATATCAGTTTTAAGAAAATCCATGAATATGTAATAGAGCGCGAACAGACAGATAAATCACTTTAATGGAAAATATTAAAAAGGAAAATAGAGATTTTATATGTTTAATTTTTTTTAGATAATATTAAATTCTTGTGATGTTAGGAAAATTGTTCTAAAAATGTAGCACAAGTAGTACATAAGTATTTATACAGAATATTTAATTCTCTTAAATAATTACTGAAAATAAAATATTAACTTCTAAAAGAGTATGCCGCTTGTTCATTAGTTGTTTACAGATAGTTCTATGATATAGCTTATCGGCTGGACAATCTAGTGACAGGACCTTTCATTCAACCATATTCTTTTGGTGATTAAAAAAAAGTTGGTTTGGTTAACTTTACAAGATATTTATTGTTTAAATGGCAAAGTAAATCTACTAGATCAGCCAACAAAATAAATTTGGCTTTACCAACAAAACTTGTTTTCGATGTACAGTTGTATAAGGACAGTACGTATAAATAGTATGAATATTATTAAAAGGAGACTTGGCGCAGAATTATTAAAACCAGTAAAAAACTACAACGTCAGGAACGCCAAAGACAAAAAAATTCGGGAAGCAGACAGCTGTTTCGGTAGCTTTTAGTGTACCGTCTTCAGTGCATAAAGAAATCAAAGATTGCCTGGTTGTTGGAAATTTTACATCCGGTTCGCATTTTCTTAATTTTTCTACAGTTTTCACAACTAGTGTTTCTAAGATTCCCATTGGCCACTCCCTCCACCTTCCTCGTAATTCTATTGGTTGAACAGAATTCGGTCCCTTTTCCATATATAGATGAGCACTTCTCTTTGATTTCTTTATGCACTGAAGATGGTAAGCTAAAGGCTACCGAAACAGCTGTTGCTTCCCAATTTTTTTTCTCTTTGACGTTCCTGACGTTGTAGTTTTTTACTGGTTTTAGTATGAATATTAGTTGTATGAACAGTATGGGGACATGTACGTCTTTATATAAGTCTCTAATGCAATTTTCTGATAGTATGATATGATCATCAAAGGGATAAGAAAACACACACACACACAAAATTAGAAATTTTATATAGAATTAGAAATATGATAAATTATGATAATCAAAATTCTCTATGGTATTAATATAATACTTCATTTAAATAATGGCCCAAACTGCAGCAAAATTCTGTTAATACATAGTCAAAATTAGGGAACAATGCATTGTCTGTTAATAAAATAATATATTTTTTTGGTATGGTGTTATTCTAATAAAGGTATATATTTCCAGTATCACTGTAAGTATTCGCTTTCTTTTAGTTTACATTGTAATTCATAGAAATAGTAAAGTGACCCGTATTGAAGAAGCTTATCTTACTGCTGAGCTAAGTAGTTTTGCCCTCACTAGTCTAGAACTATGTATAAGTACAAAGCAAATTGGAGTACGTTATATTTATTATTATCATTATTTAAGATTAGGAATTATCTTATTGCTGCGGTTTTGGTCAGGGGTCGCCAAACTTTTCGACTTCACGGACCACTAAATTCCGAATTTAAAATCCCATTGACCACTTAATACATAAAACTAAATGCAAAACTGGTGTACAAACGATAAAAAGACAATAAGACTTCTTCACACACCATAAATTTTAAGCCAGCAGAACCGGTTTCGAAAGGACTTAGCCTTCCTTCATCAGGTACAAAAAAAACACGGGCTCCTGCCTTGGAGGCAAAAGCAAGACTTGGCTTAAAATTTATGGTGTCTGAAGAAGTCTTATTGTCTTTTTATCACTTAATACATAATTTAAAATCCCGCGAACCACTAATATAATTGATTAGGAAACCTAAATATTTATGGAATAATAATCAGAGGTGATAATAATCAGAATAATAATCAGAATAATAATCTCCTTGTAAAAATATATGAAATAAACCCATTTATTATAAAACACTACAAATACTTATTTTATTATAAGAAAAACGTAAATAATGTTTTATTCCTAAGAACGACGTTTACGGTTGATTGCAATAAAACAGTTATAATGGAATAACCTGAAAACTCTTTTTTTCCCTTCCTTATTATACGAAAATCAGGCGACAGATTTAACTACAGTAATAAATTATTATACCCATGTATAAAACTATGTTTGCTCTAAATACAGTAATATGTATATTACATTAAAATCCGATGAGAAATTGTATTGTTGACGTACATTTCAAAAATTTGATGAATTTGAATATATTAATAAATTTTGGAACCATTCCCTAGCTAAGTTTCAAATGCAGATCAGACATTTAAAATGATAAAGCAATTCAAGATTCAAAGCAAGCTATGTCTAATTCTTACAATTAATTATTGTTATTATTATTTTAAATAAAAGATTATCCCATTTATCGTCTCTGTCATCCAGATAGTTCTGAAGTCTAATATTGGGAGTATAAGTGATAGAGAAAGTTCTGAAGAGAAAACTGATATTAGTGTAATTTTTAATAAAACATTATATAATACAAATAATGTCAAGGTATTTCTGCGAATCACCAACATTTTGTCTACAACTGGACAATTGGTGGTCCACGGAGCATCGGTTGGCGACCACTGGTCTAGGTTATTTTATTTTCTACTTATTATTACCTTTTCCTCATGGCTAACATTTTATTCTTCATTTTTATGCATTAAAAAGAATTATTTGCAAATTATCTTACTTTTATACTAATTAATTGTCTTAATGTGTTCTTTTAATACTTTATACGTTTTAAATTTTCGTTAGTATTATAAACTACAAAGAATTTGTTGGTTTTTCTTCTTCTTCTTCTTTTTTTTTTAATTTTTTTTTTTAACGTTTTTAGTAATTATTTTATAAGATTAAATTCCAGCATAAAAATATGTTAATCATACATGATTGCTTATTCTCAATTTAATTAATAATTCTTGTATATATATACTAATTAGGTATTTTTTAAGGGTTTCACAATATCATCGTTTTATCAATATAATTAAAAATAATGCAGAAAATTTTATTATAATTACCAATTACTACTTAAATAAACATTATTAAAAAAATAAATAATATATATGTATTTTCATATCACACTGATTGCAATTAAAGGCGTGAACATCCGATTTTATTCGAAAGTAATGTTACTGCTTTAAATAATATCTTAAGATAGGCCTAAGATATCTTAAGATAGGCCTAATTCAATATTTTTTCTTTTGTAAGGAATAACACATGAATTATTTTGAAGGAAAAAAAAAAGGGATATCTATCAAGTTTTTAATTAACAAAATTTCAGACTTCTTGTAATTAAGACTACGAGACTGCGGAATGCACAGATATAAATCAGGTATATCAAATTAGATTTCAATTACTATAATGATGATTACGTTTATGCTTTGCTTTACAGTTTGATTGAACTTTCGTTGGGGAAGAAATCGTTTCTATTGCATTTATGTATACGGCTGCTATTTCTTCCTATTTCGATTTTTAATTAAAGAATTCAATGAATCAATTCTGTTTCAAATATTTAATCAGCATCTTGGAAATGAAGAGATTAAACTAATCAGCAATTTCTGATTTAATCAGGAAAAATTTGCTGAAGTAAATGAAGTTCAATACATAAAAAAAGGATGAAAAAAATAAAAGAAGTTTTAGACATAAAAACTTAAAACTTTTTTTTCGAAATAACAAATTCGAAATAAAAAAGATATAGAAATTAAAAAAGATATAATATTGAATATAAATTATGTTTTTAAATAATAAATTTCAGATCTAATTTTTTAACACTCTCCAACAAAGTTGAAAAGTGTTTATGACTTCAGTTTGTCTGTCTGTCCTCCTGTCCGCGTTTTAACTCCCTTAATTATTCATGTAATTTCACGAAACTGATATATGTTATTCATGTTGACTCTGAAATGTTCCCTATTGAAAATGGGGTAAATACCACCACTGATTTGTCTACAGGGACACCCAAAATAATTCCAAAGCATTGCGTCCTATGAAAGGTATTTCTATAAATCCCATTTAAATACTTTTATTTTGCATAAATCATAACGGAATTGACATTAACAATACATATGCACGAGAAAATGCTTCCTATAGAATATAGTATGATTATCAATAAGATTTACAGGTTCACACAAAAATATTCAGTTACATTTAGGACTATATTTGAAATTTATTGGAACAGCATTTTTTTTTTCGTTTGCATTAATTGTTTTTAACTCTTTCTAACGATGTTTAACAGCGGCTATGATTTGAGTTTGTATACCTGTCTGTCTGTCCGAGCTGTAACTTCGTAAATGCTCACGGAATTTCTTGAAACTGATGTATGGTATTCAAGTACACTGTCGGATGTCATCTATTTAAAATGGAGTAAATTCCAACACTAGTTTGTGTAAACGGACACCCGAAAGAATGAAGTATTGCGTTCTAAGAGAATTATTGTTATAAATCAAATCAAATTTTAATACTTTTATTTTGTAAAATCATATAATGAGGAATATATATATATACCGTTTTCATCTAGATCGAATAAGTGGTCATTTTCTAAATCCCTAAACTAGAAATATAGATTTCCGAGCTATGCGTATACGGCACGCCAATAAGCTGAATTGACAAAAAGATCGAGAATTTCTAATCTATACATTTCTAGATTATGAAACAATATTTTGAATATTCTGATTATTCTGAATTCTTTGAATTGCGAGAAATTCTCACATGATTTTCCAGAATTGGGTCATAAATCAAGATTGTAGTTGCTGAATCTCCCCTCTTGTATTCACATTTATTTGCAGAGATTTTTAAATAAGTTTGATCTCTCGATAATATAGACAAACGCTCTACAATTCTAATAGGGGTTTCTAGAACTCGCTTTCAAAAGGGAGTAGAATTTATATAGGTGACATGGAACTATTTTTACTAGAGCCACAATTTAGAATCTAGATGTCAGTTGCAGAATTCTTTCTCAGTGTGATAAAAATGAAATATGTTATTCAAGTTCATTATCGGAATCCCCATTGAAGATGACGTAAACAACACCATTGGTTTCTTCTATTTCTATTTATAGTTATTGAATTTGGCGAATCCGTTTCAGTGCAAGTGTTTAATCAGCCTCTTAAAAATAAATAGCTCAAAGTAATGATTTCTTATTTAAATAGAAAAATCATCTGAAGTAAAAAAATTCGTCGATGAAAAGAACTTAAATCTTCAAAATTAAAATTTTTGAGTCCGAATTTCCATATTATATTGTTTGATTTTAGAAAAAAGTACGCATAAATATGTTTTTACAGGATTTTGTAAAGAAATTCAAAATATTGTAATAAACTAACCGTTATGTTAGGGAAAAAAAAAAAAAAAAAAAAAAAAAAAAAACAGAGGAAATTTATTTATCCTTTATTCGAAAATATTTACAATTTTAAACATTTATATTATTCAAAATTGTCTAATAGGTAGGAATTTGAGACAATAAATAGTTCCATTCCTCAATAAGCTGAAAGAAAGGAATAAACCAGGTTAGTATTCTTGGCCACATTTGTATTATAGATTTTTGATGCAAAGGCTGAATTAATTTTTACAACAGCAGAAAGCGACAAGACCAGGTGTCAAACTGGATAAAAATAGTTTAAGTATTTTAAACTTAATAACATACAGATTATGGATATTATATTGGATTTTTTGAAAAATATAAATAACAAATTGAAGACCGTACTCATTGTAGGAAATGTGAGAATAAACCAATGAAAAATTTAGTAAGTAAATTCAATTAATAAAAAATTCAACTTAATAATATATATTTTTTATTTTGTTAATATAAATGATAAAGTTAAAAATTTAATAAATATTTCCCTTTCTAGCAGGAGATTGTAAAGTACGGTTAGCCTTTAGTTATGTTAAACCACTGAAAAGATTAATTTGCAATTAGGCTAATTATAGTAAGTATTTAGAGTTAATTGAAAATACAAATTGCTTATGTAAGTTAAAATAATCTGGTGTATCACTTATACGACTTTCTCTTACCCTGAAATTTAATACTATAAATACAGGTTGGAGATTAAGAGGTAAGATAACGATGATATGTAAACATAGGTTAAACAATTCAAATTATGCTTCGGGAGAGTTTTATATGATAATTAGTTCTGTGTGAGGGGACTACCGCCGCCTCAACCACCCGCTTCCTTAATGTACCTACATTTATATAGAATTTAATTCTGTTATTACAATTAAAAGTTTACGTCAAATTATACAGACAATTTTCACACGCAACATTCATTGAAACTTTTCAATCTTGATCAAATGTTTCCAGTAACAAACTTATATTAACTTCAAAATACCACATTTGGATCTCCTAAAATTATTCGTTTTTAAGTTACTCTAAGAGACAAAGATCAAACGTTAAAAAACTTAGCTACGGTAATTAGGAAGCCTCAAAACGTGTAAATATACAAAAAACAAGCGACGAATGTTATCTTAAAACATACATTATATACCATATCTTTATGAGGAATTTATTTCAATTCCCGAACAGCTTTTCTGGAAATTGTAAAATATTATTAATAAAGCACATCCACTAACAACAAATAACTAGTGTGTTGTGGCCACCACACGAGTTTCTTCTAAATTTTCCTATACAAATTCACTTAGTAAAAATAATTTGTCACTTACACGACTTTCTCTTACCCTGAAAATTAATACTATAAATGCAGGTTGGAAATTAAGAGGTAAGATAACGATGATATGTAAACCTATGTTAAACAATTAAATTTATGCTTCGGGAGAGTTTTATATGATAATTAGTTCTGTGTGAGGGGGGGCTACCGCCCACCTTCACCAATCCCCCATTTCATTAATGCACCTACATTTATATAGAATTTAATTCAGTTATTAAAAATAATTTATGAAAATTATTATTTTAAAAAATTATCTTTTATGATAATGCAGACGATTTCCATATTAGAGAAGTAGTATAACACCAAATATCCAAAAAAAGTTCATTTTATTCTCAATATTAAAAAAAAAAAAAAGGAAAAAAAAGTTTTTTTCGTTAAAAGTAAAAAAAAATCGATAACTTTGTTTTAAATTATCGCAGATCGATGGTTCAACCATTCGTTTTAAAGGTATTGGGGAGCTCTTTTGAAAGATACCCGTCATGAAAATTTACTCCCCTCGAGGGGGACTTCCCCCCCCCAGGGGTGGGAGGCGAGGCTCCTACATACACAATTTTTTTCCCCTGTTGACTATCTCTATTACAAAAAATATATATTCGTTTAATTTGGTGTAGTGCAGTCTATAGACGTTACACTCTACTTACCTGCAATTTCCCCCATAGACGTAATGTATTAGAATTCTCTTGATTGTCTCTGTACACGAACCATTTGCTTGATCTTAACGAAAAGCTTACTGTAGCATTCCTATATGACACACATTTAGAATACCAAATTTGAACTTTCTGCCATAATTTGTTTTTGATATATGCTGATAACCGAAAGACACACACACAGACGCACACACAGACACACAGACATACACACAGACCATTTGCTAAAAACATGATTTTCGTATTCAGGGTACCTCAGAACATGTAAATATAACAAAACATCCCGTTCGAAAATTTGACCCAAAAACAATACTTTCTCTACCTCATGCGTAGGAGAAAGTAAAAATACAGTGGTTATTTTAGTAAAAATTATGGTTATTTTGACACTACAGTGCGTTAAGAAATTATAAGACCACAAGCGTATTGGTGCATTTCTGAAGAAGAGAGCATAATATTGAAATGTTTAGTTGCGTATTTAAAATTGATAGGAAAACGCATCCTATACTAATTCCAACTTTTAAAATTAAATTAAATTTCATTAAAACTTATTCATTTTTCTAAAAATTAAAGACTGTGACTGTTAAGAAATTATAAGACCACCTGAGAAAATTAGCATATTATACATGACGTCAAATTCAATATAAAGCGCATGCGTCAGTATTTCGTAAAAGCATTACTTAAGAAGCAAAGGCTTAGGTTTTGAATGTGTTATCTTACGATTAATTTGACGATGCCTCGAGGTAAAGAATTATCTGGTGCGAAGTAAGAAACATTTTATTTTATAAAGGCTCTGGTAAATCTGAAAGAGATATTGCAAGGTTAATGAACCGTTCTAAAACTGCCATTCATAATGCCATAATTAGAAAAGATTATTCAAACAAAATAAAACGATCTGGTAGAAAAATATTTTGACAGCACGTGATAATAGACAAATTTTTGGACTGTCAACTAAAAAAGGTCGTTCAACTCGTGAAATTTCGAAACGTTTCAGCAAGAAAACTTCACATGTAACAGTCTGGAAGAGTCTTAAATTAAATATTAATACGAAATTTAAGAAATTGAAGAAAAAACCAAAGTTATTGAAATGCCATCGAGAAGAAAGATTAAAATAGGCTAAAAATGTCATGTCATGGAATGATGAGTGGTGTTGAAAAGAAATTTAACCTTGATGGTCCCGATGGTTACAAACACTATTAGCATGACTTGAGAAAGGAACCAAAAGAATGCTTCAGTCGACAAATGGGTGGAGGATCAGTAATGATTTGGGGAGCTTTCAGTTATGAGGGGTTCTGTGATTTACAGCAGATTTCGGGTCATATGAACTCTACACAATATCAGTCTATGCTATATGATCATATGATACCGTTTGGACCTTTATTAGGTGGTGCTAACTGGATGTTTCAACAGGACAATGCTGCTTGTCATACATCTATATCCACACAGGAGTGGTTTAAAAAAGAAAAAATTAATGTTTTGCCATGGCCAAGTCGAAATCCAGACTTGAACCCCATGGAAAACCTATGGGGTATATTATCTCACAAAGATTATGCTAATAATAAACAATTTTCATCTGCCAATGAACTGGAAGTAGCCATTGTAAAAGAATGGTACAACATTTCTATAACTGAACTTAAACACCTGGTTACTTCAATGAAAAACAGAGTGTTTGAAGTCATCAGGAAAAATGGAGGACGAATATCATATTAATTTTTTATACAATTTTGTTTTTGACAAGTGGTCTTATATTTTATTAACAGGTTATTTTACACTTATTTCTAATATAAATTTTAATTAAACATTTATTGCATTATACCAAGTTATTGCAAACTAATTATAAAAAAATATAGAGCAATATGTTATTTTATGCATTTAAATTATGATTAGAATCATTAGTTTGCTTATAATTTACAAAATTAAAGTGGTCTTATAATTTCTTAACGGACTGTAGTAATTTAAATATAGTAGAATACCTAAAAATGTTATAAGTTTAGGTTCGAAATTAACATAAATTTTAATTATAATTATAGTAAGAACATTAAATTTTTGAGAATGATTTAGATAATTTCATTTTAAACTTTCTTAAAAATAAATTTTGGATTATTTAAGATTTTTATGTATGAGAAGTGGAATAGCATTATTTATTTAAAAATAAATATTTATTTTATTTTAACTACTTTAATAAAAAGAGAGTTAAAAACAAGCTAGTTGCTTTACTGAATAGCTTTGCAGATTTAAAGGATAATTTTATTATTTCCACTGTAGGTAATGTTGATAATAATTTTACTATTTATTACGTGCAAAAGTTTTCATATAGAACGTTTTTTGAATAAACATTTAGTTTAATAATACTTTCGAGAAAGCAAATACTTATCATTCGGTACTTATAGTTTAAGTGCTTTTAGTAAAATATTTAATTTTAAAATCCCCTACTTATTTATTATGATGTATAATTTAATTAAAAAAAAAAAGTTAAATTTTGGTATGTTACCAGTGGTACGTTTAGTTATGGACATTTTGCTATTAAAAAACTTGGCAGTTTTTCAAACAGGGGCTAACTGTTATTATAAAGCTAGAATTTTTACTTTCTCTTACACATAAGGTAGAGTAAGTATTGTTTTGGGGTCAAATTTTCAAACGCGAGTTTTTGTTATATTTAAATGTTCTGAGGTACCCTGAATACGAAAATCATGTTTTTAGCAAATGGTCTGTGTGTTTGTCTGTGTGTGTTTGTGTGTCTGTGTGTGTGTCTGTCTGTTATCAGCATATCTCAAAAACAAAATACGGCAGAAACTTCAAACTTGGTATTCTAAATGTGTATCATATAAGGATGCTACAGTAAGCTTTTCGTTAAGATCAAACAAATGGTTCGTGTACAGGGACAATCAAGAGAATTCTAATACAATACGTCTATGGGGGAAATTGCAGGTAAGTAGAGTTTAACGTCTATAGACTGCACTAAACCAAATGAAACGAATATATATTTTTTGTAATAGAGATAGTCAACAGGGGAAAAAAATGTGTATGTAGGAGCCTCGCCTCCCCCCTGGGGGGGGGGAAGTCCCCCCTCGAGGGGAGTAAATTTTCATGATGGGTATCTTTCAAAAGAGCTCGCCAATACCTTTAAAACGAATGGTTGAACCATCGATCTGCGACAATTTAAAACAAAGTTATCGATTTTTTTTTTTTTACTTTTAACGAAAAAAAACTTAATTTTTTTTTTTTTTTTTTTTTTTTTAAATATTGAGAATAAAATGGACTTTTTTTGGATATTTAGTGTTATACTACTTCTCTAATATGGAAATCTTCTGCATTATCATAAAAGATAATTTTTTAAAATAATAATTTTAATAAATTATTTTTTAAAAACAGAGTTATTTTTTAATAGCCGAATTACAATTTATATAAATGTAGGTGCATTAGAAAAAATTTTTTTTTTTTTTTTTTTTTAAATATTGAGAATAAAATGGACTTTTTTTGGATATTTAGTGTTATACTACATCTCTAATATGGAAATCGTCTGCATTATCATAAAAGATAATTTTTTAAAATAATAATTTTAATAAATTATTTTTTAAAAACAGCATTATTTTTTAATAGCCGAATTAAATTCTATATAAATGTAGGTGCATTAATGAAACGGGGGGGGGGGGTTGAGGGGGGCGGCAGCCCCCCTCACACAGAACTAATTATCATATAAAACTCTTCCGAAGCCTAATTTGAATTGTTTAACACAGGTTTACATAACAGTACTCGTTACCTTACCTATTAATCTGCAACCTGTATTTATAGTATTAAATTTCAGGGTAAGAGAAAGTCGTGTGAGTGACACACCAGATTATTTACTTTCTCTTACCCATGGGGTCGAAAAAGTATTGTTTTAAGGTGAAATTTTCGAACGCGAGTTTTTGCTATATTTACATGTTCTGAGGTCCCTGAATACGAAAATCATGTTTTTAAAGAATTGTCTGTGTGTCTGTCTGTGTGGATGTCTGTGTAGATGTGTGTGTGGATGTCCGTGTGGATGTCTGTTATCAGCATATCTCAAGAACAAATAGTAGCAGAAATTCCAAACTCGGTATTCTGAATGTGTATAGGGATGCTACAGTAAGCTTTTCGTTGAGATGAATCAAATGGTTCGTGTACAGGGACACTCAAAAGTATTCAAATAAATTATATCTATGGGGGAAATTACAGGTAAGTAAAGTTTAACATCTATAGACTGCACTAAATCTAAAGAAACGAATATATATTTTTTGTAATAGAGACAGTCAACTGGGAAATTTTTTTGTGTATGTAGAAGCCCCACCTCCCCACTTGTAGGGTGGGGGGGGGGAGGTCCCTCCTCGAGGGAAGTAAATTTTCATGATAGGTATCTTTCAAAAGAGCTCGTCAATACCTTTAAAACGAATGGTTGAACCATCGATCTGCAATAATTTAAAATAAAGTTATCGATTTTTTTTTTTTTCATTTTTGACAACAACAACAACAACAAAAAAATTGTAATATTGAGAATAAAGTCAATTTTTTTTTTCTTTCTATATTCACTGTTACACTACTTCTCTAATATGGAAGTCGTCTGCATTATCATAAAAGATCATTTTTTTAAATAATAATTTTAAGAAATTATTTTTTAAAAGCAGAATTATTTTTTAATAACCGAATTAAATTCTATATAAATGAAGGCGCATTAATGAAACGGGGTGTTGAGGGGGGCGGTAAGCCCCCCTCACATAGAACTGATTATCATATAAAACTCTTCCGAAGCCCAATTTGAATTGTTTAACACAGGTTTACATAACAGTACTCGTTATCTTACCTCTTAATCTGCAACCTGTATTTATAGTATTAAATTTCAGGGTAAGAGAAAGTCGTGTGAGTGACACACCAGATTATTTTATATATATAATAACAATAATTCAGTTTAAAAATATTGTTGCGTACTTGGGGGTTCGTGAATTGTTTCCGAATTAGTGACAAATCTTACAGAGGGTGCCTACTAATGTAATTTCTTCCATTGCTCTTCCACCAATATAATTATATGGTAAGTTTTCTAGTATGTTTTCCTGGTTAATTGATCATGGATACCTATTGTTGTAATAGCGCAGCACTAGTGCGACGAAAAACTATACTAACCAACCAACCAACCAACCTATTGTTATGATGGTATATGTAAGAAATTGTGTCGGTAAGCACCCTGTAATTACAAAAATCTGTATGTGATAGAGAAAAATGGGCTGCATTTTCCGATTCAGCACATCAAAAAACGTAAAGTTCAGCTAAAATTATCAAATCAAATTTTGTCAACTTCAATTTTGTAGGACTGTGTTATTGATTCAAAGGAATTTACAGTATGATTTTTAAAGGAAACACTTATAAGAAAAACACGGACTTGTCAAGACTCTTTTTGAGTTTTCTAAAATATAATTAAAAAAACTCACAAATGATCACCTGCTTAAGAAAGCTACAAATTATAAGGAATTCGTACATGTGTACGTTTTGCTGATTCATGTAAGTCGAGTTTTCAAATTTTGTGAAGCTGAAAAAGGCAATTCATTTCAAAATCACCCTTAATGATGAAAAAATATTATTTTCTTACGCAAATCAAAAGATTTTTTTCGTTTTCTAGTCTAAGCATTAATGGTTTGCATTCAATTTTACTTTTATTATTATTTTTTAAATATAATATTGAGTATCTTAAAAATAGGTACTATTTTTAAAGTAGCGTTATTTTTAGAATTAGCCTCCCACTTAAGAAAAAGCAATTTAAAAGGAAAATCTTTTATAACATACTCAGCATATTACTGTTTAATAAACTATTACGAAATTCTCGAAATAAGTGCACGCATCACTATCTCGAAATATGCCTAAACTTATTTTTCAATAAAAATTCTTTCAAAATATTTTCTGTTGCCACAGTAACTAAATTTAAATTTAATTCAGTTACCGTGCCCGGAATGCAAAATCTTTAACTGAAAAGATTTACTTTGTGTTTTTGACGGTGAAAACACGAATTCTGTTACTATGGTAACAAATGCGCTAGAATGTTGGTAATGATATGCCTGTTTCCAATTTTGCTCTTTTGAAAAAGAGGGAAAAAAAAAAAAAAAAATTAATACTTTTCTCTTATTGATTGAGAAGGAAAAAATAGAAAATTAAATATCTATTTCACGTACTTTCATTTAAGAAAACTGCAGTTACCTAATTTATTTCTCCGTACTATTAATGAGGAAAGCAAGATAATTACCGTTACTTTTAACGTAATTTATTTTTTTCTCTTATTTATCGTAATCTATTTTTAAACATCTTATTTATAAAATGAGGCTTTAACATTTCGGCTAAAAACTATCTGTTTTGCAATAAACTAAAAAGAAAATCTCTTCAGGCCTGCCGTATAACTATATGTTTCGAGATTATATATATATATATATATATATATATATACACATATATTTATTTAGCTTGTTTAAAAATTAAAATATATTTCTATTAAACTAGGGGATTCTGCCCCCTGCTCGCTCCGCTCACTAACCCACCAGGGACTCTACTAGCCTATTCGCTGCGTTGCATTTCACTGAATAGGAATATTAATAGTGCATAACACAAGACAAAAGCAGAACAATATGATAGAAATTCCTATATTCAGTGTTAAATACAAATACATAATATTTAATATTACACTTTTTAAAAATGAAATATCATGTTAAAAATCAGTATTTTTTTTAGAATAGAAAGAAATTAGTAATATCTAGACCATTTTGCGTTACAGCTTTAGTATAGTACTCCCCCGCAACTTTTAAATTTTTGTCACAATTTGGTAATGAATTTTTTCGTATAATTGTTTAGGAAAAAAAAAAAAAAAATCTAGTACCCATTTTTCCTAATGCCTATACTTTTAACTATAGAATTTTTTAATTTATTTAGGGCAATACATAATACTCTGTATATACACTCTGTCATAAAAAAATATATGCAACCAGAAAGAAATGAGCTACAATCACGAAACTTTACATGTGTATAATGTACAGGGTGGTCCGAAAAACATGATAGAAAGTATTTTAAGTTTCTGATTTCAAATGTATTGATGCAAATATAATTCTTCCATATTATAATAGCACATATAGTGACATTTCAGTTGAATGCTTAATTACCGGAAATAAAGAATAAGCAATATAGAATCACAAACCTTTTAAGATCGATTATATATCGTAAGAAAATTTTATGAGAATAACCGATGTAATGTCCCCGTTCGAAGGGCATGTCGTTCAGAGTTCAAAAAGAAAAGGACGCTTAGTGAAGAGATAATCGCGCAGTAAGTTATAGCACTCTAAAGTCGCAGTGATTTTTAAGCCATCAGATGACTGATGTAATGGTCCTAATCTTCCACTGATTTTCATTGTTGACAGGTTAATGGACAGATATGAATCTACAGGGAGTGTTTAGGATGCAAAAAGAAAGGCGTCGGGACGAAAATCAGCAGTTGTTACTGACGACATCAGGGAGCCTGCACGCGCATACTTTGAGGATCAGCCAACCACTTCCACTCGACAGGTGGCCCAACAATTAAGCATATCCAAAACATCATTACAAAGGCTAATGAAAGCAGTAGGATTGTGTCCATACAAGATCCAAATGTGACAGCCGCTAAAGGGGGGGGGGGATACAGTGCAGCGGAGAGATTTCGTAAACCACATAATCGAGGAACTTAAAAATGGTTCTATCAGTGAATACAAGATCTGGTTCAGTGATGAGACCCATTTTCAGTTGAATGGTTTCATGAACAAACAAAACTGGCGCCACTGAGGTACGGAAAATCCTCATCTCAGCGCCATCTCTTCACTGCATCCACAAAGGGTCATGGTGTGGTGTGCCATATCGTCGAAGCAGATGATTGGTCCGATATTTATTGATGGTGTGATGACAGGAGTGAAGTATTGAGAGTTGCTAGAGCGTCACTTTGGCCCTGATGCGGGCCATCTCAACAGGACACGCCGGTACTGGTTCAAGCCAGATGGGGCTCGTCCCCAAAAAATTTCTGACTTCTTCACGTGGCTTGAAACGACGTTTGGTGAGCGTTTGATTGCATTGGATGCAGAGAAATTCACGGGGCACGTGATAGAGTGGACCCCATACAGTCCGGACCCAAATCCGTGCGACTTATTCTTATGGGGTTACATCAAGGTTAGAATCTATAGGAATAGCCCTGATTCACTGGAGGACCTAAAATTGGCTATCAGAAGTGAGATTGATGCACTTGATTACGACACACTCGAGCGCATTATGACAGAGTTTCGGAACCGGCTTTATAACACTATAGTCGGGGACGGTAGACATTTTAAGCATCTTGTATATTAAATGTCAGTCATATATTTATTCAATAAAATATGTTTCATGTTCTTGCATGTTGTCTTTTTTCCACAATGATCGCTTACTTTCTATCATGTTTTTCGGACCACCCTGTATGAAGATATAAGCAAATGAATAAAAATTGAAAACAAAAGACCGTTTTATTAAGAAGTTATGGCATGAAAAGTGTTACAAATGAATAAGTAGTAACGGCCACCTATGCCAACTATACAAGCCGAAACACGGCGTGGCATTGAATCAATTAGGCCACCTATATCACCCTGCGTAAAATCATGCCATAATCTTTGCAACTGCGCAGTTAATTCATCAAAATTCCGGTACGGTTGCAGTTGCCTTCCTAGCACGTCCCATACGTGCTGTATTGGCGAGAGGTCAGGTTACCTGGCAGGTCATGGGAGTACGTTTTATCCCTGAATGCATTGTTGGGAGAGTCGAGCTGTATGTGGACGAGCGTTGTCTTGGTGATAAATGGCACCTGAGTGGTTTGATAGCATAGGCATCCTAGCCGGCGTTAAAATGCTGTCCACGTAATTGCGAGCCGTCATACTGCCTTGAAGGACGACTAGAGGTGATCGTGTGTCCCAACAAATCGCTCCCCACACTGTCACACTCTGTGTAACCGTTCGACAACAAATGCTGGATCAGACCGCTGGCCTGGCCGCCTCCACACGCGTGTGCGGTGGTCATCAGCACTGACACTGACTCGAGATTCATCACTGAAGATCACACGCCTCCATTCGGCCACACTCCAGTTTGCCCTGGGTCGGCAAAAATACAGCCGACACTGCCTATGATGTGGGGTTAGTGGTAGGCGTCTTAAAGGACGTCGGTTCTTTATACCAGTGTCGACCAATCGTCTCCGAATGGTTTCCCTTGATACAGTCGGTAACAAAAGTGTCCGAATACTAGGACAAATTCCTATGTAAAAAAAGTGCCCTTAATACAGTTTTGTTAAATAAATCCTTGTCGAATCCTGTTCTTAGTCAGTCTAAAAACAGGATTCGACAAGGATTTATTTAGTAAAACTGTATTAAGCATACTTTTTTTATATAGGAATTTTTGTTAGTGCTCGGACACTCTTGTTACCGACTGTACTACTGGATGCCTAGAAGGTGGTAAATGTCGTTGAATCGATGCTAATGACGCTGTTGATGCGGACGTGGCCGCTCTTATTATTGCGCGATCCTCACGTTCATTTGTGCTCCTGGGACGCCCTGACCCTTTTCGACGGTTGACTCTCTCTTCCATGATTCACTGTTGCCAATACCGATAAACTACCATATCGCTCCGACTGAGGTGGCGGCCAATACGATTGTACGATCAACCTGCTTCTCTGAGGCCTACTATACGGCCCGCTCTCACTGTCCGACAATTATCTGTACTGCTGCCGGTTACATCTCAGAGGCATCTCAAGTCACAATACCGTCCATTAAAGTCGACAGATCCGTTTGAATAGCCCTACTGTGAGAGAAAACATGCTTTTTAACTCTTCCAGCTGCGCAGTTAAGATGCGCATAGCGCTCTTAGCCTTGTCTCATTGGCGTTGAAATTTTAATCATTTGCATATCTCTTACCAGACTACATTTGTACCTAGTTTCGTGATTGTGGCTCGATTTCTTCTGACTGCATATATTTTTTTGTGACAGAGTGTGTTTCTAAAGTACAGCTAGATAATAATTTTATGCATTCGAAAATATCTGAAAAGAAAAAGAGTTTATTATTATTATTACTATTTTAATTTGGAAAAATCTCCTACAGTTTAAATTTTTAATTCTCTCCTGCCTACAGCTTAAAATAATGAAGGATAAAATGTACACTATTCTCTATAAGAGTTTTAGGTCATATAAGAGTTTTAATTTCATTATTCACAAAATTTAACATATAAAATATTGATAAATAATATAAGAAATTAAAAATAAGAATTTTTTTTTTCTTTAAGTAAAAAAAAAAGTATCCGCAGACGACTAATTACAATCTTAAATTCATTTTTCCATTGAAAATATCTAAGATGACGCTTTTCATTTATTTGTAGACGATAAATTTCTTTGTTACTAGTAGCAACAATGACATTTATTTTATTACATTTTTTACACCATTGTGATTACATTTTAGCTTCCCTGTAGAAAATGACGTCATTGACAGAAAAAAAATATATATTAAGAGAAACTATTTAGAATTAAGTATAATAATGGTAATAGAGTACCTTCGTTAAGGCGAGGTTTTTAACGCGTTAATCGCCACGATAATATCAGAAAAATTTTCACATGGGCCATGGTAACTTTATTAGACAATTTAGTTAAAAATGCGTGTTAAAAATGCGTCAGGCACATATGACTGACATGGCGATTAACCTGTTAATAATTACTCGGCGTATATCATATTCCTTTTAGGGTTATTTCCTAGTTAAAAATGCGTGTTAAAAATGCGTCAGGCACATATGACTGACATGGCGATTAACGTGTTAATTGATAACTTCTTTTATTAAAGGGATACAAATTTCTAACCAATATAAATACGATCCTTGGATTATTCAGAAATCATTGATACCTCTGATGATGATGCTGATATAATCATTTTCATGGAAATAGCAGTGAAATTAAGACAGTATGTTAAATTTTATACAAGTTGATTATATTATTTTTAAATGAAAGTTAATCGAATTTTAAGGAACTTGAAATTCAAACGCATTTAAAACGTATGCCTGAAATGAATGAGCAGTTTAGTAAAACAAAACAATTTTAGCTGTACCTCTATCAGTTTTTACTATATATAATTCAGATAATAAAAATATACACAAAAGTATTAGCACAGAATTAAGAAAGTATTAAATAAAAGAGAAACTCAACAAGTTAAAATTGTACGTTTGCGTATTTTTTACTTATTCACCTAAGAGAAACATATAGTTTAATAATTTAAAATTAAAACAACAAATTTAAAATCTTCTAGCTGTTTTTCAAGTAAATTTTAAACTAGGTTTTAAAAATCGTATACTAAATAACAAGCATATGTCCTGTATTAAAGTTAAACTGAAAAGGAACAGTGAAAATTATTTTCCTTACTCGTTCCTATTTGTGAAACGCATGGGAAAAATTAAACAATGAATGATATCTCCCTAACGGCCAATAACTAAATTTACCATTTCCTCCTTTTTAAAAAATAGTGTAAATAAATCAGCCCGATGTACTTTGGGCTTTTGCTTATGTTTCCCCATTAAATATCTAAGATTATTCTCAATAGTGAAATATCCGAAGCATATGTCTTCCATTTAATAATGCCTTCGGGGTTTTATGGGAGTCACCCCTACATGTTTAATCTTAAGATGATTTCAAAGAGTAAAATGAGCAAGAAATATGTTTTAGCTTTTACAAAAATTACTTATGAATGAATAAACACTTTTTTTTTTTTTTTTTTTTTTTTCTGTATAATATGTCACTCTAAATATAAGAGTTATTTAAGTTTTGATATTTTCTTTTTTAATCGTAGGTTTTCAGTAATTTTGTTATCCTTTTTTAATCAGGATAATTTTCGATTATATTTTAAGTTTTTTCGATCAAAAAGTTATATATATATATATATATATATTTAGATTATATATATATATATATATATATTTAATCTTTTGTCACGATACGTTTGCCAAATAATTAATTACAGAAAAATAACACATAAATTTGAAAATTAATAATTTGGAGGAAGCATAATAAAACATTAATTACTGGTACTACGCTTGCGAAAATTAGATAAAAAATAAATATATGTTTTTTTGTGACCCTGTGAAGTCAGTAACTAATTGGATCACTTTCATGAATTTAATTGTACTATAAACTTAAAAAAAAAATGTAAACATCCACATCGAAATTTCAGCCATGTTCGAATTAGAAAAAATGCCTCTCCCTCCCCTCGAAAAAAAAAAAAAAAAAAAAAAAAAAAAAATTCAAAATCAAAATAATAATAATAATAATAATAAATAAATAAATAAAGTACAGTATGCTCTCAAAAAGAGAAAGAAACAACATGTGTGCTTTTTTACTAGTGCTGTCGTTTAATTTATTGTTACAGTGATCGCTCAAATTACCACAAACGCTTGTGTTATATTTAAATTGCTACTTTAAAGATTAACAATATAATTTTTCAATATCTGTTATTTTGTGACTTTGATAAATACAGGACAATTCTGAAGCGTTTTGAAGCAATAATAAATTAGTATATACATTAGCATAATAAACCTTTGGTATGATCCATAATAAATCTGAATTAGTATGAGTGTAGCATAATTATTATCACACTGAAAACAAATTCTGCTACTGACATCTAGAATCTAAGTTGTGGCTCTAGTAAAAATAGTTCCATGCCATCCTTATAAATTCTTGTCCCCTTTGAAAGTGAGTTCTAAAAACCCCTATTAGAATTCTAGAGCGTTTACGAATATTATCGAGGTCAAACTTATTTAAAAATCTCTTCAAATAAATGCGAATACAAGAGGCGAGTTTTAGCAAATATAATTTTGGTTTATGATCCAATTCTAGAAAATCAAGTGAGAATTTCTCTCAATACAAAGGATTCAGAGTATAGTTTTACCATCTAGAAATGTACAGACTAGAAATTCTCGATCATTTCGTCTATTCAGTTTATCGGCGTACCTTATACGCATAGCTTGGAAATCTATATTTCTTGTTTAGATATTTAGAAAATGACCACTTTTTCGTTCTAGATGAAGGTGGTATTTTTTTGTTTCTCAGTGCATCAATATAATGACTCGATTGCATACTATCTGATTAGATTTCTAGGAATGTAAACAAAATTTCAAGCAATCAGAGAAACCCACTTTCATTTCAAACATCCCACATTTACAAGATTCTTACAACAAATCGACTGGTGGTTAGTTTGATGTGAACTCTCAACATTTCTCAGAATAATAAAAACAGCAGAATAAACATTTTAAATATATATTCTAAAATATCATAATCAAGCAGTATTGAAAAGGTGTACGGACTTTTATATTGAATGTGAATCACTAATTTTTAACTGTAATGTTTGTCGAATCGATCATCTTATACAGGGTAATTATAATTAAAGTGACCCTATTCAACCCCCTCTAGGACCCATTCTGCCTATCGGATTGTGATGAAATTTGGTATTTACAGTTATATGGACCATGGGGAATCAATTTCTGTAATAATAATAATAAAAAAAAATCAAATTTTGAACACCAGGGGAATTGTGGAAGCTAAAGAAGGACAAAAAATCTGTCAGAATCATTAAAATGTATTCAGTTACAGAATGTGTTGAAGGTGTGCTCCATTGACATCAATTACGCGTTGAAAGCACATTATAGCGTATTCAATGGTAGACTGAAGAGACTCTCAAAGCAAAGGATATCAGCAACATGGCGTGTAAGGCTGGCTTTCAACTCAGGTAAAGTCCAAACTCCTCCTCTATAAACATGATCTTTTAGGAATCTCCACAATCAGAAATCACAAGGATTTAATTCGGGTGAACAAGGAGGTCAGGCATCCAGAAAACTAGGGGATATTACACGATTCTCACTAAAGTTAGCACCATGCAGTTCTTTGGCTTGGCGCCCAGTGTGGGTAGCTACTCCATCTTGCATGAAGACAGTGGTTTGTAAGCATTGCCGTTCCTGTAAAGCAGAAATGGCTTGTTGCGGAATGAGTTCACTATACCGTGCACTCGTGACAGAGCACATTTTAGGACCTTGAGGAGTCAGAGTTTCAAAGAAAAACGGTCCGAGGATAAAACCCGCAGTAAATTCACACCATGCAGTCACGTAATCAGAATGCAGTGGTTGTTGGTGCAGGACGTTAGGAGGTGAAGTACCTCATATGCGGTAATTTTGATTATTCACAGCTCCATCTAATGAAAAGTTCGCCCCATCTGATCATAGAATTTTTCAAGGCATCAACAACCGTTCTCGCCAAAAATAAGCAAGCAAATTCTGAGCGTGTTTGGTGGTCTTGAGGTTGCAGCATTTGCACCATGTGGATCTTATACGGATAACATTTTAAAATGGATCGCAGAATTTTTCGTACTGTCGGCCAGGGAATTACCAACTTACGTGCCACCGATCGAGCACTTGTTGAAGAATAGCGGGAACTGGAAGCTCTTTCAACCACAGCAGTATAGTTCAACTTTCACGAGTTGGCACTTCGTCCCTCCTTCTTTTCGAAGAGTTTATTTTAAGGTAGGGGTGTGCAAAGTGAAAAGAATGAATGGGTGGGGAAAAAAGAAGGTTGCCATGAAAATAACACATCAAGCCAATAATTTTTATTTTTCGTCAGCTGAAATCCGTTTTGCCTATTAAAAGGAGCATGTGTTAATATTTAAAAATCAATGACACATAAACTAAAAGGGGAAAAAAAAAAAACACTTTTCAATCATGTCTGAAATTTCAATAGGCACTAATGCCTTATTTCCATAAAGAAATTTTGAGCAATAAATTTAAACAAGAAAAAAAATCGTGCTGCTTTTATGGATTATAAGTTATTGTCCACGCATTTTATTTTGTATTTCTGGAAAAAAAAATAATTTTCTTTGAAAACATTTAAAAAATAAAAATGAGAAAAAGTTTTTACGCTTTTTTTTTTTTTTAAGAAAAGAAAAACATTTTTAAAAATACTGAATAAATAAATGGGGAATTTTATTAAAATAAATTGAGATGTACACATAATTTACAGTATTATGTACAATAGCTCTCAGAATATTTGCATACTCATCAGATGCGAATATGAAAGATAATTTCGTACATTATTCTTATAATGGCTTTTCATTTCTATGTATTTAGTCTAAAAAAAAAAAAAAAAAAAAAAAAAAAAGAGAGAAAGAGAAAGAAAGAAAAGAAAAGGAAAATTTTTAATTACAAGAGTGCAGTTCTTTATTTTAATTTTAAATATTTTTCTTTCTTTCTTTCTTTTTTTTTTAACAATTTTATTTTAACAATTTTATTTATTTATTTATTTATTTTTAAGAGAAAGAAAGCAAAAAGAAAGAAAGTTTGGTAGATTGGTAGTTTCTTTTATGGTGCTAGGTCCAAATTAGGACATAAGGAAAGAAAGAAAGAAAGAAAGAAAAAAAAAAAAAAAAGAAGAAGAAGAGAAAAAAAAGACTGCAAACCGAAATTTTGAAATATCGTTTAGACATTCCTCATCGTATTAATAATTAGTTATAATGTAACAAATATTTTTTAATGATATAACGTATTAGAAAGCCCAAAAGTTCTCCTAATTTGAAAATAAGTAAATAGATAATAAACAGTATTTTCGCCAAAATGTCGCAAAACTCATAAAGATAGCAAACCACCTCCCTTTTCACCCTCAACCGATTTCAAGGTAATAGAATCGTCGCTGCCTACGTCACGCTTGATTGACAGGGGCCAACTCGTGAAAGTCGAACTATAGTGACTTCTTCGACAGTTTACATTCGCAACCGGTTTCCACTCTCTTCCTAGGCTGGGATTGCGGTGCCTCGTTCTTAAGTCTTATCTTAAATGTTACGAACTTTCTTAGATAGGCGTGGTTAAGAACGATCTTAACTTGGTATTGCGGTGCCTCAAGCGTAAGTCCTCCGCGTGTCCTCGTAAGAAAAAGCCAGCCAGCCAATGGGAGACGCAGAGCGAGCTATGTTGTGATTGCGTGCGCATCGAGTTACGATTCGACTTAAGATAGCTCTGAGGTTGTCGTAAGATAGTGAGACACTGCAATACGACTTGCGTTTTGTTTACATCTTAAGACAGAGTTTGTGCGTAAGATAGGGTTGAGCGAGGCACTGCAATCCCAGCCCTAGTAACATATCCAAGTCTCCACTTTCTTCAAATTTCCTAATAATCTTCTTCAAACCGTTCTTCGACACGGGGTCTTTTCGCAATCCCTTTAAACGACGATATTCACGCAGTGTAGCTAAGTTATTGCTGCCGTTCTGATAAAACAGTTTTACCAGTAACACTCGATCTTTCTTCTGTAAGGGCATGCTTAACCATAACAAAGGTACGCAGAACGATTTTCTGACTCTGACTGCAATTCTCGTTACAGATTTGACTAATTTACATAAGGTATCTTTGAAAAGTTCCATCTGCTAGTCAAATTTGTACAACTTTTTTTTTTTTTTTTTTTTAAAATTGCAGATATCGTTTCCCCATGGTTCATATAACGTATATACCAAATTTAATCAAAATCCGATAGGCAGAACGGATTGTAAAGGGTTCTGAATAGGGTCCCTTTAATTGTAACCACCCTGTATATTAAACATCATTCTTTAGAATTAGTAATAATTATGAAATAAAAAAAAACAATGATACTTTTAGTTTTAAACTATTAATTAATTAATTAATTATAATTTAAAATTTTGATTTACATAACAATAAATATTTAATGTTACTAATTTAATTATCTGGCTTCTGATCTACTTTCAACTTTTCTGTTCCTAAGATGAGATTCCATATCTTTCTGTTGATTTTTATTTGTCCTCTTTAAGGTCCCGCTTCACTTAGCGTCGCAAGAAGCCCAAGCCAATGTTTTTCTATGGGGAATTTATAACTCATTAATTAATACATATTTTTAAATTCTATTTTCACATTCAGAAAATTCATAACTGCTAAATTGATGGACGTTTTTAAAAACGGATTTTTTAAATTTTTAATATTTTATTTTGAAACTGTAAAAGGAAAAATTTCACATTTTGAAAATTCGTATTTTACAGGTTCAAAATAAAACATTTAAGAAAAAAAAAAAAAATCCTTTTCAAAAAAAGTGTGTCAGTTTAACAGCTGTGAATATTCTGCATGTGGAAATGGAATTTAAAAATGTATGTATTAGTTAGTGAATTAAAAGTAAACAAAATTTCCCATAGAATAACATTGGCTTCATTTCCTTGAGACAGTAAGTGAAGCGGTTCCTTAAGTAATAAAATAACCTGATTTAAAAATACCCCCCCACACACACACACACCTATACACTTTTATGCCTCATTACCACACTAAAAAAAAAAATCACGTGGTTACCATACCAGGTTAGCGTAACTCGAGAAACTTTGATCGCTTATACCTATAGTTCTATATTTCCGATTTCTTTCTTTTTTTTCTTTTCTTTTTCTTTCTTTTTTTTTTTTTTCTTTTTTTTTTTTTTTTTTTTTAAATTATTCTGTAAGAACTCCAAAATAAACATATGATATGCATTTGTCTTGAAACATTTTGCACCAAACAGTATCACACAGTAAAAAAAAAAAAAAAAATCTACACCGTGAAAACATGTTTCATTTTCAAATTCATAGTTTTATATGAAAAATTCAGAACAAAATTTAGCCCTTTGAGCGTTGAATACTTCAATACATATGTCAAATGTTTTTACAACTCATTTAACGATTTTCTTAAAAAAAAAAAAAAAATTGTAGTATTTTTTGGATGATTAAAGTTAGAAAACATTTTAGTATTATTATAACTACTTTTTAAAAGTTTCTCAACTGCTGTAAAATTTTTTTAGTTCATAGTAATTTTAAATGGGCAGTAATTAATGGAAAAAAAATACATTAAAATACATAACGGAAATGGAAATACTTTATTTATCAAACTTTATACGAACTTTTCTGAATATGCTTGAAAAATTTTCGCAACATAATGACGCTAATTATTATGATAATTATTATGTTAATTTAAATTATTTAATAATTTAATTATTTAATAATTATTTAAATAATTATTAATTATTTAATTTATTTAATTTATTAATATTTTTTTAATATTTATTTAATAATTTAATACATTTGAATTATTATTATACAATATCGAAACTTCATCAGTAACATCTTTCTTTACAAATACAAACTATTTGCACATTTTAGTTAGGCAATATCTCATTTATTCCTCCGCATTTTCTTCTAAACTGTATTTTTCAGAGCGTGGGATTTTTTTTTTAGATATTCAGAAACTATTATTGTATTCCAAAAATGAACGTGCAAAATGATCGTTTGAATGGTAATATTAAGAAACATTAATGAATGGTTTATTTATAATTATTATTAAAAAGAAAAAAAAAAAATGTAAAAAAAAAAAAAAAAAAAAAAAAAAAAAAAACATAAAAATGCCGAATAAAAGAATAATGAATAAATTCAGATTTAAATGCAATTAAAAAATGAAAATCAATGCTTGGAATAGAGAATGTTTTCCGAGCCTTTAAAAATTCAATTTGTATGCAAATTGGTTAGTGAAATCTTATAAATTCAGGTTAAATTTGTCTTATTTCTAATATATGCAAGATAATTAATTTTAACATTGATCATTATTAAATTTCTTTTTGATAAATTTTCCTAAATATCAAGGAGTTTAATCACATTCTGATTTATACACGCAGTCGAAAAAACTCGTTAAATGTAGATAATATTTCATGTTTGTTTTTCGGTTATTATTTTATATAAATGAAGGAGAACAGAAAATGGCAGATTGTTAATTACGAATCAAAAGTTCCTTTTTTTCTTCATTTAATGGATAATTTTTTATAATATATAGGTAAAGAAACACACGGGAATAAATAAACAAATAAATGTTATAATGAAAAATAACTGAAATTGCATAACAAGTTAATATATATATATATATATAAAATGAAGTTAATAATAACACTTTTATTTAATTGCTTTCTGTTTCATTTCCACAACAAAGCAATTTATATTTCCTATAATTATATTTATATGATTTACGTTGCTTTACTCACGGTATTAAAATATTATTCAGAAATAGCCCTGCATTATATCTCTCTTATGGCTAACTTAATGTATATTTAGGAATCTAATCAAGAATCTCCGTATGGCAAGATTAACAGGATATGAGATCTGAACTCGTTATCATCATTTGGTCAGTCAGTGTGTGTATCCATTAAAGGCTTTGATCCCCATTCATATCCAAAAATCTCCTGCCTTGGACAGAAAAGCCTTAAAAATGTCCTAGAATACTTTGCCTGGATTACAGCTCCGTTCTGCTTGGCCAAATAAATCAGTCTTCTTTTACATTTTCTGAGACAGAGACTATAGTCTGTGTTTTCTGCAGTATTATAGTACGATTTGTTCTGAAAATAGTTTCACGAATAAGTTTCAAAACACATTATATGCAAAATAAATAAATTACTTATTATTCGATAGCTTTAAAATAGCTTCTAATGTCATGTAAACTTATAAATTTATAAAAGAAAAGAAAAATATATGATATTTATTTTAATAAGCTTCCTCAGTTGAAGGAATGATTCCCCAGCTTCAGTATTATATTCATGAAACATGTTGGGCATTGTAACTATGATGAACTTCATGTGTATAAGTTAAAAAGTTTTTTTTTTTTTTTTTTAAAGTTTAAAAGTTAAAAAAATTATTATTATTTTTTTTAATCTTATTTATTTTTTTTCAAACGAATAAATGTTTGATGTGTTACTTTAAAAATTTCATTTCATCACATTTTAATAACGTTTTCTTTGTAAGCTTATTTACACACCATATAAATTACGTAATTTTTTCACATAGAATGCAATTACTTTTTCTTTCAGTTTTAACATTAAAAAAAGATTAAAAAAATAGAAATGTGCTGGGAAAAAAAAAAAAAAAAAACGAAAACGAACTGAATAGAATATTTTTTTTTTTTAAAGCAATTTTCTAAACAGTTTTAAAATTGCTTCGTAAAAGAATTCTAAAAATTTGTTTTGAAATTACTAGTTTTTTTTTTCTTTCCCAGCTACAGTTTAATATCTTAACAAGAACGAAAAATCATGCAGTATGCATTGATTATTAGCACTTTCCAACTACACGTAATTGTTGTATGACTTTCAATGTTCTTTGCCTACGATATCACACAACGGACAGACAGAAGGACTAAAAAGTATATAGATAAACTAATTGAATTTAAAATCACTCTTAGGCCGTGGTAACCTGGTCGGTAAGAGCAGCGAGTTCGTGATCGAAAGATTGTGGGTTCGGTCTTCGAGCCGGCTGAAGATCGTAGTGTACGCTATTGGCGACTAGTGCACGTTAAATTCCGTCGTGGTCGCAAAGTCCATCAAGTTTCCATCAAAAATTATACCTCTGGGGGTACCGGAACATGGGCTGAGCTCGCCTCTGATCCGGATCAAAATTCGAGTTACTGTTGTTTGCTGGTGCTGCCATCTTTCGACAACTTCTAAAGCTAAGACGTTCCTCCTCCCTCGTGGCGCTCCTCTGAAAAAAAAAAAAAAAAACCAGAAGGCGCTCCCCTTCTTCCTCAAATCCGGGAAGTTCCACAACCGGTGCTTGGAATTTCGGAGTGGCATAAGAAACAACAACATAATCACTCTTAAACATCGTTGGAAAGTGTTAAAATTGCTCAGCGCAACAGAAAATGCAACCCTCAGATTCTAATTGCAGCACTTAATGTATCTGAATATTTTAACGTAGCCCTGTAAATCTGAAGGTTAACCGTATGATATTCTATACAAAACTTTATTTTAGCATATTAAAGATTAATGTCAATTTCGTTGTAATTTTTACAGTAGAAAGTTATTTATATGCGATTTATAAAAATGTCTGTCTGATTTTCTGGGTGTCCCTGTACACAAACCAGTTGTACAGGACCTATTAAAGCCATTTTAAATGGGAAACATTTCCCAGTGAACTTGAATAACATATACCAATTTTTAAAAATTCTGAAAATATTTACGGGCGATGGGGACGGCCGGACGGACAGATAGAGAGATGAACAGCTGGACAGACAGATACACAAATTGAAATCATATTCACAATTAACAAGTATTCAGAAAGTGATAAAAACGTTTAATATAAGCGAAAATGCAAAACCAGCAAATTTCCAATAATAGCCCTTAATGTAACAGAATATTTTTGTGTGGCCCTGTAAATCTAGTGCTAATCATACTGTATTCTATGGAAAACACTCTTTTGTGCATATGAATGACATGTTTCAATTTTATTAAGATTTTTTGTTAAAAAAAAAAAAAAAAAAAAAAAGAAAAAAGAATTGTGAAATAATTTGAATATTTTTTCCGCAAAGTACAGTTAAACTATTAATAAATCAAAATATGTAATTTCATTTTTAAATGAATATTATTTACAAAATTCTCAAAAATTTAAAATAATTTAAGTTCATTTATTTAGAAATTTTATGTATGTCATATTATTTAGATTTTAGGCATAAATAAAACTATATGATATAATAAACTTATGAGCAGTATTAGACATCAACTAAAGTTTAATTCCTAAAATTTTGTATTTAAGAATAACAATAATAATAATTTAGTACATTATTAGAACTGAGTTAAAACAATAAGTACAAAACTTTGAATAAACCTCATAAACTACAATAAACTCGCAACAATTGTTTCGGGTCGAATGAACACACAACCCTTCCTCAGGCGAACAAAGTAGGCACGAGTGTTGCAGTCAAAGCGGCAACGCACAGAACTGTTTTAAACGAAGAGCAAAAATATATAAACACGAATGTAATTATAAATACTGTTGTGAGCAGAATATGAATGAAAGAAGAAAATAAATAGACAAATAAGAGCAAAAAATATAACAAAATCTGAAAATCTAAAAAATATCAAAATAAACGAAAATCAAAGTTATGTGAGTAATTTCCTAGCATCAGACAAAAACGGAGTTCGTGTTTATATGTATGTTTTTACTCTTCACTTAAAACAGTTTTGTGCGTTGCTGCTTTGAATGCAGCACTCGTGCTTACTTTGTTCGCCTGACGATGGGTTGTGTGTTCTTTCAAACCGAAACAATTGTTGCCAGTTTATTGCATTTTATGGTGTTTATTCAAAGCTTTGTACTTATTACTTTAAAGCGCCAGTTCTGTGGTGCTTTCTTATTACGATTTAAAACTCCTTTTAATAGAAAGGCTTTTATAGATTCTGTGTGATTTATCGAAACAAAAAACCAACCTTTTCAATGCTAACAATCAATACGTGCATAAGTATTGTATAAAGTAGTGGTATAATAGTTTTTAAATAAATAAATAAATAAATAAAGTAACAGCCATACTTTTAAAACGACGAAAACATTTAAATATTTTATAAAACAATACTCAAAAGACGATTTTGATTTCTAAGTTTCTACTTCAGCTATTAAGTATATTCATAATCGTAATAATAGTTACAATTGTAATTAAGTATAAGTTTGTAAATGCACATTTTAATTAATATTTAGAGTTGTGTTGCGATAAAAACTGAAGCTAAATAAATATTCAGATCTGTTCTTTTTATCTCAAAGCAATTAATGTATGAATGTTTTGAATGTTAAATCTTTTTACATTAATGGTTCAATTTACTACAGTACTTTAAAAAAATAGTTGAAATTTCATAACAATTACATTTTATTTACATGCTGCTTAATTACGTTATAAGCAGCAATAACTAAATGAATATTTTACGAGCATGTAATTTTAATCGAATAATTAATTATTCAAAATAGAAAAATAATTTTGTAAATAAATACGAAAGAGAAATTTGTGCCGGAGTTGAATAATAATAAATATGACATTGTTAAATGAAATATAATTTCATTTTGAAAAGACAATTGAGCATTTTTATTAAACTTTCTTCAACGTAAAACTTTTTAAAGTGATTTATTAAATATTTTCTTAAATATCATATTGTTGAGATTTTAATTGTAAATAAATTTCTAATATGATACAATGAATTGCTAATAATCACTAATGAGTGCATTTCTTTTTTTTTTTTGTTGTTTTTAAATAACGGTAGAATAAATTTATTATAATTCTAATGGAATATTGCTTTGTTACTGATGGAAAATAATGAATTATTTATAATGAATAAAAAATTAATTTACTAAGGTAATTACGATTATTTTTTCTACATTAATTTATTATAGGTAAAGCTAGTAGAGTGTGCGCACAATTAAAAAGAATGATATAAAAAATCCAAATATTAATTTTTTTGCTAAACTATTGCTGAAAATTTTTGAATTCATTTGTATTCTATACATTTCCATTAGTATTTTGTTGTATAAATTAAAGCAACAGCTGTAATAAAACATTAAAGTGTTAACGATAGTAATTGCACTTAAATGACATTGTTATAAGGTTTTAATAAGCAAATATTTTTGTATTAGGAGTAGTTATTTCAATTTAATAATAATAATAATAATAACAATAAAATAAATTTAAAAAGAATTAAAAACAAAATATTTGAAGGAAAAAATTTCGAAGAATCAGATTAAAACAAGACTAGATAATAAAAATAACATTTAGTTACTAGATAACACGTTTAACTTAAAATTAGTACAGTTCTTTTTCAGTTTGAATACTTTCTTGTTTGCAGACTGTTGTAATTAAAATTACACATTTATTTATAAACGGAAATTAAACAAAAATGTGTATAATTAAAATTACACATTTATTTATAAAAGGGAAATAAATCAAACATGTGTGTAATCTAAATATATGTAAAAATACTTTATGTTTATATAATACAATTTAAAAAGTGATTTGTATGTAAATATGGGCAGGTAAAAATGTTTCTTTTTTAACATGAGCGATAAATTGCTAGATGTAAAAGCGGGAAGCCATAATTGTAAAATTGAAGGAGGGAGAATTGAAATGTGTTCTTGATATGAATCTACGAGACGGTCCGGCGACGCAGTAAAAAAAGCGTTTGACATTAAACGACAAAAGCTCACGAAAATGGTTTATTGCAGCTATAAAAGAGGAAAAAAGAGATGGAGCAGATTTTCGAGAACCGAGGTTTCTAAGAAGAGCAGAGGGGATAGAGAGAAGAGAAGTATAGCAGTATATTGGTAAAAGAAAAACGACCACTAAAAAAAAAAAAAGGGAAAAGCCCCGAATTTTGCAGAAGGCGTAGTCAAAAGGGGCCTGTAAGTGAGAAATAAAAAATATCGTCAGATGATGGAAAATTTTTGAAGGAGAATTATAAGCCCTGAATCAGAGGTTGGACCCTCGCCGCAGTGATGATGCCCTGAAAACTTTGGTGAAAGTTCTTTTAATAAATAGCCAAAGATGCCTGATGCCCAAATTCTGGATTACCTTAATGTTGAACGCTCGTCGTCGGGTGAGTCTATACTTTAAATTATATATAAAAAAGAAAATATCTAAAGTTTTTAGATTTCATTTCTTTTTCTTCCTCCTAAAAAAAAAAAAAAAAAAAAAAAAAAACTGGCTGAGTCCCGCTTAAAGTGTTCAACAAGGATATCTCCTTAATTTAATTTTGATAAAGAATTTTTTATGTTTAGAACAAAAGATGAATAAAAGGTTATTTGTTATAAATTCTTATTGTTTTTTCTCATTGGTTTCTAGATAAATTATTCCTAGAAGACAGCTTAATAAAATAGGAGATAATTTAAGTATTCAAAATTTTATTTTATGACCCAGTAAAAATTTAATGAACTTGGATTTTATTTAGATTATAATATTTTTTAGAAATAACTCAGCGCAATCTATGGTACAGATTGGAGAGTATCTCTAAAATAGCAATTTCTCTCCAACACAGACCTAATCTGTCGCTGTCCACCATCATTGTACTTACTGTTGTAAATGGTGCAGATTTTGTGCAACCACATGCCATAAGTAACATATATAAACTAGTCTATGAGAAATCGTTTAACTTAAAATTATTTTGTTATACTACCATTCCATAGAAATTTCTAGGGTTATGAAAATTCAAGTAATCATTTTTGAAAACGAGATAAAATAATCACGTTTTATTTTAGACGCTTGAAGCAATCAACATGCATATTCAAATCGACACTTCACTATTGATGTTGTACAACTACCTGGAGTTTCAGTGCGCCCACTCTACCCCTTCCCGTCAATCCGTTATGCGTGCAATCTTCCCTAACGCACAATCTTTTTTATCTGTTATAAGAATAAAATTATTAATTTAAAGCTAGGACAGACTGCGTGTTGAGTCAGGATTGCTCACATAGAGGATCGGAAGGAAGGATCAGAGTGCGAGCGATGCTACTCTAGGTAGCAAGACATCAAGACAATATCAAGACATTTGGACAACAGCAAGAGAAGAGTGCAGACTTGAATTTGCACGATGATTGTTTCTATCGTCTAAGATTAAACGTTGTTTTGTTTTAAAAAATAAATACTTGAATTCTCTTATCATTTTCTAGAAATTTTTATAGAATGGTAGTAATACAAAATATTTTTTAATTACACGATTTATCATAAGCTACTAAACTACACTAACGGTACGGACTTTAACAGTTCTTTATTAAAGCTAATAATTATTGAATAAAAGGTTGCGCAATCTCTTCTACCGAAATGGGGACTGTGCATTGATTCCATTAAATTCTATATTAACAAATATTACGCAGCTTATTAGTAATGACATGACAATGAGGATGAATTTATTCAATGTCTGGAACTGCACCAGGAGATAACTTAGACAAGTGACTGAACTAATTTAATTATTATTGGAAACCCTCCCCAGAATCCAAAATTGGCCATTATTCAGGAGTGGCAACGATCGATAACAGCTACGGCTCTGGTAGTATTTACCTCTTGAGTGCCAATGCCAGCTTATGGAAAGATTATCACAAATTATTTAATGTTATTGTGCATCTGTTTAGTTTTATCATATTTTGAAGTATGATGCTGAACTTTTGTACATCTGTCGGCTGCTTAAACAGAAAAGATGAAGCTGAAAGTAAATAAAAATTATCAACCTTCTCAAATTTCTTTTTAAGTACCGCAATCATCAAAATTTCAATAAAATAAAATAAATTAAATTAATGTAAAGGTTTTTAAAGTTGAAACGTGAAGATTTCTAGCAAGTGAAATTTAGGTTTTGTGGAGAAGATTCACAGAAATAAACTTTAATAAATAATAAATGGTTTGTGAATTCAGGATTTAAAAGTGGGCGGGATGACCCATATATCTTTGGACACGCGGTGTGCTACCCGTCTTTTTGTCTCAGAAATGCAATACATACACTGTGTGCAATCGCGAATGGTTTAAATTGTGTCACTTTTGTTTTTTGTGTGGAAGATTTTGAGAAATAAACTTTAACTAATAGTAAACGATTTGAAAATTCTGGGTGGGCGGAAACCGCCATATAATTTTGGACATACGGTGTGTTACCCATTTTTTGTATCGGAAATGCATTGCACATACAGTGTACAATCTCGTATGGGCTTACTTGTGGCAGGTGATTGACGAAAGCCGCACTATTTACAAAAGTAAATGCAACAAATGTGTACAACAACAGATTAGGTCAGCAAACAAGAAACCATTGAAACTGAAAAGGAAATGTACTAATGTTAAGTTAATCGTGTTATCTAGTAATTTAAAGTTATTTTATAATCTTATCTGGTCTTGTTTCTTACTGGTCTTGTTTCTTACTACTTTAACTAAAAAATTTTAATTCTTTTTAAATTTTTCTTATTTGTCTGTTTTTTTTAATTTTTAAATTGAAATATCCATTCCTAATACAAAAATATTGTTTACAAAAATCTCACAACGATGTTATTTAACTGCAATTATTAGTGTTAACAATTTAATTACAGTTAAATATAATTATTATGTCTTAATTAGTATATTCAATTATAATTATTATCTCTCCTACCCATGTGCGTAATTATGTACACTTACACTGTAAGGAGAGATTGTGCAAAATGTCTCTTTTGGTTTTGTTACAGCTGTTGCTTTAAATTATAACATAGCAACAAAATAGTAATGGAAATGCATAGAAAACGAATGAATTCAAAATTATTCAGCAATAGTTTAGCAAAAAAGTAACATTTGGATTTTTTATACAAATTTGTTGAAATGTGCGCAAACTCCGCTAGCTTTACTTTGTATATGAATATGAGAATGTGGTTTTACTCTGTGTATTATGGGTATTAAATGAAAGTTTCCCAATAAAATCTAAAGCGAAAAATTGCTTTAATGTTTACCATAAACAGTGTTCCTAAAAGTTCCAGTATTCTACCTTAAATAACTCATTGTCCATGTTTTTTTTTTTTTTTTTTTTTTTTTTTTTTTTAAATATTAAATTTTATCGTCTGTTTATCATTGCATCAATGGGCTCTTCCCACCTGACGTCAGAGGTCATATGATAGAGGAAAAACAAATAGCAGACGAAATCTTGTATATCTATAGCGATTGCTGAAATAACATATTTTCTAGTCTTATTTTTGATCAATCGTATTTAACCTGTGTTATTTTTTTATACATCATCATTTTTAATCCATTTTATATCATTATTCATCATATTTTGTTTGCTGTATACATTTACAATCATCATTTAGTTTATATTTGTTATTGTTGTTCATGAAGAACATGTTAAATACTCTGATTTTTGGTACTTAAATCAGTGACAGTGCAATATCATACTGCGTAAATCCATTTAGATCAGTAACTAAGTTAATTAACTTGTTGTAACACCTTTATGCAATTAAATTAAATGAAAACATTTTAAAATTTTAAATTATACACAAGAACAAGCTATTATTTATTGCTAGATCAGTTAATGTAACAGTTACACTAGAAAATACAAAAATCGATTCCTACAGTTGAAAATAAATAAACACATAAAGTGTTTTTAAAAAAATTATTAAATTTACAAATACAACTATTCTACTGTTTACAAATGCACAATATTACTTTTATTTTATTTTATATTAAATATTAACATTTTTGTTCTTAAGAACAATATTTAATTGAATTCGATTCTCAGAATTCGATTATTCGTTTTCCTCTATCACATGATTAAGCAGACGAAACTGGGAAGAGTTCATTCTTTAATTTTTATAGTTTGCTTCTTTTCTTGCTCAAGTTGCGTGAGAATAAGGTTTTATGTTATTTTGTTCTTCGTAGTGAAATGAGTTTATCACGCATTTAGAGAATTGCCCGGCTTGAGGTTTATTTTGAATGTAAATCGTATGAAAGATGCGAAGATGTTTGGCGATATAAAAATCCAGATGATGCAATACCTAGTAAAAATATGCTGTATAAGCTCGCTCGACGATTTCGTAATACAGATTCTGTGGAAGACAAGCACAGGAGTGGAAAACTTAAAGTTGTTACACCAGCCTTTCTGCAAAACACCCAACGAAGAACATTGCAAACTCCTCAAAAATCCGTTAGGCGTTTGGCCCAAGAAATGGGCGCATCTCATGAATCAACAGATAAGGATTTAAGAGCTTTGAATATCCGTGCTTATCATGTAAAAGTGGTACAGAAGATAAAGCTGCCAGATATTAAGAAGCGATTTCATTATTGACAGTGGTTTAGTAGATTTATTCGCAACAACATTAATATTTTGGACAAAACATTTTTCTTCGATGAGACATGATTCATTTAAGCGGTTACCTGGACACGTAAAACTCTCACTTTTGGGAAACGACCAATCCTTATTCATTAATGCAGAAACCTTTACATTCTCAAAAAATTGAAGTATGCTGTGCTGTATCACGTAAAAGGATTATTGGATCTCTGTTTTTCGAATCAACTGTTGATGGTTATGTATACAGGGAACTTAACCAGAAATTTGTTCCATTGTTAGAAGTGAATGAACGAGATTCTTGGTTCCAACAAGATGGTGCAATATGCCATACAAGTAATGAAACCATGGACATGCTTGAAGACTTTTTTGGCAATCGACTCGTTTCAGAAAATTTTTGACCACCTCGATCCCCTGATCTAAGCATTCTAGACTTTTTTCTGTGGGGATATTTAAAAAAGAAAGCTTATTCAGATTATCCTCAAACAATAGATGTTCTAAAAAATGCCATTACTCAAAGGACAAGAAATCACTCCCAGTATGTTAAATCGCGTTTCTAAAAACATGCGCAAACGAGTTCAGCTTTGCCTCCTAGAAAAGGGTGAACATTTTGAACATTTATTATAAATGTAAGTTCTGTATTTTTTCCTCCGTTATTACTTTCTTCTATATTCAATAGAAGAAAGTATTGGATTCGTAAAAATTTTCGACCTCGAGTTTTTGATGGATTTACACGTTTTGAGAGCTGTAGAACACGATTTGACCATTTTTAGAAAATGTCTGTCTGTCTGTCTGTCTGTGTGTGACAAAATTTTGTGGCAACTGTATCTCAGGAACTACTGCACAGAATTTCATACAAATTGGTACGTAGTTGCACCTTGACATAAATTAGTGCCTATCAACTTTTGGTAAAAATTTTTCCTACAGGTTGCGTTGCCATCCCGCTTTTTCTAAATTTTTAACATGGTGATATAGTACAAAATTTTGTATAAATGTGCATAAAGAGAATTATTTTTTAGTAATGATTATGCTATTTACAAGAATTATTTATAATAGACATAGTCAACTGGGAAATTTTTTTTGTATGTGTAAGAGCCTCGCTACCCCCCCTGAGGGGGAAGTCCCCACTCGAAGGGAGTAAATTTTCAAGGTAGGTATCTTTCGAAAGTTCTCGTCAATACCTTTAAAACGAATGGTTGAACTATAAATCTGTGATAATTTAAAACAAAGTTATCGATTTTTTTTAACTTTTAACTTGGTATTTAGTTGGTCCCGGACATGAACTGGTGCTGATTAGATTTGGGGATCAATCGCTCTACAGGCGGCTCTGTGATCGTATTTTTTCTAAATTTTTAACATGGCAGTATAGGACAAAATTTCGTATAAATGTACATAATGAGAGTTATTCTTAACCTGTGATTGTAAAATTAATATGAATTATTGATAATAGTAGTAGTTAATTAGTAAAAAAATTTTGTGCGTGTGGGGGCATCGCTTCCCCCCCCCTGGAAAGGAAGTACCTCCCGGGGGGTGGGGGTAAATTTTCAAGATGGGTATCTTTCGAAAGGTCTTGTCAATACTTTTGAAACGAATGGTTGAACTATAAATATGTGATAATTTAAAACACAGTTATCGATTTTTTTACTTTTAACAAAAAAAAAAAAAAAAAAAAAAAAACCTAAAAAAATCTTTTTTTTTTTTTTTTTTTTTAATATTGTTACTGAGGGAAATTGTATAGGAATTTTTTGAAGAAAGTCTTGTGGTGCCACAACATACTAGTTTTAAATGTGCCTTTGATCATTAGCATACAAACAACCGTTTTAAGATTTGCTGTTTTGTAAATTAAAGATACATCAGCGTCAGTACCGGAACTTTTAGGACACACTGTATAACACCGTCTTCTCTCAAGTGATGAAAGCTAAAATTGAATCGGTGTACATTAGACTAATAATCTTCGTATGTACTATGTGCAGTGAATTACATGGCATAGAAGGTAAGATATTGTAGTACACTAACTGTATGAGGCTATATTACACAAACTGGGGAAAAGTGCATAGATATTAGTAATAAGACATAGATTAATCATCGAGGGGTAAAATGCGATTCCTTTTCACTTGGGGAAAAGGCAGCCCTTTTACCTCCTAATGGCCGTCTTTCCCCAAGTGAATACACACGGTAATACACACGGATAATTTTGCAAATAAAATTTGTAAATAATTTATGTACTAAAGGTGAATGGAACTTTAGAAACTCTAGATTAAGTTTCACATTCATTTTTCTTTCTTTCTTTTTTATTATATCTATTAGCTTAGTTAATATTTAAACTTCTTTTACATATTTATACTAGTAGGATTTACTTAGGACGCTGCTAACAATATTTAAAAGAATTTTGAAAATTCCACATTACTTACTAATATAAAATATTAAAAAATATTTAAAAAAAAAAATCCATTAAATACGAAAACAGTAATATTTCATAATAATAATAAAGTAACTAATCATAAAATTTATTTTTCATAAATTAGACAAATATAACTTACTTATGAAAACTTATCTAATTATTTTTTATATATATTTATTAGAACAATTAAAAGCCACGCAATATTTCAACATTTTGAAAATTCATCAACATTCTGCTCTGTTACTATTGTCGAGTTTCATACCTACTAATGGCTGATGCCAAAAAATTTTTTTGGCATCAAATATCTTTGCTCGATAACACGGGGATGATAGATTTGTATAAATTACTATATTTGTCGCCGAGTCCATAGTCGATAAAAATACAACATGCAAATACTTTTAGAAATCTGTCTCAACAGGGTTAGGTTCCATCCACAAAAATCTATTTGCTTAAGTCAAATCTTGAGATTTACTTTTAATCCACTTTTCGAACCAATTTTGCTCAAATTTTATGCACAAGTCCGTAGTCGAGGACAATAGAATAGTGAAGTGTATTTTCAGAGTCCTATTTTATCGGGGAAGGTTTCAGAGACAAAATTATGTGTGCCTATATCAAATCTTGCGATTACATCTTAATCCATTTTCGCTGAATCGATTTTGTCAAATATTATACACGAGTTCACAGTCGATAAAAAATTCAAATTTGTTCAGATTTCTGAGTCAGTGGGGGCAGGTACAGAAAAACCTGTTGCCATGAAACAGTGTAGACAGTCATGCAGAGGTACCCGGAGAGTTTTTAGCACATTTTAAAGTAAAAGCATGTTTTTTTTTTTTTTTTTTTTTTTTTAAATTTATGTGGAATTGTTATCATATATTCATGAAATGTGATGTTTTTGTTTTATTATATAAAATTTTAATAAATACTCGTGTTTTATACGTAATTATTTTAGTTGATTAGTCGGCTAAAATGCTTTTATATTTTGCACAGTGTTCTAAGGAACAACTGTTATAACTGTTATAACTATCAATACACTCATTCTCATATTTATAAGGACACTTTATATTTTCAAATAACTAATGTAAAAATAATTGTGAACAAGATTATACTAAGTGCACTTAATATATCTAGTATTTTAAAACCAAAATTGCTATAATTTTTTTAATATGAAACAAAATTAATAAAAAATAATTCAAAATGTGTTTTTCTCCACGTTATTAGATGTTCATAATTATAGATCCAGATTTTTTTCGTTTTATTTAACTTACCAGCGGATAAATTACAGTTGACATGCGAATTCGTTAACTACTGGGCTAGATTAATTCATATATAAGCCTTCAATTTTTCTTGGACGGACATTACTGATAATTCCTCGAAAAAAAGGACGTTCAAGTAGTGAAGTATGATAAATGTGTTTTTTAAGTGGAAGGATAATTTCAGTCCGCCGAATTTCTAATTAAATTCGAAGGTCTAAAATTGCTGAAGGAAATGTGATCAAACGTTGAACTGCTGGCTCGATAGGAAAGAGATCTGATGCAAAATCAGAGTTGTTTTACAGAGATCGAAGACTCATAATTCCTCTTACTGTTCTACTCATAATGACTGCTGCTGAATTTGCTCGTAATTTTTAACGAAAGGTTAGGGTCCACATTTATGCATGTTTAAAATAATTAATAATATGTTAAAATGAATAAAAAACCTGTAATAATCAATCAGCATTTAATGGGGGAAAGAACGTCTCTGTTAAAGTTGAACAAAGACAATATTAAATGGTAAAATGTTACATTTTCGGATACAAAACATTTTATTCTTGATTAACCAAATCGTTTTAACAGTTACTGGCACGGTTTGAAGATAGCGAAAGACAGAGCAGATTTTTTAAAGGCAGATATGAATCGGGCATTTTAAAGGTGGATCTATGGTACTCTGGGGAGCTGCTTCTGCTGAAAGCAGAATGGATTTAGTAATTTTTTCTATTATTATGAACATCGAGAGAATATCCGCAAATTTTAAACGTGGAATTATCAGATTTTTGTTAGATTTTGAGGGGTAATAATATTTTTTTCAACAAGACTTACATTTTTGCTCTACTTTTAGAGCAATAGGAAATAGTTTGAAGAAAGAAACTTCTGTATTATTGCCTTTCTCATGGCCTAAAAGTTGAAAAAAAACTTAACTTATGATGTTAGACATGTGCATGCAAGTGGAAAGCAATTTTAAATAGTTTAAATGTATTAAGAATATCATATATGCTATACGAAATGGTATTGAAACTGAATATTAAAAACAAATGTATACATATGTACCAGAGATAATGTCTGACTGTTTAACCCTAAAAAGAGACCCCATAAAATATTAATTTAAAGAATAACTGAAAAAAATTACTAAAATTCGAGCTGTCCTTATAATTGTGAACACCTGAAAAATCATCTTTTTACCATATTTAAAGTTTTTTAAGATAGGAAAACGATAAAACATTTTAAATATAGTCTATTACTGAAATTCAAATTAATTAAAGTATATTTGTTTAAATAATAGTTTTCAGTGTTTAGTTAATATAGAAAAACGGGTGTCCTTATAATTATGAGAAGGAGTGTATACATAAATCTTTCAATTATTATTAACAGAAAAATTTGTTAACCCTTTGTGGCGCAAGACAATTCTGATCATTTAAATTATACTGCCACCGGAATTCATGAACTAAATTAAACTAAAAGAAATTTTAAACTTTAAGGTTAAAAAAACCGGCCTTGTCTGATACGTTATAAACGTAAATTTTTGCACCTGGATCTTAAATTTTGTGTCCTCGCAGCGAGGACAGCGCGCGTTAAGGGGTTAAGCAACAAAATAAAATATTTTTTGTTTTTTGTTATTGCTGTTGATTAGTACAAAAATATCGCGCTTTAATTGGAATAATTAAAATTTGAATAATAAAAAACAAATGTTATCATAATATAATCGTAATTTTAATGAAGAATTTTTTTCATAATGAACTGATTTTAATAAATTCCAGCATTAGCAACATCTTTTCATAACAACGTGAATAATTAAACATTCAGCATCATATATTTTAAAACCAAAGGTATTAGTGAATATAATAGTTATACGTAAATCTATAACTTCTACGTGGTTTAGTTAAATTCACATTTTTAATAAATGTTTGAAAATTTCCGAACGAAATATATGATTATGGCGCTTACAAACATCACATTTAAATTTTATTCAAATTACCATTACAATCACACCTATGTTATAATTATTTAAATCATATTAATATAAATATCGAATTATTACTGAAATGCATTGCAGGAGCAATAACAATAAAAGTTCAACGATGCCATGAGCATTAACATGTTTTGACGTTAAAAATAAAGAGTTTTGTAAAGACTTTTGCATATATTCTACAGTAATGTATGCCTCATTAATATTTATGAAAGAGAAAATGTAAAGTTATTATGAGTTCAGAGGAGGCGATTTAGAATTATTTAAATTTTAATTGTAAAGGACAGCATTTCAGAATGTTTCAAAGGTAATCACTAAAATATTTAATGCTAATCAAGAAAAATTTCGCGAAATGAAACTAAAATTAATGTTTATTCTTTTATATTATATTAAGTAATATAATAATGAAAAAGCACATAATGTGTTTTTTAGCAAATATTATGTATAAGCACTGTTCAAGAGATAAAGGTAAATGTTATTATATAATGTAATTTTAATTTGTTTTTTGATTATTGCTGTAAAAATGTAAAATTAATTTCAACATTGAATGGAGAATAACCTTATGAAAAATAAAAATTTTAAAAGACTAATTATAGATAAATAGCTTACGAACCAAACCTCACTGAATTTCATAATTAAAAGTTGATGAATTTTAAATGAGAAGTCGGATAAATTGAATAATTGAATATATTTTATTTTACAGATAAACTGTAGAAAAATGTCAATGCATACTGACCGATGGTGGTGCTGTTATACCTCAATTCAACCCCGTTTACAGGAAGGCAATATCACCGATTTTATGGCATATAAATGCACCAAATTTAGTACGGGAGATGGATATTTTGAAAAACAATACTGATTTTATTTGAATGCATATCGAAAAACAAGTGGCATTGCTATGTTGAAATTTACAGGAAAGCTATTTCTCAGCTCCCATGATGTATCATTGCACCAAACTTAATGTTTGAGATAAATATTATAAAAAGTTGTGCTTGTTCAATTTTGATTTGAATTATAGGTGTCGCTACTGTTATAAACTTTTTTTTTTTTTTTTTTTTCAGAGGACTATATGTTAGTATCTATTAGTAAAAATTTCAACACACTTCATATCTAAAAATTTTATAGTGAGAAGATGCAATGAGTACTGTTTCATATATGTTAACCGATAGGTGACGCTGTTTATATATATATATATATATATATATATATATATATATATATATATATAGAGAGAGAGAGAGAGATCAAAGTTTTATAATAGCTACAACATTTCAACAAACACAGAACTATCGGTAGTTGTGTGGTCAGCGTTGACAATTACGTCATACCGACTTAATAGGAAAAACTTACTTGGCTCCTGTTTGCACACTGTAATTGATGACTGCTCTGTGACTGGAAATAACTTATCGGCCAAAACACTTTTACTTAATGTCTGGTCCGTTTGCCACTTAACCAGAATTGGCCGGAATATATAGGCCGTTTCAAAGAGTGAAAACTCATATGTATTAATTTTGGTTGAATGGATGCTGCTAATCGTATGTTGTCTGAAGGCGATTCAGTAACCAGTTGCACAAATTTCAGTATAAGTGTCATGAGTGATGCTGTTTTCTTTCATTATTAGGACGACATGTCTGATAGATCTATAGATGCAAAATACCATGAATTTGCACCATTTCAAGCTTTAATATTGTTCCATTTCAGTGCACTTGCACGTATATAAAACTTTGTAACTTTTAAAAGGCGATTAACGAAGTCCATGATTTCCCCAAGAAACTTCTTTTCATTAAAAAAAAAAAAAAAAAAAAAAAACTTCTTTAATTCGTTTTATAATTTCAACAAAATAGTTAGGCATTACTGTATAAAATTCGGAAAATTGGTCCTCTGATCGTTTATGAGTCAATTAAATATCGACATTGGCATTAATGATAATTGCACGGAATCAAAACGATAGAATATTTAAATGCTTATAAATTATATTTTGCTGATACCGATCCAAATTTGTGTCGATATCATTTGGAGGAGTTGCGACAGAAAGGACAAAAACTTTATGGATCTTTTGTATCTAGAGATCGGCAGATACGGATACGGAGTTCCGGAACATGTCTAAAATATATGTGTAAGTGTCCATATGATTGTGAGTGTATGAATCATGTATGCATATACTTTTTTCGGGGAAGGGCAGGGCGAAGATTCGAAGCAAGACTACATTAAATAATTTTCATTCATAAATTAGCAATTATGAATAAATATTAAACAATAAATACTAACAACTATTAACAAAATTAAGACATTAAAAACTATAATAAAAAGAATGATCAATAGATATAATGATATCTCATTACAACAGTGAGATACTTTACCTACCATAATCGTTGAAAGATATTTTCACTTCAAAAAGTCAGAACGGATTTATTAATTTTTAATGTGTTAACCAAAATGGTCAAACTTTAAATATCATTTGTCTCCTCTCGGGTCGCAAAAGACTACACGGCGCGCCGTGGTTTGGTCACCCCTGCTCTACAGCTTTGTAATACACTTTTTCGTACGTTTTCAAAATAGGAACGCTAACTCTACCGCTTTTTAATCAGGTGGCGTTGTAATTAGTTACTTTTAGTACAACAAAGTCACTTTACAATACGTGAACACTATTTTTATAACTGCAGCGGTTCAGCAGTTAAAAGGGGATATATATATGTATAATATCCCTTTTTAACTGTTGAAGTTATGAGGTTAAAAGGGAGTGAGCAGTTAAAAGGAAGATATACACTGCATAAAAAAAGTAGACGGACACTTCTTTACAATTTTTTAAAACCCCGTCTTTGTTTAATAGGAAATGTCAATTAAAATTCTTTAACATGTTTATACTTATCAATCTTCATATTTTTGACAGACAAATAAAAATATTCAATTATTTATAATTTTAATGTAGGGAAATGCAGAAAAGAGAAAAGATATACATTTGCACAATATATTTTTTTTTTTAAAGTAGACGGACACTGGTTAAAAACTGCAATTATCTAAGTGGGTGTTTCTTGCAGAATACCAGTTTTGCATGTACATGTACATTTGGCATTTTGCCAATTGCTAACGTGCTTGACAAGATGGTTTTACGTAGTTAAATTTCTTGGAGATGAATGCGCCATGCCACGAGGAATTCCTCTAACTGATTACCAGAAAGTACAGATTATAGCGCTGAAAAATGTTAATAAAAGAGTCAGAGAAATTAGTAGGCTACTTCTAATAAGCAAAAGTAGCATCAGCGATTTTATACGGGCTCCTGAAGTCCATAGCGTAAAGAAAAAGAGTGGCCGGCTAAAGAAACTTTTGCTTAGAGACCAAAGAAAAATTTTTACTGAGCTGAAAAAAACTGGAGCATCAATTCACAGAGTTTGAATAAGCACAGGAATTACTAACGTAACTTCTCAGACAATTTATAACTACATTAAGCACTCAGAGCTCTTTCAATATAAGAAGAGAAAACCTCATCCATGCTGGAAGGATCACCACGTGACAGAACGCCTACAGTGGGCTCAAAACCATATGTCTTGGACTACAGAATGGATATCTGTAATTTTTTCAGATGAGAAAAAATTTAATTTAGACGGCCCAGATGGATATCAATATTATTGGCACAGTTTGGAGAAAGAAGACGAAGTGTACTCTACTCGGCAAGTTGGTCGTGGTGGTGTGATGGTGTGTCTAGCTGTTAGTTATGGTGGAAGGACAAATTTAGTGTTCCCAAGTAAGAAGCAGACTCACAAATATTATATTGAAACACTAAACAGTGAGCTTTTCCCATTTGCGTTTGATCTTGGAGGTGAAAACTGGATTTTCCAACAAGATGGAGCGCCAATACACACCGCTAACAACAGTAAAAAATGGTTTCATGAGAACAACTTCAGTGTTTTACCCCGGCCAGCCAACAGTCCGGATATGAATCCTGTAGAAAACATTTGGGCTATACTTGTTCATAAAAATTACGAGGGTGGACGCCAGTATGAATCAGTTCACCAGCTCAAAGAAGCTCTTGCAAACATTTGGGAAATTTTCTGTCAAAAATGATTCAGAATCTCATTGATTCGATGCCTAACAGAGTATACGAACTTATTAAAGCAAATGGGAGATGAACCCCTTACTAAACACGTTTTATTTTAGAGATACAAGATGTGTCCGTCTTTTTTTTTTTAAAGAAAATTTACAGTGCAAATATGCACCATTTTTGTTTTCTGAAGTTTTCCACTACATAATTCAAAAGGATTGAATCTATATCCAAAAAATAATAATATATGATGTCTCAAGAATATAATTATATTAGAGAAATGAACCTCATATCGCTAATTAAAGCAATAAACGGCTTTAAAGTATTACAAGTAACTGTCCGTCTACTTTTTTTATGCAGTGTATGTATAATATACAGTAAGTTCCAGATTTTGTTTAATCTAAAATTATCAGAGAATGCATTTAACAATTCTATGCAACAACGTAATTTCTTCACTTTTTTTCCCCTTTACAATACTACTATATATTTTTTCATGAGCAATTTTTAATTAATAAATAATAGATAGTTTTTTTTCTGTCACAGAATTCAAATCAAAACATTTATATTGAAGATTGGAAAGTGCTATAAAGCATGTAATTAATGATAACAAGGTAACTTGCATAAACAACTGTTGACAAGAAATAAAATAAAATTCAATAAGAAACATTTAGTTTTCTTGAAAAACAAGTTTTATTTTTGTGTTGAACTTTATTTCAAGACAAATAACAAACAATGGGAAGAATGTATGAAGAAAATGTGATTTGTTATCAAAAACACTTCAAAAAATGTCAAGTAAAACACGTATTGATAAGGTTATATTTTTCCAGAAAGAATTTCATTTAATCATAGAGTCCAATAATAATAGTTAAGATTAGTTAAGTATAAGTATTTGTTAACGTTTTTCATGAACAAAAAACAAATAGTACTTAACAGATATAAGACTGTTTTTTTTAATATATATTTATTGAAATATATTTTTATATAAGCTGCATACCACAGTTAAGTGTTTAATTAAGTTTTGTAAGTAATTATAAAAATGGGAAGACAGCATAATCGATTTCTTTTTCTTTTTATTTGATTTCATTTCTAGTATGTGGATAATTACTTTCAATGTGTGAATTAATAATATAATCAAATGAATATAATTTAATGTAATAATAAAAGTAACATATCACCAGCGTACATCATCTAAGGATAATGCTACTTCTTAAAAATATATCTAGAGTTTTTTTCATTGCAAATTCCTTTAATTAGGCAATGAAAACATGAAAGCATTTAAAATATACTTTAAATATACAGAGTGGCTATAATTAAACTTGGCCTATACAGAACACTCTGTAGCTGTAACTAAAATGTGAATTGAGTCGAAAATTTGTATATAAAAATTTCAAAGAATGAATGATTCTGAAAAAAAAAAAAAAAAAAAAATCCGCTAGGGGGTATATTACAATCAAATTGCTTGAAATAGTATGCAATAAATTACTGTGATCTATTTTAACATTTTAAAACTTTAAGACGTTTAAAACTATTATTTTTTTTTAACATTTTGCAAAGGTTTTTGCGGTAAAATTTTATAGATGACAGAGTGATTAGCCGTTCATTTTTCATATTTTGGCATGTCCGTTCTCCTGATAGTAAACCGCATGATTTTTGGCTATGGAGAGTTAGGTTTATCCTAGAGATGTTGTAACCTTGGCTGACTTGAAAGACCACATAACGTTGTATTTGCGGCAGATCACTGGCGATCAGTTGCGGTCAACCGTTGAAAACACCGTTCATCGGCTGGAGATTTTATAACTTAATGATGGGTGAACAATATGTTTTACACCGCTAAACAGTCTCTAAAAAGTAACAAAAATGTCTGTAATAAAAAATAAAGATGTTTGTATAGAAAGTTGTAGCTTGTTTGTATTTTGATGTACGTGCTTCCCCCCCCCCCCACCGTCAAATTGTGGGTTCACGTGACTCCCCATAAGAACAATGATTATTTTTTTTAGTTAGTGTTGTAGAATGCAGAGGCATAGCAGGACTCAAAGAAGCTGGCTGAGAAAAATGTTAGCTTAATTATTGCTCTAATTTTGAAAATATTTATTTCTTTTCATGTGAGTTTTGTTTCGTCATGTATAATTGTAAACAAAGTAAAAGTTTGTGTTTATTTGTCAAGTATGATGCAGTTATCATTTTCTGCAGTTATCATATGGATTTTCTCTTCTTTTAATATAACTAGAAAAGACCTATTTCGAGGATGACAGGTTCATGCATCATTTAAAGTGGCGCCCAACGTGGGACTGAAATGACTGATGTGATTTCGGCGATAATAAAGACTGGAAATAAATAGGGCGTGATCCTTTAGGTTCCTTTAGGACCTGATCATAGCCTCCTAAACTAGATGCCTTTCGCGTGGCTCGGAAACTTGGAAACAGCTCAAGCGGTAGACAGCGCCACCTGGTACAGATTGGGCGACTTTTTTATTCAACAGCCACCAAAAATTTTTAAAAGTTGGATTTGATATACATAAAAGGCGAATAGAATCGAAGAAACGTCGAATATATATCATATATCACTTCTTAAAATTATTGGAGACAGTTGAATAACAAAGTCGCGCAATCTGTATCAGGTGGCGCTGTCTACCGTTTAAACTGTTGCGAAGTTTCCGAACCACGCGGAAGGCATCTAATTTAGGAGGCTATGGCCTGATAATAATTTTGATTTTGTTTATATTCTCATATACATTGATATATTACGAGTTACAATATTTTGATTATTAAACTTGAATGTAACATGCTATTTCTTAAGAAACAAGTTGAAATAATAGGGCTTTGGTATTCAATAAAATATATTTTAATATAATTCCATGAATTGAGTAAATTGTAGCACGCAGTTGCTTAGAATAAGTTGAGAACAATATTTTTAGCGTTTTTGCGCCATTACGTTCTATGCGGGAAATAAAGAAGTGTGCTATCATTATTATTACGCAACTTTTGATGCTTTCAGAAAAAAGCGAAAAGAAAAGATTTTTTTTTTCTTAGTAGATACCAAAAGCACGATTTACGAGGGGAAAAAAATCAACAAATCTTTTTAATCAGTTTGAACATTTCTAACTTTCTGCTCTTAAAACTATATTATAAAATCCTTAAAATTATATATAAAAATCCAATTTTTTTTTTCTACATTTTTTATTTCAGATATGGTTTTACCAAAATTTAAGAAAAATAGCTGTCAATACTCAATAAATAGTTATAAAGTTATAAAAGTATTTTTAAAATTTAAAAGTTTTAGTAATTAAGAATTAAATACAAATTTTATGCATTTTGTAATCATTATTAAAAAGAATAAAACAGTAAAGTACAAAATAAATATTATAAATAAAATATTATATAAGTAAAATAATGATATTTTAAAAGTTCTTTTTTTTACGCTTTATTTAAAAAGAGTGGAATGTGAATTTCTACTACATCCCTTAATTTACTATCTATCTTATCCTAAAAAAAAGTTGTATATTTTACTCTTTCCAGATTTATTTTTTTAATCCGCTGCTGATTCTAAAAGATGAGAGTGATATTTCATACAAAGATCTAAGAGGATAAACTTTTGTTTTTCTATTTTAGGTTTTTCATTTTTATTTTTTGTTTATATAGTCAAAAATTTTGCGCATATAGCGTATTGTCGCTATTTTTAATATTAATGTTTATTCATAAGCTTAAAATAACTAGTATGTTGTGGCCACCACAATACTTTCTTCTTTATTTTCCTATACAAATTCACGCAGTAACAATATTAAAAAAAAAAAAAAAAAAAAAAAAAAAAAAAAAAACGATTTTTTTCATTTTTTTTTTCGTTAAAAGTAAAAAAAATCGATAACTTTGTTTTAAATTACCACATATTTATAGTTCAACCATTCGTTTTAAAGGTATTGACGAGACCTTTCAAAAGATACCGATCTTTAAAATTTACACACACACACACGGGGGGGGGGAAGCGATGCCCCAAATTTTTTCCCTAATTAACTACTACTATTATCAATAATTCATATTAATTTCACAATCACATGTTAAGAATAACTCTCATTATGTACATTTATACGAAATTTTTTCCTATACTGCCATGTTAAAAATTTAGAAAAAATACGATCACAGCGCCACCTGTTGAGCGATTGATCCCCAAATCTAATCAGCCTCAGTTTATGTCAGGGGCCAACTAAATACCAAGTCTGGTTAAATTTCGTTAAAAAAAAAAAAAAAAAAGATTTTTTTTTTCAAAGTTTTTTTTCGTTAAGAGTAAAAAAAATCGATAACTTTGTTTTAAATTATCACAGATTTATAGTTCAACCATTCGTTTTAAAGGTATTGACGAGACCTTTCGAAAGATACCCATCTTGAAAATTTACTCCCTTCGAGGGGGGACTTCCCCCCCCACGGGGGGTGGCGAGGCTCCTACGCATACAAAATTTTTTTCCCAGTTGACTATCTATATTTTAAATAATTCTTGTAAGTTTCATAATGATTACTAAAAAATAATTCTCTTTATGCACATTTATACAAAATTTTGTCCTATATCACCATGTTAAAAATTTAGAAAAAGCGGGATGGCAACGCAACCTGTAAGACAATTTTTACCAAAAGTTGATAGGCACTAATTTATGTCAAGGTACAACTACATACCAATTTGTATGAAATTCTGAGCAGTAGTTCTTGAGATACAGTTGCCACAAAATGTTGTCACACACACACACACACACACACAGACAGACAGACAGACAGACAGGCAGACAGACATTTTCTAACTAGTATGTTGTGGCCACCACATGACTTTCTTCTATCTTTTCCTATACAAATTCACTCAGTAACAATAATTAAAAAAAAAAAAAAAAAAAAAAAAAAAAAAAAAAGTGGGACTTTGACAAAATTTTGGGTAAAATGTGAAAATTATTCTAAGTTTGTCAAAACACGGAAACCGTGGGATTTTCACAAAATTGGGGGGAAAATGCAAAAGTTTGTTTAAGTTTGTCAGAACACGGAAACCGTAGGACTTTGACAAAATTAGGGGAAAAAAGCAAAAATTAGTTTTAGTTTGTCAGAACACGGAAACCGTGGGAGTTTGATAGAATTAAGGGGAGAGGGAAAAAAAAAGTGGGACTTTAACAAATTTTCACATTTTACCCAAAATTTTGTCTAAGTCCCACTTTTTTTTTTCCTCTCCCCTTAATTCTATCAAACTCCCACGGTTTCCGTGTTCTGACAAACTTAAACAAATTTTTGCATTTTTCCCCCAATTTTGTCAAAGTCCCACGGTTTCCGTGTTTTGACAAACTTAGAATAATTTTCACATTTTACCCAAAATTTTGTCAAAGTTTGTCAAAACATGGAAACCGTGGGACTTTGACAAAATTAGGGGAAAAAAGAAAAAATTAGTTTAAGTTTGTCAGGACACGGAAACCGTGGGAGTTTGATAAAATTAAGGGGAGAAAAAAAAAAAAAAGATTTTTTTTCTAAGTTTTTTTTCGTAAAAAGTAAAAAAAAATCGATAACTTTGTTTTAAATTATCACAGATTTATAGTTCAACCATTCGTTTTAAAGGTACTGACGAGACCTTTCGAAAGATACCCATCTTGAAAATTTTTGCACTATATCACCCTGTTAAAAATTTAGAAAAAGCGGGATGGCAACGCAACCTGTAAGACGATTTTTACCAAAAGTTGATAGGCACTAATTTATGTCAAGGTGCAACTACATACCAATTTGTATGAAATTCTGTGCAGTAGTTCCAGAGATACAGTTGCCACAAAATTTTGTCACACACACACACAGACAGACAGACAGACAGACAGACAGACATTTTCTAAAAATGGTAAAATCGTGTTCTACATCTCTCAAAACGTGTAAATCCATCAAAAACCCGAAATCGAAAATTTTTACGAATCCAATACTTTCTTCTATTGAAGATAGAAGAAAGTAAAAATGGTCAAATCGTGTTCTACAGCTCTCAAAACGTGTAAATTCATCAAAAACCCGAGGTCGAAAATTTTTACGAATCCAATACTTTCTCTATATTACATATAGAAGAAAGTAAAATGCAGTTTTTGAAAATGTATTCTTAATGATCATTCAGATAAAGTAAGTAAAATAATAATAATAAATACAGTCGGCAGCATAATGTTTCGAGCACTAGCCAATAATTCCTATATTAAAAAAGTACACTTAAGACTGTTTTGTTAAATAAATCCTTGTCGAATCATGTTCTTAGACTGACTAAGAACATGACTCGATAAGGATTTATTTAACAAAGCAGTATTAAATGTACTTTTTTTAGACAGGGATTATTGCTTGTGCTCGAATAATTTTGCAGCCGACTGTATGTATGTATATATTTGTGGTAATATTTTATAATAATGATAAAATTTGCTCAACATAAAAAAGTAAGAACTATTGTTTATATTTAAATTTACATAAATATACTTTAAATGTAATTTTTGTAAAATCATTTTGTTCCACTTACTGACAGAAATAGTTTAGAATATTTATCTATTTAAGAATTGAACTGTATAAAGGATCTACATGGTTATCTTTTAATAATTCTGTATGACGAAAAATTGTAGGATAAGAAATTATAAACTTTGGAGTACTTTAAAGAGTCATACATAAAAATTGACAACTTGCTGAAAAAGGGAAAAAGGAGTTATGTAAACTGAATAAATTAAAACATTGGTATAGTAATAGTATTACGAAAAAAGTGGATAGATAAAAAATCAATTTTTCTACGCTTAACAAAATATTTCCTTCAACCAATATTTGATTCATTATTTTATTACATTCTCACTATTGTACTGTAATAAATATGTAGTTACATATCATAAACCATAGCCAATTTAACATGTATGCTTACTCAAGTCATTAAGAAGTACGAAAATGTGTTTTATTGTTTTAAGTCCAAGCAAATTACGAACAGCGAAGGTGATGGGTTTAACTCCTTCTTGTATGAAAGATTGGTTTAAAATTTTAGAATCTCTATATATTAAAAAAAATTCACTGTCACTGGCGTTAATTTTTTTTTTGTCTGTGACAGCACCTTCTAACGGAGGGCAGGGTCCTTCGCGTCATTATAGGTATCAATATATTCCGAGTACTCCAAGGGAGTTATTTCAGCCGCTTGGAAATTTCTATCATTTTAATTAAAGAAGTTATTAACTAAAAACGACAAGTTTATGAAGGTACTCTATTCGCCATTTTGAAAAAAGTTTCTCCCAGTGACGTTGTTCATCTGTCATGAAGTCATTTTACACGAGAAAATTAAAATACGATTCATAGTTGTACGTAGGTAGGTAGGTTAGTTTGATTTAACGTCGCACCAATACTGCGCTATGGGTAATTGGCGACGGTCTGGGACGCACCGCTAGAGATGTTCCGGAGACATGTCATCACAATTTTGAACCTTCACGGAGGGGATCCCCCTCCGCTTTGGTGATCCCCAGAGGTATAGTGGGGATGGGAACATGGAGAACTTTGCGACCACAACAGATTTTATGTGCACCAGCCACCATTAGTGTACACGACAGCCTTTGGCCGGCTCAAGTATCGAATCGGCAATCTTCCAATTAGGGTAACGACACCAGTGCTCGTCACTCTTAAGGCATTATTTTTAAAATGTTTGTTTTTTTTCGCTTGGTATTCGTGTGGTATTCATGTATCAATATTATACTTTGGTCTATTTTATACACTGATTCTTCTAGTTGTTGTTAGACACTTTCAATTTTTCAATACATTAAGCCAAATTGAAAAAATAAAAAATAAAAATTGAACCTATAAAAATGCACCAGTGCTCGTCACTTGAAAAATGAGTTTCACCAGTAGTCGTCAGGTGTTTGCACCAGTGGTCGTCATGTAAATAAAACGCAACAATTTGCTGACTAGTTTGATTTTAATTGCGATTTTACAAACTTATTTATGATTTTACTTATGATTTTACAAAAACTTATATAAAATGCATAAAAAGTGCTTAAATGGTACTTATAGTTTATAACTAATTAGTATGAAGCAACTTTAAAACATCACTTAAATACATCTTCGCAAAAGCATGACATCATAAAAATTTAAAATACATTAGACAGATTTATGGAGTAATCACGACTGCTTTTCTAAAATATATAACAGAAAACTAGGAAAAGCTCTTTATAACTAGATATGTTTATGTGACATTGTTTAATTTTTCCAGCAAAATAATATGGAAAATTTTAGGTGGTTTGAAATAATAGAATATAGTGAATTAAAGGTACCACGACTGATTTTATTTAAACAAGCTATACAAAAGTTACAAGTGCAATAAAGTTCACGTTCTTGAGGTTAAAATACATTTGTTTACATTTACGAATACCCCTGACAACTACTGGTGCCGATAGTCTAATGAAAACAAAAATTATACTATCATAATTCTAAACAAAAATACAGTATTTTTCATCAAACAAGTTACCCAGTTATTAAAAATGTTTAAACACCAGTGTTCGTCAGGGGTGACGAGCACTGGTAAAACGTGCAAAATATGCACCAGTAGTCGTCATACCTTAAAAACCTTTATAGTATGTCAAATTTTAAAAAGTTGCACATAAATCGTATTTCATAAACATTACATACAATGCTTTATGAGCAATGTCAAATGCAGCAAACAACAAAATATATCAAGAAATGTGTATCTATTCCCTTAATCATTTGCTTTACGTTTACTCAATCCAATTATAATTTAGCGTATACTTCCCTTATTTTGCCTCTCCCTACTCTTCCCCAATACTTTGGAGAATCTTGTACGGGTAGATTCAAATCCATACAGGTTATAAAACACTTATTTTAACACTTTTTTTAAGAGGGTGACTACTACTGGTGCAGATTTTAAGGGTGACGAGCACTGGTGTCTTTACTTTACCCTACGTGCTCCGCGCTTTACCGACTGGGGTACCGCGGCCTGAAACCATGCATGTAAAAAACACAGAAAATAAATATCAAATTTTTTTCTATACTTCTAGAAAATTAATCTTCTTACACGGGAAAATTAAAATATTATCCATGGTTGTAGGTAGGTAGACAATTAGGTAGGTTGTGATTGACGTCATACCATTACTGCGCTATGGATAATTGGCGACGGTCTGGGACGCACCCCTACGGATGTTCCGGAGACATGCCACCACAGTTTTGACCCTACACGAAGGGGATAGCTCCCCAGCTTCAGTGGCCCCCAGAGGTATAATTTTGATGGGAACTCGGAGGATATTGTGGCCACGACATATTTTACGTGCACCAGCCACCATTAGTGTACACGACGGTCTTTTGTCGGCTCGAGAACCGAACCCACAATCTTCCAATTACGAGCTCGGCGCTCTACCGACTGGCGTACCGTGGTCCGGATTTAAGGTTGTAAAAAAGAAATACAAAGTGTCATATACTAAAGCTGTAATGCAAAAGGGTCTAGATAATTTGATTTTCTTTCTATTAATATACATATATATATATATATAAACATTATGTATTTCAATTTGACATTGAATATGAGGATTTCCATAATTTTCTGCTCTTGTCTTCTAATATGCACTATTAATATACTTTTTTTTCAGTGAAAGCTGCAAATAGGCGGGCAGAGTTCTGCATGTGTCAATAAGTAAACTGAGTTGGGGAGGAGGCAAAGCCTCCTTCGGGGGTTGATGAGCTGAGCGAGCAGGGGGCAGAGCCCCCTAGTAACTTAAAAAAATTGTTTTTCTGTATTAACTTAAGACATAGCAACATAAAAATTTAGTTTTTAAACAAATTATTTCCTTAATAATCTGTTATATAATATTTTCTTTAAAATATTATTTTAGAAATTTTTATGAGGAAACTGTAATGCAATCGGCAGCAAAAGTATCCGAGCACTAGCAAAAGTTCTTAGATAAGAAAAATACACTTAATACAGTTTTGTTAAATAAATACTTCTCGAATCCTGTTCTTAGTCAGTCTAAAAACACGATTCGACAAGGATTTATTTAACAAAACAGTATTAAGTGTACCTTTTTTATAGAGGAATTTTTGCTAGTGCTCGGATACTTTTGCTGCCGACTGTAAGAAGAAAGTATTGAATTCGTGAAAATTTTAGAACCCCAGTATGGATTTACACGTTTCAAGAGGTCTAGAACATGATTTGACATTTTTTAGAAAATATTTGTCTGTCTGTGTGTCTGCGTGTATTACACATTTTGTGGACGCTGTATCTCGCGAACCAATGAATGAAATTTAATCAAACTTGTTATTTAGTTGGACCCTGATATAAACTGGCGTTGTTTAGATTTGGAGATCAATCGCTGTACAGGTGACGCTGTAATATTATTTTTTCTAAATTTTTAACTTGGCATATAGGACAAAATTTCCTATAAAATTACATAATGAGATTTATTTTTAACGTATATGATTGTAAAATAATGTGAATTATTGATAATAGTAGTAGTAAACTAGGAAAAAATGTTTGTGCATGTGGGAGAATTGCTTTTTTCCTCTTGGGGTGTAACTTTTCAATATGGGTATCTTTCGAATGCTGTCATCAATCCTTTTCAAACGAATGGTTGAACCATAAATATGTGATATTCTAAAATAAAATCCTCCCATCTCTCTTCCGCTTCTGTCTTGTTGCCACACTAAAAAAACAAAATATAGTTCTTTTTACTTTCTTCTGTATATACAGTCGGCAGCAAAAGTATCCGAGCACTAGCAAAAATCCCTATGTAAAAAAAGTACACTTAATACAGATTTCTTAAATAAATCCTTCTCGAATCCTGTTCTTAGTCAGTCTAAAAACATGATTCGACAAGGATTTATTTAACAAAACAGTATTAAGTGTACTTTTTTTTATATAGTAATTTTGCTAGTGCTCGTATACTTTTGCTGCCGAATGTATATAACACAATGGTTTAACTCAAAAGTACTGCTATAAAATATTTTTTTGAAATTTAATACCCCAAATGAATGTAGCATGTCAAATTAAGTTAGAAAAATTCTTATTGGTGAATGAGTAAACGTGAAACAATTTTTTAGATGTACATTTTAGATGTCGAAATTTTCCATTAAATAGTCATGAACCTGATACACGGCTGTCTTGATGCACAGCTGTCTTGCTCACATTTACACCTCGAACTTATTTGACGTTCAGAAAATCCAATTTTATGCATGGTCAATATTTCTGACCTATTTGTAACAGTAAGTGAAGGTTTTTTACCCATTACAATGATTACACAACAGCACTGTCTACGACAAAATCCAATAAACAACTGCCGATAAACGTTCTTGCCTCCTTTATTTATAGTAATAGAATGCATCTGATGCAACCAGCACATGAGATGACGCAATAATATGCGCTAATGATGCAATGTGTTAAAATACTGAAAATCGGCTACTGACTGTATATATCTATATATACAGTCGGTAACAAAAGTGTCCGAACACTAGCGAAAATTCATATGTAAAAAAAGTACACTTCATACGGTTTTGTTAAATAAATCCTTGTCGAATCATGTTCTTATACTGACTAAGAACAGGATTCGACAAGGGATTATTTAACAAAACCGTATGAAGTGTACTTTTTTATATAGGAATTTTTGCTATTGTTCGGACACTTTTGTTACCGACTGTATATATATATATATATATATTAGAAGTAATAGCCAATCAGATTTATTTATTTGCATATGTAGGGGTATCAGAGATTGAAAATTTTAACCTGTTAACTTTCAAAAGAATTCATGAATAACTGTAAAAGAAATGGTTGAACCATAGATATGTGATAATTTAAAACAATGCTATCGATTAAAAAAAAAAAAAAAAAAAAAAAAAACTTCATTTTTATATATCGACTTTCTGTCACAATTTCGTGTTATATTTCTCTAAGCTAAGAAACGCCAACATTCATCACGGAAAATACTTTTGATGAATAATAATTTTAATAAATAATTTGCAGTGTTTGAAATTATATAGGAAAACTAGCAGACCCGGCCACGCGTTGCTGTGACTAAGTTATACGTTGAATTATACGGCTGTAAACTATTTAGTACAGTTAAATTATTATTTAAGAACAAAGACGAAAACGTTGTAGCCGATGTAAAAACCCACAGGGTTGAGATTTGAAACTTAGGTCAAAATTTGGAAGCGATTGATAAAAATTTTCGTAGTGTTGATATTAAGCACAAATTAATTTTATTGTAGGGTCCTATAAATTTTAATGGAGAAGTGATATATATTATTTCTAATGCTACTTTGGATAAAATTGCTAAAATGACTAATATATAAATTAAATTCTATTAAAATTCTATTAAAATAAAAGTATAAAAGAAACAGACGATTTTAAAATCAATTTTTATGGAGGAGTGAAATATAATATATGCTATAATGGATAATTTTACTATTAAATGACCTCATCATTTTAAATATTTTAAAGAGGGCAACAGCTGTAGTTATAAAAGGGAAAAAAATAAGGCTAAACCAGAAAAATAAGTAAATTTGATAAATATTTTAAAACTTTAAAATTGGAAATCTTATGAAATATTGGACATTTAAAGTAAATACATGTATCATTTTAAATACAAAAAGATTTTGGAAAAGTTTAGTGTATTTTAACGAAGTGATGAGAAGTTTTTGAGTATGTTAAAATTTTAATAGTAAATTCAAGTAAATAAAGATGGGAAACATTGAGGATTAAGATAAGAATAATTATAAGATTTAAAAAAAAAAAAAAAAAAAAAACTTTTTATATACCATGCTTTTAAATTTTAATATACTAATAATATACAAATTAAAAGGAAAATGATAAATATTCTATCATAGTTTGAAGTCAAATTTGTTTTCAAATGTCTAAATAAAATATCTGATGTAAGATACTAATATTTTGCAGCGGAATAGATTTCATTTGTGTCATCCTTGGCGAAAAAAAAAAGAATATCGCCAAATTATCTGGCGAAAATATTTAATTCCTTTCAAAAATCATGGTTATTTTAACAACTTATATTAAAAGAGTAATGAATAATATGAAACAATATTTCGTACAATACATATTACATGTCATACATACGTACAATGAATAATACATATTACATTTCGTACAATGCATACATCTGGCATGTATATTTTCGTGTTACGCTTTTGATCGCCAAATAATAATAATAATAATAAAAAAAGCCAAGGGCGACAGAGTTTAAAAATTTAAAATTAAAATTTTGTCAATTTGACAGCAAAATAATTCAATCTAACACCCGCGATAACTAATACATATCTATACCCAAATATAAGGATTAAAATCGGGAAATAAATTTCCTCGATTTTTAATAATTTCTTACAAAATATCCAGTGGGCAATTAACATAGGAAATCTTTTTCTTGGCTGCACAGACGGTCAGTGAGTCACACTTCGCTTGCGTATAGAACTCATAGATATAGTATAGCATATATAGAATAGAGTGATCATTGGGGAGAAAAAAGTTATTCCTTTTCATTTGGGAAAAGACGACGTTTTTACCAAAATATGGCCGTCTTTCCCCGAGTGAATACACACGGGAATACATACTAATATTTTAGCAAATAAAATTTATGAATAATTTATTTGCTAAAGGGGAATGGAAGACTCCAGATACAGTTTCAAATTCATATTTCTTTCTTTCTTTTCTTTTTCTTTTCTTTTTTTTTTTTTTTTTTTTTTTTTTTTCAATACCACTTAATGGCTGTTTCCAAAGCTTTTATTTTTTATCTTTTTTCGGCATCAAAAATCTTTCTACGATAACATGGGGATGAGAGATCTATATATATTACTATATCTATGATAGAACTACATTAGCACTTTATCAATGTGTATAAAATCTTTAAATTGATTATGACGTCAATTTTCGTGAGATGCATAATTTAACTTTTTATAATTTTTTAACGTTCACGTTTGATTAAATGTATTTATTTTTATGTCGAAAGAAAATGAACTCGTATTTTTTTTTTTTTTTTTTTTTTTTTTTTTTTTGCAACAATTAAATTAATGGAACTCACAGATATTTTGGAGTAACTTTAATAAAGGTCTATAATTAACAAATAATTGCAATAAAACAATATTGTGACAATAAATTGAGATAAAAACTATCCTATCTCTCAAGTTGGATCAAACTGCACACAGTGTGCAAAATTTCATCAAAATCAGTTCCTTAGTTTAGAAGTTTACCCCGGACAAACATCGTGACACGTAATTTATATATATATACAGATTAAATTATAAAGTTTTGATCAATGAAGCACAAATAAGTAAAAAACAGGATTAATTTCACTGTATTATCTTCATTATAATATGAATTCAATTTACACTTCAGTCTAAGTAACACGTGGCCGGCTATGCTAACACCAAAAATTTAAAAAGTGGAAATAATTGAATTATACGAAATTTATTAATAGGTTAAAAAGTTGAAGATTCTTTGTGTAGATGGCAGCACCAAATATATTTCAGCTTTCATTTCAACCCAGTCGAAAGGTATCGACATCTGTTAGAATCATTTGGAGTTAACAGATAATTGTGACTGTCAAATAATAACAGACAAATAATTAGCAATAAATTAAAATTGCGACTATAATTTGAGATTTAAACTATCCTATCTCTCAAGTTGGATCGAACTGCACATGGTGTGCGAATTTTATTATAATCGGTTAAGTGGTTTAGGAGTCCATTGAGGACAAACATTGTGACACGAGATTTATATATATTAAGATATGGGAAATGTTGTATTGGTCATAACAAATTAGATTTCATTTTTTATTGTTATTAGAGATATTTAGTAATCTGTAAATAAAGTATGGAATTTTCTTTTAAGGTTTTAATAGCTTAAAAATTGTTTAGTTATTTTTTTAAAGTTTGATAACAACAATTTTTATTATAGTTTATCTCATTTTTTGTTACGGTTATAAACAAAATTTACATACTCTTTATAATCTATAAGCACTTCTAATACATTCTTTACTATGTTTTTAATCTACGAGATTAAGGTTTCATAATACCACTTGACAAAAAATGAAAATTCTCGTTTTTTTTTTTTATTATAGTGGTGGAGGATGTGAAAGCATTAGGAACAAAAAGTAACAGGATAAAAAAAAAGCTCCTGTGATGCGAAAGGATTAAAATGAGGGTTTTTCTTTCCCTATAAAAAGTACATGAATAAAGCATAAATTTTCAAAAATCTCACAGCACCAGCTAAGCCCAAATATAAAACCTAATTCGCCCTTTTTTGCTACTACAATTTTAATACTTAAATCGCTTATTTTTATTATTTACTATTATTAATTTTTTAATAAATAAAAATACTTGCTTCATGAAACATAGAATTAAAGGGCAGTAAATAATTATTTTTCTCTTTCAAAAACCCTTTGTTTGCTTTCTTTTATATACAATAATAAGTATTTGATTCGTGAAGAATTTTGACTTCGATTTTTCGATGGATTTACACTTTTTAAGATATCCTGAATACGATTTGAACTTCTTTTTTATAGAAAATATCTGTCTGTGTGCCGTGTGATAAAAATTTTAAAACTGCTCTAGATCTAGATCTTGAAAAAAAAAAAAAAAAAAAAAAAACATTTTTTTTTTTTTTTTTTTTTTTTTTTTTTTTCAAATGAAATTTCATATTTAGTTGCAACTTGATATAAACGTTGTCTGCCAACTTTTGGTACATATCGTTCATCAGTTTGTGATGTCATCGGATTTTCATAACTTTCAATATAGCAGCATAAGACAAAATTTCGTATAAATATATGTAACGATGATTATTTTTAATTTATAACTGTAAAATTTAGACAAAAATATTTATAATAGTAATAGTTAACTGAGATAAAATTTTTGTATATGTAGGAGCATCCCATATCTACAAAGCTTTTCTCGCCATTTACGTATATATATATATATATCTTTTTCTGGTTTTTTCAATGTAAAATCCAGTGATAATCATTTCAATGTAAATTATGTGAATTTGTATATGAAAATAAAAAAGTAAGTTTTTTTGTAGTAAACACAACATACTAGTTTTATTTTTGTTGTTGAAAAAGTTTTGTTAATTTTTCGAGATTTGAAAATGTGTAATATGATTATATTAAATACGAAAATACTAAACTCTCTGCCAACTAATTCGAAACCAATTATATTATTTGCTCTAAACTTGGTAAAAGAAAGAGTTTTTTTTTTTGGTAACTACTGCTGTCGTGTACGTAATACAGTGATAACAGGCAAAACCTTGGTTCTTTTTTCGTATACGTTTAATTAGGTTTAGTGTAATCTGTAAGCAGCTGTAAGTGCACATTTATAACTTCTCACTTTGGTTGCTGTAGACTTTTAAACTAAAAATACAAAGGAGCTAAAAATATAATTTTATGGGTTTCATACAAATACAGGCGGAAAAATAACTACATATTAAAATTAAAGTCATGTGCCGTCAAAAGAAACTTCTTGAAGGTTGAAAAATAAATAAATAAATAAATAAACAAATAAAATAAAATAAATAAAAATAAAAATAAATAAATAATAATAACAATTCTAAAATGATTATTAAAAAGGAAAGTTATAAGTATAGAATAAAGAGGCTATTTTTCTATCAATTATAAATCAGCATTGCTAATTATATACTTAATTTTCATGAAGCAAAAGCTGTAATTCTTTCCTGATAAATCTGAATTTGTAAAAACAAATAAAACTGTTTTTGAAAAAAATGTATTAGTATTTATATTAATATTTTTCATTTAGATTGTTTTTTTATTCCCTAGCATGCTGCATTTTGTTTATGCATATTTTACATTGGTTACATTGGTCTCTCACTGTGGATCCCAAACCGTGTGTTTATAGGGATTTTTGGTCCCACAAAATTTTTTTTTCTAGTTGCCTTACATATTTTTTTAATATTTCCCAACTACACATACGCGAGCAATTTTCCCAGTATAAAGTTTTACGCTGAAAGTTTTCTGCTCAAATTTTGCCATCCAATCTGAGAACTTTTATTATTTTAAAAAGTATTTCTTTTGTTTACTTCTATCTATACATTTAAAATTATGTTATATTTATAGGTTTTATTTTTTATCATAAGAATTAAGGGGCCTTATACTTTTTTAAATATTTTATTGAAATAGTTTACAAGTTTCTCAAATTCTTTTTAAAATAATACAAAAGTTTGTACAATGTTGATGGCATTTTTCAGATTTCAAATAAATATCATGTTTAATTGAATTTAGTTCATTGATTCGTGAGATACAGTTTCCACAAAATTTATTAGACGTTTTCTAAAAATGGCCAAACTTTTTCAGGAAACCTGAAAATGTGTAAATCCTTCAAAAACAAGAGATAAAAAATTTTCACGAGTCCGTACTTTCTTCTCACATATGTAGAAGAAAATAATAAATACAAATTATCAATGTAGCAAAATTTTGCAGTGTTGTTTCACTTTCCTTAAGATAACTTAATTTAAAACTTACATATTAACATCCAACTAGCATTAAAATGTTTCTAAAAGTTTATTCTATAGACTCAATTAATTATATAAAAATTCTGTTGGATAAAGTATTTAAAAGAATTTTGAAAAGCTGAAAACTGCAGAAATGTATGAAAAATTTTTAATAACTTATCATTAAAAATAATGAAAATATTTAATTATCCTAAATATATTAATTCATTCTATAGACTGCGTTTAATGTGAACATTTTAATGCAAGTTATACATTAATATGTAAATTCTAAATAAAGTTATCTTACTGATCGGAAAATAACATTGAAACATTTTGCTACATTGATAATTTGTTTTCTTTGTTTCACTGTAATTAATTCAGAGCGTCAAATTAATGATTTTTCAAAAGACGAAACATACTTTAAACATCACACTAATTTTTATATCATTTTAATAAACACTAGCATAATTTTAATTAGAACTAGCTCTTGTGACCATTTGAAAAAGACTACTACCTTATTTGCACTAAAACATTTTGAAAAGTATAAGACACATTAACGAGTAAAAATTTGTAATGAATTTCGTTAGTTATAATCGATATCTAAATGAAGGTACTTACTTGAAAAATAGTAGTGTAAAACAATTACTAAGAAAGAAATTTACAATGTAAAGAAATTTACGGTTTTATCTACTTTGCATTCTTATTCGTTCAGAATCCCAAAAGAAAAAGAAGAAAAAAGAAAAAAAGAATTGTAGTTTTCTCTCTCTCTCTCTATTTCTATTTTCTTTCTTTCTTTCTTTTTTTTTTTTTTTTTTTTTTTAATTTAAGTTTGTCTATAGGGAAATGTTTGAAACAAAGTTCTTTCTTTGTAAAATACTTTTGTGGAAGTAATTCTTCAAAGGTGTTTGAGATTTACAAACTTTTACTTTAACTTGACGCTTTTTTTAAAATTAAATTTCTTAAAAATAGCTAATTTAAATTTTATATAAAGTTCGGGATTTGCTGAAAATAGTCGTTGAACCTTAACCAAATAATCAGTCTTTCCTCTAATATGTTGTATTTGGTAAAAGTTCTTTCTAAATTAAAATTAGTTTTCTTTTTGTACTTTGTGAAATTATAAGAAAGAAAAAAGTAAAAGTTTTGTAGCTGTTCAATTGTAATATGAAATAGACAGCAATATTTAAAATTTATGTGTGAAATTTATTAGAAATTTTATAATTTTATTAAGTAGATTGCAATTGAATGTATTTTAAAAGCCATATCTTAACAAATTTGTATGTCTCATATTCTAAAAGGTGTTTAAAGAAGTTTCAGTAAGTCTTTAAAAATATAAATGAAAAAATTTGTTTGTTTTTTTACCTTACATTCTAAAAAATTGCGACACTTTGAAATTTTTTTAAGTAATTTTTTTTTTCAAAAGTAATTTAAGTGACGATCCATACTATGTTATTATTATTATTTTTTTTTTGTAATGAACATTAAAGTGATTATTTCAACTACATGAACCGATGTTTAAATTTTAATGTTCTCATCAAAAACGCTACTAGAAATCTTAGTTGAAAGTTAAAAAATTTAATCATGTAAAGCAATTTCTGACCTGTTGAAAAATGAATATTCTCAAATTTAATTAAATTCTTTTTGCCGTTCAGTCTTAAAATTTATTTTTATTTTAACCACCTTTTAGAAACTGTTCACTTGTGAGCTTGTTTACCATGAATTCTTTACAGCCATTGCTAAGTTCTGGGGGAAAAAAAAAGTAATAAAACATAGCTGCCAACATTTTGAATTTTTAAATCATATTTGACAGAGAAACGCCATATTACTTTTCTGCGATTAAATAAATTGTAAAACATTTTAGAAAATATTTGGTATTGGTGTTCGGGTTAAGGCCAATTGTCTACACCAAGAACCTAGGCCTAAGGGGGATATGCCCTCCGTGAGGGCCATTCTAAGCAGTTCTAGCCCGTATTCAAACGTTGGTAATAAAACCAAAAGAGAATAACTACTAAAGATTTATTCATTGTAGGACGAATTATTTTACCAAAATAGCATTTTCCAATTACGAAATTTGCTAAAGCGCAGGTACAACACTCCTTTGAATTCATCATCAAGCGTGTTTCGGAAAAAAAAAAAAAAAAAAAAACTCCGAATGGCTAGGTTACGAGTGAAACTTCCAACAGAAGCTGGCATTTAAGTACCGTCTTCCATCTTCGAGAGTAGAATCTCTTGATCACTACTGGGGCCTGAATATTTCTGGTATAACGTCTTTTAGGTAAAACAGGAGGACTGATAGGTGTGCTAAAGCGACTGTTCGCTGCTTTCATGCATACATCGAACTTCTTTACCCATTCACAATAATAGGATATTTACAAGGCTTTTAGCGATTCCTGAATTGAGTACTTTTTTTATATAGTAGGCTTCAGTAATTGTTTGGAATGCTTTTCTTCTATTGAAGTATACGAATATTGCTACAAAGAAAAAAAAAAGTTCTGTTCAGTTAAAGGGACCGCTAAAAGCTCTGTTATTGGGTTCACTGTTAATTCACGTGTAAGGTAAATAAATTGAAACGACTTAAGTTTATAAAACTGATAGTGGGAAGTAATAAAGATTAAAAAGATGAAAATAATACTTTTTTTTTTTAAAAATAATTTTCGAGTTTTGAATACACGAAATTTGAGTCTAATATGATTGCATATAATAGTTTATACAAAATGCAAAATTATGGAAGTTATATTGCATTTTGAGTTACAACTGATGTTACATCAAACTTGGTTCAACCTAGCCTCAGGTTTCCAACGGACTAAATTCATTTTTGGTCTCCCTTTACATATTCAAATTTGTTATAAATAAATCTTTATAGTGCGGTTCAATTTCTAATTTTTTTTTTTTTTTTTTTTTAGTTATGAAACACTACAAAACACATATTTTGAATATGTAGAATTAAGCAAACGAACTTATTAAAGAAATATATATAATAGAAAATCTCTTTAACGGATTTTCTTTTCCTCTTTGCGAATTTTTTACTCCTCTTAACAAAAGTGAAAATACATGAAAGAGAAAGTTTTGTTCCGAATAAAAAAACGTTATAGTAACTAAAGAAACTCGTTAAAATTGCATATCAAAATTACTCTGCTTAAAGACTGTATTCTCATTCAGTTAAAAAAAGGGGAAAAATTCCAGTTTTTTTTTTTTTTTTTTTTTTTTTTAAACAGTTTTGCGCCATTTAGCAGTCAATAAAAAGTTTTTTATTGACTGCCTCTTATTCACTTTTGAAAGTAGTTATATTTTTTAGAGAACGTACTTTCGAAGTCTATAGAAATATTATTTTATATTGTCTCTAATTATTCAGTTTAGTACTTTTTTAAAAAGAGAATATTAAATTAAGAATAAGATTTTTGACTTTGTTAAACATTTAAAAAAGTATTCATTTAGGATAAATGATTTCGGAATAATGATAGTAATTCAAACCTATTTGAATATCGTAATTATAATCTGTTTGTGGCGCTTACATTACTTTCTCCTATCCTGCATACCTATATAAAGATTATTACAATTTAAAGTGTATTATTAGAGATGCTGTGTTTGACTATATCCGACGTATTTTAAAAATAATTAAAAATTGTTATAGAAATAGTTTTATTCGCTACAAACTACCGTGCGAATGGAGCTACCGCTCATTCCTTCAATATTCTTTTTGAACAATGCAGTTATATTTAGAAAAAAAAAAAAAAATAAACTGTTGTTAAAAAAAAAAAAAAAAAAAAAAAAAAAAAAAATCAAAGAATTTTCTCGAAGACCACTCTTTAAAATATATATTGGCTATAAATTGCATATATGTAACTGTAAATGTAATAAATCGGTAATTATGTATAATTACCGGTGATGATTTATAATCACCACTAAACTTGGTAAATGTGATAAATTAAACATATTTACTGGTTAGTTTATAAAATCCCCAACTCGTAATGGGGAATACAATAAAAGTCCATAACTTTTGTAAAATTCGTTCAGTTTGCTTAGCTGCATGGCTTCTGTCACGACGTACGCCGTTGCTAAGCAACGCGGGTTCGTGGACAGTTATTGACGGCCTCTGTTGATGTCAGATGCACATGATTTCAGTAGTATTTCTAATTTCGTGCTGGATACACTTTTTTTTTCGCTATGCTCTCGTTTTTTAATAAAATATTGAATAATGGACGATATACAAAATTTTGTACTGCAGCAGCCAGTATTACGCACGTCTGTACGCTTCGCGTACACGAAAAAAAAATCACTGAATACCCCTATATCAAAATGCATGAATCTGAAAAATATGCAAAATTTTGTATTGCAACAGCCAGCATTACGCACGTCTGTACACTCCGTGTACATGAAAACCAAACAGAAACGTCACTGAATACCCCTGTTTCAAAATGCATGAATCTGAAAACTATGCAAAATTTTGTGCTGCAACAGCCAGCATTACGCACGCCTGCACGCTTGGCGTACATTTAATATATATATATATATATATATATATATATATATATATATACTGAATACTCCTATCTCGAAATGCATGAATCTGAATTTATTACATTCCACATGACGAGTTGGGGATTTTATAAACTAACCGGTAAATGTGATAAATATTCAATATTTTATCACATTTACCAAATTTAGTGGTGATTATGAATAACCACCGGATTATTCCCTTTTACCGTAGCATATACATCATATAGCGTTCTAAAATTTAGAGCTCTAAGAAAAAAGCAACTTGATATGCAAATCAAGCAACTTCCAATTATATCCCTAACATATTGGAATTCTTTTGTGTGACCCTGTAAATGAGGGATAAAGTCTTTTAATATTGTTCTTTATAAGAAGCATTTTTTTGTCCTTAAAAAAAAAAAAAATGAATGTAAATTTAATTTTGTTTGATTCAGTCTGTTAAAATGTTCAAAAAAAAAAAAAAAAAAAAAAAAAAAAATCGTTCATAGTGTATTTGAAATTTTTGTTTGTCCTTGTATATGTTGTCCAATTTGTCTGATCTCAGAAAATGTTTCAAATAATATATCATGTGATATATTCATAAAGTACTGAACTTGAGTTTCTTGTCACTTCCATCACCCTACTACCGTAGGCAATGGAAGTATTGTATTCTGTTCAAAAATTCGATATCGTGTTTTCACCTGATTTACACGTTTTAAGGCCTCCTGAGTCCAAAAAAGTAGTTTTTGGCAATTGGTCAGTGTGTGTGTATATACATGTGTATGTATGTATGTGTGGAATTTTCTGGCTATCATATCTCCGAAACTAATAAAGATAGAACTACGAAACTTCAGAATTGATACAGGTCTGGTGTACAGATAAATTTCTAGAATTTTGGTGAAAATTGGAAAACCGGAAGTGGGTCATCGGAAACCGGAAGTGTAGGAGTAAGTCCATATCTCAAAAACGGCTCAAACGATTTTCTTCAAAATTGCTACTTAAATACTCTATTAAATGTTCTTTCGAAGGATGTAGTTGGTTAGTTCAGGAAAACTGATAGGCGTCCTGTATAAATAGCTGAATTTCGCGCATCGCAAGTGCGTTCTTTTAAAAATGATTGTACGGGTCTTTTCCAAACTCGTCATATTAACTGCCTCTTAAATACCCTTTTGTATGTAATTATTGTTTTCCGGTCAATAATTAAGCATATCAAGTTTTAGTAAAAGTTGGTGTCTCAAAATACGGCTCTAACGATTTGAAATTTTTGTTTGTCCTTGTATATCTTGTCCAGTTTGTCCGAACTCAGAAAATGTTTCAAATATCATGTGATACATTCATAAAGTACTGAACTTGAGTTTCTTGCTAATATCTGTTTTTGAGTTATGCTATTAACAGACACACATACATACAGACCAACCTGATAACTTGATTTTTAAACCCGAGATAAATAAACCTGATTTTTAAATTCAAGTGACCTGGAAACATGAACTATTGCGAACAATACTGTATACAGATTAAAAAAAAAATAATAATAATAATAAAAAAAAAAAAATAAATAAATAAATAAAAAAATAAATAAATAAATAAAGAAGAAGAAGAAATTAACATAAAATTTAAATTGCAAACTTAAAAAGGTTGATTGTTAGTATAATACAAAAGATTGTCTTAGGCATACGCCTAAGATTGTCTTACATTGTGTACTATAAACTGCTGAAAAATGGTTTATACCCCTATTGTACTCCCTTTATTTATATTTTCCAATCAAAAAATACATAAGAATGGCACTAACTACAAACACTTTAAAATTTTTTAAAAATCTGATTCGGTTTTATGACTTTAATAGTTCCGTTTCTAAAACTAAAAATATATTAAAATTAAAAAGTTTCCTTCCCGATGTATTAAAATAAAGGAAATACCACCAAGCGTTCTCTTTTTAAAGTGTAAATTAAAATTTTTGCTTTGAACAGTAATGTTATTGAGTTAATGAATGGATAAAATAGAAATTACACCTGTCTCAAAAGGATTTTCATTTAAGTATTTTATTCCCTTTGAAAGTAATTATTTAAAAATTAAATCAAAACTTTAAAATATTACAGGCTTTAAGATAGATATTTATTTGTATTTTATAATGACTAACATAAATAATTTCTGAAAAATTATTTATGAAGAAAAATATTAAACTTTGAAGATGATATGGTTATTTTTTTCATACACTTATCTAAATTGTGATTATCGAATAAAATCGAACATTATTTAGATTTTATTCTATAAGCCATCTTAATAATTGAACCATAAAAAAATTGACTTAATTTTTAAACATTTCTTTAGAATTCAATTTCATGGTATTGAAGTGTCAAAATTTCAAAAAAATTCTCATTGATTTTATAATGTAAAATATTTGAAAGATAAGATGTAATCTGTACTTGAAATATAAGATGTAATCTGTCAGATGTAATCTAACTGTAATATTGTTTTTATTTCGTTAGCGCACAAATTATTTATCGTAAATGTATAATGACCAATAAAAATATGAATTAATGTGGACTGTTCCGAGTTAAAAAAAAAAAAAAAAAGACAAAACACAAAATTCAAAATTCAAAAACATTTTGTGTTAGTTTTAAAATTGCAACCTCTTTTTACTTGAAGACACGATGTTGCAGTAAAAAAATTTTGAGATACCAGATAAATTTCCCAACACAGGTCACTAGAGGCTTTTAAAGTATTATCAGGAAGACTGGACCATTGCTTACAGAAAATAGCTTATTGAAAATAGTTCTTCTTTGTTTTTTTTTTCTTTTTTGGCAACAAGTTAAAAATATATTAAAAACAAGTTAAAAATTTAAGTTAAAAATAAAATTGAGAGGAAACGTACAAAAGAAATTTTAAGAAATAAATATAGTACCCTTTGCTAAGGAACATAACTTAATGTAAGACAGAATTTATTTCTTATTCTTTTTTTTTTTTTTTTTTTCTTTTTTTTTTTTTTTTTTTGTTATTTTTAATACTTTTAGTATAATGAGAGCAACGTAAAAAATATCCAGTCGAATCAAGTTAAAAAATAAAGAAAATGCACGAAAGGAATTTTAAAAAATGTGTATAGTAACTTTTACAAAGGAACGCAAAACAAGTACCACATGTCTTTATATGGCAGCATAGACTAAAACGAAAACACTGTCGTCCTAAATTAAATATTGTTTTGTACAGAATTTTATATCTATTTATTAAAAAAAAAGGAAAAAAAAAAAAAGGCTTCCCTTTCTTTTGTAATAGATATTATTATATACTTTCATATTAGTTGGTATATTTGCGAAGAAAAACAAATGAAAGTGAAACAAATTTGTAATATGTAAAAGAGCAGATTCATGAAAATTTGTGAGATTATTTACATTATTATGATTGTTTCTGTTTTTTTGTTGTCACTAAAGAGAAAAAGAAAATACATCTTAAAAAAAAAAAAAAAAAAAAAAAAAAAGATTATACATGATATTTTATTAACAATCTAAAAATAGGATGTTGAACATTAATGGGTTAATAAAAGCATAACAACGTATTTTTTTTTTTTCAAAAATATTATAAAAACTTCTTTTTGTGAGAAAAGTTTAATTTCAAATTGAGATATTTTTTAAATTACGTATTTCTAATGAGGGGGATACATGACATTTAATAGCACTAAAAAATTCATAATGTAGATTATACAATAATGTGAAGGGAAACTGTCCATAAATCATGAAATTATTATTCCTGACAAATGAATTATAAATAATGTTACACAATGATTTGCTTCTACTTCTACTTCTTCTCCTCCTTTTTCTTTTCTTTTCTTTTCTTTCTTTTCTTTTCTTTTCTTTTCTTTTCTTTTTTTTTTTTTTTTTTTTTTTTGAAAGAGAATTTATTTTATCGGTCAATATAATTCCCGACAAGTAATAAACCATGAAAGTAAATATGAAAACAATAGTCTTTGTTTAGTGAAAAAGTTTCAAAGAAGTCAAACATAACATATTTTGTCAGGGTTTTTGTTTCCTAATGATTAACATGAAATCGTAAAAGAAACCCATAATAATAGTTAAGATAAATTAAGAGAAAATATTTATCAACTAAAAATGTTCTTTTGGAAAATGGGTGGGTTGAAATATCAAAGATATATGATGACGAATAACGGATATTAGAATGAATGAACATAAGATATAAATAAATACAATAGATTGAAATTTTAATATACTGATATATGTTAAATATATTACATTGAGAGGTTTGTCGATAGCCTGTGCCAATATTATTTATATTTAAAGCAAAAATGATGAATATATACGATGATGTGGTGAGATAGGTCACATTATAAAAGAAATATCAATAATTAATTCTATTAGCTGTATAAAAATATAAAATATAGTATAACATTAAAAATAGATAAATGACCCCCCCCCCCATTTTTTTTTTTAAAGAAAACTTTTATAAATACATATATAAAATTAGGTAGATGATAATATTACCGCTCAGACTTTTTTAATGTAATATGTAAAAAATAGACGATAGTATTTGTCATTTTATGTATTTTAATTAATCACAGTTTATATTGTTTTACTAATTAATTTTGTAGTAAAATGACAAAACAGTGATATTTTTATGTTTTAGGTACAGTTTCAATTATTCAACATCATCTAAAATTTTATAGCCATTTCAAACACACACACAAACACAGCAAAAAGTAAATAAATAAAAAAATAAATAAATAAATAAAAATAAAAAATAAATAAAAATAAATAAATCAATAAAAATAATATATATATATATATATATATACCTATATATGTCATTACCATACTGTTAGAACTTTTTATTTCTGAGTACCACAAAAATTAAAAAGTATTTCATAATTAAAAATTTTAAAATATTCTTTATATGAATTAAGAAGATGTTTATACGTATACGAAAACACTGCTTGTAACATAGTAATTTCTTCAATTTTTTTTTTTTTTTAATGTATGAAACGATATTATTTTTGAAGGATACAGATATGATATGTATTAAGTTATTAAAAGTTATTAACTATTTAGATCAAAATTCATTGTTATATTTACCATTTATTCTTTCTCCTCTCCCATTCCTCATGCGGAACACATATTTTCCCCCTTAAGATCTTTATTATTGGGTGAATTAAGGAGTTTTAAATACTTAAACATAAGAATTTCGTCACGCGCCATAAAATAAAGAAAATTATTTAATGGAACTAAAGAAGTTTTTTCAATCTGAAGACAGCAAAGTGTAATAAGATTTTTTTTATCTGTCTTCAGCTTGGAAAAACTTGTTTAATTCCATTAAACAGTTTTCTTTTTGTTAAATAAATAAATAAATAAGTATAATAATAATAATAAGTCTCTTTCCTTTTCATGGCGTTTGTTTCTTTGTCTTCATTTTGTTGTTGTGTCCCTTCCTGTTTGATTGTTGCATACAGCTGTCCTCTCGACTAGTTGTTTTGCTTCGCCCCCATGGGTTTTCTCCTATTTTTCAGTCTTACTTTTGCCTCCAGTAGCCCGTGTTTTTGCACTTGAAGAAGAAAGCCCAGTTCCTTTCAAAACCAATAATGCTTCCCTTTACTTTATGGTGAGTGAAGAAGTTTTAATGTTTAAATATTTATTGTACACCAGTTCCTTAGTTTATAATTTCTGTAAGAAGTTGTAAACCGAATTTTATGCGACGTCTACAGCGAAATATTATACCAATAAGTATATCACGTTTATGTCTTGAGATAGTTACTTGCTCATAGTTACCAAATCGATGCAGAAACTGAATGAAAATGAAAGTACAGTTGACGTTTTGAGGGTGAAAGATATTTTACCGTAAGCCCTTTATTCGTCACTGCATTCGTCATGATTTTCACCAGGAAAAATGTGTTGCAAAAGCATGTTAAACAATATGTTCTGTTCAGGGAGAAGATATTCTATCTAAAAGCTCACTCGAATTTCTGTTTCCAAGTTTTTAAAGTTGACGAATTTGATGTTACCGATCGATAATGCAGCGGTATTAGAGTAAAGGCTAAGCATGCGAATTTGAAAGCACAGTTATTTGAAGACGCCTTTCAATCCCAAAAAAGACTTTCCGAATCATTAGAAGTACCACAAATAATGATTTTTTGTCATTTACATGCAGTGAGAAAGATTCAGAATGCATAAAGAGGGGTGCCAGATGCATTGAGCCAAAAGGTTAAAGATGATCGTGTCTTGAGACGTATGAATACTTGCTAAACAGGGAGCACAAAAAAATCTATTTTGTAGAAAATCGCTATGTCATATGAAAAATGGATAGGTTATGACTATCCGAAATGTATAAAAAAACATTAGGTGAATCCCGGTGAAGCAACAATATCAACGCTGAAATGAGACATTCAATTCAAAAAAGTTTTACCATGCTTCCGGCGGAAGATAATCAGTGTGATTCATTACGAACGGTCGGAGAATAATGTAAGTGCAACTACTGAAAACAACAAGCAACAATTCCTGCGATTGAGTCAAAAAATCGGACGAAAATGTCCATTTACAGGCAACGGTTTGCGCCTTGTGAAATTGCTGTTTGTATGATGTTACAAAAATCTGTCAAGGACGCCTTATCAGTGCTTGGCTGAGAAATTTCGAAACACTCCGTGTATTGCTCATACACAGCCCTTTTGAACTACCAGTCATTTCAGTGGATGTGCAGTACTTCGTCTTCAGTACACTTTCAGACAGCGGACGAAGTACGAAAATGGGTAGATTCATTGCGTTAAATTATAAGAATCGTTTTACACTTTTGGCATCCACCAGTCATTCGACCGATGGCGGAAGGTGTTAGATAATGATGGGTAATATTTTGATGAATTAAAATATTATTGTCAGTTCTCAATTTTCATATGCATTTCTCTGAAACAATTTTTAAATGATATTACTACACCCTATATTTTAGATTATATATATATATATGTATATATATATATATATATATATATATATATATATATATATTTAACCAAATTTCTTTTTTCATATGTAAATCTTAAATACTTTTAAAATTTAAAAATGTTTTAGATGATTTTTAAAGTTTTTTTTTCTTTTTTCTTTAACGTTAGATAACTTTATTTCAAGAAAATAGTATGCTTTCAGTCAACTTACAAATAAAAAGAATAAAAATTTTAGAAAATTTCCTAAATGATGAAAATTATCAAAAATTGTTTAGAATTGTTTTAGATATCTTTTATGCTTTTTTTTTTTTTTTTTCAATTTTAATTTGTTAATGCGTCTAATAAAGGGAAGGACAGTTACCCATTTGTTGTTGCTATTATAATAGAGGGAATAATAATGTCTTTAGTACGAAATAAATAAATAAATAAATAAATGAGGGTAATTTGCTCTTCTATCCGGGGATGTTCTTAATCCTCTTTGAAACGATATCTTTTAAAACATATACATTTCTTATAAATTCACTTAAAAAAGTATTCATTTTATTCAAAATTTCTTTTATTAATAATTATTTACGAATTTTTTAGTTCGAACAACGTGCATATTTCTGTTATGAATATTTTTATTAATTATCACTTTATTTGACATTATTTTATTTTGGTCATATGAAAGGCAAGAATCATTACCCCTCTACCCCCCCTCCCCCCTTTTTTTTTTTTTTTTTTTCATTTTCTTAGCTGTACAAGGAACTCAAAAGATTGTTTTACTATTTGGCATGATATTTAGATTTAATTCCAAGAATTTTATGGTTCATAATACATTTTTTTAATATTGAATTATCACATCACGATCAACAAATAGATTGTGCAGCCAAAGAATTTTGTAATTTATGATCCTAGTAAAAATCATTTAAATAACATTTTAAGTATATAACGATCTTTCAGTTTTGTATAATATTACAAAAAAATATTGATGCAGGTTTGTCCAGAGAAAAGTCTTCAATTATGTTCATCACCATTCTGCACTGTTTTGTGTTAGAATCATAGGTGGATACCTATTCCTTGAAGAACAATCTTGAACTCCATAATTTCTGCTCTATTATAATCTATAGTTACCAACTTTTAGAATCACTTTTAAAGAAGAACTACCCTTATTCTAATATTATTCCCATTAAAATTAATCGTAGATGTTTTCTAGAAAATAGTTGATACAAATTTCTATTAAAAATAAGTGTTAATGCATCTTACGGGTAAATGCGTTTTCGGGCATTTGATAAGTATGATAATCACATATTTGGTAGTTTAGCTAACCTAAAATTCATACACGAGGGGCACATGCAAGAGACTCTTATGTAAGGGAAAACTTTACTGTTCGAAAACTTTCGAACCAGTTCAGCAGACACGATTTTGCATAAGTCTTCATTACGTATGATAATATGTTCCATATAATTTTTCAGTTACCTGAAACGCAGCAGAAATGTACGGTTAAAATCAGAATTCACTGATATGTTTTTTAAAAACTTATATGCTTTAACTTAAAGCCAAAATCATGATTTTGTGTTTAAAACTAGTTGTAAAATATTATAGACAACTCACTTAATACCATTTGTAAAATGTGTTCTAATATTGATATCAGAAATAAATTTTGATTTTTTTTTTCCTTTGTAGTGATTTCCTTAACTACTTTGAAATCAAGATAAAATTATTTTGTTTCTCTTTTCATATGGAAATTTTTGCTTGACCACTCGACAATAACCATCCGACATTTTAGAGAATTAGCATAATAATGTTTATTTTTCAATATTGCATTTCTTACAGTTAGACTACCAAGGAACTTGTTTTAGTTAAAAAGGACATTTCAATGTATTAAAATACATACTACTACATTTGATTTAGTAATTTTTTTTACTGTATTATTTAGTAGTTCAATTACATTTTGCTTGAAAGTAATACATAAAATATTTTAAGCAGAATGATTCATAATTAAGGTTTTAAATGCACAATTTTGTATCTAGAATTTTAAGTAATACGATATAAATTTTTATTTGGAGAGCAGGGGAACTTTTCTTACATAACAAAAAATATAGCAATGATTTAATAAGTTTTAACCTAAAATACTCGAAATAAAGAAGTTACACATAATTAAAAAAGTGTTAGCTTACTCAGAAGTTCAACAATTTTGTATAGATAATTTACCATTCTTACTACTTGTACTCCAAATAAACTTTCTCCTGTTTAATATTTATTCTAGGATTATGTTTAGGAAAAATATTATAAAAATAAACTAGATAATTTTTGTCAGTTCGTAAAATAATGATGACTGTGTATTTTAATTTCTCCACTTTATATCTTGCAACAAAATAAAGTTTTTAAACACTTTCTTTCTACATTAAACTTTATTATATTAGATTTTAAGTATTTTATTATTTAGCTTTCCATTATTCCAGTGTTAGCTGCATGTATCAACGTTGCATGTCGTTATTAAAAGAAAAAAAAATCATTAATATAAAAATGTAGTAGTACATATTTAACTGAAAGTTTAATAATAATAATGATAATAAACTTGCTAGTTTAGAAATATATTTATTTAATTTTATGTACTAAACTTATACATGTATTATAATAAATACCATTATATATTATAATTATACAAAAAGAAAAGAAATATTTTCTGCATAATCTATAATGAATTCTAATCCCATATTTATCATAATCTTAAACTGCGTTATTAAACTTTTTAATACCACCATTTATCTTCTTAAAATTATGAGTTTTTTTTTTTTTTTTTGAAAATCTAGGAAGCATGAAAGATTAATGAACAGGATGATTAATAATAGTAATAATAATAATAATAATAATAATAATAATAAATGCTGTGACATAAAATAAGTTAAAATATATTTTCTGTGTTAACAAAAAGTAATATATATATATATATATATATATATACGCATAGATTGTTCTTTAATTTTCTTTTTAATGTACAAAAAATATTTTTTCTTTTAATTTTCCCAAACCGAGCATAAAAACAAGAAGTTTGGAGAAACAGTACGTGAAAGAGTTATTTTTTGATTTCACATATTTTTAATATCAAACACAGATTACAATTTATCAATTACATTTTACACAAATATCTGTCATTAAAAAAAAAAAAAAAATACTGGTTTTTATAAAATGAAAGTAATAAACGTATTTTAATAGTTAACAAGTTTGTTTGTAATGATAATTTAATGTCGATTTCGACTTTTCAGATTGCTGATTATGTTTTTAGTTACTGAAATGAGAAACCAAGATAATACATAGAATAGTGATTATTAAAAACCATTTAATGGTCTCAAAAAATAATTACAAATCCAAAAATAACCAAAAATTAAAATTTAGATAATATTAGTGACTTCGTTATTTTTAATTATAAATTTTTAAATTGTTCTTCAACAAATTAAGCTAAGTGGGATTGAGCATTTGACTTCATTAGTATGAATTCAACAACAATAACACTAACATATGGTCTTATGTATAGTTAAATACATGCTTTTGCAGTCTCACAATAGTCAAAGTTTCCCCTTAAAAATCTTACAGGACAGCGAGACCATCAAAAGAGATTCTAAACCAAATTATAATTACATCTCTTTCATAATCGTGTCTTTAAAATTCTTACATTAATCGTTACAATATAAAATACAATATAATCCTAAAATAAAAATAACTTCCGATAATGTGATCCGTTGTAGTTTCGAAATCAGAAGATCAAATGGGTAAACAGTGTAAAACCATTACTCAATGAAACTTCTTATGACACACAAACAGTTTAATTACAGATTATTTACAGATCATAATAGATTCTCTCTTGGGTTTTGACATCTCAATTAGTACTCACAAAAATATAAATGGCATAAAAAATTCTCATTCACTCTCTAAAACACATGAAAAGAAACTCTAAGACATTGATTTCTCACACACACAAGAACAAAACCAAAATACTCAACTGTTGTCATTTTCTTATAACAAAAAGGAACAAGAACAGAATATTTAACTGTTGCCATTTGCAACAGAATCTACTGAAACGATAAATAATAAAAACAAAGATAATAATTAGGTAGAGGATCAATCTGACATCCTCCCACCTAAGTTAATATTTTATCCTAAAATTTAACTTAGTTACAGTCACAATTACAATTAGAAAGTTATAGTTCACAAGTTCAGTCTCTTAGGCACTTTGACTGCCCTACCTGTTCTAGTCTTTTGAATCTGAGGTTCAGGATTTCCCCCACGCACATCATCAGATATAGAATCTTTACAAATTTCATCTCTCACCTTATCAGTTGAAAATTTCTCAATAATGAGATCATTATTGGAGATTTCAAGTGGGTACAATCTCTGAATTGGCCTTAATAATTGTCCATTAGTTGTTTAAAGTTTCACAAGTCTTCTAATTCCAACTTTCACAGGAAGAATCTTAATTATTTTGCCTAGTGGCCAATTAATTCACTTGGTGTTGTCATTTCCTATCAACACAACCTCACCAATAATCACTTTCACTGATTTTCTATTTTCTAATTTTTGACTAAGCAATCATTCAGCAATTATTAAGCAATATTCAGACCTAAATCTGTTTCTAAAAATCCTTTTGCAGGTTTTCTCTAAATTTGACTCGTTTATTAAGACCTCTGTGTCCAATATTATCAAAATTAGGAACACCACGTATTTGAATGTCTTGAAGGAATAGAGATGGGCTAAAAGGCATTAAAGTAGCACCATTTTCAGTTACATATGTCAATGGACGGGAGTTGATCACTGCTTCACAGTCGCAGAGTACTGTGATAATTTTTTCAGAAGTTAAAGAAGCTCTTCCTAGGACTCGTATCATCAGTTTCTTGAGGATTCCTATTAATCTCTCCCACCAACCTCCTCACCAAGAAGCAGTCGGTGGATTGAACTTCCATTGGACTGGTAGATGTGTGGACTGGTAGTATAGATGTGTCGTCTGTGATTTGCTTCCAGTCTAGATCTTGAAGTAAATTCGAAGCACCTACAAAATTGGTCCCGTTGTCACAGTATATGATTCTACTTCGTCCTCGACGAGTTATAAATCTTCTAAGAGCTAGTAAAAAACTCTCGGTAGACACAGACTCAACCAACTCTATATGAACTGATCTATAAATAGCGCAGGTGAATAAACAAATCCAAGATTTCAGGTTACCTCTCAGGATCACTTGACCAGCAAAGTCGACTCTACAAATTTCACACACAGTAGCTTCTCGTAGTCTGTCTTCTGGAGGAGGTGCAGGATAAGCTTCTAGATTTTTCGTAGAAAACCTTCGGCACACTCTGCACTTATTAATGAGAGATCTCACTGTTTTACGAGCATTAAGAATCCAAAATCTCTCTCGTAGAATCTTTATCAAAATTTGAGTACTAGCGTGTGCATTCTTCTCGTGATAATATCTCACGAATCTCTTGACAACCTCATGATTGGATGGAAGAATAGCTGGTGCAAAAAATAAGTTTAGTTTTCAGTCTGAGGATTCCACTTTGATCCTTGAATACTCCTGAAGTTTTTAATTTCTTATCCCTCTCATTTATAAAACAATTTTCCTGGACCATTCTGATCAATAACTTTTCGGCTTCGAAAATTTCATCAGGAGTAAGGTTTCCATGTCTTCTTTCAGTTTGTTTAGACCGACATGTAAAGGTGAATCTTAGGATCCAGGTAATAAGATTAACTATTTGTTTGTATTTGGAAAAGTATCTGTAATACCAATCTCTCTTGGTAACCAAGCATGCAGAAACTAAACATTTCGTTACAGATGAAATCGCACTCCTTTTCTTTTCTCTAACAATCTCACTTTATGTAAATTTAAGTCACCCTTTGGCCAATCTTCTTCAGGTAAGTAAAGCCAATTTGGGCCTAAAAGCCATTAGAGTTCAATAGATTTAGAGCTGAACAATCTCTACTCGGGAGATCGGCAGGATTCATAGAACCAGGAGCATGTCTCCAATACTTTTTATTTGTTAGGCTTCTTATTTCTTTCACTCTATTCTGGACAAAGACATTGCAGGCTTCTTATCTCGTTATCCATGCTAAGACAGCGGAAGAATCAATCCAGAAATAAACTTCTTCAATCTGTATATCTGACAAAATTGAGGACGAAAGTCGTGATGCTATAGTAGCCTCAAGTAATTCAAGTCTCGCAATAGTGATTTTTTCCTTTCCAATTGGTGCAACTCTACTCCTGGCTTGTATCAGCTGTACCTTAACAGAGCCAAAGGTTTCTATTCGGATAAAAGCAACTACGGCATAAGCATGCTTACTGGCATCGCAGAAAATATGTACTGAAGTATTTTCACTCGTATTCTTTGAACCAAAATATCCGAGAAAATGGATTTCATCTAGACAGTCAATATCTCTTAGCTACTTTAAAAATGTAGATCTCTTATTTGTATCAACTTCTTCATCCCATGTTATTTTCTGCTTCCACGTTTTTTGAAGCAGTAATTTGGGGATAAGGATGACAGGACAACATATACCAAGAAGGTCAAACAATCTGTGAGCAGTAGATAAGATTGTTCGCTTCGTTACTTTTTCAAAACATAACTATTTTATACTTCCAGTATTTATCCAGAGAGTATCGTATTTTTTATTCCATATCAAACCGAATACATTCATATCCGCAGAAGCATCAGCATTACCATCACTGAACTCTCACCCTCTAAGGTCAAATTTTCTCTCAGCTATTACTTCAGTTGATACTTCAATAAAAAGATTGAGTTCTTTTTCATTTTTAACACAACTGACACAATTGTCAACATAAAAACTATGCATAAGTTTTTGTATAACACTTTTTGGATATGAAGATTCACTAGTTTCTATTTTCTCCAAAATAGTTTGTAAGTGAAGCTGAATTGTAGAGTTTAGAAGAAAAGTGCTGCTTGATACACCAAAAACTACACGACAGTGTCTGTATTCCTTCAGCTGATCATGACTATCAAACCACAAGAACCTCAAATAATCTCTGTCTGTATGTGAAACACATATTTCTAGAAAGACTCTTCGTATGTCAGCAATAACACCAACATCCTCTTTTCGAAATCGTGTTAAAATACTAATCTGTACTAGTAGATTTGGACCCTTTTCTAAACAGCCTTTAAGGTTAGGAAATCCCTTTAACTTGCCTGAAGCATCAAAGACAGGCCTGATTTTCGTAGTGCTATTCTCTTTGATAATTTCTTGATGAGGGAGGTAAAGTACTTGACCTTGATCATTTTGAGCGAATTCTTCAATTACCCCCTATTCAAGTCATTCCTTAAAATCATTTTCATAAGTTTCATAATTAGACTCGGTTTTAAGACGTTTAACAGTTTTGTCCAGTCTTTTCTTTGCTAAATCAAAATAATCCAGGAGTAATGAAGGACCTTCTAACCACGGCAAATCTACCTCGAAACGATCATCTATTACAAGAACTGTATTCAGGAAATGCACTCGGGTAGCTTCTTGTAATTCGATCTGGCTTTTCTTTACTGATGGGTCAGTAATGCCAAGCGTATCTAATTTCCATAAATCTGTTATCGTCTCCACTGTAGACAACATGGACGTAACTAATAATGATCAACATTTACTTCTCGTAGTATTGGACATTCGTACCATAACTGACCATCCAAGTTTTGTTTCTAAGGCTACGAGACCACAAGGTATTTCATGACGAACACCTGTCATGAGTTTTCCAGCTACATCAGCCCCAATAAGGATCTCAATAGGATCTTCGCACTCATCTACAATATTTATATTACAAGCAGCTAACTCCTTCAGGCAAAGATTATAGACAATAGGTGGCACTGACTTACAAATAATCTGTTGACTAAGAACTTTAAAATTACAATTATAATTTTCGTGCACATTTAATAGATATAAAGTGTATACATCATGTTTGCATAATCCTGTATTTTTTCCACCAAATAAAGAGTGTTGTAAATATTCACAATTATGGGATCCATAGTTCATTTCTCGAGCTGTACTTTGTAATAAATATGATCGCTGTGAAGCTGTGTCAATCATAGCGCTTGCAGCATGTTTTTTCCCATTACCTCTAATTACAACTTTAAATGTTTGCAGCATTAAGTCTGGAGTAGCAGATAAATTAGAAAGAGTCTGATCCATTTCAGAACTAATCTCAGTTTTCTTTTGAAATTCGAATGATTCTTTGTCTTTAGACTTAGTTATTTGCTGTATTTTGTTACATAGAAGAATGTGGTGTTTTTTACCACAACACAAGCAACCAGCTTTCAAATTGCAATCTTGCACTGAATGCCCAGATTTCAGACATAAAAAACAGTTGCGAGATTGTTGAACAAGTGACGCCCGCTGACTTAAAGGTATTTTTCTTGCTTTTATGCAATCTCCAGAGTAATGTGAATTGGGACAGAATATACATGGTTTTGACACTTGAGATGAAGTTAAAAGATCTGTTGCACAAGGTACAACAAAAAATTTCCCACTCTTAATTTTGTTCTCAATCACCCTTTTCTCACTGCGAAATTTATTATAATTTGTTCAACTTTTGATTTTGAAGTATTAAAACTTCGAGAAGCCAGGAAAATGCGTTCTTCTGCTTCTGCTTCAACTTCATCTTGTAGAAATTCTAAAATACATTCTAAATCACTTTTCTCAATCATAATTTTACTTTGGTCGGAATCATCTGAATTAACTTCTCGAACTCTACGAGTAGCAGATCTATATCGCTCCCACGTTACGAGCGTTTCTTCGGGTAACGATGACTCAACTAGAGGATATAATATAGCTCTGTATTTTTCTCTAGTAACCGCTAATAGTTCAAGTGAACGGAATTTACTTTCCAGTTGGTCAAATAATTTTCTTAATGAATTTTTAGAACAGTTCTGTTTTTGGAGAACTAAGGTTAATAAATCTCTAACATTTATTGAATTAATAATTCTTCTCTACCAAAACGCATTTTTAACTGTTTTAAAGCTTTTTCATAGCTATTACGATCTGGGGAAAAACTTTTAATTAATTCATCAGTGGGACTACCTCTTACCATAGCTTGAGATAAATATGAAAGTTTATCGTGAAAATCAACATTAATGTCCCCGTCAATTTTTTGAAACTGCCCCCAAAAGTAGAGCCAATTTCGCACATTGCCATCAAAAGTAGGTAATTTTATTTTTGGATAATGTAATAAGGTATTCGGCTGCGAGATAATATTCAACATTTCATTTTTTGAAAAATATTGTTCTCTCACCAATGTTTCTAATTTCTGTTTTAAAGATCTCCAGCGATCAATATATGTTTCTGACTCATCTACCTCTTTCTCAGTATCTGCATCGCATGTTTTCTCAGAATACAATAATTGTTTAAATTTATCTTCGCACGCTATCATTAATAAAGCTTTCTCTTCAATAAGCCTTAATTTATTAATTTTATCAGCACAATTCAGCTGAATTTTTTCCTCATCGAAGGAATTACATGCACAAGTAAAGGCCCTTCTAAGCTGTTTTCTATCTTCATTACAGCTTCCATAATGTATAAAACAAAATAATCAAAAATTTTTTTTATTACTCACTCATAAAAAGCAGCCGTGTCCTTGCCGCGGACGCCAAATGTTCCGTTGTAGTTTCGATATCAGAAGATCGAATATGTAAACGGTGTAAAACCATTACTCAATGAAACTTCTTATGCCACACAAACAGTTTAATTACAGATCTTAATAGATACTCTCTTGGGTTTTGACATCTCAATTAAAAATCACAAAAATATAAATGGTATAAAAAATTCTCATTCACTCTCTAAAACACATGAAAAGGAACTCTAAGCCATTGTTTTCTCACACCCACAAGAACAAAATCAAAATACTCAACTGTTGCCACTTTCTTTTAACAAAAAAGAACAAGAACAGAATATTTAACTGTTGCCATTTGCAATATAATCTACTGAAACGAAAAATAATAAAAACAAAGATAATAATTAGGTAGAGGATCAACCTGACACACTGTATTCGATATATTAAAACAGTGCAATTTTTTTAACGATATTTTTATTATTATTGACATTGCCAATCAAGGAAAAATGTTCAACTACAACTTTTAGACAGATACGCTCTTAAAATGAAAGAATAAAAATAACTCAACTTGAGAGAATTTTCACTCATTTGCCCAGAAGAAACTCGCCCTCTCATCTTTAGTTAAATTAAAGCGTGGAGTTAAATTCATATCATGGTACTTTGTTTTATCTAGATGTTTACAAGCCCTGAATCACTCTCTGAAATATAAACGGACTCCTTCATATATCATGGATACAGACACTCAGTGGCATCTGGATCTGGTATCAAAATGAATTTAAAACATGCATTAATTATGCTTCAGAACACGAGAGGGAGACACAGAAATTCTTTCATAGTGTCTTTAGCAATGAAAATGTTTTCGCACTATACGTAATGACTGATATTCGCGATCTTTGAGTGTCAAAATGATTTGAATTAACCAGAGAACAACAGTATTCATTAACAGGCTGATAAAAAAAAAAAAAAAAAAAGAGCTAGAAACTGATTATCTACAGAAGTTTTGCACTGAAACCCATAGCGGCCTGAAAAAAGCATTCCTGACACTAAATTTCCGATTTGGTTCTAATTCAAATTTGATTTGAATTTGTTGTGTCCAGTAGTGTTAGCCAGTTGAAACTTTATTTCCATTCATTCAATTACCCCATAACTTAATTAGTCGGAAAATGGTCTCTCTCTCTCTCTCATATATATATATATATATATATATTTATTTATTTATACACATATATATATATACAGTGCATATATATATATATACTTATATATATATATACTTATATATACTTATATATATATATATACAGTGCAATTTTTAAAAACGTAGTCTTGAACGTAATTATTTTACGGATTCTTATTAAATTTTTTTTATATGTTATCTATTTTTTGGATGATTGGGCAGAGTACTCCAAGAACATGGAAATTCTATGGTTTGCAAAATTGTCAAAGTAATATGTAGAAACTAATTGATAAAATTGTCTATAATTGTTTAATTTTATGGTTTAAATTAATTTAAACATTATAAAATTTAGGATCAAGTTTTCGGTATAAATAATGCTGTTTGGATTAAAATAAATGAAAAATATATCTATTAATTACAATTAATTTTTTTAGAGAAAAAATAATGCTATGGAGTATTTCAAATAATAACATTCAAACCTAAAAAAAAAAAAAAGAAACTTTTTTATCTGGCTATGTACATATATATTTCAAATTTTTAAGTGAATGGTATAATATAAGACAACACAGACATCATGAAAGTACACTGAGAATCCTGAACAACACAAAAGGAGAACAATTCATATGAATAAAGAATATTAAAAAAGTTTGATATGCATATGATATATAACATGAAAATATTCAAAGTTAATATTGCTCAATAAAAATATTTGTTATTCCATGTATACATAATATAATGTTTAAAAAGTGAATATTTTTTTTTAAATAAAGGAGTTTAAGCATTATTTCTGTTATTATAAATAGTTTCATAATAGTTTGATGCAAAAATTCAATTAGCATTGCATTACTAATTACATTACACGCACACACACAGATATATATATACTATATATATATATATATAATTTTTAATCATACATTTCTTTGAAATTTTTGATGCTAACTATTTATTAAAAATATTCTCTTACAAAAAGACGCTAATATATATATATATACATTTCTTTGAAGATTTTGATACTAACTATTGAATAAAATTTTTCTTTTACAAACAGAAGCTAATACGTAAAAGTATTTCTTCCTTAAAACAATGTTAGTTATTTGAAGATCTGAAATAATATATTTATTTAAAATATACAGAAATTTTAAGAAATTATTGGGAAAATTTTCAGAAGAGACAGAAATTTATGATTCTGCTACTAGCTTTAGATTGTATTCTTTTAAGATGCATTTTTTTTTTTTATTTATTTATTCAATTGTGCCTTTTCACATAAATTTCAGACTTTCTTTCAGGAAACATTTTAAACAATAATTGTTTCACTTTTTATACTTCTTTTGTAGAAATAATTCTTCACAAGAAGTTAAAGCCTTCTACTGACTTACTAACTTTTATTTTTATCTAATACACTTTTCAATTGAACTCCCTGAAAACAGTCTCTGTAAAATTTTATACAACGTTAAGAATTTTGTTGCAACTTTCTTAAAACAAGAATTTAAATTAATATTTCTTCTCGAGTTTCGTTAAAAAGGATTCATGCTTAAAAGTAATTTTATTTCCTTAAAAAGAAAAAATTAAATATGAAAGTGAAAAATTATAAAAAATATTTTAACGACAGGGGGAAATTTCTGTTATTAATAATAAAACATTATAAGAAGAAATGCTTATATAATATTATTTGCATATAGCATAAATTTTTTCGCGAACTTAAGACAACTTTTAAGATAGATTCAATCTGAGTAAAAGGTATATATTTTATTTTATTTTATTTTATTTATTTATTCATTTAAGATTTTAATTCATACAGGGGATTTAATATAAAAAAAAAATTTATACACAAAAGAATGTTTTAACATAAAGTTGTGTCATGAAGTTGCTTTTTTCCAGAAATAAGAAGAATATTCGAAAGTAAAAGTTTAATTCTGAAATGTAATAAAAAGTGTCAAAATTTTGCAAATGGCTCCTGAATTTTTATCACTTAAAGCTATTATGAAGTTAAAAAAAAAAAAAAAAAAGCGTAATGTAATAAATACATTAAAAAAAAAATATATATATATATATAACATTCTAATTAATTACTTTAAAGAATAGTTATTCAACTGCCTTTTTTATTTTGTTGAATTCTACTCTAAAAATAAAATTCATTTGCATTTAATTTTTTTTTTACTTTTCTTACCTACAATATATGTGGTAGAAAAGTATTGTTTTCGGGTCAAATTTTAAAAACTGATTTTTTATTATATTTACACGTTTTGAGGTCCCCATAATCCGAAAATCATGTTTTTTAGCGGTTGGTCTGTGTGCCTGTGTGTGTCTCTCTCTGTTGTCTGTCTGTGTGTCAGTCATCAGCATATCTCAAGAATAAATAACAGCAGGAAATTCAAACCCGGTATCCTAAATCTGTATGAAATAGGGATGCTACGCTAAACTTTTTATTCAGATCAAGCAAATGGTTCGTGTTCAGGGACATACAAGAGAATTCAAATACATTACGTCTATGGGGGAAATTGTAAGTAAGTTAAGTTTAACATCTATAAGCTGCACTAAACCGAATGAAATGAATATACAGGGTGGCTATATTAAGTAACCGGAAAAAGTATTTGTTAATAAACAATTAGTGAAATTGCAAACAAATTTAAAGCTTCTATTTTGTCAACAAGTAATGTCTAATAATTATTTTTTGCTATAAGGTTTCGAAATGGCGGTCATCGGCTTTGATGCAAGCTGCAATTTTCTTCGGAAGTGAGGTGACGGTGCGGCGCAAGTAATTTGGATCTGAATCATCCTATATTTCGCTCAGGGCTTTCTTGAGCCTATCAAATGTATGATTGTCTGTGTCCACAATTGTTCTTCTAAGAACCCAAGCACTGAAAAATCCATTGAATACAAATCAGAGCTGTTAAAAGAACACAGATTTTTGATCAGATACCTCTTCACTTTGGCATGGATTAAAGCAAACGTGGATTTGACTCCATGGGCCAGAGCACAAACTTGGTGAAGGAACTTAGCTGGGTGATTTTGTTTCCATGGGAGTCCAGCTTTCTCTAAAACATCTTTTTGATAAACTTTTTTATTATTTTTTACGTTTGCTTCGAAAAAAAAAAAAAAACAGTTGAATCTTCCCACCGTTGCTAATCTCATTCCAAACCATCAAAGATTTTAGAAACAAAGAACTTAATACATATTTTTGTTTTCTGGTGTTCTTGAGAGCTAGCTCCAGAAGTTTGAAATGATTTTGAAAGCTTTTAGCGACTTTAACAGTAAAAACTTTCTCATCGGATCCTAAAATACTTTAGATGCGCCGCAGTTTGAAAAAGTCACGAAATTTTTTAATTTATCTAATAGATTTTGCTTTCCCTGATCGCTCAAAAACTGCCCGGTGAGTAGAGGCAAATTATTTTAATAAATAATATTTGAAGATAAAAGCATTACAACAACAAAAAAGTGGTTATAATGAAGTAGGTAGCCCATAAAAGCTCTTCAAAAATTTTCCGGATACTTAATACCCACCCTTGTATATCAGCATCTGATGAGTTATGTTTTTCTAAAAAATAATGACACAAATCTATTATAAGGTCTCATATTAAAATTAAAAAGGAATCATAATATAAGTCGTAATTATGATACCTTTTTCCTATAAATGGCAATCGTTGTAACTAAAGTTCCTATTTGTTTCGAAATAAAATATTTTTTCATTTATTTTGAAATAAAGGTAAAGTTTTATTAATCATTACCCACTTTTACCCATTTTACTCCATCCCTGGGTCAAAATGAGCATAAAAAGTAATAAAAGTTTGATTATTTAAAAAGTATGAATACAAATATTTTAATGGTGATAACAATAAGTGTATTGTATGATTAGGAAGAAAAAGTCACATATTTAATCCTTTTAAAGTGAAAGTAAGCGATAATAAAAAATCAAAGAATGTCGCTTCTCTGACACACAATCATACAATACATTAGTGTATCAACATAATTCTGTAGAACATACTTACGAATATTTAGGCAAAATTTTTGTATTGAAATTGTATTTAAGAACATTTTTTTTTTCTTTTTTGAATGAAAAATGAACGGTATCTTCGAAGTCAGTAACACATAAATGTGTGATGCCTAACGTATTTCCTTATTACAAGCTATATTACTTACATTAATTACAGGGTGTTCCAAAAGTCCCCCCCCCCAACTCGAAAATGAGTCGGAATTGTGAAAAATGGCAAAATATATGTTTAATGAACTCGAGAGGGACCTCTTTTGGTGAAAAAAGTTTGGGCCTAGGGGAACTAGGGAGACTGCTAGGGAGGGCAACTTTAAAATTACAAATGAGAAGGTATATCTTGTGATACATCCTTAGAAATGTTTTTTCAAAAAAAAATGAATTTGATATAAATAGTTTCGCCCTACGATGATTATTAATGGAGATACATTAGTTTTTAGACTTTAGAAATGTGGGCTTTATACTTATGTATCCCCTATAATAATCATTGCAGGACAAAACTATTTAATAAAATTCATTGTTTTGAAGAGACGTTTCCTATGATGTATTACAAGACATACTTTCCTGCTTGAAATTTTAAAGTTGCCCTCCCTAGCAGCACTCCTACCACCCCCTCTCCCGAGCCCAAACTTTTTTGGGCAAAGTATATCTTGTGATACATCCCTGGAAATGTCTCTTCAAGACAAGGAATTTGATATGAATAGTTTTATCTGCAATGATTATTAAAGGGGATACATAAGAATAAAATCCATATTTAAAAGCTTAAAAACTAATGTATTCCCTTTAATAATCATCGTAGGGCGAAACTATTTGTATCAAATTCATTGTTTTGAAGAGACTTTTTCAGGGATGTATCACAAGACATACCTTCCTATTTGAAATCTTAAAGTTACCCTCCCTAGCAGCTCTCCTAGCCCCAAACTTTTTTCACCAAAAGAGGTCCCTCTTGAATTCATTGAATATAGGTTTCACCATTTTTCACAATTCCAACTCATTTTTGAGTTAGGAGAGCGTGTGGAATTTTTGGAACACCCTGTATATTTACATCATTTTAAGGTTAATATGTACTAAAATATGCTTTTCTAATGTTCTTCAACATACAAAATCTTTCCTAGGTTAATTTTTACTAATTTTAATGTCATCATTTTTTTTATCACTTTGCGACAACCACAAATTAAACGTCGAATTTTTATTTAGGATTCTATTTGATTTTATTCAGCTCCATGAGAAACATCACTAGAATCTTTGGAAGAAAATTTAAAGCACTTACATAAAATTCTCCTTCCTTATTAATTTTAAATTGAAAGTAACAGAGATTTTTTTTTTTTTTTTTGAAAAATCTTTATTTACCATGTTTTATTACAAACGTAATAAATGGCTTTCTATATTCAGAATAAGAACAGATTACATTTCACAGATGAATGGATGGTTAGGTTAAACGTCGCTTTAGTTCTGCGCAATGGGTATTTGGCGACGGTCTAGAACACACTCTTAAGGATGATCCGGAGACATGCCATCACAATTTTGATCCTCCACGGAGGGGATAAATTTCACGGTGAACACAATTCTGGTACAAAAATATTTTTCCTTTGTGGCCAAGAAATGGGCCGTTATTGCTGAAAAGTGAGTGATGCAAAATTTTACCTCATTAGCATGAAAATGATACTGGTTGAAAGAGACTTAAAAAGTAAACATCTTTCAAGTGAGTACTTATTATCTGTGTATATATATATAAAAATCTTATAATTTGTATGTGTCAAAAACGCCGTTGAATCAGTTAATGAATCAATTAAAAAATTAATATACAAAATTCATAAATTCATTTCCAAAGATTAATTTCATTTAAAAAATTAATTTTTGAATAGTACGTGCCATACATTCTCAATATATTCTGAATAGTATATTCTTCTAACGATCGCAGAAAATAAATCTTGAATAAACCAAAACAATTTCTTTTTTTTTTTAAATAAACATATTTCATTGCCATGTGGAATATTAATGCACCACGGGAAAGTAATACTAGAAAAAAAAAAAAAAAAAAAAAAAAAAAAAAATCCAAAATTTACTTATATTACGTCTCGAGAAAAAAAAAAAAAAAATAAATAAATAAATAGATGCATAGTCAAAAAGTTTAGATTAAAGATTTATGACAGTTATGAATAAAAGCCATTTTTTTCAATCTTCTGTACTTTAAAATATGTAAATTTTTCATATGTAAAAGGTGATGTAATTATTTTTAAAATATTATGAAAATCGATGTTAAGTATTTTAAACTAGCACGAGAGCTAAAATGTTACGGAGAAATAAATTTGTAAATGTATGAGTAAAAGTAGTGCGGAAGGCGGGCGAAGGTCAAATCGTAATGCAATAATTAACAAATTTTCAATTGAAAAGATATATTGGTTAATATTTTTTCTCGATCTTATATGTTTTCAGTAATTAATGCAATAAAGTATTTACAGCTTATTTTATTTTCTTAATTTTTCTTTCAAATAAATAAATAAATAAAAAAAAAATTAAAAAAAAAAATAAATAAATAAAAATAAATAAATAAATAAATAAAAAATAAAATAAAATAAAATAAAATAAATAAATAATAAAATAAAATAAAATAAAATAAAATAAATAAATAAATAATAAAATAAAATAAAATAAAATAAAATAAATAAATAAATAAATAAATAAATAATAAAATAAAATAAAATAAAATAAATAAATAAATAATAAATTAAAAAAGTTCGTTACTAAAGTTTGTCTCTTTAGTAATGAAATACCACATGCATTTTTAATTTACCTAAAAAAAAAAATTAAGTAATGAAATAACAAATTAATATTTTCCACAAATCTTTTGGAAAAATTTTAAAGAATATTCTCTACTTCTTCTGCATCCTCTTTTCATTTCTCTCAACAAAAACGAAATACACACACACACAAAAAAAAAAAAAAAAAAAAATATTAATATATATATATATATATATATATATATATATATGTATATACATAATAAAGCATTTATTTTTGAAGTAACCAATTTAAAATCCAGATTGAAATTATCATGCTTTAAGATTGTAATCTTATTAGGTTAAAAAAAGAAACGAATGGGAATTACATTTTCTTAAAGAACACTTGCTCTCTATTTAACACTCGATAAAGTAATCTTTTATTCATTTCGAACGAAATTAAATTTTTTTGGAAGTAAAATAAAGTTAAAGAACACGATGCTTTAAGCATAGATTTTTATAGCTCTTCATGCAGATAATTTTTCCAAAAGTTTTAAAGAAGGATTTTTATCAAATTATGAAGGTGATATATGTGATATGTCGCCCTTCATATAAGAAGGTAATTTTCTTTTCTTTTTCTGCAATTTCTTAGTTAATTTTGAAAGAAATTATTTTCATTTTTAGTAATTGGAGTTACCTAAGAGATGTAAAACGAAGTTATTATTTCTTTATTTTGTTTACTTTCTTCACAACTCCAATATATTCTAAAAGAATTTGTCAATGTTCTACAGATTTGAGTAAGTATTTCTCCAATAGATCGTTTCATTTCACTGGTATTTCTAAATTAAACACTATCTTTTGAGAGGCATAAAGATAATGTGAAACAGACGTTCAAACTTATATTTCTAATCTGAACTGACCTACGTGACTGGCATAGTATAATCCGGAAAACCTTATTACCTAAAATACACTAATTAACCCTATTACTACTATTTGTTTCTTAATTAGAGTAGAAAGTCCTAATTCTCCTTTTTCTTTTTGATTCTCATTAAAGAAATCCTTCATGAGGGCAGAACCAGAGGATTTTCTTTATTAAAGGGGAAAAAAAGAAAGATTTTGAGATTTTATCTTGGTAAATATTAATTAATCTCTAATGTGACTTTTGTTCTTACTTTTATAAATACAGTATATCTATTAAACGTTTTGAAATATAGAAATCTTAAATAATAAAATTTTCTGCTTTTGAGTGACACATGAAAATGTCTTGAAATTATAAACTTTGAAACTGCTTTTTTAAAGAGCATTTATTCTGAGAATTCTTTCGTATGTGTTTTATTACGAGCTTTTTGATTTAGTTTAAAGTGTTAAGGTTTTGTCTGTTGTTAGTTCCGTATTTTAGTTTTCGTACAATTTCGTGCAGTTTACATGCTATTACAGTTCCATTTAATAGTTAGCAATTATTGGATGACACACACTACTTCTATTTTCATATGAATGAACCAGGAAAATAAGAAAAAAATACAGAAAAAAAAAAAAAAAACTTTCAAATAATTGCAAGTTTAAATCAATAAAACAGAAAAATAAAATAAAAATGAAATGAATAAAATAAAACAAAATATATAAAAAATATAAAAAATAATTAAACTTACAATTTAAAAATGCATTAAAATTAATTACGATAAATGTATGGGGCTGAGGTGTAGTAAAATTCGTCGACTTTCCCTTTAGTATGTGCATATTTATTTAAATTATTGCCTTTTTTTGTCGTTTTATGATAATATTTAATTTCGAATAACTAATAACGTTTTAAAGTATAATGATGTTCATTAATGTGCAAGTTAGTATCATAAATAACATTTTAAAATTAGTTCTGCTTTGGCCACCTAGCGACAATTGTTTCCAGGTCGTCAACAAATACCGTCAAAAACACATATATTAACGACAAATTTATCGCCTTAAATATATTTTATAAACTAATTTTTACTATTTCCTATTTATAATAACAGGGATGGAACACGGGCGCAGAATTCATACCACTACCAATGTAAGAAAATTTTCTACCTTTTAAATCGACGATATTATAAGTAGAGAAATTTCTTAAACACATTCCGGTGTGAATTCTGCGCCCGTGTTCCATCCCTGTAATAACAATAAAAAAAAATAATAATAACTATAGAACAATTAAAAGTCTCTTTAGAAATCAAAATCTACGAGTTTTAAACAAGCTTCTAACTCAAATTTTTCTTCTTGTTTTTTTAATATTGTTAATTTATCAGTAGTCGAATTCAAGATTTTTCTGTTTTCAAAGTTTTGTAAGAACTCTACTCTCTCATTATTATACTGCGTTGTTGCTTTCATTCTGCATTCATGCTTACTTTTTTTGTCTGAGAAAGAATCGTTGTTAATTATTTAGAATTGAAAACAACTGTTATGTGCTTTGCAATTTATGGTACTTTCTTACTTTATTTATCTTTAAACACCAGGTTTTCAGTGCATTTTGCTTCAAATATATTGAATAATTACATGCTTAAAGTAGTTACTGAAATTAAATTTTTTACCATTCCAGGAATCAGTTGTAACAAAACAGGAACATATAGACAAATTAAGTTTTATAAAAAGTGTGCTTAATTGTTATATGCTTAATTGTTTACCATTTTATATTTTTGGACCCTAGTTCATAACCTAGGTGGCCTTTTTAGACGATTAAGTTTTTATTGCTGACGTAAACCCTATTACAATATTCTGAGATATGAAGAACATCTTTAATTTTGAGAAACATATGTAGATTTTGCATGGTAAATACATGGTTTACATGATAAGTAGATTTTACATGGTTATTAATTTTTATGCCAGTAATGTAAATGCTTTTATTAAACTTTGTCTGACTTCTTTATGATGTAAATAATTCTCATAATTCATGTTTTTGTGACATTTGTCCATTTTTTGGTATATTCAGAAAATTAAAATTTTGAATAACTTACGAAGTTTTAAAAATAGAATGTTGAAATTCAATTGAATTACTCATCTTAATCAGCACCATAAATGATAATTGGTCTGACTATTTCACAACCATTCTTTCTTGAGAAAATGTGTACATAAAGTAAAAAACTGAAAAAAAAAAAAAATCTAACAACTAACAAATTAACTAACAAATTGACTATGTTATAGATGAATTCTTCATATATTATTATAGGGTAACTAACAAACTGACTGATAAATTGACTAACAAGGAAACATTCAAAAGGTGTCGTCTTAAAAAAAAATATTTAAAAAAAAAATATATGTGATTCTACTCTTCAAGAAACATCAGAAAGGGAAAAAAATTATCAGCTGAAATGAATTACAGCGACCACAAAAAATTATCAAAATTAAGCATATTTGGCGATTTCACACTGTTAGGCGATTGATTTTGAGTACTCGGCGGAGAAGTGAAACACGGTTTTGTTCGTACACGGCAATCTCGGTGCTAGCGAACTTATCACCTAACAGCGCTAAATCGCCATAAATGCTTAATTTTGATAATTTTTTATGGTCGCTGTAATTCATTTCAACCGTTAATTTTTCACTTTCTGGTGTTTTATGAAGATTATAATTACACATATTTTTTTCAGCTAATTAAGAAAATGATATCTTTTGGAAAAGATAAATAAATATACATTCACTCACATTCCGGAAAATTTTGAATATGATTACAATCCATACTGAAGTTTATGTATATTTTATGTACAGTCGGTAACAAAAGTGTCCGAACACTAGCAAAAATTCCTATGTAAAAAAAGTACTCTTCATACGGTTTTGTTAAATAAATCCTTGTCGAATCCTGTTCTTAGTCAGTGTAAGAACGTGATTTGATAAGGATTTATTTAACAAAACCGTACGAAGCGTACTTTTTTTACATAGGAATTTTTGCTAGTGTTCGGACACTTTTGTTACCGACTGTACTGTTAAAAAACATAGTTGCCATAAAGAATACAACTGATTTAACAGAAAAATAATTTATTTTCATTCCCTTACATCCATGAGAAATAACATTCCATGCATGTTCTCCGCTAACAATAAATGTAGCAAAATAATAAAACAAATTACTATGCAAATAACTGTCAATAAACAGTGCAGTCATTGTTGGAAACAAGTAAATTAGAAACGTCGTTACTTGATTACTTGTTCTCAGCTCAAGAGGAAATTATTATTTAACATAGCATACGTTTCGAGACAAGTAAAAAAATACATAGAAATAAATATGAAGAAAAAATTCTTTTTTTACTATCAGTTATTTCCGAAAATAATTTACGAAAAAGAAAAAACAAAAACAAAAAAAAATCTGACTGCACTTTTTTCTTTTCATAGATTGACATATAATCACTTAAACTTTCATGGTAATAATTATTGTAATTGGTGTTAACATCTATTTTAAACTATACCTTTTCATACACAGATCTGAAAAAAGTTATGGAATGTAATTTTATATTAAGATTTATGCACTTGTGCTGTATACAGGTCATTCTCAAAAAAATTTATTAACCCGTTAGTGCACGGGTGGGAAAAAGATACAATTTTCTTTCATCATTTGAATGGTTACAATATAACACCCAGAAAATAAAATCACACAATAAAAATACGAAGTATAAAATTTTGCGTTTATTATAACTTTTTCTTCACAGAATATATAAAATGTTTCTCTTACATTGCATTCTAGTAAATAAAATGGGTCTCACAGACCCAAACGTGTACTGGCGGGTTAAGATGAAAAAAAAAAAAAGAGTTACTTTTAATGCTAAAAGACGTACTAATATTAACAAATTTTATTAATCAAAGTAGTTATTCAACCAAAAGTAATTAAAAAATGTTTAGAAAAGGGTAAAACGTTAATAATGTATCCATCTCTCTCTGTCTGTATATATCTTCAATGAATTTTGCATTACAATGTTTATTCTGTGCATGGATTTTTTTTTTTTTTTAATGAAAGAAGGATCAGTATACCTAATTCACATTTTTAAACAAAGCGAATTATACAATTGTAACTGAAAAAAAGCAGTATTTGTTATGAAACATGAACTAATTGTTAATTGACAGCTGTTCTTAAGAGATATATTTAGATGATAATAAATATAGAGGCGTTGTGTTAAGGTCAAATATTTGCGTGAGAATCCTAGGCCTAGCTGGTGTGTCCTTCTAAGGCGTCTTAGCTTGTAATCCTGACTCTAAACTGTTATCTTTGAGATCAGAACCTCTGCCACTTGTGGGTGGGTAATGAATATGACTAAATTTAAATTATATCCAATAGCTATTCAAGCATTATAACAGCTCATTTAATACATTCGAGCAATGTGATACAAACTAGCGGTAAAAAAAGAAAAAAAAACCCCTTAATATATTTGCATCAATTTTAATGCATTTTTGTAACAGATGATTTTCTATCCGCTATTTTTTCTAACCATTACATGCTATTATTTATATATTGATTAGATTCAAAATAGATATATTGCTTATTTGACGTAAGTTAGAGAGCTGATAACTTACATATCTTAAATATGTGTAATAAGCGTACATAACTGAAATTTCAAGTATATTTTGTGGATTAACATCGTTTAATATTAAACAATTATCCTGAATAGTACATCTTCCCAATATTTCCGATGCTGATTAACAGATTTTGCTTTGGCGATTCCATTATTCCAAATTTGGGAGTTGCATTTCTCAACAGGCGTTTCATTTAAACAATTTTCCCATAAAATTAATATTCGAACATTGAAAATTCATTTTGGCGTAGTTGCGCTAAGTTTCATTGTTGCTATCACATTTGTCATACACTATAGCGACTTTGACATCGCATTTTTTCGTGTTCATTCAAATACTTGGCTTCATACCAAAAGAACATACACACTTCTCCTAACTTTGCTCTCTTATTCATCTAAATTTTGCAGCATTCTGAAAAAATATTATTTTGTAAACTCCTCTATTTCAACAGTTTACTTTATTTTACTATTATTCTTAATGACTCCCTAAAAATAAAAAAAATTCCTTCCCTTCAAGTTATGTTCGTTATTTTAAAGCTTCATTTTAAATTTCGAACCTGAAGAGTTATTATTTTCACTATGCGTATTCATCAGCCAATGCTAACCGAATTTACTTAAATCAACTGCATCATAGAACCAACGTTCACCAACGAAGGACTAGACTATTCGTGAAGTTCTAAAGTCATCGGGACTCTATATATATCAAAGAATACGATTCTTAGACAAACTTATGAAATAGAAATAAATGTTCACTGCGAAATTAAAAACAAATTAGCTCTGAATCCACTTCAAAAGTCCCAAAGAATGTTGTAGGCTAGAAACCATAATTCGAACGGGCCGAAATGGCAATAAAACATATTTAACGATGAAAAAAATTGAAATTTGGATCGCCAAAATGGATAAGCATGACTTGCGCGAAAAATATCGATTTTTTTTTTATTCGCAGACAAGGTGGTGATACAGTAATGATTTGGGAAGAATTTTGTTACATCTCTGATCTGTACCAGCGGTATGGCGCCTAGAACATACGCGTGGCAAGCGCTTATAACCGAATGTTCAAATCAAAATACTGCTAAAAAAATTAAGCCTTCCAGATACCGCTGCTCCCGAAATTTTTGCTTAAATTGTAAACATTGCGTAAGAGTTGATTGGCTTTTCCCAATTCCTCGATCCCACTGATCTCTGGTGAAATGCTTAATCTTTAGGGCACTGATCTGCTGGTCGGTTCCCATACTATGTATTCTAGGCACTGTACCAACAGTTACCGAAATTATACTAAAACATTCCAGTGTAAACTTTTGACATTTGCTGATATTCTAGGTGGTTCTCACTGAAATTGCAGCCAGAAAATGCTTCTATTCATACTGCAAACAATAGAAAATCTTAGTTTAACTATCAGAATATTAAAGTTCTTGATTGGATTATATGTAGTTTAGATCTTAACCTTATCTAGAATATTTGGGGTATCATGTGTCGAAATGTTTGCTGCAATAGTAAGCAATTCTCGTCTTTAATGAAACACAAGGAATCTCCAAAAATGCTCAAAATTTCCGATTTAAATCTCAAAATTCCCGGATTTATTTTTTTGTTTTAAAATTCTCAGGTTTTTACATATCTAATGATGAAAAATTTTAATTGCGAATTTCCTTTTAAAATGACATTGCCATGGCTTTCAATCTCAATTAAAAATATATTATTTTAAAGCCTATACACTCCTTTGAAAAATAAAGTTAACTGCAACTTGATTGTCAATGTTTTCTATTTTTTACAAAATTAAGTATTAAAAATTTTCCCACTTTTTTTATGTCAAAATGAACAATATTATTAATTTTAAGACACCCTGTATGCATGTTTTGATAAAAAGTGTTTCGACATAAAATTTAATTGTCTGTTTTAATGTTAAAACAGATCGAAATAGCTTCTGTGTAAAATAAATTTACGATAGTTTATTATTATTATTTTCTCTTACAAAAATAATTTCCCCAAAAGATAAAACTATATTCGATGAATTTCATCGAAAGCTGGATAAGAAATTTGATTCATCAAGATGACGATTAGAGATGTTTTCTCTGTAATGACTTCTAATGATATCCTGATGATCCTTCTTATCAGATTTCTAATCAAAATTTCTTACTGCAAATGACTTTCTATTTTGGGTGGTGCATACTATTTCAGTTAATTAGCAATAAATACGATGTGGGACTGTATATAAAAGGTTTCAAATTCTTTTCCAACATTGATTTATTTGTAAATAATACAAAATATATTAATTAAATTTTAAAAGTCAAAATATTATACTACTAAGTTATTTCTTTAGATTTGCATTTCAACGTCATTAAAAAAAAATATCGTGTTATAGATGAAATAAATATTATATTTAAAATCTCCTTTAATTCTTTGAAGCATGGTGGTATATACACTACCTACCAATAAGTATTTGGACACTTTTGAATTTAGGCATTTTATCAAATATCTAGAAAAGTTCTTTTCGAATCGTCTTGAAAATTTGGTAGCGTAAAGAACAGATTATACCTCCAATATTTCAGTAAAAGTTGCGTGCTGAAAAGGAAAACAGGATCAGTAAAAAATTAAAGAAAAATTAAAATGTTTTGAATCACCCTGTAAAAAGTAATGACTGAAATGCATTTTAGCTACAGCATGTGATAAAAAAGAATTTTTTCATTACTTGTATAATCTTCTAAGAGGCTGCCACATATATGCATGGCGATAATAACTTAAAAAAAAAAAAAAAAAAAAAAAAAAAAAACACTTTTTAATTATGACGTGTAGAATATTATGCCCAGAGCTTAGACATTTTCAGAAAAATTGGCATACTTTATTAGACACAGCATACGGCCACCAGGAAAAAAAAATGTTGAATATCTTACGAAATACGAGCATTTTTACTAAATAACTTTTATCTACACATGCGTTAGCTTAAAAAAAAATTCATTTGCATAATTTAATAGTCAAATGCATTCAGCAACTTATGTGTGGAAACCCCAAACAAATATCGTGTAAATTTAAAGAGGTAAGAGGGGTAAAATGCACAGAATTTCAGTTATTCTTCTTCTAAAAAAAAAAATAAAAAAAAGAAGGAATATGATAGGGGATTTTATCAATATTTATTTAGAATCAGCAAACGATCTATTGGACATTGATTGAATCAAAATAAATATGTGAGTAAAACCCCTTATTGTTCAGCTTTTATTTTACAAGAACTCAAATTCTGTCCAAATACTTATTGGTAGGTAAGAGTATTATATACAACTTCCTTTTTATTCCCTACTGCTACAATTACTTCCGGAATTTTTTACTTTTTTTTCTTAATTAAGCGGAAAAAATTATTATTTTTTTCTTTTTGTCTCATTTTGATTGTAATTTCTGGAGACAGTCGATATTAAATGAACATCGTTACGTTGTGTTTCATGGGGTTAAAAAATCGAAAATAATATCTTTTACATCTACGATATTTGGTAGATGAAAATATTGACTTGTACTCCTTAACTCTTTAAAGCATAGTGATAAGGAAACCATACCACATTCATTTTTGCTATCAATTGTTATTTTCAGTTCAAATACTTCTATTAAAAAAATTATATTGAATTTTATATACAATATTTAAAAAAAAATATTGTTTTCTGATTGAGTGAAACAAATGTCTGTGCATTAAAGAGTTAATATATAAATGTTGAGGATTTAAATACATTTTAATGGACCATATTCCCACTTTGGGTTCGAGGCTACAAGAATATCAGCTGGTTAGGCAAACAATCCTCAACTCTACCATAGAAAAGCATTGTGGCTTGAAAATTTTTATCTTGCAATATTATTTATAAGAGTTACACATTATATTAAATTGAAGTAAGAGTGATATAGTGATACCTTTGTTTTGTTTTTAATCCAGTTTTAGTAATATACTTTATTATTAATCAACATATGTAATATTAAAAGTTGCAATGTGAACTGTGGCGATGTTAACAAATTTAAATGGATGTTCCATTTAATAAATTACTTTATTAAAGTGATTGAAATTCTAATTATTTAAGCTTTGATGTCTATATATATATAGTGTCTGTATAAAATGTTCTTATTAATCTTTTATCCATTACATATATATATATATATATATATATATATATGTGTGTGTGTGTGTGTACATAAAATGTTCTGCAATTTTACGATATGGAATAGTCTTAACTTTATCATTCGATTTAGTTGTTTACATTTCTCTTTTGTTCTTGTTTGAACAGATATCTGATTATTAAGTTTCACTGGAGAAATATTTAGGAAAATGTTATGCGTAACAATAAAATAGCATCTTGAATCTAGTTTGTTTACAAAATATCGTCCACGTGTTCGGCGATTTTACCTACTGTGACGTCACAGAAATATTGTCCATTAGCATTAAAAAAAATCATTCACATGGAAATTCATTTTAATTCATTTATGAATAAATTTATATTTCAAATTATATATTTCAAATATGGTTAGCGGGAAAATGTATTAAATTAATTTTTTTTGCTGCTTTAAAAAGATGTTATTTTTTTTAGAACGTAAACTCTGTTGCATTCAGACAAAATAGACTTGAAAACGGTTTTTCTTTTCCTTTTGGAAACAAGTTTAAAAATATTACAAACAAGTTTCAGAAACATATATCGAAAAATTTGAGAATAATAGTGCAAAATAAATTTTAAGAAATGAATATAGTAACAGTTGCTAAGAAATGCTTCATTTTTGAAGCAAAGATTTTTTTTAAAAACTATTTTGAATTTTTATATCAATTAAAAAAATTCACTTTTTTGTCTTTATATGAAAAAAAAAAAAAAAAAAAAAAAAGGAGAGAGAGAAGTCACTTCATCCTAAATTAAATTCTGTTTTGTTTGTACAGAATTTTATATTAGTTAAAAAACAAAAATAGGCTTCAGTTTCTTTTAATAACATTAATAACGCTTGTTTTTTTAAACCTACGAGTGGTTTCACTAAAATTTTCTAAAGTACATTCGAAATAAAAAAAAAAGTTTTTTTTTTTTTTTTTTTCTAATGAAGATACGGTGGCATCTAAAACTGACATCGGTAGATTACAACTATATTTTGAAAGGTTATAGTTAGTTTAAGCAAACGAAAAGAAGATGTAAGAGGAAAAAGAAAAAAACATTTATTTATTCATTTATTATTATTATTATTATTACTTTTTTTTTTGTTAAAAATTTATTTGCCTGTAAATTTTAATTGGAAATAAAAAGTTAGGTAATAAGTATATTACAGTTTCAATAAGTACAATAAATATAAGTATATTACAGTTTCAATAGCATTAATTTTATCATCAGCGCAGCATGGTCAGACTGATTGTGCGCATATTTATGGGACTATATCTGTGTTGATAAAGCATAAATATGGCAAATATCACCACACTTTTGCGTGGGAAAAAAGAAAAAGAAAGAAAAAGAAAATAAGAAGAAGAAAAAGAAAAAACAAACAAACCCGCACAATATTATGTTGGAAAAAATAATTCAACTGATATCGGACAGAAAAATACGGGAAAAATAGTGAAGGAATGGATATCGAAACGTTCGAAAGGTTGGATTGGAACCTTGGAATCGCTGTACAGGGCTCGGCAATCCACATTCCTAGAACTTCTTGCCATTTTGCATTGATGAAATAAAAATTAACGCTATTGAAACTGCAGATTGCCTATTTTTCTTATTATTTTTGTTGATTTTTACTTTATTATTATTTTTTGTTGTTGCTGTTTTTTGGGGGGTGTTATCATTTTGGGTGCTATATAATTATTTTATAACCATCTAATTTTATTTTATATTAGCAAACAAATCTAAAACCTGTGTAAAATAATGAATAACTTAAAATATTATACAGATAAAAATTTTAATATAAATAATGATGATAGTATTGAGTTAAATTTTCTCTTCAACATTTTAAAATATAAGATAATAATTCCGAAAGTTTCGAATAAGCTACAATGCTTACATATTCCCAAAAGAGAGAAAAAAAAATCATGATTTAAATGTAGTACTTTTGAATTGTTTAATGTGTATTTTATACAAAATTTGGCGTGATATATAAAGAACTGAAAAAAAAAAAAAAATTGTCGACATTCTGTATAAATAGAACGAAACTCTAATTCCCGCTTTATACCTAAATTTATTGCCTTTAATATTTTCTTATCCTGCAATATTTCGCAGCTCTATTTTTTTTCGAAATCCCTGATCCGTTGCTGATTCTGAAAAATGATAGTGTTATTTCGGATTATGCGAAAAGTTTCTTGAAAGAGCAAGGCATGAGGTTTTACTTAAGTTTATTGATTTCCTAAATCAGCATTACACTTGCATGTAACTTTTGTTTTGCATTTCATTTTTTTTTTCTTTAAATATTAAAACAATAAAAGAAATTCATAGCAAGTTAGAAAAAATACCTAAATAATAATAACAATAATAGTAATAAATATTATATCATTACGATTACGATAATAATAATAAAATAATAATGATGATGATGATGTTGATAAGGAAAATAATAATAATACATAAGAATTATTTGATGAAATACTCTGATTTAGATTTAGATTAAATTAGTGTTCTTTTGAACAACATCATTTAAGATATATGCACCAGAATTTGGCACTATACCAATAGTGAACTTTTTAAAATTTAAATCATAATAATAAGCTTTCTAAGTATGGCATAGATTCGCCGATTCATGGTTGGTGGTGCATTCACCTGCTAGTAATTTCTTAAATTATGAAGATTTCAAGCTGCTTTCAGTTGTATTGGGTGAGTGCGAAAGTTCTACCCATTTTTGGATGTGCAAATTTGCAATGGAATTGACGTCATACATGACATTGTAATGAGGCAAATCGTCGGCCAATCAAACTTGCGGATGACTCACATACAAATGCATCGTGTTTTACAAAGTTAAACAACTGAAAAAAAATATCAGAGGGTGTAACATGGAAAGCGAGAAGGAGCATATAAGACATTGTTTGTTATACGAGTTCGATAAAAAGAGTACGACAGCCGCAGCATGTCAGAATGTTTGGCAAATTTAGGGAAAAGATGCAATTGACGAAAGCACATCCCGTCGATGGTTTCGTAAATTTAGAGAAGGAGACAGAAGCTGCCAAGATCAGAATAGGAGTGGAGGGCCATCATACATTGGAAACGACGATATTGACCAAGCCATAAGGAACAACCCGAATCCAACCGCGCAAGAATTAGCGGAGAGCATCGACGTACACCGGACAACGGTCGAGAGACGGCTGGTTAAGTTGTGTTTTACGAGAAAGTTGGATCGTTGGGTCCCATATAACCTGACAGCTAATCAATGGGATGACCGGATCGCCACCTGTGTTTCTTACTTTCCCAGTACAAAAATTAACGCCAGGCCACATGCTGCTGTAATCACTCGCCAAAAGTTGGGAGGTTTTACCACACCCTCCCTATTCCCCTGACTTGGCACCACCTGACTATCACCTATTTCGTACGTTGAACAATTCCTTCAGTCAGAAAATCTTTGATAATATTGATGCTGTGAAAACTGTCATCCAAGACTTTTTTGACTCGAAACCGTCGGAATTTTACCGCCGTGGGATTCATCTCCTACCAGAAAGGTGGCAAAAGGTCATAGCTAGCAATGGGGATTGTGCACAATAGTAGGTACTGTTCATTTTGCGTTTATTTGCTCTTCTTTATGGATAATAAAAACTTTTAGATCTTTTGCCTTCATCCAATAGAATGAAAATGAATTTCACTAAATCGGTGCGAACTTTTGTCACCCTGTCATTATGTTATTTAAATAAGAAAAGTCAAATTGTTTTGCATATGCGTATTTCGAGCCGATTTCTTATGTACTCTACTTTCATATGACTAAGGTGAGTATGCAGAATTTATTTATGGTGTTAAATTTTAAATTTTGTGATGGTGTACAACACTTTTATGTGCATCCATTACTGGAGCCTCAACATCTTTGCCAGTAGTGGACAACCTGCTCACTTTGTCTATCAATTTGATCATGAATAATTTTATTTGATTGGCAAGTAATTCAAATTTGAGGAGGAGAATAGGTAGTTGAAACAGTGTCGTATGCTCCTAAATTCCGAATGCAGCACCAGAATGTGAATTCATTTCACTAAAAAGCAGATCGGAATATTTTGACACATTTTTATGATTTTTTTTTTTTTTTTTTCCAAATTTTGTTAAGAGATTCGTATGTTTTGAAATAACACGCAGAATATCACCATATATCTGAAAGAGAGATTGGTTAGTCCAAACATTTATAAGATTATCACACAAGGGGATGGTTAAAACGTTATTTACAAATTAAGGCTCAATTTTACAGAAAGTATGAAGAAAGCTCGACAATTGAGATGTGTTATTTTAACCGTCAAAGTTTTCAGAAGTAAATTATTTTTTTGTTTGTGTTGAAAGTTTTGCTTAGTTTTTTTATTATATTAACTTCTAAATCACACAGTAAATATCTTTTGTCAATTGACTAGAAATTTTTAACTGATTTGCATTTTGTTTCATCTATGAAAAAAAAAAAAAAAAAATCAAGAGAGTCCATTTCTGAAACTTGAAACTAAGAGAAGGGCCGAATCGGGCAGAAAGAAGGGGACCACAAACTCTGATGATCGATATTTGAAACAGATATCTCTCAAAAATCGCCATGCAAGCCGAATTTTAGAAAACCTGTGGTGTTAATTTAAGCGCACGAAATGCCCAAAGACGCCTGTCGAATGCAGTCTGCATGCGTATCACCCCAAGAAAAAGCATTTACTTAAAAAAAAAAAAAGCAAAAGCGACCTTTTTGGGCGAAAGAGTATGCTTCATGGACAAAGGCTCAGTGGATGGGATGTTAATTATTGGTCAAATCTAAAACCTGTAGATGGCGCTGCACGCCGATATTAATGTTTTGTTTTCTTCTTATCTCTCAGTGTTCTTCGTGTTCGTCTTTGTTGTAGTGTAAATAAATGTATGTCACCGTATCAGAAATCCTTTTATTTCGGAATTATGTGTTCAATCGTCACCAATGAATAAGAATGAAGTACCAGTGGCCGGCAGTCCCCACGACTCTGGACCGATAAGGTAAGCCATTTACCTTATTTCAAAGTTCCCTTCCGTGGAGGATCAAAATTGTGATGGCATGTCTCCGGACCACCTCTAGGGGTGTGTCCCAGACCGTCGCCAATTGCCCATCTGCGTAGCATTAGTGCGACGTAAAACCCAATCACCAATCACCTTATTTCAATTTAAATTTCTGAAAATGACTATTTATGCAAAGTTACATTTAAATAACGTCGCCAAAGTAGCGACATGGTTTTGAAATGATATTTTTTTATAACGTCGCTAATAGTTTAACGACATATATTTTTGGCGCCCATAACAGGGACTGCCAGGCCCTTAAAATGTGAATTAGATTTGTTCTTTATTCTATAGTGCAAATTACTGAATTGATCAAATATGGCAACGGAACTCGATAAATTAAAAAGAAAACGCACTACCCTAAAGGGATTGTGTACTAAGTTAATTAATACGATAAATACAAAGATAATGGAACCCGAGGAAGGGTTAAATGTTTACGAAATCGAATCCCAGTTAGAAAAGCTGCAAGTCAAACAAACCGAAATTATTGAAGTTGAAGAACAAATAGAAGCCAAAATCACGGATCTCAACGAGCTACAACCTGAAATAGAATCGAGACAAGAATACAGGGATTCAATTATTGATGTAAAAGCTCAAATTATGAATAAAATCGAAAAAATTGAAAATTTAACTGTCACTCAGATCTTATCACAGCCAAGAAATGAGCAAACATCTAATTTACATTTAGAAGGAATTAATGCGAGTTCCGTAAGATTGCCCAAGATATCAATTCCAGTTTATGAAGGTTCTCCTCAAAACTGGATGGAGTTCTGGAACCAGTAAGAAATAACAATACATAATAATAAGGATTTATCTAATGTAGAGAAATTTGTATATTTACGCAGCTTTTTAAAAGCCCAAGCTTTAACAGCTATTCAGGGTTTAGCACTCTCAGGTCAAAATTACAATACCGCAATTGATTTATTAAAATCTCGATTTGGAAAAAAAGATATTATAATACGATATAAAATTGATGCGTTATGAAATTTGAACCCTGTTAAATCTGCAAATCAAATTAAAGAATTACGCTTACTGCACGACGCCCTTGATGTTAATATTAAATCTCTCGAAAATTTAGGAGTTGATTTAAAATCCTACGGAAATTTGTTATTTCCAATTGTTACAAAATTAATACCTACCAGTATTATGATAGACTATAATAAAATGAAAACAGAATCCGAGGAATGGGATGTACAAGATTTGTTAAAACATTTAAAATTAGAAGTTTAAACAAGGGAAAAACCTTTTTATTCTTAAAACGCGAAGTAGAAACTCACAATAGCGGGTACAAAATTTCAAATTCCAGATTTGATTCAAAATCATCGGAAAATAATAATGCATCCTACCGGAAATCTGTTTCGGGATATAAAAATTCTAACACAATGCAAAAGGCATCCGCCTTTAAATTAACTGTTAGTAAATGTATATTTTGTGTTGATGCAGTAAATGATCACGATAGTAAAATGTGTAAATTAAATTTAGAGGACAAAAAATTGTCTTTACGCAAACAGGGAATCTGTTATTTATGCTTCAAAAGAGGTAAACATACAGCTAAAATTTGTTTATCGGGTCTCAAATGTGACATATGTTCAGGAAAACACAATACATTAATTTGCTATAAGCAAAAATCGGAAACTCCAACAACGGCTCAAATGAGAGATAAAAATCACATCGAACATACCCAAACAAATACTTCTGAGAACAGTGTTACGAAAATGATAATTCTGTATTGTCTTACAAATGTCCTGTACAAAATCTGCTTGAGAATAATGAAATATATTTACAAACTTGCTTCGCAAGATTAACAAATAATTCTAATTTAAACTCTCTAAAGTGTGTCATATTATTTGACAATGCGTCTCAGCGAAACTTTATTAATATATCACTCGCGCGTGAATTAAAATTGCCGGTGATTAGAAAAGAAACTCTAATCATATACCCGTTTTTCTGTGATCGACCCCATCAAAAGAATATTCAGTTGTAAATTTCGAATTGTCTCATTTAAAAAACCACAAACAAAAATGTTATGTAGAGGTATTGGTCGTGAATCAAATATCGTTCACGAAGTTAAAAATAGTAGATGACGCATCAATTCGAAAGGTTATGGTTTCGAATGAGGGGGAAAGAAATAATTTTTCTCAATTGCATTCGAAGGCTCCAGACATATTAATAGGGGCAGGGTTATATTGGAGTCTCCAAAAAAATATAAAGAAAATTAATCGTTCGTTGTTTGCGGTTAACACAGTATTAGGATGGACGTTGTCAGGCAATAATAATTCAGCAAAAAATCCAGACACCTTAATTACTGGCGCCTCCGTGTTAAAGATTGAATGTTGTAACTCTAATTGTTTACATGAAAACCATCCATGCATGAAAAAAAATCAATCACCGGATTGTACGGCTAATGATTTGCAAAGGTTATGGTCGTTGGATTGTTTGGGAATAAATTATGATAAATTGATTTCTACTTCCGATCTGAAAATAATAAATAAATTTGATAAACAGTTAGAATATAAACAGGGTCATTATGTTACTCATTTATTATGGAATGAGCATGGAATTAAAAATTTGAGAATAATTTTGAAAATGCTAAACGGCAATTCAATAATTTGAGAAAAAGATTAAAAGCGGATAAATGGATTTTTGAGCAATATAGGCAGATAATCACAGAACAAAAACAACTAGGCATCATTGAAGAATGCGGTCGCTCACAAAAAGAGTATTTCGCCCCACATCATGAAATTGTTAGAAAGGAAAAACAAACAACAAAGGTACGAATTGTTTTTAATTGTTCCAGTAGAGTTTCGGGGTGTAAATCTTTAAATGATTGTCTCATAAAGGGGCCATGTCTTACACCACCAATTTTGGATGTAATTAATAGATTTCGAATGTTTAAGATTGTGTTTTGCGCAGATATTGAAAAAGCGTTTCTTATGATAGAAATCGCGGAACCCGATAGAAATTTTCTGAAGTTTTTATGGTTTGACGAGGACACCCAGAATTATAAAATAATGGGAATGACCAGAGCGACATTTAGTTGTACAACTTCTCCTTTCTTTTTAACGGCAACAATTAAGAAACACATTAAGGAATATAGGGAAATTTATCCGGATAGTTATGAAATGTTAAATTCAGCTCTGTTTGTGGACGATTTGCTTTATGGCTCCGATACCGTAAACGGTGCCTATGAATTAACTTCTACTGCAGTAAATATTCTAGCAAAGGCTGGAATGAAATTGAGAAAGTTTAGTACGAATTCACATAAATTAAAGAACATGTGGGATAAAAATGATTGTTTTTTGGAGGTAAATAATGATAGTGTAATAAATATTCTTGGATTGGTGTGGGATAAAGATAGTGATAAATTAGGATTAGCTTTGAAATCTATAGTTGAAAATTTGGATCTATCGGTATGTACGAAAAGATATGTATTGCATACAGCTGCAAAATTTTTTGATCCTATTGGGATTATATCTCCCTTTTTAATTAGGATAAAGTGTTTTCTTCAAAGAATGCGGGAAAGAGGTATGGATTGGGATCACGAATTGCCGGATGATCTTAAGGGAATTTGGATAAAGTGGTGTAACGAAATTAAGGATTTATTAGAAATTCGAATAGATAGATGCTATTTCACGTATGTTGATTCGAAAAATTCGCGAGTAGAACTACACATTTTTTCAGATGCTTCACCACTTGCATATGGTTGTGTTGCATATTTTAGGGTTATCAGCAATGATAAAAAATGTTATGTAAGCATGATTATGTCGAAGGCTAGAGTTGCGCCGCTAAAGAAACTAACGTTACCAAGATTGGAGTTAATGGGAGCGGTGATAGCAGCTAGAGTAGCGAAATATATTTGTGATATATTTAAAGAAATTAACATTGAGAAATTTTATTGGACAGATTCTACTATTGTTTTACACTGGGTGAAGAGATCGGCGAAGCAATGGAAACCTTTTGTTAAAAATAGAGTAGTTGAAATTCAGGAATTGTCAGTACCCGAAAATTGGTCATATTGTAATACAAAGGATAATCCCGCAGATTTAGTTACTCGTGGTATTAGCGCAAATGCGTTAGTTAATAATGATTTTTGGTTTAAAGGTCCAAAATGGTTATCTGAGCTAAATGGTAAAGGCAATGATATTGGGGAAGAGGTAGACACGCAATATATTACCGAAGAAAAAAGAAAAACACCTGAAAAAATAATTCAGTTTAAAATCTCTATAGAAACAGTTGAACCAATATTGGATCTTGAAAAATATAGTAACATTTTAAGAGTCCTCAGAATTACGGCATGGATAAAGAGATTTCTTAACAACGCGAATCCTAAAAACGAGAAAGTTAAGGGTACATTATCGGCAGAAGAAATTGGTAGTGCGCAAATTATGTGGGTTAAATATACACAGAAAATCAGTTTTCCGAATGAATTAAACTGTTTGATAAATGGGGAACCTATTTCGAGAAATTCAAATTTAATTGAGTTCTCGCCATTTTTGGATTCCGAGGGAATAATGCGTATCGGAGGAAGGCTTCAGAAATCTAAATATTCCTTTAACGAAAAACACTCGATCCTGTTGCCTTCAAAGGGTAAATTAATTGATTTGTTAATTAAAAATGCGCATGAAAGAGTTTTTCATTTTGGCATTAATGATACATTAGTTCAAGTACGGGAGGAATTTTGGGTAATCAAGGGCAGACAGGCAGTAAAAGGCGTATTAAGAAGATGCAGAATTTGTGTAAAATTTAATGCTCGATCTGGAGCCCAGATAACAGCTCCGTTACCTGCAGATCGCATCAAGGAACAAAAGCCCTTTGCAGTGATAGGCCTTGATTTTGCAGGCCCCTTATACATCCGAAATAATGACACCAAATATTACATATTATTGTGCACATGTGCGATAACTAGAGCAGTGCACCTAGAATTGGTAGAGAACCTATTAACCGAAACCTTCCTATTAGCATTCAGAAGAATAGTAACAAGGCGAGGTCTTTGTCAAACAGTATATTCCGACAACGCACGAACATTTCATCGAGCTGATGTCGAGTTAAAGCACATCTGGAAAATTATCAGCCATCCCGACGTTAAAGATTACTATTGTAGTAAAAAATAAGGTGGAAATATATCATGGAAGTTTCCCCATGGTGGGGAGGCTTCTATGAACGACTAGTTCGATCAGTTAAAACTGCTTTAAGAAAGGTAGTTGGCAAAACCACTTTAACACACACACAACTACATACCGTTATAACTGAAATCGAAGCTTCAATAAATTCGCGTCCAATAACGTATGTATATGCGGACTCTGGAGAACCTTCTCCAATTACGCCAGCACACTTCTTGGTAGGTCAACGACTAACTACCTTATCTATCGTGCACATCAAATCCCATGTTCTTCCTGGAACTTCTCTAACATATGTAAAACGGTTCAACCAAAAGGAACGTATATTGGACCAGTTCTGGTCAAGATGGAAGAAGGAATACCTTCTTCAGCTGAAAAACGCCATGACAAGTCGACACTCCAGTATTCGAGAGTATTCGGTAAACGATGTTGTTTTAATCCACGATACTAAATTACCAAGACATTTATGGAAATTAGGAGTGGTCACTCAAGTGTTTCCCGGTAGGGATGGAAAGGTACGATCTTGTGAGTTAAAAACAGCTAACGGTACAATTAGACGTTAGTGCTGGACGATATCAGAAATTAAATATCGCGATATATCACCAAGTTAATATCGATATTAGTGATATATTGCGATATTTCTTTCAAGATAGGAAAAAATAGACATTTGTTATTTTTTAAAGACATATGCACACGAATTTTAAAGTATACAAGTATGGAGTGTTTTCCATGTATTTTCTGGTATATTACTACCATAACTTTATTATAAAAAAAAAAAAAAAAAAAAGTGCATAAAAAGTGAATCAATATTTTGTGTTTCTTATAACTTATACTATTGCTTTTTAGTATACCTCTGTATAGTTTATCCTCTATTCTTCCCGTTTTAAGCTTTAATTATTTTAAAATCATATTTTAACACAGCTAATATGTGTTCTGTGTTTTATTTGTACCAAGTATATCAAAATTCATAATTCTACTAAAAACAAAGCTTAAGAAAAATTGTCTTAAGATGTAGGTATTAAATAAAAAGGAAAATCATTTTAAATAGTTAAGAAATGCCATTGGATACACCTTTTTTGGTCGTAGAGAGTAATATTTTTTACTTAAAACACTTATATGCATCCTAAATGTCAGTTACTTGTCATTTTTATTTTTGTATCTGCATACCAAATCATTGCAATATTTTAAAAATGTATATGTGTTCAATTCACATTCGTAATAGTTTCACAACAATTGAAAATTGAATTATATATATATTATATATATATATATTATATATATATATATATATGTATACATTGTCAGTATAAAAATTATATTATTTAAACAAAATTATGTTAAAGTTTCATTTTGTTACTTAAAGTAACTCATTTTGCATTTAAACCAATTTTATTTAACATGTACGGCTTAAAAAAAAAAAAAAAAAAAAAGAAAGAAAGAAAGATGGAAAAGGAAAGAGAAAAAATAAATGCTACATAAAAAAAAGTAATAAACTATCCAATATTATATAATTTTATAAAGAAACTGTCACTGTAAAATTACTGAAGATAAAACTTTATTTTACATCAGTCAGATAGCACCCTTTCTCCCTTCCCATGTTATCCAATGGGATTTTTGTCGCGTCGTTCTATACAAATATTTTATTAAAAAATGAACTTTTTCGAGTTCTGTTTTTTGAATATTACTCTTTGAACAGGTCGTCTTTTAGCTTAAATTCTGTTTTTTGAATATTACTCTTTGAACAGGTCGCCTTTTAGCTTAGTGAGCAATTTTTCGAAAAAATAAATTTAAATATTTTACTTAGAGGTCCACACTTAGAGTCCATAATTTACTTATTGAAATAAAATATTTAAATTAATTTTTTCGAAAAATTGTTCATCAAGCTAAAAGGCGACCCGTTCAAAGAGTAATATTCAAAAAACAGAATTCGAAAAACTTCATTTTTGAATGAGATATTTTTATAAAACGAAGCAACGAAAATCCCATTGGATAACATGGGAAAGGAGAAAGGGAGAGCTATCTGACTGAAGTACAGTCCAAAGCAGTGATGCCAGATGGTCGAAAATTATTTCCCCAAACAGGTCTTCAAATTTCCCCAAATCAGGGTTATTTTTCGAAAAAATCCCCAACTTGATTTCTACTAAAAAGGGAAAATAATTTTACAAAAGAAAACATCAAACAGATTTAAGTGGATTCAAGCTCAGATTTTTCCCCAAATGAAGGTAATTTTTGAAAAAAATCCCCAAATAACAATAAAGCTATTGAAAATCCCTGGTCGTAGGGATAAATCATTACGTTGCCAACATTGACAGAAAGTTGAAGAACTCCCCAGATTTGTCCTAAAAAATTTTAGAATTCCCCCAAAAAGTCCCCAGAAGCCTCAAAAATCCCCCAAAATGGGGACAAAATCCCCAATCTGGCATCACTGACCCTAAACACATGTTGGAGGTCGCATCTTATTAGCCAGAAGTTATCGATACTTTGAAATAAACCAATATCAATGAACCAATAGCAGGAAATGAGCTAAAACAAAAGATATTGTTTTCATTCGTCATAATAAGCGTTTGTTTTTATATTGCCTTGTCTGTGGTTTGGTTACTGTGGTATTACACCTATAATCCACGAAAAGTGATGTGCAATATTATCAAATACTAACGGTAGTATAAATTCTTTCATATTATCGTTTAGCGTCAGTAAATGCATGAATGTATCAATATACTGTGGTAAGTCAATATACTCAAGGTATGGAATATACTGTGGTAAAAGCAGATGGCTTTCAATAAATACTGTTTATTTTATTTTTATTTTTTATGCGGTGGACTTATTAAAGCAGTGATATTTTAGATTTGAGGTTTCGCACGCAGGAAGGAAGAGGAAGTATATGCATTGTGGGAGGGGAGTGATCGTTTGGGGTGGAGTTATATATATATATTTTTTTATCAGTGAGGGATGGGAGAAACATAAGAGAATGGGTATTAGTATAAGATATAAGATTGCGCGCTCTTTTTGTTCGGGTTTCGTTCGCTGATCGTGGTTCCTTCGCTCGGGTTTCATTCGGGTTCCATTCGTGATGCGCGCTAGCGCGGAAGCATTATTCTATTAATCCGTGGTTTGCGTTTAACGGTACTTATCGGTATATCGTTGATCGCGCGGTAGGTGCGCATTTGGTAATATCGTTAAAGGGATATATTGGCTGAGCAAAATCTTAAATATTGTTATCGGGATATTTAAAAAATATCGATACTTGGGGATATATTGATAAATAATCCAGCCCTATTAGACGTCCTTCCCAGTTGATATATCCAGTTGAAATCTGTGAAAGAGACTAAAACAAACTTTAAAAAACTTTTATTTCAAACTATGACATTTTGTGTGGACTTTATTTTCTCTTATTGATATAGTTATAAAATGAACATATAATTAATGTTCATCCGGGGGCCAATGTGTTAATTATTGGTCAAATCTAAAACCTGTAGATGGCGCTGCACGCCGATATTAATGTTTTGTTTTCTTCTTTTCTCTCAGTGTTCTTCGTGTTCGTCTTTGTTGCAGTGTAAATAAATGTATGTCTACGTATCAGAAATCCTTTTATTTCGGAATTATGTGTTCAATCGTCACCAATGAATAAGAATGAAGTACCAGTGGCCAGCAGTCCCCACGACTCTGGACCGATAAGGTAAGCCATTTACCTTATTTCAATTTAAATTTCTGAAAATGACTATTTATGCAAAGTTACATTTAAATAACGTCGCCAAAGTAGCGACATGGTTTTGAAATGATATTTTTTATAACGTCGCTAATAGTTTAACGACATGGGACTCAGCAATTTTTTTGGACGAATCTAAGTTCGACCTACATGAATCGGACGATAAGCGGTATGTTCGGAGACGTACAAGTGAAGCTTATCATTCAGACTATATCACGAACTGTGAAATCTCGAGCCAGCCAAATGGTTTGTGATGCATATCCAGCAAATCGGTTGGACGCCTAAAATATATAACTGGAACTGTAAATCCATCCGTTTATACCAAGATCTTGAAGGAGTGTTTAAAGTCAGTCATTCAGGATGATTTGAAAGTTGCTGGAAATTGCATTTTTCAGCGGGACTCTACACGCTGTCATACAGCAAAATCTATAAGTACAATCCAACTTATTCGTGAATGATTTTATTTTCTAATTTACAAGTTTTTATCTTTGCAATTTTACGGATATTGGAAAAGCAAATTTCTCCCTATTTCCTTCCTTTAGTTGCAGGTCTATCTGAAAATAAATAAATAGATAAATAAAATCTGGAATTAAAGTTTTGGACTACCCTGGGAGTAATCCTGACTTGAATCCTATTGAAAATTCTTGGCATATAATGGGTACGAAAATTACTGCTAAGAAGCCTGCTTCTAAGATAAAACTAGGGGAAAGCATTATTAGGGTCTGGTTTCATGAATAAAATTTACATTCACTACAGAATTTGTGTATCTATTGCTTTCTTTTATGTTTTCTTAAATATTACATTTTTCACATTTTTTTCATTTTAGGTTGATTTCTTTAGAAATCGACCTATTGCAATCACTTCGTTTATCTATCTATCTATCTATCTATCTATCTATAACGAAAATTTTGTCATCACGATAACTCCCGAAATAATACTTCAAATCGAATCAAATTTGGACAGTGAACTGATCTTATAAATATCTTGGATGAGTTCGTTAACCAAGAGGCTCCGACGTTTTGATTTTAAGTGGCAGCCACTTGAAAATTTCAAACCGACATTATAAAAAGCATATTTAAAGCAAGATTTGCTTGAATTTTGATGTAAATACAGGCCACATAAGGGTCTCAATGAAGTTTATTAATGAAGTTTATCCGCCATTTTTAATAAAGTGGCGGATATCTTAAGTTAAGTGGGGCCACTTGAAATCAGGCTACCACTTGAAAATTTAAAATCACGATAACTTCTGAAATAATACTCCAAATCGAACCAAATTTGGACAGCGTCTTAACTTGTGTTATGAATATCTTGGATTAGTTTCTTAACCAAGTTGCTCCACCATTTTGTTTTCAAGTGGAGACCACTTGAAATTTTCAAATTCAAATTGTAAAAAGCGTATTCCGAATTTGTTTGAATTTTGATGTATACATAGACTATATAAGTGTCTCAATGAAGTTTATTAATGAACGTATCCGCCATTTTTAATAAAGTGGCGGATATCTTAAGTTAAGCTGCGCCACTTGAAAATTTAAAATCCCGATAACTTCGAAATAATACTCCAAATCGAACCAAATTTGGACAGTGTTTTAACTTGTGTTATGAATATCTTGGATGAGTTCGTTAACCAAGTTGCTCCGACTTTTTGTTTTCAAGTGGTAGCCACTTGAATATTTCTAACCCTTATTGTAAAAAGCGTATTTAAAGCAAGATTTGCTTGAATTTTTATGTAAATCTAGACTACATACATTTCGGAATTATGTGTTCAATCGTCACCAATGAATAAGAATGAAGTACCAGTGGCCAGCAGTCCCCACGACTCTGGACCGATAAGGTAAGCCATTTACCTTATTTCAATTTAAATTTCTGAAAATGACTATTTATGCAAAGTTACATTTAAATAACGTCGCCAAAGTAGCGACATGGTTTTGAAATGATATTTTTTATAACGTCGCTAATAGTTTAACGACATGGGACTCAGCAATTTTTTTGGACGAATCTAAGTTCGACCTACATGAATCGGACGATAAGCGGTATGTTCGGAGACGTACAAGTGCAGCTTATCATTCAGACTATATCACGAACTGTGAAATCTCCAGCCAGCCAAATGGTTTGTGATGCATATCCAGCAAATCGGTTGGACGCCTAAAATATATAACTGGAACTGTAAATCCATCCGTTTATACCAAGATCTTGAAGGAGTGTTTAAAGTCAGTCATTCAGGATGATTTGAAAGTTGCTGGAAATTGCATTTTTCAGCGGGACTCTACACGCTGTCATACAGCAAAATCTATAAGTACAATCCAACTTATTCGTGAATGATTTTATTTTCTAATTTACAAGTTTTTATCTTTGCAATTTTACGGATATTGAAAAAGCAAATTTCTCCCTATTTCCTTCCTTTAGTTGCAGGTATATCTGAAAATAAATAAATAGATAAATAAAATCTGGAATTAAAGTTTTGGACTACCCTGGGAGTAATCCTGACTTGAATCCTACTGAAAATTCTTGGCATATAATGGGTACGAAAATTACTGCTAAGAAGCCTGCTTCTAAGATAAAACTAGGGGAAAGCATTATTAGGGTCTGGTTTCATGAATAAAATTTACATTCACTACAGAATTTGTGTATCTATTGCTTTGTTTTATGTTTTCTTAAATATTACATTTTTTACATTTTTTTCATTTTAGGTTGATTTCTTTAGAAATCGACCTATTGCAATCACTTCGTTTATCTATCTATCTATCTATCTATCAATCTATAACGAAAATTTTGTCATCACGATAACTCCCGAAATAATACTTCAAATCGAATCAAATTTGGACAGTGAACTGATCTTATAAATATCTTGGATGAGTTCGTTAACCAAGAGGCTCCGACTTTTTGATTTCAAGTGGCAGCCACTTGAAAATTTCAAACCGACATTATAAAAAGCAAATTTAAAGCAAGATTTGCTTGAATTTTGATGTAAATACAGGCCACATAAGGGTCTCAATGAAGTTTATTAATGAAGTTTATCCGCCATTTTTAATAAAGTGGCGGATATCTTAAGTTAAGTGGGGCCACTTGAAATCAGGCTACCACTTGAAAATTTAAAATCACGATAACTTCTGAAATAATACTCCAAATCGAACCAAATTTGGACAGCGTCTTAACTTGTGTTATGAATATCTTGGATTAGTTTCTTAACCAAGTTGCTCCACCATTTTGTTTTCAAGTGGAGACCACTTGAAATTTTCAAATTCAAATTGTAAAAAGCGTATTCCGAATTTGTTTGAATTTTGAGGTATACATAGACTATATAAGTGTCTCAATGAAGTTTATTAATGAACGTATCCGCCATTTTTAATAAAGTGGCGGATATCTTAAGTTAAGCTGCGCCACTTGAAAATTTAAAATCCCGATAACTTCGAAATAATACTCCAAATCGAACCAAATTTGGACAGTGTTTTAACTTGTGTTATGAATATCTTGGATGAGTTCGTTAACCAAGTTGCTCCGACTTTTTGTTTTCAAGTGGTAGCCACTTGAATATTTCTAACCCTTATTGTAAAAAGCGTATTTAAAGCAAGATTTGCTTGAATTTTTATGTAAATCTAGACTACATAACGGTCTCAATTAACTTTATTAATGTAATTTATCTGCCATTTTTAATAAATGGCGGATATCTTAAGTGGGGCCACTTGAAATCAGGCTACCACTTGAAAATTTAAAATCATGATAACTTCCGAAATAATTCTCCAAATCGAACCAAATTTGGACAGCGTCTTAACTTGTGTTATGGATATCTTGGATGAGTTTCTTAACCAAGTTGCTCCACCATTTGGTTTTCAAGTGGAGACCACTTGATATTTTCAAATTCAAATTGTAAAAAGCGTATTCCGAATTTGTTTGAATTTTGATATATACATAGACTATATAAGTGTCTCAATGAAGTTTATTAATGAACGTATCCGCCATTTTTAATAAAGTGGCGGATATCTTAAGTTAAGCGGGGCCACTTGAAATAAGGCTACCACTTGAAAATTTAAAATCACGATAACTTCCGAAATAATACTCCAAATCAAACCAAATTTGGACAGTGTCTTAACTTGTGTTATGAATATCTTGGATGAGTTTTTTAACCAAGATGCTCCACCATTTTGTTTTCAAGTGGAGACCACTTGAAAATTTCAAATTCAAATTGTAAAAAGCGTATTCCGAATTCGTTTGAATTTTGATGCATACATATATTGTATGAGTGTCTCAATGAAGTTTATTAATGAAGTATAGGTTTTCTCGCCAAAAGTCGCCAAGTGGAAAACTCGCCAAATTTGGCGCCAAATCCATTACCTGCCATATTGGTGCTTTTTAATGCGTTTTTAAGGGAAAATTAGGCTATTTTAACGTTAAAACAAACTAGAAATGCAGAAAATTAACATTTAATCAACTTACTAAGCCTCTTTGAAAGAATTTCTACAAAAAAAAAAAAAAAAAAAAAAAAAAAAAAAAGAATTATTTTCAAATTTGCAACAATATCTTAGATTAATTAGTTCACTGAGCAACTTTCTCTGCCATTTTGTTCCAAGTAGCAGCCACTTAATTTTTCAACACGATGACTTTTGAGATTCTGAATTATTTCCAACTATATTTGTACAGTAGTCTTACCTCACAAATGCATTTAATATATTTGTCAACTTGGCCCACCATCTTGTTTCCAAGCGCCGAAAACTTGAAAATTTTAAATTTACATAAAAAGGTATTTATGAACCGATTTGCTTAAAACTCCGTATGTAGATAGTCTACATCAATATTTCTACTAATTCGTTAATAATTTGTAGCCGCCATTTTGAAACAAAAATGACGTCTACTTGATAAGGAAAAAGAAATAAACCTACCCTTCCGAATAAGCCGGAAGGACTTGTTTTACTTTCTTTTCCCATAAGTTAGAAAAAGTATTGTTTTAGGGTCAAATTTCCGAACGTGAGTTTTTGTTATATTTATACGTTTTGAGGTCCCCTGAATCCGAAAATCATGTTTTTAGCGAGTGGTCTCTGTGTCTCTGTGTGTGTGTGTTATAAGCATAGCTCAAGAACAAATAGTAGCAGAAAGTCCAAACTTGGTATTCTAAATGTGTATGATATAGGGAGGCTACACTAAGCTTTTCGTTGTGAGGAAGCAAATGGTTCGTATGCAGGGACGCTCAAAAGAATTCAAATACATTACGTCTATGGGAAAAAGTGCTGGTAAGTAACAGTTTAACATCTATACACTTCACTAAACCAAATGAAACGATTATATATTTTTTATATGCGTAAAAACATGTCTCATGTAAATATGGTAGGGAAATCATTCACTGTTCGTTTACACAAAAGAACTAGATAAAAGTGCGACAATAGTTGAAAATTGATGGAAGTGGAAAAAGTTTCAGGCTGGGCCAGGTATTATTACTATAGGATTATATTTAGGTGCACCATGTGGTCTGTATATAATCTTCGAAAGTTATACAGGGCTGCAAATATTTAAGCAATAACATTATTTTTTGTTGTTAGTGGATGTGCTTTATTAATAATATTTTGCAATTTCCAGAAAAGCTGTTCGGAAATTGAAATGAATACCTCATAGAGATATGGTAAATAATGTATGTTTTTAAGCTAAATATTCATCGCTTGTGAATTGTATTACATTCGTAAAAAAAAAAAAAAAACTAGTACAGAAATTCCACATACGTACTTTAAAATAGAACCCTTATTTCAAGTTTTTCGGTATTTTTGAAATTCTTTTAAAGTATTATAAAAGTTCAATATTTAACTGAATCATTGTAAGTGGAAATATCATGCTGTTCTTATTAGTTATTATAGTCCAGGAAAAATATAAAGTTAATCTTAAACCCTAACTTCTTCTGGAATAGAAATTCATAAACGCACTTATTATATACTTTTATATAAAAAAAAAAATGAACATTATATTTTTATTACTTCCATCTTTGAGTAAATTTTTAAAATGTTAAGTTTAAATTAAATATGTTTTAGTAAAGATTTTATGTGCTATATAAAGCAAAAAATTTTTTAGATTGACAGTTTATCAATTTTATGTAATTTTGATTAAAAATATACTTAAAAGGGAAATACAAATGTTGAATAACTATTATTTATATTGTGATTCAAATATTTTTCCTTAAGTTCGAATTATATTGCGATAAAAATTAGTTTAAATTTAACAATACGTTCCCTACTTTTAACTGTAAACTATTAAATAAAATACGAAGTTTTCTTTTATTCAATAAATATTTTAGATGGAAAATATATCAATTTTATATAATTTTGATAAGAATATATTTAAATGGAAAATGAAAATGTTGAATAACTATTATTTATAATATGTTTCAAATATTTTTTTCCTTAAGTGTGAATTATTGCGATAAAAAATATTTTAAACTTAACATTACATTCACTATTATTACGTTCAACTCTAAACTACTAAGTAAAATACGAAGTTTTCTTTTATTCCATAAAAAACACACTTCTTAAATCTATTATACATATATATATATATATATATATATATATATATATATATAAACTTTCTTAAAACAGTAACTTCCTTTCTAGCAACAGAAGTATATGTAATTGCTTTGACGAGAATAAAATCATTGTATTTAATGCTTTATTATATTAAAGTTTATTATTATTAAAGTTTATTATTAAAGTTCTTAAGGTATTTCTAAAGTTTTAATTTACCAATACAAAATTTAGTATAGAAGAAAGCTATATAATTTTCATTCTGGGGATCAAATTTAAAATAAAAAAAAATATAATATAGCATTTAAAAAAATATTTAACTTTTTGAGATTGTATTGGCTGTAGTAAGAAGTACTAAGACGAGAGTTTTGTATAGCGTCTACTGCAAAATTGCATATGAGTTTCCACATTTCGTTTGTGTCATATGATAAAAAACACTTAAGATTTGGCTGAATATTATTATAAAAATGTTTCTGAAATTCTTAAGGTGTCAAAAAGTGCAGTGACTCATGCGGAACAACTGGGGCGTTCTTAGTCACGTTCTAGAAATGGTCGACTAAGAAAGACAACTGTTTCAACTGATGGTTTCATTCACAGAAAATGCTTATCGAATCCTACTTGATCATCCAAAATAATTTCACACTATTTAACAGATAAAATAAGTACAAGAATTGTTATAAGGCGTTTATTAGTAAAATCTGATCTTACTTCAAGAAAACGTGCAGAAAAGCTAGATTAGTAAAAAAAATATACCATAGATAGTTTGAGCTTCTGTACGCCAGATCAGTAGAAAGAAATGATGTTTTCTGATGAATCTACCTTTTCATAGTTTTCATTCTATGTGTGCTATGTCAGGTGTCCTAAAAGTCAGAGATACAAAGCTCGTAACGTGGTTTTCCATAGTAAAGCAGGCCGCTACCACAGTGGTTTGGGTAAACTTCTGTGGATATGGGCGAAGAGGAAAATGGTTCATGTCAAAGAATGCTGCAATCAATAGCAAAGTATGTTTATTTGTATTAAAACAACAGTTAAAGGTTCATATGCACATTTTGAAAACGTCAAAATTTCAGCATAACGGGGCTTTCTGCCATCGTTTAAAAGTAACACAATAGTTAAGGTAGGATTGAAGATATTGGACCACGGCCTGGCTCCACTTCAGACTTAACCCTTTAGCCGTGTAGTGGTTTTTTAGCGTATTTGTTTAATAGCATATAAAATCAATACGAAGTGAAGTAGGAATTAAAAAAAATAATTTTTGAAATCTATGAATATGCAGTAATCTTATTTCCTAGAAATAAACTTCATAATTTTCGATAATTTGTCACATTAACTTTTTATATCAACTATTGAGTGACGGAAAAGGGACGCAATTGAAAACATGTGGACATTGATAAAAAAAAAAAAAAAAAAATAAGGTTGCTAAAAACCAAACATTAGAAATTCGTTACAAGAAGCTATAAAGCATGTGTGGACAACAATGATAATACTTGAATTATGCAGATATTTAGACATTTTTATACTACAACGTATAGAAGCTGTTTTTGCTGGCAGAGTACAATATACTAAATATTAGACCGACTGTTTTGGTTTATAAATTATGTAGTTCAGAGCCCAAAATTTCAATTCAGATTACACTCCCCCCCCAAACCCCACCCTTAAAAAATAAAAATAAAAAATTACTCGCCAAAAATTAGGGTTGTCATTTTTTTTTTTTTTTTTTTTTTTTTACGCATTAAGGTTTTTTATTTTTCCAAACTATTTGAAATGCTTTTGCAACTATGTCTAAAATTATATATATTAAAAGTGCGTCGTATATCATCATGTCTCATAATCATCTATGATTAAAAATCATTATAATGTATTGTATTTGAGATTTGAAAAAGATTAAAATATCTAATAACATAAATGCAAAGGTTCATTAAAGAAAAAAAGAAGAAAAAGAAAACTCTTTGTCAAACAATATCCTGTGAAAATCTTTTTATTTTGAAACATTAAGCTTCCTTATTTACCTATTTATTTATTTAACTTTTTACATCAGAAATGTTTTTTTGTCCTTTTTATTTTTGTAATCAGACGGAATGTCGATATGTATAGCTTGTTCATGTCATTTGAAATAACCATTTCAGAGTACCTTTTTCGATAAAATTGTTACTTACAAATCATTACAAGTGCATATCCTTAGCGTTTCAGTGAAAAACTGGAGAATGTGAACTGTTTTTTGGTAATTATTCAACAAAATCAGTTCAAAGCAGTATCTTTAAAAGAGCTCAGGCTCATCTTCATGCGCCAGTATCGCATAGGCAAACTTTCGCATTTCTCTTCTTTCGGATAGTGGGCGACGGGCAAAGAGGCTCTCTGCTCTGCTCGTCTATTCTCACTCTGCTTGGAGAAATCAGAGTGGGAGAAAATAAACTGCCGAAAAGATTAAAACTTCACACAGACTCGGCACTCCGAGAAGAGAAAAAGGAGAGGTTAAATATGAGGTTATAAGATCACAAGATTTTGCCATATTTAAATCTATAAAAATAATGTTTTCTGTCACCGTATCGTGTAAGAATTCTATCTATAACTTGACCAAATTTGTACTCGCCACAGTGAAAATTCCACTCGCCAATGGCGAGCTGGCGAGCGGAAATTTCGCGCCCTGATGTAGTTCAATATACAAGTAAAAGTTTTTATAAAAGCATTCTGTTATTTAATTTAATAATATTTAATTTTACTTCTTTTTAGATAATTTTAGGTAGTGCTAAACATATATATATATAAATACATGTAATGACAAATGTAATATTTCCTTTCTAGATATTGAACAGCATTTAAATACATGAACAGTAGTTAAATATCTTAGCAATAGAAAATGTTTTCACTAAATAAAACACTAAAGCATTCTTAATACGCAACTGAAATTTTATGCAAAAAATAGTTTAAAATAGAGAAAAACTTGAGAACAGTGAGCCATCTTAAAATTCTTTTTAAAATGAATTGTATTATATTTGTAACAGAGAAGAAGAGTTAATACAAATTTGACATATGTAGTTAAAAATAAAAAAAACTTTTTTTTTTCCCCTCAATATTTTTGAAAATCTTTTAAAGTATTATAAAAGTTCAATACTTTAAACTGCATCTTTGAAAGTGGAAATAGTATACTATTTTACTAGTTATAGTAAAGTCCAGGAGAAGAGCAAGGTAAATCTGAAAACCTACCTACTACTGAAATTGAAACTAAAAAATGCTTTTATTATATTCTTTTATAATAAAACAACATCCAATTTTAAATTGTATACTGTTGCCTCTTTGTGTAAAATTGTAAAATTGTAGAAATTTAAATTAGAATTAAATTTTAAATATAAATTTTAAATAAAATATATTATTATGATGAAAATTATTTTATACATAATATTACTTTCAATTTGAACTGCAAATTACGAAATGAAATGCGACGTTTTCTTTTTATTCAAAAAAAAAAAAAAAAAACTTCTTCTTAAAAAAAAAAAAAATCTATTTTTTGAAATCAATACATTATTAAAATACTTACTTCCTTTTTAATGACAGAAGTGAATGTAATTGATTTAAAAAGAACAACATTATTGCATTTAATGCTTTATTACATTACAAAGTTCTTAAAGTATTTCGAAAGTCTAAAAATTACCAGCACAAACTTTGAAATAGATAAAAGCTGCATATAATGCAACTACGCTTCCTACACCTGTACTGTAGAAACTTTTGTGTAATATTATATTACACAGCAAAAATAAGGCAACCTACCATGCAGAGAAATGCCACAATCATGAAGAGAAATGTTACCTGCTGTACCTGTGTAACCGTGGCATAACGTGTAAGGTTTCACAGTTATAGCTGGTAACATTTCTCTTCATAGTTGTGGCAAGTAGGCTGCCTCAATATTGTTGCGTAATATAGCAAAAAGTTTTACAGTGTAGCAGTGAGGCCGATTCCAAAGGTTTGGACAGGTCTCAAACTGACTGAAAGCTTGGAATTTGGTAAAAATACAGTCATTCGATGTTCCTTTATCGCTTATTTTCTCTCAAAGGCAAGCATTATGATCCCTATTTTAACACTGGACTCGTTGAGTTCGCACTTGCGCAGAGGCTCCCATTGTTGCAGAAATGTAGTTAAAGAATAATTTTGTTTTCATGAATGAAATTTTAAATAATAATATATAATATAGCATTTGAAAAAAATATATTTAACTTTTTGGAATTGTGTTGGCTGTAGTAAAAAGCCTTAAGGCGAGTTGTGCGTGATATTTACTGCATACTAAATAATTTCCACACTGCGTTTATGTCATGCGATAGGAAAGTTGGCAGATTTGTTGGTTGGTTGGTTGGGTTTAACATATTATTAGTACTGCACTATCAGAGTTGGAAGAAAGAAGCAGTTAAAGATATAAATGATTCAGAAGCTGGACGAAAAGTGAAAGTAAAGTTGAAATTTCAAAGGGGAAAGACATCATAAATCATAATTCGTCACTACATTCGTTACGAATTTCACCGAAATAAAAGTACTGTAAAAGCATGTCAATCAAATCATTATGTTCTCGGGAACGAAACAGTATCAAAGAGAGCATGCAAATTTTGGTTTTGAAGTTTTAAGGATGGAGATTTTGATATTGCCGTTGCCGATTGAAAAATTAGCCATGCTGCACTGTATGCTAAACATGGAGATTAATCATTGCTCAATGAAGATGAATTTTTTGAAACTTTTCGAACAATAAGGAGTAGGGTGATATGAGATAAGCGTAACTACTCGGTAAGTGTAACTTTGCCTTATAATTCAACTGATATACTAACGTTGGACCTAACTGACATCATATACGTTTGTTTGAACTTTTCTTTCTCATATTTAGCCTTTGTAAACAAAATCAATAATAAGGCAGTAATACTTTTAGAAGTTTGAAAAATTCATTTATGGATATAAATTATTAACCATATAATTCGAGAGAAGGTAAGGAAGAGACAGTCGGAGAAGGCAAATTGCATTTTGCATATATTTTCCTATCCGACAGAATGCCATTCTCGAAATTTGCAGTTTTGAAATTAAGTGAAATAATGTTTCCAATTTTGGTAAGGAAGCTAAGATTTGTATGTAGATTTCAAATTTAACTTCAGATTTTGATTAGTTTTAAGCTATTTGGTTACACTTATCCTACGAATTTTATATGTCGGGTAATTATAACCAAGATATTAAAATTTGTCCCAAACAATTTAACTGCATCATTTATATAATTTTTATTTCGATTTTCAGTTTTTTCTTTTAATTTTCAAAGAAATCCTGAGCGTTTTAAAATTTTTGTTGGACTGTTAAAACGTTTAAGATGTAAAGAGCTAACTGAAGGCGTATGGAAAAGTTCACAACTCTGTAACGAGTTGAGATAGTTTAAAAAATTCAAACAAACCCGGGTTCCTCAAAGCTTTACCTATTTGATAATATTAATAAAATATCTCTTAATGTACTTTATGTCCGTATAATAGGCCGAAATTACACTTGTCCCAAACCACGAGGCAATTGAAGAAAGAAAGAACAATTTTCATAACCTTTTTCTTGTAATGGTAGATTGTTAAATTATAAAATTGTCACATGTTTTCAAACCAAATAGTTTAGTTTATGCCTAAAACTTTTCAGAAGAACTGAGCGAAATGAGGTAAAAATTGAATGATGCCACAAAACGTTGTTATACTCACCTCACTTCACCCTATCACAAAAACGATTTCTAATCGTTTACACGTAATGGGAAAGGTTCATGATGCAGACAGATTTGTGTTACACACTTTGAGCGAGAGAAAAAAGAAAGAGCTTGTCTTAAAATGCTTAAATCGCAAAAGGGGCAACACAGAATTATTTTTGTGGAAAATTGTGACGGAAGATGAAATATAGATATGTTATAAGAATCTGAAACTCAAAAAACATTGGGTGAATCTTTGTAAAGCAACAACATTAATGACGCAATCCGTCCTTTTAAAATCACTTCTAATTTATCTAGCATTCAAAATCTAAGTCTTTCATTGCAGCACCCTTCCGACACAAAACTAACTCGACCTCAACCTTCACCGAGTCACTGGCGACGAAGCGGTTTTATCCGTCCCCACTTTCTACTTTGCTCGATCCAGTTTAATTAAAACAACTGTGGTGACGTCTCAACCTTACAAACCGTTTGATTAAAAAAATTCAAAGATTGACTTTTATAGAATATTCAATTTTATTTTAAATGCACACTAATTTAAAATAAAACTGACAGAAACAATTCATTTTCTGAAAGACAGACAAACAGATTTTATCAAATCTTTTATCACGCTCAAGCTACCCAAATGAGAAAATTAGGATACAAAATATTTTATCTATTATCTCAAATCCTATAGCTTTTAGTGACTTATAAGACTGACAATTGATTGCTAAGATACAAAAATGCACTACTTTTTTCCATGGATTGAGATTACGTCATGTGAATTTCAGTGTAATGAACCTATAGTTAAATTTTATTATTTATATTCGGAAAAGCACTGGTGTATAAAAAAAAAAAATGAATAAATAAATAAAAGGAAAATCTATATTATAAAAAATAATAGATATTGATAAAATTTTTCATTATACGCTATATAATTAAATATTTCAATATTTTATAGCGATGAAATATTTTATTACAAATTTATTATATATGAATGATTATTATCATTACGCGTTAAAGATACATCAAAGTATGTTCCCTATTTTTAATTTCACATTAACGCTTTTCTTTAAATAAGTATTTTAAAACACAATTAAAGACAATACATTTTAGGAAAACAGTTTTTCTTTTTTGGCAATTCCTTTACATTATTATCAGTTATCTACTTTGGTATTCATTGTTTTTGGTGACTCACGAAGTTATCTTAACTAGAAAGATATATAATTTTTTATTCCTTTAATCACGGTTAAAAAACACTTACAAAGTCTTCGAAACATTCCATAACATACTAAAATAATTTCATTATTAATATTATTTTTTTTAATTATCCAGTGTGAGTATAACACAGCAAGCACAGAATAAATAAATGAATGAATGAATAAATAAATAAAATAAAATAAAATAAAAATAAAATAAATAAAATAAAAATATAATATAATAATAAAAATATAGTTAGTTTATTTTGCTTAATGCTACTAGATTCTGAGAGAGGAAAAAAATAAAATAAAATAACCACCTTCAGGGCATCTTTGTCATGGCACCACTGTAGGTTTCATACAAAAGCTTATATTTTCATTTAATATTTATAAATTGATCTAGATTAGTTTTATCAATGAAAAATATGTTCATACAACAATTCTTACGTTTTCTGATAGATTTTTGGTAGATTTGAAATTGCTAAATTGCTTTTTTCTCAGTGTGCTTTTTTTCATGAATTCATGATCTTCAAAACGTTAAAATTTCTACAGATATTTAAGAAAAGACATAATATAATTTTTTATGTTTAGCAGAACCTACGTAAAAGAATTAGAGAGGAATTATTTTGAAATTTATTAATTCGTTTTTATGAAAAAAATAAAAAAAAAAAAAAAAAAATTAAATTTTTTTTTACACAGTTTTATAAATTTTATATTGTATTTTTTAATTTAGAAAAATACAACTTCAGAAAATACGTTTTTAATTACTTTCGGAAGAGTCTTATACATGTGCATACAGCTAAATAAAATTACAGATTCCAATTTTCACAGTTGATATAAGTTCAGTTTCTCATCGGTACTAAGCAAAAAAGAAATATAGAATATTTTAGATTTTTTAAAGCTACCAAGGGGAAAAATCACACCGTATTTTTTACTTTAAGTTCAAAGAAAATAAAAAGCATATTTAATAAAAGTTAACTGTTGAAAAGACAAAACATAATGTAAATATGGTAAAATAAATTTTTAACACAATTTGTTTTGATTTCAATCGAATTAAATTTTTATTACATATATCGATCTTTCAATTTCCGTTCGATATAACTTTAGGGGGAAAATTTTTATAAATAGTTTAGTATATAACTATTAGTTTTAAAGAAAAAAAAACCTGTACCCTATTAACAATTTTATTTTTAACATTTTGTGCTTTGCTGTATTTATTAATCATTATAATACTTATGAAGTTTTTTAGTGACAGTTTATTACTTCTTTATGAAATCTGATAATTAGATTAACACTCGCGCATACGGTTACAAAATAATAAATTAAAAGATTATTTTTATATCCCTTTCACAATTTCTCTTACATGATACCTGATAACACAAAAATACTGGAATTTTTTTTATATTTTAATTATTGATTACATCTTTTAAAATAATAGGATAATCGTAGAAATAATAATCTGGTGTGTCACTCACACGACCTTCTCTTACCCTGAAATTTAATACTATAAATACAGCTTGCAGATTAATAGGTAAGATAACGAGTACTGTTATGTAAACTTATGTTAAACAATTCATATTAGGCTTCTGAAGAGTTTTATATGATAATTAGTTCTGTGTGAGGGGGGCTACCGCCCCCCTCAACCCCCCGTTTCATTAATGCACCTACATTTATATAGAATTTAATTCGGTTATTAAAAAATAATTCTCTTTTTAAAAAGTAATTTATTAAAATTATTATTAAAAAAATTATCTTTTATGATAAGGCAGACGATTTCATTATTAGAGAAGTAGTATAACACCAAATGTCCAAAAAAAGTCCATTTTATTCTCAATATTTAAAAAAAAGAAAAAAAAAAAAGTACGATTTTTTTTCTAATTTTTTTTTTCGTTAAAAGTAAAAAAAAATCGATAACTTTGCTTTAAATTATCGCAGATCGATGGTTCAACCATTCGTTTTAAAGGTATTGGCGAGCTCTTTTGAAAGATACCCATCATGAAAATTTACTCCCCTCGAGGGGGGACTTCTCCCCCAGGGAGGGGGGGAGGCGAGGCTCCTATTTTTTTTTCCAGTTAACTATCTCTATTACAAAAAATATATATTCGTTTCCTTTGGTTTAGTGCAGTCTATAGACGTTAAACTCTACTTTCCTGCAATTTCCCCCATAGACGCAATGTATTAGAATTCTCTTGATTATCCCTGTACACAAACCATTTGCTTGATCTTAACGAAAAGCTTACTGTAGCGTCCCTATATGATACACATTTAGAATACCAAGTTTGAACCTTCTGCCATAATTTGTTTTTGAGATATGCAGATGACAGACAGACACACACACAGACACACAGACACACAGACCATTTGCTAAAAACATGATTTTCGTATTCAGGGGACCTCAAAACGTGTAAATATAACAAAATCTCGCGTTCGAAAATTTGACCCCAAAAAATACTTTCTCTACCTTATGGGTAAGAGAAAGTAAAAATAATGCATTAAATGTTTTATATTTAAACGATTTTAACAACGAGTGTTAAGTTAAAAATACTGACAGAAACTTTTTAACTAATTACTTATTCCTTATCAAAATTCACTCCCTAATTCCCATTTCATAAACATATTAGTTCACAGCACGTTCACAAAATAAAATATTTTAAGAAAATGTGTCCAAAATTTGTTTAGCATAACATTCTATATTCCGCAGTATGTAACTATTTAGAATTATATCATAAATTCTAGTTTCTTAAATGAAAATAATAAGATTATTTAAATATCCTTATTGTAATGGAATGAATATTATAACAAATTCTAAAACTTTGAAAATGCATGAACAGAATGTGGTACAGTTAATACTTTGAAAGTAGAAATCAGAAAAGCAGAAGTTATTTTAATTATAATTTGTAGAATGTTTAGTAGTGAAAAGCCATAATGTGAGTACATCGACTGAATTTATAATACATACTTTTCTAAGTTCGGTTCAGACATATTATTCATTAATGATAAGTAACTGCTAAGCGATTTCCGAGTCGGCAGAAAAATTACATGCACATAGCAACACGTGAAAATTTAAAACAAAATTTCATTAATTATTGAAAGAAGGAAGTTATAATTTTCAAAACGATTTTCAGAGTTTGTATCAGTAAGAATATTTCAGTAAACAAAAATCTGTTATTAAATGTATCGATCTGTCTATTAACTGTTTAGAAAATGCAGAAAAAAGTAGGCAAAATATGCTTTTTAAATTTAACCTAGTGTCAATTTCTTAAGATGTAATATAACCGACAACATACATACTAGTTTATTCACGTAAATAGCCTGATCATTAGAAATGAACGTAAAAACAAATAAAGAAACAAGATAATGCAAATTTGATTACTTATTTATAATTTATTTATAATTTTATTTCTATATCTATTTCCTTTTTACTATGTAATGAAAATATAACAATGACATGAAAAAAGAAATAGATATTCGGAATTAAAAAGTGGTTGAAAAAATAATATTATATATTTTATTTTATTTTTAAAGAAAAGTACAATTATACTTGCAAAACATTTAAAATACCTTATAAAAAACTTTTCCATTTATTTGGCTTATTAATTTCAGACACTCCGTGTCCATCTTCAGAGCCAATAACTAAACGTCGTCGTTCTTCTGATGTTTACTCTGCTGGGGAACGTTGTGGTTGCCGTTTCGCTTCACTTCACAATCTTTCAGTAGTTGTTGCCAGGCAGTGGGGATGAGCACTTGTAAAAAAACGATGTGCTCTCAAAATGTATGTATGTCCATAATTTTAACCGTACAGACTTAAAATTAGGAAAATCCGCTACAGCTTTCTCCACCACCCATAACAATAACCCTATAAATATATTAACTCCATTAACATAAAAAAAAAAAAATAGCCCCTTACAATAACCATAGCTATGCACTAAAACGGGAGGCCCTTGAAATTATAACTAACAATAATGCTGTAAACGATAGAGAGCACTATCTCATCCCCACCGCCTGGCAACAACTACTGAAAGATTGTGAAGTGAAGCGAAACGGCAACCACAACGTTCCCCAGCAGAGTAAACATCAGAAGAACGACGACGTTTAGTTATTGGCTCTGAAGATGGACACGGAGTGTCTGAAATTAATAAGCCAAATAAATGGAAAAGTTTTTTATAAGGTATTTTAAATGTTCTGCAAGTAATATTATATATTTTATTGCTATTATTACCTAAGAACCAAAAGTAGAAAAAACAAGAAGATTTACGCAATAAGCTGAATAAAAATAAACACTTTTATTTTACGTTACAAGATTATAATTGCAGAAGATTAACTGAGTATTTCTATAAAAAGTGATATTATAAATAATGAGAGTAGATTAATTGTTTCCTATAAATTTTGAAAGGAAATGGCCATTTTCTGTTTCTGTTTCGAAACTTTAGAATGTAAAAGAATATGTTTGATAACGCTTCCGAAATTTCTTGGATAAAGTTTTTCAATTAATAATTTACTTTTAAACACATACACATATGTATATATTAATATGCGGTACATAATATAGTTAATTTTAAATAAAATGTATAAAAGCCGTTTTTAATATGCATATAATACATATAAACTGAAGGAATAAAGAAATAAATTTCAAAAATTTTGGCTATTCTGGTACATGTAAAAAGAGATAATATTCCTTACTTCAAACAGAAAAAACTGTAATATCTATGCTAATTTCACAACCACGAAAGTAAATGCAATTGATTCCCACATTCGAAGACCAAAAGTCGCTTTTCTCAGATAATTTGGAACAATATTATCAAAGAGTTTTGCTTCGTTTTCAAAATACTTGAAATTCAACTCTTGTATTTACTATGCAGTTCTTAAATTTTCTGATATTTCAATATTCCCGTGTACAATGACTTCATGACAGAAAAACAACGTCACTGGGAGAAACTTTTTTCAAGGTGGCAAATAGAGTATCTTCATAAACCCGTCGTTTTTAGTTAATAACCTCTTAATTAAAATGATAGGAATTTCTAAGCAGCTGAAATGTCTTCCTTCGAGTATGCGAAACGCATTAATACCTCTCATGATGCGAAGGTTTCTGCCCTTCGAGAGAAGATGCGGTCGCAGACAAAATAATTTGACGCCAGCGACAGTAACTTTTTTAAATATATATAGAAATTCTATAATTCTCTTTAACATTCATTCATTTTTTTCTGATTCTTTAATCTTTAGGAGAATTATTCGTCCCTAATACAAAAACATTTCTTTACAAAATCCCTGCAGCAATGTAATTTATGTCCAATCATTATTGTTCCTAATTAAATTGCAGTTATAATTAAGCGCAATCTCTCTTATCCATTTGCAAAATCTTTCCTACCCTATAAGGAGAAACTATAAAATAGCTCCTTGGTTTTATTACAGCTGTTGCTTTAAATCATAGCATAACAACAAAATAGCAATGAATATGCATACAATCAGCAGCTAAATTATTGGAGCACTAGCAATAATTCCTACTTAAAAGATGGGCACCAAATACTGTTTGTTCAGTACATATTTGTCGATTCCTGATTTTAGTCTTTCACTCTTAAAAAAGTAAGCTGATGATAAAAATTAGCGATCAAATTAAATATATATGTATGAAAAGTGTGGATGTTTGCTTCAATAACTTTGCTGCCGACTGTAGAAGATGAATTAATTCAAAATTATTCAGCAATAGTTTAGAGCAAAAAAATAATATTTCGATTTTTTGTATAATTTTGTTGAATTGTGCGCAAACTCTCCTAGCTTTACCTTATGCAGGAAACGAAGAAAGAGAATCAAAAGCGGAAAATGTTGTACAAAATGTCTAAATATTTCTATCTTGGTTTTAGCGAAGGGTGATACAATGACTTTCTTATAAGACTAACTTTGTTTCTTGCAATGCTTTTTTAAAAATATTTTTTCATATTTTAATTAATCGTTAAACAAGTATATTCATATCTGATGGTGGAAAAATAAATGATCCCTTTTTTCATTTCGATTTCCTTGATATCATAAGAATATAATCCTAATGTTACTGAGGTATTACTATTCATTCATTCATATTATTCCTTATGTAGACTATTATGCACAATATTCCGCAATCCTCTTGTGGATCATCTTGTCACACGCTTTCCTTGAAATATATATGCTTTAACTGTTTAGGAATTTAGGCTATTTACAAGAACATTCTAATTATAATGTTATGAATTTTAAATAATAGTAGTTACTTTTATGAAATATCATTCGAAGAAGCATAGTCAGGTTTTAAAATTTATAGCTCCTTGGCGACATTTTTGGTGATATTGGCGCGAAAACCTTTATTATTGATATTAATTACATTGATATAAGTAATAACTACATTTAGAGAATTTATTTAAAAAATGCAAAAGTGAAATAAAATAAAATAAAAAACAAAAATAAATTTAGAATTTTTGCAAATACAGTGAAATACATTTTTAAAACTTTAACTGTATAGGGAAAAATACGTTGAAGGACTACTGAAAAGTGTACTGAATTACTAAATATTAACACTGCCACCTTTATTTTCATAGAAAAATTCAGAAATACGAAACACACATATTAATCTTCTTGTTTGAAAAAAAAATAAATAAATAAATAAATAAATAAATAAAATAAAAATAAAAACCTATTTTATTGCAATATAATAAATTATTTATTATATTTTTTAAACATTTAAGTTATATAACTGTCTTCATTCAATGTCTAAGATATTATCAAATAATGAAATATACAAATTAACTCTCAACAATACAATTTTATTTTATTTTATTTTACAAGCAAACATTATTTTTGTAACGAAATAAAATTTAAGGAAAGTTTCGAAAGTTTTCCACCCATTTCTAATAATTACCGTTTACTTCCATACCCTTTCAAGGAAAATATGATTTCTACTCAGTAATTATCGTTTACAATATCAGAGAGAAATTTTGGACGTGTTTAGAATTTAAAAGAAGATAATGAATAAATTTACAGAAAAGTTGTTAGATATATTCTTTAACATTACTTTTTTTTTTTTTTAAATAGTTTAGAATTTCAGAATTTATAGTATTTACATTCAGCGAACATATGATAAATTTAATTAAATTTAATATGTAAATATAAGGATATGTATATTTTAAATATATACGATGTTCCATTTTTTAAAAACAATTTTGGTCATTATTGTGCAACATTTAAACACTATTTTCTTTGCGCATTTACGTATTTACTAAAATCTTGTTATGTTTAAGTTGTTTATATAATTAAGTTGTTTATATAATTTTTCAATGACTTAAATTGTGATCCAGATTAGTTGCGAAAAAATTACACGCATATATTTTCTTTAGAATAAGCTTTAAAAAGTGAGTTGAAAAATAAAGTTGTTCTTTATGTGAGAGAGAATGTAATTGAGATGTATACATAATTTTACTTCACACATCATTTTTTACTAGTTTATTGCTTCATTGTCTAATATCAAGAAAATCCTACAAAATGAGCATTTCGAAGTTGCCCAAAGATTTCTGCACATTCTCAAATATCTTCATTTCGATTTAAAATAATAGCCTCGTGCATCAATATATAGGATAAAGGTTAATCCTAACAAAGATAAAAAATATATTTCTAAATAAAGATATTAATGCATTTCTTCTTGTTCTGCTGAAAATAATTTGTATATAACTATAGGTTTACATTTTTTACGATCAGAACTGTCTTTTAAGATAAATTTAAATAATATTTGTTTGAATATTTTCCATATCACATTAATTTAGCCTACAATTATTATTATTATTATTATTATTATTATTATTATCATCATCATTATAAATTAATATTTATTTCAAAGTTGTATACAAATCTTTGGATGCGTTTGTTAAATTTTTAAATTCTATTTTCAAAACATATTTCTTCATTAAAACGTAGCCCTATTAAAAGAAAAATATCCTTTATTACAATAAAAAACAAATCTTTGATTGAGTTCTTAAATAAAAGATTATAATGCTCCGCGGAATCATTATTCTCTGGTTTCTTCCAATTAATTTCCAAATCGGAAGCATCATTTCATAAAAATTCGAGTTTCATGCAAATTAACGATGTAATAACATATATCGGGCTATACAGTACAAAATTTATTTTTCAATGTTTAGATGAAAAGAATTTTTTTCAAATATACATATATTTGTTCATTATTCGAAAACATATATAATCATAAAAATTTTGTTTTAAATTACTTGCCAAAGAATTAATTTTGATTAAAATATGGAATTCTGATAATCAAAATTATTTTACGCAACCATTTATTGTCTCTGTGCTTTTAATTAAAATAAAATCTTGGACAGCCTTATTTGATCATGGTACATTTAAATTAGGGATATAACAATGTACCTCTCTGCATATTTTGATTCACTTTTAAGATTTAAAGCGACATTTCATTAAAATTCAAATCTCTTGAGAAATCTATGAAATCTCATTTGACAGAATATCCAGAATTAATGAGCCTCTTATGTTTCATATGCAACGAAATCTCTAGAACGTATGGGTACATTCAATGTGATAAGATTAATTCATTTTGGTAAATTTAAATTTGACGAATGTGGAATTTATCAATTTATAATATTGAGATCAGCAAAACGACATTTATGCAATGTAAAAACGTTGAAACTATTGAATAAAAAAGACTAATATTATTTTAGAATTACAGTCAAGCTTATATTGAGTATCCAAAACGACTAAAGTACAAGCAGAAACACATAAAATTATAAATCGTTCGTTAAAATATAAATGTAAAAGTCAGAAGATAAAGATATTAGACTGTAAATTAGATGCCGATAGCGCAAACAAATTTCTCTTACGATTTTTATAACTGAAGCAATTCCAAACATTCAAATTTGTCTACGCGATCATTAATTTGAAGATATTACGGTATTGTGCACAGAAACAACAGAAATAAAAACACGCCATGGAAGTGAAAATTCGTTTTAATAATAAATATATATGCACTGTTAAAACAAGTTTCTCAAAAATAAGCAGAATATTCTCATTCTGGAGAAGTTTCATTTTTCTAATAGCTCCGCAGGAACTTTTCATTTTTAAGATTTTTTTTCTTCTCATTTTTAAATAAAACATTTTCTTTTCTCATTTATTAAAATATCTTACTTTTGAGTATTTACTTTTGAGAAAATATAATTATTCATTTATAAGAATATTGCATCCGATTACGTCCAATTTCCATTCATCAATTCTTCATTGCATTTGTTTTTCTTCTTTGGGGGTATTAAATACACTTTTGCTTTTTTCTTGAGACAACATGCATATTCTTTATTTCTGCCATGATGCACTGTTAAAACATGCTTCTCAAAAATAAGCAGAATCTTCCCATTCTGGAGAAGTTTCATTTCTTCTAATAGCTCCCAGTAGGAACATCTCATTTTAAAGTTTTTTTTCTCATTTTCGAATAAAATATCTTCTTAATTTTGAAAAAAAAAAAGATTTTTTTTTTCTCATTTTTGAGAAAATGCAAGATGTAAATTAAGATGATAATATTATAACTTATCGTAACGCCTTTCATGAAATTAAATTATTAGTAATTATACTTATTTTTGCTAATATTTCCCTTTTTGAAAAACCAACGGATCCCGCATTTGAGTATGCATCTCTTCGTTTTTCAGAAAAATCTTCTTAAAAAAATATGAGGAGGCCCATCTTCTCATTTTTAAGTAGTTCATTTTTTAACAGTGTAGACAAAAAGAATGTGAGTTAAAGATAATTTTTTCCACTTTACAGGCCTCACACCTACGATGCATAGAATACAGAATATTCTGAAATAGGCAGCAGGTTTACTCGAATTTCCATTGCAACTACGGTGACTCCTGCAACCAGGACCCGACTATGCTTTTTGAAGACCCGGGGCAGTGATGCTATTTGGAGGCTCCCTTCCCCTGCTCGATAGAGCTCGCCAGAAGGACCCATTTTCAAATAAATTAAAATAAATAAAATAAAATAAAATAAATAAATAAATAATAGTGCATTTTTTAAATTTTCTCTTCAATTATACCTTCTATTTCCTCATTTTTGGTGCAACCTATAGCAAAATAATTAATTTTTTGTTCAAGACAAATGAAAAACTGAAGCACATTGGTCAGCCAATATAAATTAGTTTAGTAGATTAATGACAAATTTAACAATTGTTTAAGCTCTCTAATTAAATATAGAAAGAAAAATTTAATTAGTTTTTGTTTTTAATAGACAGATAATGGAAAAAAATGTACTATTTATTACCTCTGAACCTTTGGAAATGAGATCCCTAAATTTGGAGGCTCTGGGCCAGTGACCCGTGTGTCCATGCCATAACCTGGCCCTGCCTGCAACTACCTCTTTGGCGTTTTAAATTGGGTGTCATAAACGAGTGCCTTCATATGCCTCCAGAAAAATAAATCAAGGCATGATAGGTCTGGTAATCAAGCACGTCAACGCACTGGAAGAATATTCATTTACGCAGCGCCTTTTTATTTCCATACCAATGTCTCAGGGAAGCGTTTCTGACCTTGCATTGCTGTATGAATTCGAGTTGTTGGGATGCATCTTGCACTTCATAGTACTTCCGAAATGGAGTCGTGAGACACACTGTATACTTGTTAAAAAGAAGATAATAGTCATTTTCAGTACTTACAAACCTATTCAGTTACAGATTTTACATGGTCAGTGTATACAAGGTGTTTAGAATTGAACTTTCCATAAAAACAATATTTTGTAGCTAAAATGGGATTGCCACTAAATTTGGTATGGGAATGATTTATGAACTGTGCTGAAAAAACAAACAAAAACAATTAATAAAAAAGAAATTTTTTGTCCAAACCTGTTCACAAAAGCAAGCTTTGTATGGGAAAAGGAAAAAAAAAAAAAACTTATGCATGAACATTTTAAACATCTTTTGATTAACATTTAATTCTAAGTGAGTGATTCCATTTTCTAAATTTGCTATTTCTTCTTTAAAAAGCATCACTTTTGTATTCTTTTAAATTCTTTAAGGTATACTTACATCTTATACGCGATTTTCGTCAAAAAACACCTTTTCCAATTTTCCACTTGGAACAATCGTCAAACCATTTGCTTTAATTATCTGCTTGAATTTTGTTTCTGGTGTAAATAGTGCCCGAGTTATGACATTTTAAAAGATACACATAGAAAGGCATAGAAAATATTGTAAGCCTTCAGTAAGAATAAAAGTGTTACGTATAAAGGAGGTGGATTTTAAATTCTGGTAAGCAAAATTTTTGGCGTATTTAGACTTCAAATTACATTTTTTTGCTTTTTCTCTATTTCGTATTTTCTATGTATACAATTTATCACAAAACATGATATCCCTTACACTCTTACTTTAAAAGTTATAAAATTTGGCATATATGTTTAAAATGTCATTATCCAAGTTTTGAACTACTTTTATAAATAAACTTTAAAATTTGTTTATTTTCTGGAATTAAAAAGTTAGAAATGTATAGAAAATTCCGGAAATTTTTCAGTGCAATTAGTTTAATAGCACAAAACTCCTAAGCTATCATATACAAACTTATAATAGTAGTTGAAACCCTAGAACATACTTTCTAAGTAAAACGCTTTTTTAATTTTTTTTTTAAATATTAGTGAATTTTCATTATTTTATAATTCTGCGTAATCATCATTTTTTGGACAAATCGCAGGTTTTTTACTAATTTTTTCCGAAAAATTTTTTTCGAGATTTTTTATCTATCTATAATAATAATCTATAATAATAAAAGGAAAGGTTTGTCTGTCTGTCTGTCTGTCTGTCTGTTCTTTTATACGTTCAGCCCCTATTGAACGCAGAAGTACAAAAATTGACATACGGATGCTCTGGAGCCTTTCCGATGTTTTCCTCGAAACAGAATTTAAAAATTTTAATTAGTTGTGGAGATATTAATTAAAATGTCCACTCATGTCTAATCTAAAAGCGATCTCAAAGCAGAAAAAGTGGAAAATAAATTAGAAATATTTGTCCGATCGTTACAATTTCGATACCAAATGAAAGGGGCATTTTTTCTGAATCTAAGTGTGCAAGTGGTTTATCGGTACAACAATTAGATTTTTTAAAATTAACTAAAGTATGAATTTTCTGTGGCAACAGCATTTCAAATGCCAGACATGAAGACCTGAAGTGTGTTGCTTAACACTCAGTTATGTAATGGCGTGTCGGCGTATTTGAATTAATGACTCCAATGTAGAAAAATAAACTATTTATTAACATAACGAAGAACTATCTACAAGCAAACACACTTCTCTCGTTCGAACATGGCAGAATCCAAAACAAAACTTTTTCAGAGAGAAAAGTTGTAGTGCTTTTCGTGCGCTTGCAGCGCCATCTCATAAAATGCACCAGGGAGGATAGATAGAACACCATAGAGTATCCCCCCAGTGAACAAGGTGAACGATAAAATGCAAAAGTTCAATACAATAAATGCTTGATACAGTATAATATGTAATAGTAACATAGTAAGTAATGCAAAATAGAAATACAATGAACAATATATAATATTAAAAAGTGTAAGATAATATATACAAAACTATATTACATATTCAGTCACCAAATGTTTTGGGAAAGTGACTTTACGTCCAGAGCGTGTAGTACGTGTTTTGTTGACAGGAGTCGGCTCTGGTGGTATTTCGAATGATTTGTTGACAGGCGTTGGCTCAGATGGTTCTTGGTTAGGAACAGAATTATTTGTCACAACAGTATCTGACCATCTATAGGCGGGTTTCACGCGATCTATAGAAACTGTTGTGTTTTTACCATTTATATCAATGACAAAATTTTATTATCTCTGTTTATGACAAGGTGAGGTCCAGTATACGGCGGTGTTAATGGACGAGTTACTTTGTCTGATCTTAAAAATACATGTGTACAATTCGACAATGCAGGATTTACGAAAACACTAGGACTGCTATGTAAGGAAGTAGCAGTTGGATTAAGTGTCTGCATTGTTTGTACCAAGTTGGAAATATAATTGGGATCAATCGTTTGGTCAATTTGTTTTTTATCAGTAATAAGATCAGAGGGTAATCGTAAAGTGGTACCATATACTAATTGTGCAGGTGTTGCATTAATGTCATTTTTAAGAGCTGAGCGCAAACCTAGTAAAACAATTGGAAGGGTTTCAGTCCATTTAGTGTGATTATGTGCCTTAAGAGCATCTTTTAAATGTCTATGATAGCGTTCTAAAATTCCATTTGACTGGGGATGGTATGCCGAAGTCCGAATGCGCTTACAGCCTAAGATATGCATAAGTTCTCGAAATAGAGTAGATTCAAAATTACGACCTTGATCTGTGGTGATAGTGACTGGGCATCCGAATCTAGAGATCCAACCATGCAATAAGGCACGAGCGGTTGTTTCCGCAGTCATATCAGGGGTCGGAATTACCTCGGGCCATCTGGTAAATCTGTCAATGATTGTTAAACAATACTGATTTCCATCTGATGGGGGAAGAGGGCCAATGAAATCTAAATGAATATGGGCAAAACGGGCATCCGGTAGGGCAAATGTTCCAACTGGTGACTTGGTGTGCTTTGTTATTTTGGCTCTTTGGCAATTAACACAACTGCGAACCATAGATTTGATATCTTTATGCATGCCAGGCCATACGAATCTTTTAGCAATTAAATTTATGGAGGCTGACATACCTGGATGTGAAAGGAAATGCAAATTTTCAAAAACTAATTTTCGCAAACTTTGTGGAACGAATGGACGGGGATGTTTTTGAGATGTGTCGCAATATAGGTCAATATCCTCAAGGGGAAAATAGTGTTTTTCTAATTGTAAGGATGTGGTATTGGATTGCAAAAGTTTTTGAAGTTCTTGATCAGTTGATTGTGCAGAAGCAAATTCTTTAAAATCAAGTACAGTTGGGGAAATTTGATTGATCTCTATGCGAGATAATGCATCGGCTACATGATTTTCAGAACCTTTCATATATCGGATATCGGTAGAAAATTGGGATATATAATCGAGATGACGTAGCTGTCGAGGACTGCACTTTTCAGGATTTTGTTTGAAAGCGTATATTAAGGGTTTCTGATCAGTGTAAATGAAAAAGTTTCTACCTTCTAGTAAGTGACGAAATTTCTTTATAGAGGAATATATGGCGTAAAGTTCACGGTCATATGTCGACCAATTCTTTTGAGACTTACTTAATTTGCCAGAATAAAATGCTATAGGTTCCCATTGATTATCAGACATTTGCATGACAGAGCCACCAACAGCGACGTTTGATGCATCTACCCATAAGCTTAATTGGGCACCAGGAATAGGATGTTTTAGAAGCGTTGCATGAGAAATTGCTTCTTTTGATTTCGTAAATGCAAAATTTGCTTCGTCGTTCCATTCTAATTGCTCCATTGAAATTTTGGCATTGGAACGCGGATGTTTCCTTTTATTTTTGTGCCCTTCGAGGAATTTAACGAGGGGTGCTAAAATATCAGCAGCTCTGGGAATGAATCGTCTGTAAAAATTAAATATACCTAAATATCTACGAAGTTGAGTAATATTTGTAGGTCTTGGAAATTTTAAAATGGCTTCAACACGGTCAGAAGTTGGTGAAAGACCATCTTTTGACACTGTAAAACCTAAAAATTCCAAAGTGGGAACACCAAATATGCATTTTGAGGGCTTAATTGTAAGGCCGTAATGATCAAGTCTGGAAAATAGTGCTCTGAGATGTTCAATATGTTCTTCGAGGGATTTGGATGCAATTAAAATATCGTCTATAAATGGATAAACACCTTTTAAATTTCTTGTAACTTCATCAATAAATCTCTGAAATGTGCTGGAAGCATTGCACAAACCAAACTGCATCCGAGTGCTCTCGAAGAGTCCGAAAGGTGTACATATGGCTGTTTTGTGAACATCCTCGGGAGCAATCGGAATTTGATGAAAAGCTTTAACTAAATCAATACGTGAAAAAATTGTGGTTCCGTGAAGTTCACTAGTAAAATCAGCAATGTTGGGGATGGGATATTTATCCTTTTTAGTGTGAGCATTTAGTGCTCTGTAATTTCCAACAGGTCGCCAGTCATCGCTGTTTTTCTTTGGAACCATATGCAAAGGTGAAGCATAATTGCTGTTGGATGGACGCATGTGTCCCAAATCCAACATATGCTGAAATTCCATTTTTGCAATTTTTAAACGGTCGGGGGCCAGACGACGTGGTTTAGCGTATACCGGTGGGCCAAAAGTTTCGATATGATGCATAACAGAATGTTTCACAATTTGGTTTGGGCTAGGAGATTTACTGATGTTAGGAAATTCACTTAAAAGATTAGAAAAAATATCATTACTTATGATAGATTTCACTGAATATATATCAGAATTATGTACAACACAATGAGAATTTAAGCTTGTGACATTATCAAATAAAGAACGTTTTCTAAGATCTGGCTTTAAATTAAAGTAATGTAAAAAATCAGCACCTAAAATAGGGGTTGAAACATTACAAACATAAAAAGGGTAAACAAACTGTTTTCTTAGACCAAGATCAATAGATAATAATTTACGTTTATATACATTAATTAAAGTACCATTAGCTGCAACAAATTTTTGAATTGGAATAGACATTTTGTCTATTTTTGATGCTGGAATTAATGAACAGTCACTTCCTGTGTCCACTAAAAATTTTAGATTGCTTCTTTTATCTCGTACAAAAAGGCGACGAGAAGTGGAAGGCGAGGCGTATGTCGCCGCTACTCCTTGCCGTAGTCGTTTCCCGCGGAAAAAGTACAGGGAGGTACGCACTTTTTAGCTTTAGAGCTAAATTTCTGATGATACCAGCAAAATTCTTTATTAACTTTTGGGCTTTTGTGCCGAAAATTAGATCGAGATAGTGAACGAGAATGACTTCTGGAACGTCGCAATGAAGCCACTTCTTCTCTTAAAAGTTTTAATTCTTTTAAAAGTTCGGAATCAGCACTCGAAGAATTAGTTGTACTAACAGCACTTACCTGTGGTGGAGATACATCCAAAATTTTATCAGCTATTTCGGCAGCTTTAATGGGTGTAAGGTCTTGCACTGATGCTAAAATAAATTGCGCATTTGAAGGCAGTTGTTGCAAGAATAGTTCGAGCAAAAGAGTGTCGGATACCTTATGGTTTTCAGCTCTTCTCTGCATGACGCGAAGTAGTTCTGACGGTTTTCTATCCCCTAGTTGTTCACCAGCTAATAATCGGCGAATTTCCTGCGATTTTGTTTCACCACAACGTTGAATTATTTCGTCCTTTAAGTTTTTGAATGGATCGGAATTATCAGGTGAAATTATTACGTCACGCACAGTCATTGCAATTTCTGGAGGTAAATTCGCAACACAATAGTTATATTTTGTTCTAGAATCCGTTATTGGTTTCGGCACAGCTAGTTGAAATGTTGATTCTACCATCGTGAACCACAGGGCCGGGTCCGTAGGGATGAATGCAGGGATTTTCACTGCAGCTGTTTCATTCACTGCAGCTGTTTCATTCATGTTGAAAACAGAAACGAAAACACTTATAATCCAAAATAAGAACAGTTTATCCGGGTCACCACTGAAGTGTGTTGCTTAACACTCAGTTATGTAATGGCGTGTCGGCGTATTTGAATTAATGACTCCAATGTAGAAAAATAAACTATTTATTAACATAACGAAGAACTATCTACAAGCAAACACACTTCTCTCGTTCGAACATGGCAGAATCCAAAACAAAACTTTTTCAGAGAGAAAAGTTGTAGTGCTTTTCGTGCGCTTGCAGCGCCATCTCATAAAATGCACCAGGGAGGATAGATAGAACACCATAGACCCATCGTCTGCCTCGAAAAAGGAAATGATTGCAACCGATCAAGAGGTCACGTGTTTTGTAGTGGGGAAAAATATTGCAATTTTCAATTTTTTTCAAATTTTAATTCACGTTACATTTGAATTCATATTCGGCCTAGACAGCATATTATAAAGCTACTGTTCAATTTTCATGAAAGTATGTGGATAAACAAAAAAATGAGATTAAATTTTTTATTATATATTGCACTATTTTAAATTGAGATATGCCGTTGAAATTTCGTAATATTTCTTTTTAAAGCCCGATATTTCGATTCTGAATATTTTTGAAAGTATAGAATTATTAGGAAGGGCTTGAGGGGGAGGGGGGGGGAAGCAAACGGCCAGAAAAAAAAATAAATAAATAAATAAAATAAAAAAAAAAAATAAAATAAAAAAATAAAAAAATAAAAAGAGTTACAGCGTTTGAAATTGTTATTATTAGGTTTCAAGGAAAGATAAATCGATTGCGGATATTTTCAAGTGTAAAATTATTAGAAGGGACGGAAAGGGGGGGAGGGGCAAAAACGTAGAAAAGGAACGGTTGTTTCGGAGAAAACAACGGAAAACCCAGAACGCCTTTATTCTTTTATATTTTGCAGAATTTCGAATTCTGATACTCCTTTCATATTTCATACTATGGATTTTGAACAGTATTCAGCCCGGAATTACGCAAGTTTCGGAGAAAACCACGAAAAAGTCAGACGTAAATCGTTTTATAATAGTGTTTATATCATTTTTGTATCTCAGCTTCTAATTAGCATAATTTCAAAAGTAATATGTCATTTTGAAAATTTTTTGAATTGAATTTTAAGAGCAGACGCCAAAAATTTCTGTCACCTTCCAGTAACCGACTATCATAAGTAATGGAATTCGAGATTTCACGTGATTTACACGTTTTAAGGTTTCCTGATTAGGTTTTCTTTTGTATCTCAGCTACTAATTAAAATAATTTTATAAGTAATACATTATTTGAAAGCTTTGTTGATTTAGAATTGAACAGTAGATTACAGAATTTTCTACCGCCAGATAGCGCTGTAATATTTTTAAATTTCAATATTTCGAATTCTGAATATGATTAAATTATTTTTAATACATCATTCGAAAGATATTTTAAATTACTTTTATACTATCGAAAGTGGGATTCGAGATTTCACCTAATTTACACGTTTTGAGGTCTCCTGAATCGGTTTTCTTTTGTATCTCAGCTACTAATTAAAATAATTTCATAAGTAATACATCATTTGAAAGATTTGTTGATTTGGAATCGAACAGAAGATTACAGAAATTTCTACCGCCAGATGGCGTTGTAATATTTTAAAATTTCAATATTTCAAATTCTAATTATTATTAAATTAATGTTAATACATCATTCGAAAGATATTTTAAAGTACTTTTATATTATCGAAAGTGAAATTCGAGATTTCACCCGATTTACACGTTTTGAGGTGTCCTGATTAGGTTTTCTTTTGTATCTCAACTAATAATTAAAATAATTTCATAAGTAATTCATCATTTGAAAGCTTTGTTGATTTGGAATTGAACAGTAGATTACAGGAATTTCTAACGCCAGATATTTTAAAATTTCCATATTTCAATTTCTAATTAAATTATTTTTAATACGTCATTCGAAAGATATTTTAAAGTTCTTTTAAATTATCGAAAGTTTTCACCAGATTTACACGTTTTGAGGTCTCCTGAGTCAGTTTTCTTTTGTATCTCAACTAATAATTAAAATAATTTCATAAGTAATACATCATTTGAAAGCTTTGTTGATTTGGAATTGAACAGCAGATTACAGAAATTTCTACCGTCAGATGGCGCTGTAATATTTTAAGATTTCAATATTTCAAATTCTAATTATGATTAAATTATTTTTAATGCATCATTCGAAAGATATTTTAGAGTACTTTTATATTATCGAAAGTGGGATTCGAGATTTCACCTGATTGACACGTTTTGAGGTTTCCTGAATCGGTTATCTTTGGTATCTCAGCTACTAATTAAAATAATTTCTAGGTTTACTTTTGCATCTCAGCTAATCGAGTTAGACCGATAAAAATTGGTATATGTAGGTTAATTAGTAGGGGCTGAAAGAGTGGGGAAGGGATAGTCGCGCGCAGCGAGTACGAGAGTGCGCTGCCGAAGGCAGTGGGGACCCGGTGCGACTTTTTACCTGATGAGAAATGATTTTAAAAATTTTCTTCTCTTAAGAATAAAAGTTTTATTTCAGAATATGTGCGCGCAGCGCACGTTATCTTAACACGTGCGCGCGCATCGCGCATGCGTTTGGGATCCGGTGCGAGTTTTCACCTGATGATAATTTTTTTTTTTTAAATTTTATTTTCTTAATAATAAAAGTTTGAGTTGAGAAGGAATATACGTGCACATTGCACGTATATCCTCACAAGCGCGCATGGATATGCGCTGCCTAAAGCAGCGGGGTCCAGGTGTGAGTTTTTACACGATGATAAATGATATATTTTTTAAATTCCTTTTTTTAAGAATGAAAGTTTATGAGTAATAACATGGAATTTTGAGAAGTCATAAGGATGGTGAAGGGATACGGGTGCGCAGCGTACGGGTCTACGCTGCCGAAGGCAGTGGGGTCCCGGTGCGACATTTTTCCCGATCAGAATTTTTTTTTCTCTTTTTAACAACATGATAAAAAATTAATACAATTTTGAGAATTCATTAATTATTGTGATTCCTTTAAAAATAGTGACCAGCGAAGCGGGCGTAGCCTGCTAGTCTATAATAATAAATGGAAAGGTTTGTCTGTCTGTCTGTCTGTCTATCTGTCTGTCTGTCTGTCTGTCTGTTCTTTTATACGTTCAGCCCCTATTGAACGCAGAAGTACAAGAATTGACATACGGATGCTCTGGAGCCTTTCCGATGTTTTCCTCGAAACAGAATTTAAAAATCTTAATTAGTTTCGGAGATATTAATTAAAATGTTGACCCATGTCGATCGAACAATGACCAAAAATCCTTATTGCTTAAAAGAGGCATTCTATCAGCATTCAGCAGACGATTTTAACGGCTGTCTGGAACGGAAACAAAACATGTGCAAGTCATTAATGTCACATGATCTTTAACTGGGGTTAAAAATTGCAAATTTCAAAGTGCTTCAAATTTTCTTTTTTTCACACAACACTTAATATACAACCTATTAAGCACAAAACCAACCTGCAGTTAAAATTTCATCAATTTTCAATAATAAACAAAGCAGTTACATTTTAATTGCAAAATAAATTTTATTCTAACACGTAATCTATCTTTCAATAGACGATAGGAGTTTCCATAGCAACAAAATACATTTGAAGGAACTAAAAACTACTTTTTCTTTTTCTTTTTACTTCCATTTCCCGACTACCGTGGTATATATAGGTTTTGGGGGAAAAAAATATTTATTTTTCTTTTTACTTCCATTAATAAAACTACCGTAGATAATGGAATTAGAGATTTCACGTGATTTAGATGTTTTAGAATGTCCTAATTAGGTTTTCTTTTGTATCTCAGCTACTAATTAAAATAATTTCATAAGTAACACATTATTTGAAAGCTTTGTTGATTTGGAATTGAACAGTAGATTACAGAAATTTCTACCGCCAGATATTTTTAAATTTCGATATTTCAAATTCTAATTAAATTATTTTTAATACATCATTCGAAAGATATTTTAAAGTTCTTTTAAATTATCGAAAGTTTTCACCAGATTTCCACGTTTTGAGGTCTCCTGAATTAGTTTTCTTTTGTATCCCAGCTACAAATTAAAATAATTTCATAAGTAATACATCATTCGAAAGCTTTTTTGATTTGGAATCGAACAGTGGAATACAGAAATTTGTACCGCCAGATGGCGCTGTAATATTTTAAAATTTCAATATTTCAATGTCTAATTATGATTAAATTATTTTTAATGCATCATTCGAAAGATCGTTTAAAGTTCTTTTAAATTATCGAAAGTTTTCACCAGATTTACACGTTTTGAGGTGTCCTGAATCAGTTTTTTTTTTTTTTTTTTTAATCTCAGTTATTAATTAAAAAATTTCATAAGTAATACATCATTTGAAAGCTATGTTGACTTGATACACATTTTAAAGTACTTTTACATTATCGAAAATGGAATTCGAGATTTCACCCGATTTACACGTTTTGAGGTCTCCTGATTAGGTTTTCTTTTGTATCTCAGCTACTAATTAATATAATTTCATAAGTAATACATCATTCGAAAGCTTTTTTGATTTGGAATCGAACAGTGGATTACAGAAATTTCTACCGCCAGATGGCACTGTAATATTTTCAAATTTCAATATTTCAATTTCTAATTATGATTAAATTATTTTTAATGCATCATTCGAAAGCTATTTTAAATATCTTTTATATTATCGACAGTTTTCACCAGATTTACACGTTTTAAGGTGTCCTGAATTAGTTTTCTTTTGTATCTCAGCTACTAATTAAAATAATTTCGTAAGTAATACATCATTAGAAAGTTTTTTGATTTGGAATCGAACAGTGGAATACAGAAATTTGTACCGCCAGATGGCGCTGTAATGTTTTGAAATTTTAATATTTCAATTTCTAATTATGATTAAATTATTTTTAATACATCATTCGAAAGACATTTTAAAGTTCTTTTAAATTATCGAAAGTTTTCACCAGATTTACACGTTTTGAGGTGTCCTGAATCAGTTTTCTTTTGTATTTCAGCTACTAATTAAAATAATTTCATAAGTAATACATCATTAGAAAGCTTTTTTGATTTGGAATCGAACAGTGGAATACAGAAATTTGTACCGCCAGATGGCGCTGTAATATTTTAAAATTTCAATATTTCAATTTCTAATTATGATTAAATTATTTGTAATACATCATTCGAAAGATATTTTAAAGTTCTTTTAAATTATCGAAAGTTTTCACCAGATTTACACGTTTTGAGGTGTCCTGAATCAGTTTCTTTTATCTCAGTTATTAATTAAAAAAAGTTCATAAGTAATACATCATTTGAAAGCTTATTTTAGTTGATACACATTTTAAAGTACTTTTACATTATCGAAAATGGAATTCGAGATTTCACCTGATTTACACGTTTTGAGGTGTCATGATTAGGTTTTCTTTTGTATCTCATCTAGTTATTAAAATAATTTCATGAGTAATACATCATTTGAAAGTTTTATTGATCTGGAATGGAACAATAGATTACAGAAATTTCTACCGCCAGATGGCGCTAATGCATCATTCGAAAGATATTTTAAAGTTCTTTTGCTTTATCGAAAGTGGAATTCGAGATTTCACCTGATTTACAATTTAAAGTGTCCTGATCAGGTTCTCTTTTGCATCTCAGCTAATTGAGTAAGACCGTTCAAAATTGGTATATGCAAGTTAATTAGGAGGGGCTGGAACGGTGGGGGAAGGAATAGGCGCGCAGCGCGCATGGGTTTGGGACCCGGTGCGAGTTTTTACCCGATGATAAAAGATTTTTTTTAAATTTTATTTTCTGAATAATAAAAGTTTGAGTTGAGAAGGAATATGCGTGTATAGTGCACGTACATCCTCAGAAGTGCGCGCTCAGCGCGCATCGGTCTGCGCTGCCGAAGGCAGTGGGGTCCCGGTGTGAGTTTTTACCCGATGCTAAATGATATATTTTTTAACTCCTTTTCTTAAGAATGGAAGTTTTTGGGTAATAACATGGAATTTTGAGAAGTCATAAGGATGGTGAATGAATACGTGCGCGCAGTGCACGGGTCTACGCTGCCGAAGGCAGTGGGGACCCGGTGCGACATTTTTCCCGATCAGAATATTTTTTTTCTCTTTTTTTATCACATGATAAAAATTAATGCAATTTTGAGAATTCATTAATTATTGTGATTCATTTAAAAATAGTGACCAGCGAAGCGGGCGTAGCCTGCTAGTATATTATAAAACTTTTAATACAAATGAAAAAATTAAAAAGGATAAGACTTAAAAAAAAAAAAAAAAAAAAAAATTAAGTATTTAGAAAATGACCTCTAAAGGTGTACGTGTATACTCTAAGCGCATATCATGAGCCGTCGCCATTCTAAGTTTTTTAGCAATTCACTTTATTCATATAATACTGTTATATAACAAGGTTTTAATTATAATCATAAAGTATATTCAGATATAAATATTTCTTATTTCTGAAACAATTCCTTCTATTTTTATGCATCTACATAAAAAATGAAAAATACAGAATAGTTTTATTTAAATCTCCAGATATTTTTTGTTTAAAAAAAGGAAGAAAGAAAAGAAAACTGCTAATGAATTTTAAAACACTTGGTTTGAAACTGTTGTTCATTTTCTTTTCCTTGTCCATTAAAAATAACGCATGTACTAAAAATTATTTAAAAGAATGTTTTAATATAGAATCCATCAACTGAATGTACTAAAAAATTATATATTTTTTTAAGCAACACATACACTAAATTTGAAATGTATCTAACAAACCTTTTGGATGATGCTTTATTTTTGAAACGTAGGAAAATGTTTTGGAAATGGCTACAAAATCATTTAATTCTCACGAAAATCAGCAGATTTAATCAGTTTTTTTAAGAATTTATTTCAATATTCATGTCAAACTGATCATTAACGAATTTATGTTTAAGACAGTATCATATTCACTGACAGACAAGCATACATCCTTCTAGACGCATATAAGAAATTTTAAATAACAAATTCCTGCATATATACAAATAAAAAATCAGGTATATATACATATATTCATATAAAAATGTAGTAGAAATCTTACTTAGTTATTTTTCAAATCATGATTACAATAATATATCTACACTTTTAAAAATAAAATTTTATGTTTAAGCAGGTTGGTTGACTGGATTTAACGTCACACTAGTGCTGCGCAATGAGCATTTGGTGGCTGTCTGAGGCTCATTCCTAAGGGTGTCCGGAGACATGCCATCACAATTTTGATCCTGCTCGGAGGGGATGACTACCCAGTTTCGGTAATACTCAGAGACATAATTTGGATAGGAACATAGAGGACATTGCGGCCATGACGGATTTTACATTCACCAACCGTCATTAGTGTACACGGTACTCTTCAGTTGGCTCGAGTACCGGACCCACAATCTTCCGTTTACGAACTCGGCTCTCTATTGGGATTGACCGGGCTACCGCAGCACTATGTTTAAGCACAGAAATGGTTCCGAATTTAATTGCAATTGATAATTTTAGAAATCTTATGCACTATGTTTCATGTTTTATGTAGTGTCATTTTTATGGTGAGCACCACCAAAGTGGTTAATTGTAAAATCCAATGGACCTTATGTGCGAGTGGCAACGGCTGCGGGTATTTACCGACTTAAGCGGCTTGTATTGGTTGATAGAGAAGTAAACAAAAGTTTCGAGCTCAGAGATTGGCGAAGAAACTTTTATATAACCCGCAATGACGCGCGGTGCATAAGGTCCATTTCTGGTTGCCGCTAAATCGCCTAAATTAAACAACATTTTTTTTTTGTAAGAAACATTGAATGTTATTTTCTGCAGTGTACATTATATGCGTATGAAAATTGAAAATTATCCCATTAAAATTTCGAACTAAAATATTCGGCTTATCTTGGAAATATTTATAAGGAAATTTTATTAACCTTACTTTCTATATTCAATTTTAATTCATTCCAAGTAAGAGAAAAATGTTGGACAGTTACTTACTTTCTGTTAGCCGTTTACTTCAAACAATTTTGTTAAACTACAATGATTCTAAATTTTATTTTAGAGTCATATTTATATTTCTTTCTAGTGTTTAAAATTTTATGAAGCCTGTTCTACTTAACATTTGGCTTTCGTTTTCACTTTCATAATCTATTTCACATCTGGCATCAACGCAATAACTGAGATTTAAAAAAAAAAATTTAGTATCTCATAAACTTTCTGGTTTATATAAATGTTTGCGTTAGCTCTGCATTATGCGCTGCCATATTTCCAATTTTAGAAAACACGCGAAACTGTTTCAAGGAAAATATAGCATGATATTAAAGCTCGCTTTGTTGTTTTATAAGTTCCATACTTATGACGCCTTTTGGAAGAGATTTTGTAATATGCATGAAACAAATAAAATGCGGGCAGGGAATTTGTTTCTATTTTGTATATAAACACCTAACTTGGCATTTTTATATTTCCTTACCTTGTACACAGTTACATAAATTTTAAGAGTTTGCTTCGTTTCTTATAGTTCAAATGTAGGAGCTTTTAGTTTAACTTTAAAAGAACGACAGCGAAATATTTATTGTTATTTGTCTTTCTTTGAAGAAAATAATGCACATGCTTTCTGTTCTACTAGGTTTATTCTTATTTTTTTTTGTCTAAATTAAAGTGTATATAGTTTTAAAAATATAATTTGCAGCACTCAAAAATACACTCAGTTTAAATACAGAATAATTAATGTATGTGTTATGCGAAATCATTAGAGTGCTTCATAAATTTTATGATAGGTTTAATTTTATACAACGATTCAAATTATATTTTGAGTTCTTTAAATATACTAATACACATAATAATTTCAATATATTTTGCTAATATTAAGTCGATTAATTTAATGAATTAAAAATGTTCAATATTACACTTATGAATATTATAACTTTGTGATCAATATTACTTATTAACCATATTACACATTTGCTTATTACTCACATATTTACATATTAATAGACTGAAATCACGTAAATTCAGGGGGGTTTGAGTTCCGGATTTTTTATTTTATTTCCTACCGGTAATTTTTTAATAGTCATATTATTAGTAGTTTTCTAGCAATATGTAGCAATTAAATATAGCCAAAAATACAGTTCGTAATTACTGGTGAGAAATAAAATAACAAATCCGGAACGCAAACACCAGTGTAAATTATTATGTATTAGTGAAAATACAAACGAAATATGTCAGATTTGAGTAAAAGGAAAAAAAAAAATCAGTCATGTTTTCATGTAATAAATTGGATTTTCTTTAAGTTTCTAAATTAATAAACAATATAAAAGAAGTAAAATTAACAATATATATATATATATATATATATATATATATATATATAATTGCAAAGTTCTCCAAAAACTCAAGAAAACTAGTAATTGTGCAAAAATCCATTAACAAAATTCAATTTAAAATATGATTTAAAATACTATTGCTTTAGATCAGAAAGTTTTAAGAAACTGGTGCAGTATTACAAACTTTTCTTAATCCGATAACTCTAACGTATTATAAATACAGAGATTTATTCATAAAGGCATCGGGAATGATCTGTGTTATCAATTTGAAATAATAGCAGTTAAGTCAAAACTTGTGATTTTATTTGCTAATTTTTTTCACAGAATATCGTGTTTATCCCCAAAACAAGCAAAATGTCCTTTTAAACATGCAAATCATTATCAGAAATTCATTTATTTAACATTATTGTTATTATTATTATTCTTTTGGACAAAGTCATGACTGCTGATTTGGGTTTTGTTTCCGATCTTTCATGCATTTAAGTGTAAAACCTGACATACTTAATTTATTGAGTCTATGCATTAACATATATTCATTTCATATGTAAAGAAAAGAATGAATGCAATTATATGCAAAATTAATTTGTGTAAGAAAATATTTTTTGAGGAGATTTCTGTAATTATTTCTATACAGAAGAGAAAGAAATAAAGAGACTTGTGCAGTGCTCGGCAACAAATTTACAATATAATTAAAATATTCTTCCCTTAACAATGAAATAAGTCTTTTATCTGATTCTTTATATTTCGTTACTTTCTCAGCCAATGATAAAGAAAAATATACAAGTGACTCATAACGAAAGAGATATCCAAGAGTTTAGACAAAAATTTAAGGAAAAATGTTACTGACAAAAGGAAGCATCAAGTTTACTCGGATTTAAACTTGTTACTTCTTTTTGCTACAATTATTATTATTATTTTCATAAAACCTCGTCACTCTCTCTCTTTATATATTTTTATAATATATCTTATATACGAATGAATTGAATATATGCTAATGTATACAATCGAGAAAGGAATTACGTCAGTTTTTACACTTAAATACGGAAAAATCGGAAATTAAAATGAAATCACAATCATGCCGTTGGCCAAAATAAGCAAAATAATGATAACTAAATCATACCTTAAACTTTTCTGATTATCTTAAATGTATTTGTACAACCATATTTAAACAATAATTTTTAACATAATGAGTTGTCCAAGAAAATATTAGCATTTATTGCATAAAAAATATGTATTTATAATTAGTTTCTGCAGCTACTTTACAGATTTTTTTATGTATGTTGCTTCAATAGGGTAAGGAAATTTAAAACAACATATAGAATTGATGAAAAGAACTGGATATTATAACTTTTGCAAATTTATGTCTTCATTGATTTACATGACAACCAATGACAAAAATATTTTATGTACTGCGTAAAATAGTATGTCTTATTATGCTTAAAAAAGGAAACTGTCTTACTACCGTTTAAAAATAAGGTTAATGACCAACAAATTAATTATAAAAATATATTAATCCACCTTGTGATTTAATAATTCGACCAGGAATTACTTCCAATCCTTTATTTTCCATTCAAATTGTTTCCATTCTACAGACCATTCTTTATACCTTTTTATTTTATTTCTTTTTTTTTAATACCTGTTCTACAGACCAATGTTTGTTTATTACCGTATATATCAGTTTGCATTATAAAACATCGTTTCACATTCTTAATATAGAATTGTATATATCTTAATGCTATATAAAAAGCGTAATTTCTAAAATCTTTTTAAATGTGATACATATTATAATGACAAAATATAACTAAATAAAATACTATAAATTAAGTATGAACAAGTTATGTATGCTTATGAGTTTGAATGAAAACTTTAAATATAAATTTTAGTAAAGCTTTCTTTTATGACAACGAAAATTAATCAAAATTCATTGTTACTGAATACTTTGAAAAAGAAATTTTTTGGCTTATAATTGAAATTTGTTGATTTTAATCAAATAAAGCATAAAAAAACATTTTAATATCCGTCATATTAACGTGCCAAAAAACCTTTCTGGTAATTAATTATGATTCATAAGAAAACTTCATACTTAATAATTTTGATTAAGAATCAAATTCAAGATGTTGAATAAATCATTAAATTTAATGTGCTGAATTGGTAATTTATATTTAGTACTAATCCATCTTTGCAAAAATCCACTTAATGATTTTTTGAGTAGTTAATATCTAGTCCAACAAAATTTTTAAGGAAATAAAAATGCTTCACAAGCACAATTTTTAAAATGAAAAGCGTTTAAATAATTCTTAAGCATCTATATATTAAATTTTGCCGCTTATGATCACACTCTTCAAAATGTTCGACAAAACTGCCTGATTTAATCTATATTAAAATAATGGTTATTATTATATGAAAATTCATGCTTAAACTGTGCTATAGTGCGAATAAACTATTAATTAATTTTAATAATATCGTCCTAATTCAAAATTTATTGCTTATATAACGCTATAAAAGGATTTCCACTCATGTATATAAATATGTTCTCAAAAACTCCAAAATAAGCGCTAAAAGTATTGTTTTATACTGAAAAAAAAAAAAAAAATGTTAAAAAATGAAAAATTCTTGTATTTTTTCTACAGAATATTTATGTCACCTAAAACTACAGAAATTTCATTTAAAATTACATTTCAGTCTGTCAAAGCATACATTTCTTTCTGTAACCAGGTAAAATCTGTAACCATTTATACAAATTTTATCTGGTGGCTATTGTTCAACTAAGTTTTTTGCGACCATGGGGGGCCTCTGTGCAAGTGTTGACTCAACGTTTAGTGTTAAAACAGGGTGAAAATCCTTGTGGTTGAGAAAAAATAAGCGCTAAGATAACACCGAACGACAGGATGTTTACCAAATCTCAAAACCTGTCGGTCAATTTGGCACACCGCCAAGCTTTTGGAATCATTCTCAACGGAAAACGTTGTTGCACTATATATATATTTTCTTCCGTTTTGCCCACGGGGAATTGATATCAAAGCAGGATTGATAAGTGCTGAGTAACAAATCAAATTATACTTCCATCGCTTTGAGGCAACTTCATTGTCTTTAATGCGTTGGAATCTGTTCGATTCTAGCTGGGAGAACTGGAAAATTTTATTAAATGTGATTTTTTTCTTAATATGTTTTACGTAAAAAAATCTGATATCTGTAACTATTCTCTGTTTTGTTTTGTTACAGAAAAGTTTTGTCGTTTTTTCCCCCACATAACATGCAGATATTTTCTTGCAACTTTGATGCCTAGCCTTTTCTATAACAGGATTTGTTTTTTACAGTGTATGACTTCACTTATATCATTTACTTGAAAATTTACAGGCGCCCAGTTACATGAGTTTGCTGCATGATAAAAAACTTTCTTAAATGTTCTTTGTTTTGCCTCCATAAAATTATTTGCATGTTCTCTTTATATCTGAAAATTTCATCGTCTTAAATTGATGCCAAAATTAGTAATATGTGCAAAACAAATATATAATTTTTTAAAGGTGGTACTTTTCAACCGAATTAATTTTTTTTTTTTTTTTTTTTTTTTTTTTGATCCTGCATTAGCAAGATTTCCAATATTCCTGCATTCCAATGCAATTACAGACGATTGTTAATTGAATTAAATACTTAGTTTTTTTTTTTTTTTTTTTTTCATTTATTTATTTGCAATTTAAAACTGAATTTCTTCATTTACTGTCCTCCCTCCCCCCTCCCCCCGGTGTTAACATTTTTAATTTTGTAACATTTGCAGTTTTGTATAAAAAAAAAAAAAAAAAAGACTGTCCATTTGTTTATTTTACTTTCTTTAATTATATGCCTGTACATAAAATTAATGATAATTTTCTTTTTAATGAGACGTGATGATTCGTCCCTATGCAACGTTTTTTTAACTCTCTATTATAAGAAATCTATAATTTAATTATATATTTAATTTTTAAAATCTGTATTTTTCAACAGAATTACGTCATTTTACCAGCGATTTCTAAATTGTTAAATTTAGTGAGGTTTTCAAATATTTGAAAAAAGTCGAAGTTATTTTTACAATTACAGCTTTACAGCTTTTTTAATTGTGCTACAGAACATAAAATTTTCTGAGACACTTGGCAGTTCAAAAGAAGAAAGACAATAGATCCGTTGTTTTAATAAAACGCCATATTGCAAATGCAACATAAATTACCGAATAAACACATTTTAATTTATTTTAGAAAATCTAATAAAAAAATTGGAAATAAGATTTTGAGGGGATAAAGCGAAGGTTGAAATGGATTTCCATGTCAAATTTTTAGCTCTTCTGTGATCAAAATATATATAAGTATCACCCAGATGGACTGCTTTTTTTTTTTTTTTTTTTTATATATATATTTAAAAATCTTTTTTTTTTTTAATTTAAATTTTTAATTTTATTAATATAAATGTGGTGCACTGAAATAAGAAAAGAATCAAATTTCCGAGGAAAAACAAAACAAAACAAAACAATTATTAACAATATAATTAACAATATAATCAGAGGTAAAAAAGGTATTTAATAAAAATTTCTAATTTTCATTATGTACTGTAAGATAAAAGACAATATATATGTGATAATATATATAAAAATCTATTTCCATAAATACATCCACTAAATTATGATAATATTAGGCAAATAACTTGCTTTTATTTCTATAACTGATACAAAATTCAAATGTAAATTTTTATAAAACTGTAAGGAAAAAATTCAATGGATGCCTAAGTTGGACAAATAAACAATTCAAAATGTATTATTATTCATTTTAAAAACATCTATAAAAAGTTATTATTAAAAGAAAAAAAGTTGTAAAACACATTTTAAACATTTTCAACAGTAAATAAGTAACTGACATCATTAGATAGCTGGTTTGTTTACGTGAAAGGTCAGGAGAGGATTTATTTTTATTTAGGATTTTTTTCCTAGAAAAATAATAGCATACACAAAGAAAACCCGAAGAAAAAAATGATTTGTTTACATTAAATCAACAGGAAATGTCAAATAAAACAGTTTTTGATTACCTTTTCTTTCTCCAACTAGTATTATGCAACCAGCAGAGTCCCTTGATAATAGTTAAAGCAAGTGGGGAAGAAAAATGTCTATCGTGAATGTTTACTTAGCAACATTTACTTTTGAATTAAAGACAAGGAAATAATTATGGGAAAAAAAGGAGTTAATTTTAATCGCTATATATGCACATAAATAAGTTATTATTATTATTTTTATTTTTTTAAGGGGGATTGGGTATACCTATAAAAATTATTGCATTACGAAAAATGTATTCTAACTTATCAGAACTTAGGCTAAATGATATGAATTAAACAAATCTCATCATAAATTATGAATCAGTGAATTTTCTTTCACTAAAGATTTCTTATCTTCAATTGCTATATTCTACAGACAATTTCACAATTTAGATTTCTAATAATTGATACTGTTTCATTTAGAAAAAGTGATCTAAATTCATGTTAGTAGTACAGAGATAACACATTTGTATGAGAACTTTTTATGTATGTTTTATTTATTGCATTTCTGTATTTATAAATACTGATATAAGTATTGATAAAAGTCTTTGGTTTTCTATATATGAAGATATTGCTAATTATGATTCTTTCAATTTTCAAGTTAATTTTATTGCATTTTATTATGCTTATTTTTATATTTTTAAATATATATGTAACCTTGATATAATTTTGCAGGTGTGTATATTACTGATAGATACAACTACATCTAATTTTTTTCTCCAAAATATTTTTGTTGTTGAAGAAAAGGAATTTGGTATTTATACTAAAGATCTTCGAAGATTGTAAGAAATGCGTTGTGTAATAATAGATCTTAATGAACAAGCTCATTAAAGCCCGATAATTTCTAAATACATCTAGCGTCAAAATTAATACGGGAAATCACCATTTCTATCAAAAGAACTAAATATATTGCTATTAATTTTAACATTTATTTAAAATATAAAATATTACATATTTTAATATTTTAATAGAAAAATCTCATTTCAAGAGTGCTAGAATGTGCACAAATAAAAGGTAAAACAAAAGATCTGATTTTATCAGCTGGGCAACTATCTGATGTGTAGATGATCTGAAACCATATTCATTTGCCGCTCTTCTGCTATTGAAAAAGTTCAGCAGTCTTCCTAATAATACTGAGTCGCTTTTACAAATATCTAAAACAAATTATCAAAAAATCAGCTTCGACATTGTTACAAGTTAATTACCTCGACTTTGATACAAAGTTAGTTTTTAATATTAAAACCCGAATAAACTACAACGTCAGAAACGTCAAAGAAAAATATTTGAGATGCATATTGCATACAGCTGTTTCGGTAGCCTTAAGTGTACCGTCTTCAGTGCAAAAAAGCACTTTTTGCATTGAAGACGGTACGCTTAAGGCTACCGAAACAGCTGTATGCATCTCAAATATTTTTCTTTGGCGTTTCTGACGTAGTAGTTTATTTGGGTTTAATATTCCAACTCCGAGTCTCCTGTTATTATTAGTTTTTAATACCTAGTGTCTAGGTATTAAGGTCAGCAACCATACACATACCATAGTTGCAGTTTTCTTAATTTATTCCGGTGCATTGTTAACCCCACCTTCTTTTAATACTAATTTTTTAAGAGCAATTTTTTTTCTTATTTCATAGCAGTTATGTAATGAAAAAAAAAAAAAAAATCTACAAATAAAATCGTGTGAAATAAAGGCAGGGCTAAAATGTTTTCAGAATACATTAAGAAATTTGGCTACTCTGATATCAGAGATAAAGGAAATTTTATAATCGTAATTAGTAAATTAAGATTCTATTTACTTGTGATCGGTCTCATAATTTCATCAATGATAGCACTGAGGAAATTGTGTAGGCTGGGAAAATTATTTAGGGCTTTTATCATTAGCTGTATCGGCCGTAAACAATAACGTTTCGAAAAGTTCTACAAATTGGAACCCGAACTTGAAAAATAAACCTAATTGAAAGTATTTTCACGGAGAAAAAAATATACCGCCTTCCTCTAGAATGAATAAGTGGCCGTTTTCTAAATCCCTTAACTAGAAATATAGATTTCTGAGCTATGCGCGTAAGGCACGCCAGTAGATTGAATAGACCAAATTATCGAGAATTTCTAGTGTACACATTTCTAGATGGCGAAACAGTATTCTGAATACTCTAAATATTCTGAATCCTTTATATTGCGAGAAATTCTCGCTTGATTTTCTAGAATTTGGTAATAAACCAAGATTATAGATGTTGAAACCCGCCTCTTGTAGTCTCATTTATTTGCAGAGATTTTTAAATAACTTTGCCCTCGAGAATATAGGAAAACGCTCTAGAATTCTAATAGGGGCTTCAAGAACTCGCTTTCCAAGGGGACTAGAATTTATAAAGATGACATGGAATTATTTTTTCTAGAGCCACAACTTAGATTCTAGATGTCAGTTACAGAATTTTTTCTCAATGTTCTAGATTTAGAATACTACAATAAATTTTATCCTCATTATATATTTGTTTTAAATATGTCAATCATTACCACTGCTCATGTTCGTTGCAGATCGTCTAGAGATTCGTAAGAATATGTTTTAGCAAAGCCCATTTCCAAAAGTTTTTAATATATGTGAAATTAAAATATTGCTTGGACTAAAACTATGAAAGTACTTTAAAATGCACAGGTTTCGCAACAATATGTTAAACATACAGGCAGATTTAGTTAAAGACTTTTCGGGGTGTTTATTAGAATAGTTATTAAAATTGAGAAATGAAATTCATAAATGAATTTGATGCTTGTAGATTAAGTCAAGATAAGAAAAAATGAAATGTAGATTGATTCTCATTTTAAAATGTTCGCATTAGCTTTTAAGTACATTTTTATGTTCTATCTTTACTCAGCCGACATGGATTGCATTCAAAGATAATTTTCCAAGGCAGTGAGTGTAATTAATTTTTCATAAAAGATATAATATCTTTTACATATTAACTAGAAATTAGAAAAAAAAAAAAATGAATTTTCATCAGCCTAAAACCTAAAAATTTTATTGAAACACTTTCAAACAATTACTGATTCTACACTGTTTTACGTTGTACATTTTTTGAGACACTGTTTTCAAATTATATAATGCTACCCAGAAAAGCAGCCTAAATCAATGAAACGTGTCTTTGTAAATAGAATGCTAATGAATTCTAATTCTTGTGGTAACTCTATATAACAATAGTTAATGCTAAAGATAAAAGATTTAAAAAAATCATGCATCAGAATAAAATTATATAATTTTATTTATATATATTTCTAGCAAATATTCTATCTAATCCGTATAATGCGCGAATATTTTTGTTATTGCAATATTGAAAAAAACGTTTTTGAAATACAATGTCATTTAAACGTATTCTGCATCGACTAAATTACCAAATACCATAAGTTCCTCAAAATATTTAATCATAGACCCAGTAAGCAGAGTTATTTAAATATATAATCAAGATTATACAAGGGAACTTAAAAAAAGTAGACACAAATATGATTTAACAGAAGACAGGAACGTCCAGGCTACAGGTACCTGGAGAGAAAAATACATTATTTAGTAGAGGATATAATCACTCCTAATTACACCGCAGAATTTACAACATCTGTGCCTTCAAAGGATGAGGTTCTCAAGGAGCTCCAAAGGTATCCCTGACCGTCTTTTTCGTATCTTCTAATGCCGCCGCTGCAGAAGTCACATGCCGTCTAATGTCTCTCAAAAAAACCCAACAAGTGTTTTTTTTTTTTTTTTTTTTTTTTTTTTTAATAGGATTTAGCTTCGAAAACATTGTAGCCAAGCTATTCGTTAAATATGTTCATTATCTTCGCTAAGAACACTGCGACTGTCATTGCACAACGGATTGTAGCATTGTCCTTCAGGAAGAAAAAGTTCAGACTCACAAAATTCTCAAGTGACGTATGGGCGGCATGAGAGCTTTGATATACAATCAATATATATATATATCCCCAGTACTGAATCTTCTTGGAATATATGGAGGTGGGTATGGCTATGAAATATGATGTGTCTTTCGTAAAACTCCAGAATATCTAAAATGGTGTCGGCGGTGCGACCACAATCGTTATTTATACTAAATTGGTTCTCACTGATAAAGATAGCACGAACTCACTTTTTATTTGGCCAGCTATTGCATTATAAAAACTAGTTTCTCGAATGTCCATTGTTCAGGACACCTACCACGCTGATTATTTTGCATATAAATAAAGCGCATGTCGCTTTCTGGCAACGGGAAAATGTAAGATTGGAAACCAATAATGTCTACAATTACAAGGGATCAAGGGATTTGAAACAAATTTCGGCGTCGGTCTTTTTTCTTTTCTTGCTTCTAGGGCAACATACGGTCACCAGTTTCAGTTGTTGCATTTGAAGAACAATTGCCGATCACTCGAGAAGCTATTTTTGTCGTTTAAAATGCCCACGAACCTCATTAACTGACGCTGTGCATTATTCCAAACTTCTCTCTATCAAGTACTCACTAGCTAAATTTCGACTATCTTCTCATTTTCAAATGACTTAGCGTCGAGTAAAGTAATCCAGATTACGTCTGGATTAAAAGTTGAACATAATACAGGATATCAGCTCTTCAACGTCGTTAATCTCACTCTGTGGTTACATCGTATTATGCTTTTCAACGAACTCCTGACCGTATAGTCTCCCAACATTTGACTACATCTCATGCCATACATTCATATTATCCGCATTTCTTTGAATTTCAATTAATTTGTCTATCGGGCTCCTCTCTTGTCTTTTTCTCTTTTTGTAATCATTTATTCACTTTACCCTTAGTTTTTGCACACGACTTTAAAATTAGCCCATTTGAAAAATATTTATGAACACTGCCGCTCATAAACACCAAAGTAAGGTTTTAAAAAACACTCAATCAGAAACTTAAAAAGATGCGCACATGCTCAAAAAACTTTCACACTAGTGAATTTAAGCAAAAATTTAGATAATAAAAATGCATTGAAGATCAGGAATGTTAGTGAACGGGTGGCTACATTTCAATTGTCTGATTGAGTTTGTAGTGGTTTGCCTCACACATAGGAAACAATTGATATATTATATCTTAAAATATAACTTAACTCTTTAAGTGCCTTTTAAAATATAAATAAAAAATAATGATATAACACATTCAATTTTCTCATTATATTAATATAAATAACTTCTAAAATACATAATTTATTATAAAGAAAAAATTTTAATAATCAGCTCACTCGTCCCCAAAATCAAAGCATCTTTTGCAAATAGTAACAATATTGATATTAAACCTATTTATATGCGTAGAAAAATATTAGATTTCTTATTATTAAAAAATCTTAAATTTTTCTGGTGGTTTTTTTTTGCTTGTTACCACAGGAATTTTATTAAGCTATTGTATAGCTTTTATCGCGGGCTTTGAGCGCGGCGACCGAATCAAAAAATTCCGTAACGAAAAAAAAACCTAACACAGTTCGGCAGACTTCGGTAGACTTCGGCTGTACGAAGCTCGCACGGATCGAGACGAGCTGCTCTAAAATCGGACGAATACGTAAGCAGCTGTTTGTGAGAAAGTATATAGGACATAGGTGTATAGGTATCTATATTCTATGTACAACAGTTAATAGCTGTACGCGTAAAATTTGTGTATAAAGGAGATCAGATAAAACTTGAATATACCCATTCGACTTGCAGGCCTTTAAAACCTATTAAATACCTTTTCTCTATTAAAATTTGTTTTCTTATCGGTCACCACGCTCAAAAAAGGTAACTTGAATTAATATCAAAGAAAAAACTTCAATATCCCCATTCGACGTGCAGGCCTTTAAAACCTATTGAAATACCTTTTCTCTATTAAAATTTGTTTTCTTATCGGTCACCACACTCAAAATATGTAACTTGAATTAATATCAAAGAAAAAACTTGAATATCCCTATTCGACTTGCAGGCCTTTAAAACCTATTAAATACCTTTTCTCTATTAAAATTTGTTTTCTTATCATAATTGTTATCTTATTCATTAATATCAAAGAAAAACCTTGAATATCCCCATTCGACTTGCAGGCCTTTAAAACCTATTAAATACCTTTTCTCTATTAAAATTTGTTTTATATCGGTCACCACGCTCAAAAAGTGTAACTTGAATTAATATCAAAGAAAAAACTTGAATATCTCCATTCGACTTACAGGCCTTTAAAACCTATTAAATACCTTTTCTCTATTAAAATTTGTTTTCTTATCGGTCACCACGCTCAAAAAGTGCAACTTGAATTTATATCAAAGAAAAAACTTGAATATCCCCATTCGACTTGCAGGCCTTTAAAACCTATTAAATACTTTTTCTCTATTAAAATTTGTTTTCTTATCGGTCACCACGCTCAAAAAGTGTAACTTGAATTAATATCAAAGAAAAAACTTGAATGTCCCCATTCGACTTGCAGGCCTTTAAAACCTATTAAAATACCTTTTCTCTATTAAAATTTGTTTTTTATCATTATTGTTATCTTATTCATTAATATCAAAGAAAAAACTTGAATATCCCCATTCGACTTGCAGGCCTTTAAAACCTATTAAATACCTTTTCTCTATTAAAATTTGTTTTCTTATCATTATTGTTATCTTATCATTATTGTTATATTATTCATTAATATCAAAGAAAAACCTTGAATATCCCCATTCGACTTGCAGGCCTTTAAAACCTATTAAAATACCTTTTCTCTATTAGAATTTGTTTTCTTATCATTATTGTTATCTTATCATTATTGTTATCTTATTCATTAATATCAAAGAAAAACCTTGAATATCCCCATTCGACTTGCAGGCCTTTAAAACCTATTAAATACCTTTTCTCTATTAAAATTTGTTTTATATCGGTAGCCACGCTCAAAAAGTGTAACTTGAATTAATATCAAAGAAAAAACTTGAATATCTCCATTCGACTTACAGGCCTTTAAAACCTATTAAATACCTTTTCTCTATTAAAATTTGTTTTCTTATCGGTCACCACGCTCAAAAAGTGCAACTTGAATTTATATCAAAGAAAAAACTTGAATATCCCCATTCGACTTGCAGGCCTTTAAAACCTATTAAATACTTTTTCTCTATTAAAATTTGTTTTCTTATCGGTCACCACGCTCAAAAAGTGTAACTTGAATTAATATCAAAGAAAAAACTTGAATGTCCCCATTCGACTTGCAGGCCTTTAAAACCTATTAAAATACCTTTTCTCTATTAAAATTTGTTTTTTATCATTATTGTTATCTTATTCATTAATATCAAAGAAAAAACTTGAATATCCCCATTCGACTTGCAGGCCTTTAAAACCTATTAAATACCTTTTCTCTATTAAAATTTGTTTTCTTATCATTATTGTTATCTTATCATTATTGTTATATTATTCATTAATATCAAAGAAAAACCTTGAATATCCCCATTCGACTTGCAGGCCTTTAAAACCTATTAAAATACCTTTTCTCTATTAGAATTTGTTTTCTTATCATTATTGTTATCTTATCATTATTGTTATCTTATTCATTAATATCAAAGAAAAACCTTGAATATCCCCATTCGACTTGCAGGCCTTTAAAACCTATTAAATACCTTTTCTCTATTAAAATTTGTTTTATATCGGTAGCCACGCTCAAAAAGTGTAACTTGAATTAATATCAAAGAAAAAACTTGAATATCCCCATTCGACTTGCAGGCCTTTAAAACCTATTAAATACCTTTTCTCTATTAAAATTCGTTTTCTTATCGGTCACCACGCTCAAAAAGTGTAACTTGAATTAATATCAAAGAAAAAACTTGAATATCCCCATTGGACTTGCAGGCCTTTAAAACCTATTAAATACTTTTTCTCTATTAAAATTTGTTTGCTTATCGGTCACCACGCTCAAAAAGTGTAACTTGAATTAATATCAAAGAAAAAACTTGAAAATCCCCATTCGACTTGCAGGCCTTTAAAACCTATTAAAATACCTTTTCTCTATTAAAATTTGTTTTCTTATCATTATTGTTATCTTATCATTATTATTATCTTATTCATTAATATCAAAGAAAAAACTTGAATATCCCCATTCGACTTGCAGGCCTTTAAAACCTATTAAATACCTTTTCTCTATTAAAATTTGTTTTCTTATCGTTCACCACCCTCAAAAAGTGTAACTTGAATTAATATCAAAGAAAAAACTTGAATATCCCCATTCGACTTGCAGGCCTTTAAAACCTATTAAATACCTTTTCTCTATTAAAATTTGTTTTCTTATCGTTCACCACCCTCAAAAAGCGTAACTTGAATTAATATCAAAGAAAAAACTTGAATATCCCCATTCGACTTGCAGGCCTTTAAAACCTATTAAATACCTTTTCTCTATTAAAATTCGTTTTCTTATCGGTCACCACGCTCAAAAAGTGTAACTTGAATTAATATCAAAGAAAAAACTTGAATATCCCCATTCGACTTGCAGGCCTCTAAAACCTATTAAATACTTTTTCTCTATTAAAATTTGTTTGCTTATCGGTCACCACGCTCAAAAAGTGTAACTTGAATTAATATCAAAGAAAAAACTTGAAAATCCCCTTTCGACTTGCAGGCCTTTAAAACCTATTAAAATACTTTTTCTCTATTAAAATTTGTTTTCTTATCATTATTGTTATCTTATCATTATTATTATCTTATTCATTAATATCAAAGAAAAAACTTGAATATCCCCATTCGACTTGCAGGCCTTTAAAACCTATTAAATACGTTTTCTCTATTAAAATTTGTTTTCTTATCGGTCACCACGCTCAAAAAGTGTAACTTGAATTATTATCAAAGAAAAAACTTGAATATCCCCATTCGACTTGCAGGCCTTTAAAACCTATTAAAATACCTTTTCTCTATTAAAATTTGTTTTTTATCATTATTGTTATCTTATTCATTAATATCAAAGAAAAAACTTGAATATCCCCATTCGACTTGCAGGCCTTTAAAACCTATTAAATACCTTTTCTCTATTAAAATTTGTTTTCTTATCATTATTGTTATCTTATTCATTAATATCAAAGAAAAAACTTGAATATCCCCATTCGACTTGCAGGCCTTTAAAACCTATTAAATACTTTTTCTCTATTAAAATTTGTTTGCTTATCGGTCACCACGCTCAAAAAGTGTAACTTGAATTAATATCAAAGAAAAAACTTGAAAATCCCCATTCGACTTGCAGGCCTTTAAAACCTATTAAAATACCTTTTCTCTATTAAAATTTGTTTTCTTATCATTATTGTTATCTTATCATTATTATTATCTTATTCATTAATATCAAAGAAAAAACTTGAATATCCCCATTCGACTTGCAGGCCTTTAAAACCTATTAAATACGTTTTCTCTATTAAAATTTGTTTTCGTATCGGTCACCACGCTCAAAAAGTGTAACTTGAATTATTATCAAAGAAAAAACTTGAATATCCCCATTCGACTTGCAGGCCTTTAAAACCTATTAAAATACCTTTTCTCTATTAAAATTTGTTTTTTATCATTATTGCTATCTTATTCATTAATATCAAAGAAAAAACTTGAATATCCCCATTCGACTTGCAGGCCTTTAAAACCTATTAAATACCTTTTCTCTATTAAAATTTGTTTTCTTATCGTTCACCACCCTCAAAAAGCGTAACTTGAATTAATATCAAAGAAAAAACTTGAATATCCCCATTCGACTTGCAGGCCTTTAAAACCTATTAAATACCTTTTCTCTATTAAAATTCGTTTTCTTATCGGTCACCACGCTCAAAAAGTGTAACTTGAATTAATATCAAAGAAAAAACTTGAATATCCCCATTCGACTTGCAGGCCTTTAAAACCTATTAAATACTTTTTCTCTATTAAAATTTGTTTGCTTATCGGTCACCACGCTCAAAAAGTGTAACTTGAATTAATATCAAAGAAAAAACATGAAAATCCCCATTCGACTTGCAGGCCTTTAAAACCTATTAAAATACCTTTTCTCTATTAAAATTTGTTTTCTTATCATTATTGTTATCTTATTCATTAATATCAAAGAAAAAACTTGAATATCCCCATTCGACTTGCAGGCCTTTAAAACCTATTAAATACCTTTTCTCTATTAAAATTCGTTTTCTTATCGGTCACCACGTTCAAAAAGTGTAACTTGAATTAATATCAAAGAAAAAACTTGAATATCCCCTTTCGACTTGCAGGCCTTTAAAACCTATTAAATACCTTTTCTCTATTAAAATTTGTTTTCTTATCGGTCACCACGCTCAAAATGTGTAACTTGAATTTATATCAAAGAAAAAACTTGAATATCCCTATTCGATTTGCAGGCCTTTAAAAACCTATTAAAATACCTTTTCACAAAAATAGAGTTAGATCATTCAAATTTGGTACATCGAGGTTTTCGATACCTACAAATCGATTGCGGATATTTTTGATATATTCTCATTGCGGATATAGTCTCATTTATTCAATAAAAGAAAAAAATTTCTTTTCTTATCGGTCACCACGCTCAAAAAGTGTAACTTGAATTAATATCAAAGAAAAAACTTGAATTAATATCAAAGAAAAAAAAATACTGCATAAATAAAATAAATAAATAATTATAATTGCATAAGTTGATAAAAAATGCTGTGCAATAGCTTTACCGCGGCAGTCCTCGAGTGCCACACGTATTTTTTTTTAATTATTTCTAGGAAAAGGGAGGAGCAAATATATAAATATATGAGCAAAATATTTTCTAGCAAATTTTTATTTAATTTGTAGTTTTCAATTTAAAATACTTCAATACCTAATAGTCATAAGTGAAAGTTATAACTGATTATATTAATTAATGTCATAATTGAAGGTATAATTTACATATTAATAGCATGATTACAATTTATTACAATTATTATTTAATTATTATTATAATTTGCATAATAACAGAAAACTGTCAATAATTTTTATTTATGAATACATAATGTTATAAATACCAGATATCCATAAAACTGAGCCTAAAATTTTAAATTTCATAAAGTAACAGAAAACAAACTATTATTCTGGTTGATAATAAATAAATGTTTAAATTTAATAAATGATTTTTGCTATTCGTTAATAATATTTAGTAACGTATCATTTAACAAAAATAAAAAAGAATATTTTGAGTTTTTTTTTTTTTGTCATTAATATAAATTTTGCAAATTTTTACTTTAATATTGAATAAATTTTATTACTAATTGCTTTTTGACGAATTGGTTTTAAACCAGAACGTCGTTTGATGGATACTCTTTTATTATATAACTATAATATTATTTGATAATGTAATAATAATAATAATCTATTTTGTTATTTATAAATAAAGTATTAAATCATAATTTTAGAAAGTATTTAATATTAAAAAACATATATTGTCGGAAATTTACGAATAATTAATTTCCTTTTTTTTAATGATATACATATATGCTCTTCACATTCTGAAACCATTAATTAATGTGTATTTTTTCTAGTTTAAACATTGGATGTAAATTAATGTTAGTTTTGTCAAGAATATTATTAAGATTACTAGAATTTTGAATAATGTTTTCAGGAATACCATTTTTTTTTTCCTGAAATTTTTTTCGTTTTTATTTTCATTTTAAAAAATCATTCTCTCTGTACACCAAGATAAAAATATTTCTCAAAGAAGAAAAAAAAAATCTTAAAAGACAAAAAGGGGAGAAAAAAAATTGCAAAAAGCTATTTTAAGCGCAAATTGAAATTAGTATTCAATAGAACTTCTTTTAAAAAGAAAGAGAGCTAAATTTAAGAAGTTGCAAATTAAACCAATTCACACCACAAAGGAGTCTTTGAAAATTTAACACTTAATAATAAAATCTTTCTTTCATTTTCAAAGTTAAATCTCTTGTAAAATAAAATGTCGATCTGAACATATTAAAGAAACTCTTTCAGATTTTCTATTTACGATAATGTTAGTGATATTTCGCGAAAGATTTGTAATGCTTTAGAATAACTGAAAAAAAAAAAAATCTTTAAGTTATCTTCTACGTTGTAAAAAATGACTGTGAATGATACATTTCATTCACCGTAAAATGCAAAGGTGAATGAGCGTTAAAGGAGAATACAATCGATTCGCTGTATAATCTATGCTTTACCGTAAAAAAATACATCAAATAATAGGTAAAATTAAATATTCAGCGAATGAGCTATTAAAAAAAAAAAAAAAAAAAAAAAGAAAGAAAAATACGACTTACCATAAAAATTTGAAGCTAAAGATGTGCAGCGAAGTTTCCAGTTGTTTGGCCGTAAATTTGGCTAAAATTATTATTGTTATTAGTTATAGTATAATAACAATAACAAAAAAAAGTTTGATATGTGAATGTTTCGTTTTTTGAATATTTCGAGCAATGTATTCTTTAACCACATTTCTTGCAACTATGGAAGCCTCTGCGCAAGTGCGGATTGAGCGAGTCCAGTGTCAAAATAGGAACAAGCGAAAAGGGAAACCTAATAACTGTTTATTTGGCAAATAACAATTTGTAGGCCAATTTTGCACTCCTCCCAAATTTTGGACTCGTCCTCATTGCTAGTCGTAGGAAACGTGGTCGCACTATAAGTATACGACGTCAAAAAGATATTAGTTCCCCATCATACTATTGGTATGGGGAACTTAGGTAATCGTGAAAATTTTCGACCTCGGTTTTTTGACGTTTCTACAAGTTTTCAGGTGTGAGGAATCCGAAAATGACAAAATTTGTATGGTGTCTGTCTGTAGGGTGTCTGTTAGTCTGTTAGTCTGTTAGTCCGTTAGTTTGTTAGTCTCTGTACACGATATCTCAAGAACAAATTGTCGCAGAGAGGTGAGATCAGTTATAAAATATTAATTTCGACACTGGCAAGAACCCTATTCATTTGCAACATTCGATTTTAAAAACTTCGTAAGTTATTAGAAATTTACGATTTACTTAACAGGGGAGAATAGGACAAAAATTCACTTAAACGTGCATTAAATGGAAACTTTTTACTGTAAAAATGTCAGACCAATTTAAAAATATCCGTTTTGATGCCGGAATGAACATCAGTAACTAGAAATATGCTACTTTGAAAATTTCGCAAGTTATTGGAAATTTACGAATTTTTTAACATGGCAGTATAGGGCAAAATTTCACATAAATGTCAATTTTGAGGGATATTTTCATAGTAAAGATGTCAGACTACTTTTGAAATATTATTTAGGACACTGGCATGAATATTAATGACTATGAATTTTCCAATATAAAAATTTCGTAAGTTATTGGAAAATTACGAATTTCTTAACATGGCAGCATAGAGCCAAATTTCACATAAACGTCAATCTTGAGGGATATTTTCATCGTAAAGATGTCAAACCACTTTCGAAATATTATATAGGATACTGGCATGAATATCATAGACTATGATTTTTCCAATTTAAAAAATTCGTAAGTTATTTGGAATTTACGATTTACTTAACATGTCAGAATAAGGCAAAATTGAGCATAAACTTCGATTTTGAGGATCATAAATACATTAGACAACTTCAAAATTACATTTATGATATTTTTTTGAACATGATTGAATACAAATATTCTAATAGGAAAATTTCGTAAATTATTCGTAATTTACGATTTTATCAACATAGCGAAATTGTAATTTTTTCATATAAATATGAACTTTGAGGATTATTGCATTGGAAATAGTAACATGAAACATAAACAACGGAATTGACCCTGATAAAATAAATTAATAGATTAGAATAAGATAAATATATCGAAGTGAACGATGGATAGCCTATTAGGCGGGGATTTCTTTCTGACATTGTATCAAGCTTTGGTAAAATTCATTTTTTTTTAAATGATTATAATATGTCTCGCACTTGAAATTTATGAGACCATAAATATGTTGGGGAACTGAGCAGAGTCCACCTATGCCAACTAGTTTGCTATTGGTGTTGAGAGAATTTTTAAATACTTATATCTCCGCAGAAATTATCTGTTTTTTGCTGCTTTTGTATTCTTAATGCATTAAAAAGGATTTTAACCCCTTAACGGTCGCATATTTTTCAAAGACACGCCCATAAATTCCACATTTTTGTCTAAAAAAAAAAAAAAAAAAAAGATTTAAAATAAATATATGAATAATGTATATATTTATTCTGTACATGTTTTCGAATACATTATGTACAGTTTGGTACTGGCTGTTGCTCTTATGTCCTCTAAAAAGGAAAAATACACGTAGGGCGTGGTCACTGCCCGTGAATATCACGGGAGCGAGAAGGAAGGGGTTAAATGCGTTATACCGAGATGTGTTCAAAGTAATGGAAAGAACCCAACGTAGTGATAGATTTAAAGACGTTCTTGTCGAGTTTGACAACAAATGGGAATAGCTATAAAAATCTTCAGAAACCAGAGCCTAACTGGAAGTGAATTAATTAACTTATAAATCTACAAATTTTTAGAGCGGTATGTTTTGGCTGTAGAATGTTCAAAGATTTCGTTGTCCTGCGAAGGTATATAAATTAGAATTTATGTGATTTTAGTCGTTCATTTTAACAATTCAAATGCATTCTGCATTGTAGTGTTACTTGTAATTTTCCTCTCTTGATAATAGTTTATTTATTTTAATTTTGAATATTTCCTTGCATTTTGAGTGTTTCTGGAAAACGGAAATGTTGTAGATTTGCAATTTTACAGAATAATTAAAAAAATTATAATGTAATTTTTATGTATGAATTTCGCAAAAACTAGGAATTTAATTGTAGTGATTTTGTTAAAATAACTATTCTATTGGTCTTATTTATATAAGACTAAGATAAATGTCTATGTTAAATGTATTCTTGTTGTAAAAAAAAAAAAAAAAAAAAAAGAATAAATAAATAAATAAATAAAAGACATTTTATTAATAGTAGGTTACCCAAATGTGCGTATATTCTTCGGCCACATTTCATGAAACCATGGAAGCATCTGCGCATGTGCTAACTTACCGAGCCCAATGCTAAAATAGAGGTGACAGTCATCTAACTCAAAGAAAATGAGCAATAACACAGCGCGGAATTTCTGGATGTTTTGAAATTTCAAGCTGGCATCCCTCCAACATTTTGGACGCGTCCTCACTGCGAGTTTTATGATATGTGGTCGCACTGTACCTACAGAAAGGGGTTCATTTGGCATTATAGTAAACACAATTAAACATATCTCTATCTTTGTCTTTCAATAAACTGCAATAAATCAAATAATACTTCATAATAAAATAAATTATTTTGAATTAAACAATTTTAAACTAGTATATTGCTGTCATTCCAAATTTTCTTATATATTTTCCTATACAAGTAAACGCTTTGCAAATTTTTAATTATTAGAACTATTATTAATTAGAATTTATTAGAATTATTTCCCATGATGAATACAGATAGTTTTCATCTCAGAAAAATATAACACTAAATGCCAAAACAAAGTCAATTTTGTGCTCTACAGATGACATTTGAGGAAATGTATTTTTTTCAGTATTATATATATACACATTAAGAAACCACTTTATAATAACCATTTCGCACTGTTCGCCCTGGATTTTGCTTACATAGCCCCTACAAATCACGGTAGTGTTCATAGCGTTCAGGGATAATTTGAAATGGTTCTTGGTTTAAGATTTACTTCAATTTGCTGCACTCTTATTTCACTGTTTTCTGTTACAATGCAGGATTGCACCATTCTGCATGATTATTCATAAGTCGCTGATGACAACAATTTATCCGTTCAGACCCAGTCTTTTGCCTGACATTCTACGTCTTGATATACTTTCATTATAACTGCTCGTAAACATTTCATAAATGCGGCAGGTACGCTAATGTTTGCTTCATGCCTCCTTACTATAACTCCCACCTGCAAAACTCGTCAAATCCCATTTTATTCCTTTATATTTACAAGCAACTTGCCTGTACTACTGTATCATGAACTGTTTTCTTTTTAACACTATCCGATAAAACTGATTCTGTACATAATGAAGTAAAAACCACCACTGATTTGAATACAAGGACAATGAAAAAACACTAACGCACGACGTTTTATGAAAGGCATTTTATATACTATATTTAAATGACTTTATACTGCCCAATGCTTTTTAATTTTTTAAAAAGTATTAAATACGAAGTTAGTTTTTACAATAAGCGAAACTTTTACAGTTAAAATTAATTTTTTTTATTGCTTAACTGCTTTATGAACTAAACTTTTCTTACAAACTTTGAATAAACACCATAAAATGCAATAAACCCGCAACAATTGTTTCGGGTCGAAAAAACACACGACCCTTCATCAGGCAAATAAAGTAAGCACGAGTGTTGCAGTCAAAGCGGCAACGCACCACGCAAAGCGGCACTCGTACTTACTTTATTCGCCTGATGAAGGGTCGTGTGTTTTTTCAACCCGAAACAATTGTTTCGGGTTTATTGCATTTTATGGTGTTTATTCAAAGTTTGTAAGTAATATTTTACACAACGCCAGTTTTGTGGTGCTTTTTTATTAAACTTTTCTGTTCTGTTATTCAAAAGGAATGCAGTGCTATAAAAACTAAAGTAGCAATAACATACTTTTCATATACCTCCTATCATTTTTTATACTTTTATTAAAATAAAGAACAAATTTAATATTACTTTAGAGTAATGGAATTAGTTAAATTGAAAATTAAAGATTTTTTGCATTAAAATGTTAATTTCGTTTTATTTCTTTAAAGAATGCGATGGAAATAGAAAATTAAACTTAAGTAAGAAGTCTCCTCACTCGACATTTTACACTGAATAATGAAATCTTCTATTCATTTCAAAATCAGTTAAATCTTATGTAAAAACATAATCCCTTAAGAAATGGCTTGTTGCACCATTTCTGAAACTGAATGAGGTAATTACATAAGAATTTCAAATTTATTTTAAAAGTAAAGAGTGTTCTTTAAAAGTCAGACAATTTAAGCGAATGGATTTTAAATTTAGTCGTTAAAAATATACTCCTTTTTTTTTTTTTTTTTTTTTTTTTTTTTAAAGAGATTTAAAGATTTTTTTTTTTCGTTCGACCACTTTTAAATATGATCAAAGAGCTATTTTTAAATTCAATTTCAGAAAAGAATTTCTTTTGGTTTAATTTAATCGTGTCAGCACATTTGTTGTAGGTTTCACAAAAGAGCAAGTTCTATAATAAAATTCATTTGTAAGAGAAAAGTCTGATCGCACTAAAAATTTGCTGAATTAGAAAAGATAAATGAGTTTTTAAATTGGTCTAAATTAATAAATGAATGTAAAAAGAGTGTAAATACGTCATTAGTGCAATTAACAGTAGAGAGTAATACGTTTGAATAATACGTTATAGAATAAAATAATATAATTCACCAGGCGAACGAAGTAGGCACGAGGGGTGCAATATTTACATTTTTTTCGGTTTAAGTTTTCTTAAGTTAGTTATTTTGTTAAGTTTTTTAATTTGTTAGTTTGAGTAATTTTTAAGAAATTTTTAGATCAACACTATTGCAACTTAATGAGTTTACAGAGAGTTAATTAGAATAAACAAAGAATGTATTAAGCATAACTCAATTTCTACATCCACATTCTTTAAATTTGCAAAGTATAATTGTTTCACCATTATAAGTTTTATCAAAAATACGCAGTATTGATGGTGGAATGTCAAATCAGTCAAAAAAATATATATATATATATATATATAATTATTATTAAAGAAATTATCACTGTTTTCGGTGTAATTGTGCTGATAGTTACACAGTGTTTAATGTTAAAAAGCCAGTTGTTCGTCATTTCATACACTGTAAAAAAAAAAAAAATTCCGGCACTTTCCTGGAAAATTTTGGGCAGCTAATGTGCCAAATACTTACCAGTAATGTTTCGTGAAAATATCAGTAACCATCAAATATACGCACGTTCAAAATAATACTAGTCAGGAACGTTTCATGGACGAAAGCCTGTTATTCTCAGGAACCTGCACCAAACTTATTAAAACCAGGAATGTATCCGATATATGAGAGTAACGTTTTTGAATTTTTTTATAGTGTCTATTTATATGTTACGTAAAAGTTTTTAAACTTACATTAAACTGCTGAACCATCATAAAGATATTGTGCGTGCAAAGTTATTCATCGACAAAACATTCGTTTTGACATTTTTATACAACAATTTTTAAATAAAAAAACGTAGAATTATTTTAATGGCTGTAATAGAGAGATAAAACCTTTCTTAACATACGTTAAAATTTGCAAATTTTTTTGAATTATTGCAAATAAAGTTATGGTAAGTTTTTTCTGATAAAGTAAAACTAGGGGAGTTTGCTCACAATTCAGCAGAACGATGTAAAAAATCCAAATATAAATTTTTTGCTAAACTATTGATGCATAATTTTGAATTGATCTTTCTTCTATGCATTTCCATTGTTTTTTTGTTGCTCTGTTATAATTTGAAAGAACAGCTGTAATAAACCAATAGACCTATTTTGTGCCATCTCTCCTTATGAGGTAGCAGTGATTGCGAACATGGGTAGAAAAGGTTGCGCTTAATTACAACTACAACAATAATAATAATAATTTAACTTAAATTACATTGTTTTAAGGTATTTGTAAACATGTGTTTTTGTATTGGGAGTGGATATTTAAATTCAATAATCAAGAAATCGGTAAAATAAAAGAAATGTAAAAGGAACTACAAAAATTTATTTAAAGAAAAAATATTAAAGAAAAAAAAAAAGAACAAGACCAGAAAATAACAATAAGTTACTCGATAACCGGTTTAACTTAAAATTAGTACATTTCCTTTTCAGCTCGGACGGTTTCTTGTGTTCTGACCGAATATCTTTTTGTTCACAATCATTGCACTTATTGTTGTACATGGTGAAATTATTTTGCAACTACCAGCCACAAGTGAACCTATTCGAGACGCAATGCTTTTTCGAAAAAAAGGTTTAAAAAATAGTGGTGCAATGATATATAACTAGTCCCGCCCATTTCTAAGAGCAGAATCCGTCCACCGTTTACTACAATTAAATTCAGAAATCAAGCACAAAATATAATACACCAATATAAAATACAAGAATATAAATAATACAAGAATATATAAATACATACATGGACAAACTGGAATAGTCATTAGAAAATGGAAAATTGAAAACCACCCCCCATTATAAACATATTATTTATATTCTTGTATTTTATATTGATGTATTATATTTTGTGCTTCATTTCTGAATTTAATTGCTTTTTGTGCTTTGTACTAATTAAAATTCGTTTTCTGTATGGTCTTGCTTCCATCTGTGAGAAGTTAAGGGATAGAAACATGTTTTTTGGTTAAAATACCAGCGTTTCATCAGAAACTTCTCATATTTCTTTCCTTGCATGGGGGAGCTCCCCTGATGAAGGCCCTCATGTGTTTTGGGATTAAATTTTTATCTGGCTTCGATTATTTTGCTTATATATAGAGAGAGAAAGAGAAAGAGAGAGAGAGAGAGAGAATATGGCATTTTTTGGGTTAAGATTTACAGGGTCACACTAAAATATTCAGGTTGGAATTTTCTACAACATCATTTTCGTTTGTGTTAAGCATTTCCAATACTTTCCAATAGTTTCAGTAATTATTATAAATTGAATTGGTCTATCCTTCTGTTCATATACAGGCTGTTCGCACATTTTTTAGACGATTTTATTTCGCAGTAAGAAAAAATCGTTTGCATGGATAATTTTATTTTCACAACAGTTATATTTTTGGAAGTTTTATTTATCTTCTGATATTTATAATTTTTGTTTAGAGGCAAAAATGCGCTTTTAAAATGGCAGTGGATGGAAGGATAGGTTTCCACTCTTTCCAAAGATAGTTTTTAGTGAAATCGTTATGAAAAGCATTTATCAGGAGAAAAATGGAAAAATGTTGCAACAACAGATGAATCTCGGGTCTATTTAAGTGGTTGCAATAAAAAAAGGTCAATTTATTATCACAAAAGTGGAGGGAAAAAAAAATTGCTACATGGCTCAAAGCATCAAAAGAGAGTTTTTCTAAAGGATTTAGGATTGCCACTAGTTTTTTCATACAAGCGCAAGATAAAAGAAAAAAAAATGTGACAAAAATGTCAAAATCAACTCTAAATACTCTCAAGAACATATTTTAATTCCAATTTTTAAAAATGAAAATCCAGATCTTCATCCACAATGCTATCAATCCGTTGAACTGTATCAAGACAAAACAAGCAGCCACACATCGCAATCCGCAATTGCTTTTCTAGAAAAAAAAAAAAAGAACAAAAAACGGGAATTAAAACCATACCCTTCACTGACATTCCTGCTAAATCTTCTGATGTATCACTGTTGCATTTTTGTGTTTTTCGACTCTTAAAATCAACATTATCCAAACACCGACCTACAACGCTTTGTGGACTCTGGAAAGCCGTTCAAGAGGAGTAGAAAAATATACCTCTTCCGATATTATAAAAAGCATTATTATCATAGAAATTATGATGTAGAATGTTAGTTAAGAACAAGGGCTACCAATCTGAACAAATAAAACACGAAATATGAGAGAAATTGCTTCAGTACACTCCATCAAAATCGTCTAAAAAATATGCGAACAGCCTCTGTATCTGTCCGTTATGTGTCCACGTAGGCAAAATGCGTTGTAGGTTAAACGATGTAACGAGTATGTACAGTTGGAAAGTATTAATAATCTATGCAAGCTGCATGATTTTTTTTTTCTTATTTTCAATTACTTCTCAGTTAAGTGTAAAACGGATATATGTAAAAATGTGTCTCAGAGAAGTTTCATTTGAAGCTGAAAAAAATTAGATGTACGTGTTAAGTTTTTCATAAAAAATTATAATTGAAAACAAAACAATATTATTCCTAAGAAAATCCATTCTTTATTTTAGATAATTTTTCATTTCCGCAAATCCTTATCTAAGATAATCTTATACTGTAGGCTAAAATAATGGTATTCCTTCTCCTCAAACGAAAATGTATTTTACGTGACGTCTGGCAACGGAACTTATCCGGAAAGCTCTGTTATCTGAATTCGTGTCTCATTTGGAAAGGGAAGCTTTAATTTTCTTATGTGTATTCCGAATTAAATCTGTGAGGTATCATAAAAACAAATGAAATAAAAGAATGTTCTTAATGAAACCATAATATTTTTTTTTCTCATAAATTAAAATTCAGTTTTTTAATAAATAATTGGACTTCTTAAAAATATTTTTATTTGTTAGAATATTATTTTAAATAAAAAATAAGACTTTTTATTTTTCTTTAACTCATCCATAAACTAGAAAATTTATCAATTTATACATTTGTCAGTTTTTGTACTAATGAGTTCATTTAACTATCTGTAGATCAATAAATAAATTAGTTTGATCATCAAACATTTTGAGTACAGACACACATATATGACGTATACACATACAACAACATACATAAGTAAATGTGCTTTACATTTAACATACATTTCCCATCCTCATTTAAAAATTATAACAAATATATATTGCAACTATAACACACAAACTTGATAGTTATAATGAAGTTTCTGCTGCAAACAGCATTTTGCAGCTAAAATGGCTAAACGTGCTGCCACGAAATTAGGTACGCACATAATTCATAAGATGCGATCAAAGAATTGAAAATACAGTTCAAAAAATAGTCCATAAAGTTGCATTTTACACATAAAATGACTAATTTAACAAATGAAATCATTTACCCTGAATCACAGATAACCAATAAATTTGAATAAATTGTTTATGCATCCAGTATAATTTTTTTTTTTATTACATTCTGTATACAAAATACCAATTAAAGGTCCTGTTTGAACAATTTTTTCCAAAATCAAATTTGGTGGCAATTTATTCTTTACAGTTTTAGCTGCATGATGTTTATATAATAAGTCTAACTGTAACTTTAACCCTGCACCTTGAGTAATTTATAACATAATAAAAAATATAGCATTTTTTAAATACAAAAGCGCAAAACTGTGTACATACACACATTACATAAAAAATTAAATTATAAATCATGAGAAGTATAATGCAGTAAACATAGAAATAACTTGTTATTAAATAAATATATATATATTTATACAGCCCTGATATAATACACGCAGGAGTGTTACACCTGTAAGATGTAAACAATATTTGTGTCATCTTTCGATAAACAGTATCAGAAAGAAGATGTCCTCTACGTGCTCAAAGAAGAAAACCTAAGAGGAGAAAATAAAAAAGAATTGAAGTAAAAATATACATTTCTCACATTTATATAAAAAATAACCAAAAATGTTTACCTAATATTTTTCGTTAACATGTATTCATTATAAAATAAATTAGTAGCTACACTGTCAGTAAGGATAGATGGATGGATGGGTTTTACGTCGCATTTGTGCTGCGCAGATGGGCAATTGGCGACGGTCTGGGACACACTCCTAGAGGTGGTCCAGAGACATGCCACCACAATTTTGATCCTCCACGGAAGGGATGGCTCTCCCGCTTCGGTGACCCCCAGAGGTATAATTTTTGATGGGAACATGGAGGACATTGGGGCCACGGCAGATTTTACGTGCACCAGCCACCATCCACACTCAGTAAGAAATTAATTAAAAAATAAATATTTTTATGAAAATTTACAAGCAAACAAAAAAAAAAAAAAAAAAAAAAAAAAACTAACAACAAGAAATAAAAGTACCTTTATATGAAATAAATTAGGTAAATAATATTACGTTTTATAAGTAAACACATAGATCAAATTATTTAAGAAAAACATCTAAATAAAAACACATTTTGCTGCGATATAGGATAAATAATTTGGAACTAAAATGTTTAACTAATATGTACCTATAAATCGTACTCTGAACGCATTCATTGAAAAGAAATTATTTTTGTAAATGCTTTTGGTTTTATTTTGTTTTGTCTATATCATTTAATTGTAATTTTGTAATTTTTTAAATAATTAATTATTTTATAATGAAGCACATACTACATTTTGTCTATTGAAAACATTTATATAATAAGTCTAACTGTAACTTTAACCCTGCACCTTGAGTAATTTATAACATAATAAAAAATATACCATTTTTTAAATACAAAAACGAAAAACTGTGTACACACAAGTCTGTGATACATAATTATCCACCTCATCATCATTATTTATTTATTAATTTTTTTTAAGTAAAAATTATTTGGGCAGGTCAAAGATTTTTTTTTTCTTTTTTTCAATTAAATTTATTTATGAATTAGTTAATTTTGTTTTTATCTAAATGCTTTTTTTTTTTTTTTTTTTTTTTTTACTGGAATAAAATCTAGAAAAAAAAAAAAAAAAGAAATAATAATTAACTTTTCTTAAGGCTCAGAGTAATAGTTTATTCAGATTTCTCATTTAAAAAAGTCAGTGTATTTTAATATAGAACATTTGAGGTATTTAATAAGAGTTATGGTTAGGAAAATTATTACAGAATAAAACTTGAAGCATACATTCCATTTTATGTTTTTTTTTCGAATGAACCAATGTAAAAAAAAAAAAAAAAAAAAAAAAAAAATCAAACTCTACACCTGTAACACATCCAACAGTCTTTGGGAAATATATCGTAATCTTATATAAATGTGAGTTTATTAATGAGTTCATTTATGTTTTTTTTTGTCACATTGTATAATTACTAATAAATTATTTATTCTTAAAAAAGATTTTAATGCATTTTTATGGTTAAGGTATGATCTAGTTGGCATAGGCGGACTTTGCTCAGTTTCCCATCATTTGTATGTTCTCATAAATTTCTAGTGCAAGCCATATTATATTCATGTTAAGAGAAATGAATTAGATCAAGCGCTTAACAGAGTAGTAGAATGAAATCTCCGCCTAATAGGCTACCCACCATTCAGTTCGACATATTTAGCTTATTCTAATCTATTATTTTATTGGTGCCAATTTCGTAGTTTAGTTCTCATGCTAATATTTCCAATGCAATAGTCCCCAAATATATGGAATATCGCCCAATTTTGCTATGTTGATAAATTTCGAATAACTTACGAAATTTCCCTATTAGAATATTTTTAATCAATCATGTTCAAACAAGTATCATAAATGTTATTTTGAAGTTGTCTCATATATTTATGATGCTCAAAATGGACGTTTATGCTCAATTTTGTCCTATTCTGTCATGTTAAGTAAATAGTAAATTCCAAATAACTTACAAAATTTTTAAATTAAAAATTCATGGACAGATATGTTTATTTTAGTATTCTAAATATTTTAAAAGTGTTCTGACATCTTTACGATGAAAATATCTCTCAAAATAGATGTTTATGCGAAATATTGTCGTATTCTGCCATGTTAAGAAATTCGTAAATTTCAAATAATTTGTGAAATTTTTAAAGTAGCATGTCTATAGTTAATGATGTTAATATAGTTAGTTCATCTCGGCATTAAAACTGATATTTAAAAGCTGTTCTTACATCTCTTTTCATGCACGTTGAAGTGAAATTTTGCCCTATTCTTTCATTTTAAGAAAATCGTCAATTTAGAATAACTTCTGAAGTTTTTTAATTAGAATTTTGCAAATAAATAAGGTTCTTGCCAGTGTGATAAATAATATTTCAGAACTGGTCCGATCTCACTGTGGTCATTTGTTCGTGAGATAACGTGTACACAGACCATCGGACAAATGGACTAAGAAACTAACAGACACTCTACAGATGGACACCATATCTATTTTGATATTTTCGGATTCCCCACACTTCAAAACGTGCAAAAAAGTAAAAAAAATCGAGGTCGAAAATTTTCACGTTTACCTAAGTTCCCCATACCTATAGTATGATGGGTAATTAAAAAGACTAGTTGGCATAGGTAGACTCTGCGGAGTTCCTCATCACATATTTCTTTCTACACATTTTATTAGTGCTAGAGGCCTATTTCAGTCGGTACAGTTGTCGAATTTTTATTCAGATTGCTTTGATTTTAACAATACTTTTCCCCGAATATCTAAAAAAATATATGATAAAGTCTCTTGCAATTACATGAGTTTAAAAAATATGTTTTACCTCTTATATATGAACGAAAATTTTGTTCTTACGGCAAAAAGGAAAGCAGTAACGAATTTGACAAAAAAAAAAAAAAAAAAAAAAGTCGGATTTGCCTGTAAAAAGTAATGCTTGAAATGCGGTTTGCTTCTAGAATGGGATTATTATGTTTCTTTAAATTGTATATATATTTTTTTTTAAGTGCTAGAGGCCTATTTCAGTCGGTACAGTTGTCGAATTTTTATAATACACTCTTAATTAGTGCTAAGGGCCTATTTCAGTCGGTTTATTGAATGGGGATTTATTGAATGAAGTCCCCCCCCAAGGCACAACATTGACATGAGTCGCCCTCAGGCCCAACTTTGACATGAGTCCCCCCCAAGGTACCCCTATTTCAGTCGGTACAGCGTTGTCGAATTTTTATACGTCACTCTTAATAGTGCTAAGGGCCTATTTCAGTCGATTTATTGAATGGGGATTTATTGAATGAAGTTTCCCAAGGCACAACTTTGACATGAATCCCCCCCCAGGCACAACTTTGGCATGAGTCCCCCACAAGGCACAACTTTGACAGGAGTCCCCCCCCCAGGCCCAACTTTGACATGAGTCCCCCCAAGGCCCAACTTTGACATGAGTCCCTCCCAAGGTACAACTTTGACATGAGTCCCCCCCCCCCGAAAACACATCTTTGACATGAGTCCCCCCCAAGGCACACCTCCCCCTCATTGGGAAAAAGAGAAAAAACGTTGTTTTGCGGCTATAAGACAGTTTGGACTTCCAACGTTATTTGTTACAGTATCTGCAGCTGAAACACATTGGTTTGATTTAATGAAAACTTTATCATGGAATTTAGATCGTCACGAATTAACGAAAGAAGAATTTGTCGATATTAACAAGTTTAGCAGTAGGCCTCTGGCACTAAATTAAAATCTGTCAATGTCAGATTTTCATGTTTTAAATAATGAAATAATGTCGTGTCTGTATATATATATATTTTTATTTATTGTTAAAATCTATCAAGGCAAAATTGACATATCGCATGCTGGCAAGAAAAATGACACAACTTTATTTTTTGTATAAATATTTCATTTAATGCACGTTTAAGTGAAATTTTACCCTTTCCTCCCATGTTAAAAAAATTGTAAATTTCGAATAACTTACGAAGTTTTTTAATTAGAATGTTGCAAATCAATGGGGTTTTTGTCAATATCTTGAATAACATTTTAAAAGTTGTATGACATCTTTACGATGAAAATATCCCTCAAAAGGGACGTTTATGCAAAATTTTGCTCTATTCTGCCATGTTAAGAAATTCGTAAATTTCCAATAGCTTGCGAAAATTTTTGAAGTAGCATGTTTATAGTTAATGATGTTCATCCCGGCATTAAAACTGATATTTAAAAACTTTTCTTACATCTTTACGATACAAATATTTCCTTTCATGTACGTTTAAGGGAAATTTTATCCTATTCTGACATGTTAAGAAAACCATATCGAATACGTTCTGAAGTTTCTTATTTAGAATGCTGCAAATGAACAAGGTTCTTGCCAGTGTCATAAATAATATTTTAAAACTGGTTTGACCTCTCTGCGATCATTTGTTCGTGAGATATCGTGTACACAGACTAACAAACTAACACAGTAACAAATTAACAAACTAACAGACAACCTACAGACAGACAGCATACCCAGTTTGATATTTTCATATTCCTCACTCCTGTAAACGTGTAAAAAAGTCAAAAACCGAGGTCGAAAATTTTTCACGGTTACCTAAATTCCCCATACTTATAGTATGATGCAGAATTAAAAATAATAAACAGTTTATTCTTAACATAATGCAAGATATTTTAAATAATATAAACTTTTTTAAATAAGATTTCAAATCAAAATTTCAGTCATTAATTAAATATTAATTTTATCGGTTGCCTTTCAGAAAATTCATATTCATTTCCATATCAGTTAATATACAAACAATAAGGTACTGAAAAAATATTCTTTCTTTATATTTAACATAGTCTTTTGAATCAAAGAAAATCGAATTTACTTGCTCCAAAAACTAAAAGCTGTGCAAACATTGTGTGTAAATTGTTTTAAAAAGGTAATTGAAAGAAAAATAGAGCTAATAATAACTTCTTTCAGTAAATTTAATCACTTATAATTTCAGAAACTTGTTTTATTATTATTTTTCCTTTATGTAATGTCACAAAAAAAAAAAAAAAAAAAAAAAAAGATTTTATGGTTGTTTTAACTAGGTAAATTTTAAATAAGGTTTTGTAATATATATATATATATACAAGAAAGAGAATTAATTTTCATGAGAAAAGTAATTTAAAATAATACATTGAATAAAACCGATGTATAATTAAACTTATAATAATTCATGCAAAATATCTGAAGGTTAAAAAAAAAAAAAGAAAGAAAAAGGAATTTCTTTATTTTTAAATATTTTGAAAGATTAGTGTAGTGTAATGAATCAAAAATTTAATTACTTAATATTTTTCTATTGTATTAACAAAACTCCACAGATTTTTCTGTTGTTTAATAGATAGAATTATCATAAATTAAAATTTAAATTGTAAATCTAGCAATCACTTTTGATGCTATGATAATATTGAAAATAATTTCGTAATAAAAAGTATACTTCATTGATTTTCTAGAATTTATTTTTTAAATATGACTCCCCCCCCCCCCACACACACACACAAGCTGTCTTTAAACAAACAAAATGAATATAATTAAAACTGTGATATCTTTTTGCCTTTCTTGAAATTTGAATAAATATTTGAATAGAAATTTTCTAATTCATGTAAAACTAAAAGTTAATAAAATATACAGAATAATTACCTATAACGAGTTATTGCATCGAAGAGTAAACTATAATTTATAAAATTTTAAGTATTTTTAAAAGAAAATTTAAATGCTTAAGAAATAATATTTATGATATTGCAAACAAGAAACGTTATCATAAGTTTTTATAATAACTTTTAATATCAAATGTACAAGCACTGATATTTCTTTTTAATCAAGTTTGATAAAAGATGAAATTTGAATGGAATTTTCCCAACGTTTTATCATTTGAAAGAATAAATAAATAAATAAATAAAATAATATAAAGCATCAAATAAAATATACATTGGTATAAAGTTTTGTATAGAGAAAAATATTTACTTATGCCATTAGTTTTGATGTATGTTTTGAAAGAAAAAGACCTGAAAAACTAAAATTTTAAGATTTATTTCTCAGACACAAGATCAGAAATATTTTACTACTTAGAGCAGTGGTACTTACTGATGCTTGCTGGATGCACGCGATTTTTGACTTGATTTGATTTGATCTTGCAAGTTGAGCAGATGATTAAGGTATGCATTGATATAAATTTAAACAGAGTGTATCTGAATATGTCATCAATATTTGGTGGAAAGGTAGGGTATAAAAGTAGATTATTTCACATAAGAAACAGAGGTGCAAACGAATGCATAACGGCGTAGAGTGACTGGAACTTTGTGCCCACAACTCCCATTCGCGCTCAAAGCTGTCTGATATGTATAGCATAGATATAGTAATAAGACATAGATTGATCATTGAGGGGGGGGGGGGGTGATACCTTTTTTACTCGGGAAAAGATGGCCATTTTACTCTCTTATGGATGTATTTCCCGGAGTGAATATACATAGCAATACACACAGGCAATTTAGCAAATAAAATTTATACACTAAAAGAGAATGAAAAACTCCAGATACCCCCCTTTTTTTTTTTTTTTTTTTTTTTTAACTATACTTTAGTACACTCATGTATCTGCACAAAACTGTATTTCTTTCGGCATTTATTATTATTATACTTCTTTGAGAAAAATCGTCTGCATTCACCATGAAAAATAATTTTAATAAATTATAATTCAATAAATTATTTATATTGCATAAATTTGTATAGGATTATATATGGAAGGAAGTCTTGTGGTGACCACAAAATACTAGTTATACATTAAAACTTCCTCGGCTGTTAACTACATTTAAAAGAATTTTAAGAATTCCATATTACTTACTAATATAAAATATTAAAATATATTAAAATTAAAAAAAAAAGTATTCCATTAAATATGAAGACAGTAATTATTTCATAATAATAACAAAGCAACTGATTACAAAAATTATATTTTTTATAAATTACATTATATTTTTCATAAATTACTTGAATATAACTTATATATGGAAACTTATCCCATTTCTTTCATATATTTATTAGAACACTTGAAAGCCGCGTAATATTTCGGCATTTCCAAAATACATTACAATTCTATTACTATTTTCGAGTTTTAACTCTCTAATGGCTGATGCCAAAAAACTTTTTCGGCATCAAAAATCTTTGCTCGTTAACATGGGTAGGATAGATCTATATAAATTACTATATCTATGATGTATAGTGATATAAAAACTCGGAAACCTCTGGATGGCCCCTGCCTACCTGGAAAAGCCAAGTCTACGGGTTATTTACCATCCTAATGGCTTAGATACCGTATAGCGATCTACTACATGACAAATCGCCTAAGGTGCATAACTTAATTTTAAAATGAATTTTGTGCCAAGGATTATCGCAGTCAATAGAATGGAAATTACATAATATATTTATAAAATGACCAACTTTACCCAATTTAAAATATTTCACCACCGTAGCTGTTAACCGTTCCGATTTTTGAATACCGCTTTTTTTTTTTTTTTTTTTAAAGAACTTTTTTTAGTAGTCTTTGCAGCAGTTTCTGATGATTAAATAATTTGAAAATTTATATAAAAAAAAAGAAAGAAAAAACTGGTATAAGATATCGGAATTGTTGGCTGATATGTTTACTAGCATTCAAATGCAGCGTGAGCAACTATACATGAATAGATGTTCCATAAAAAAATGGTTACATGGAATAATCATTCACCATTTGCAATGTTGCATAACTTTATCAATTTGTATATGCATTTTTACAACTGCTTTGTTTTGTTTTATTTATTTTTTGTATAAGTAAAAGGAGACTATTTAGTACAGTATAACAAACACTGGCGATATCAGGCTCTAATAATCGGAAATCTTAATAAATGAAACCTTATATCACACTTATTTCCTATTATAAAGCATTAGAAACTCTATCTCAAACCCCTTGGCGAGTAAAAATCACAAATGAAAATAATATTAAAATATCATTCTGAAATATAATAAAGATAATATTAACCACACTAAAATAGCTAATAATAACCATATTAAAATAACTAATATTAACCACAATAAAATAGATAAAAATTTGTATCTTAAAAAAAAAATAATATAATTTTCTTACACATCTATTTGTAAATTTTAATTTTAAGCATTTAAAAATAATTTTCAAGAAATTTTAAAAACTAAAAACAATTTATCAATAATTTCTAAAAGTAATAAAAACCTAGAAATTTAACATTCCTTGCACGAAGTATTTTTTCTTAATATATTTATGCTAATATATTTTTGGTGATTTTAAAATAAGGCCATGAAATATATTACAAAATGTTTTTGTTCAAGCTTGAAAGATAAAATTTACTGCCCCCACTCTTTCAAAAGTAAAGTTTAATAGAAGATGAAGATTTTCGCCTTCTTATTTAAAAAGGATATAAGTATTCAATACTTGACAGAACTTATTTTCACTACTTTTTTATATAGATTGACATTTCAAAGTATCTTATCTAAATTCCTTAAAATTTAAATTTTCAATCATGAAAGATTCTTTTTCAGAAAAAGGATAAAAAAATCTTTCTTTAGTCAGTAAAGCATGGTAGTACAAAAATGAAATATTTTATGTGCTAAACATTCTTTTTTATGTGGGCTTGTTCTTTTGCATTTTTTTTTTAAATTCGTAATTAGGGAAATATCTACTGAAGTCAATTAAGGGAAGATTAATAATTGGATTCTTTTTTTACATTTCATGATAAATGCGGCCAATTTTCCGTTAAAAAGTAAACTTGATTTTGATCTTTTGATTTAATTGTAACAAAATTTTAAAGCTCATTGATAAAATTAACATAAAATACATAGAAAGTTTTCAAATTAAAAATAATCTGGTGCGTGTCTAACACGAACTTGTCTTACCCTGCATTTCAATACTGTAAAGATGAATAGCACATTAAGTCGTAGGTCAATAAGATAAGATAATAATATTAAATCTACTTTTAAAATAATCTAAAATAGGTTTAGGAACAGTTCTGCATGAAGAGAGCTAGCGCCACACCCCCTTCCTTTAACCCGTTCAATTATAATACGTGCATTTATAAATAATAAAAAATATACTGGTGTGTCACTCACACGACTTTCTCTTACCCAGAAATTTAATACTATAAATACAGGTTGCAGATTAAGAGGTAAGATAACGAGAACTGTCATGTAAACCTATGCTAAACAATTCAAATTAGGCTTCAGAAGAGTTTTATACGATAATTAGTTCTGTGTGAGGGGGCTACCGCCCCCTCAACCCCCCGTTTCATTAATGCACCTACATTTATATAGAATTTAATTCGGTTATTAAAAAATAATTCTGTTTTAAAAAAATAATTATTAAAATTATTATTTAAAAAAATTATTTTTTATGATAATGCAGACGATTTCCATATTAGAGAGGTAGTGTAACACTAAATATCCAAAAAAAAGTCCATTTTACTCTCAATATTTAAAAAAAGAAAAAAAAAAAAAAAAAAAAAAAAAAAACGATTTTTTTTTTTTGTTAAAATTTAAAAAAAAATCTATAACTTTGTTTTAAATTATCACAGATTTATAGTTCAACCATTTGTTTTAAAGGTATTCGCAAGCTCTTTTAAATGATACCCATCATGAAAATTTACTCCCCTCGAGGGGGGACTTCCCCCCCAGGGGGGGGGAGGCGAGGCTCCTACATACACAAAAAAATTTTCCCAGTTAAGTATCTCTATTACAAAAAATATATGTTCGTTTCATTTGGTTTAGTGCAGTCTATAGACGTTAAACTCTACTTACCTGCAATTTCCCCCATAGACGTAATGTATTAGAATTCTCTTGATTGTCCCTGTACACGAACCATTTGCTTGATCTTAACGAAAAGCTTACTGTAGCATCCCTATATGATACACATTTAGAATACCAAGTTTGAACTATCTGCCATAATTTGTTTTTGAGATATGCTGATAACAGACAGACACACACACAGACACACAGACACACAGACCATTTGCTAAAAACATGATTTTCTTATTCAGGGGACCTCAACACGTGTAAATATAACAAAATCTCGCGTTCGAAAATTTGACCCAAAAACAATACTTTCTCTACCTTATGGGTAAGAGAAAGTAAAAAGTCAAGGTTCTTATAATTTTGCTTTTCAAATTGCCAATATAGATCAAATTTTCAAAAAGAAACCTAATATGAACTTTAAAATAATAAATTTTATTTTCTTGCAGTTATTTGTTTTTAACTTATGCTGATAACAAATATACATACAGATCAAACGTTAAAAATTGGCTTTTTAAATTCAGGGCACCATGATATTATTAAAAAAATTGAATTGAAAATATAACTTCAAAAATACTTTGTTTACAGTATGGGCATAAAAAAATATTTTTCCTTCCTGAGCAATGATCGTCGACATAGTAAAATGAAGTAAAGAACTTACATCAATTATATTCAATAGAAAAAAAAAACGTTTATCTTAATTTTGGTTAGTCCAGTATATTTTCTATAAACTATATGCACATCACATCGTGTAAATAAATTTAGTCATATAAAAAACACCTACAGAATGAAATACACTTCCAGCAATTCCAAGTATAGCCCCAATGTAGCCAAACACTTTGTGTAGCTCTGTAAACGAGTGATGAATGATATCCATACTGCAATCTACACAAAACTTGATTTACACAGATAAAAAACAATATTCATTTCATTTTGTTTAAAGATCCTATAGATGTTACACTGTACTGACCATAAATTTCCCTTATGGATGTAAGTAATGTATTTAAATTCTCTTGGATGGCCGTGTACACGAACCATTTGCTTGATCTCGACGAAAAGCTTAGTGTAGCATCCCTATGTAATATAGATTTAGAATACCGAGATTGGACTTCCTGCTACTATTTGTTCTTGAGATATGCTGATAACACACACACACACACACACACACACACACAGAGAGAGAGAGAGAGAGAGAGAGAGAGATCAACAGTTAAAAATATATTTTTTGGATTCAGGGGTCCTTAAAACAAGTAAATATGAATAAAACTTAATTTCGAAAATTTAAACCAAAAACAATACTTTCTAATATATATATATATATATATATATATGGGTAAGAGAAAGTAAAAAGAACCTTAATTACGTACTTAAAATATTCAAGTTGAGTTACTCAGGGGAAAAAAAAAAAAAAAAAAAACTTACGTTTTTAAGAATCATAGAAACACATAACTTTCCTTAACTTTTATACATATTGTTTGTTATGCGACTAAAATTTCATAATATTATAATGGATTATCGCATATAAGGTGAGATCATTCTGAAAAAATGGACGTGTGAGTTTTACAAAAGTGGAAACTTAGCATAGAACATCAGAAAAGAATAAAAATGAATATTGTATGAACTTATAAATTTGTATATAAAAAAAAAAAAAAAAAATCATGAATACGTTTAAAATTTTTTAAAATTTAAGTATAAATATTCTAATGTAAACGCTTATTATTATAAACATTTTGAAAGTTCCAGGATAACTGCCCCCTTTTTTTTTGTTGTTTACTTACTTGTAGAAAAACAGCCGAAAGTGTGTTAATTTTTGTTTCCGAAAATTTCTAAAATATCGTATATTTATTATGTTTAATATTTACATACATTTGATGTATCTGAAATTATTAGATCTAAAGGTTTAGAGGCATTTCACTCATGAAATAATAATAAAAGTGAAAGACTTGATTTTTTTTTTTTTTTCTAACAAGGGAACAAGATGAGTAATTTAACATTTGAAAACAGATATAGGAACACTTAAATCATATATGGTTAAATATATATTTAATTTTTTATCTTTAAAATCGTAAAAAAAGTGAAATGAAATAAAAATAAATATTTGATATAAAATTTCATTTGAAAAACTGTATTTTATGTTAAATAATAAAATATGAAATTAAATTTATTTAGTATTTAATTTAGGTATTTATTTTGAGGCCAAGTGCAATGAAACATCTAGCGCAAAATTTTAGCAAACGTTTTCGAAAAATTAATACAAAAAATTTTCGTTATTGTTTACTTTTACACACACAAACTAAGTTTTCATGATGATAAACAACATGCAAAATGAACCAAATTGAAAAATTTGGAAAACACTGATATTTATTTATTTATTTTTACAACATTAGATATTTTTCTCGTTGTCATTTTATTATCAATATTATTTATCGTTGCAATAGTAATAATGTAGGTATACTCGATTCAAGCCGATCTAAGCACAAGCAAAGAAAAGAGAAGTTCTCTTATGTCCAGAGAAATGTGTCAAAAATTCATAGAAAATAGCATAGAAAGAAAGAAAAAGAAATGCAAAATCACAAGTGCGCAAGAAAGAAAAACTACCACTGAGAAAATTTACAAAAAATAGACGAGAAACCGAAGCAAGATAAGGGTGGACATATGGGCCATTGAGCTACGTTGAGGCTTAGCTACACATTGCCTTATGATGCACAATTACAATGAATGTGCATGCATCGACATGGAAAATATGTTTTTTCGTTAATCTGTTAATGCTAATAATTATTGTATGTGCAAATAAAAGAGGTTAGACTTCTTTTCACATGAATCTGAAAATGATAATGAAATAGGATGACCAGTTTACGAATTTACGCGAATGCTTCACATTTACGAACCCTCTCTTTACGCCCTCCAAAGCAATTGTTGATTCAAATATCTCGCTTTAGGATAGTCTGGAAATACTTGTATTTTACATGTAATTTGTTTTTGCTACAGCCATTATTTCCATTAATATTTGCTACAACTATTATTCCCTTTTATTTGCTCTAGTTGGCTGTTGATTTAGTCGGACTTCCAACTTTAAATCGTGACACCATTCATTTTATCTATTTGACTATGCGAAATTTAATTCCAGCTTGATTATTAAATTAAATTAAATTAAATTTATTTTGTTATTAATCTTTTTAACATGTTTCATATTGCATGGGCGAAAGGCACTTATATGCTTTTTAATTTAGAAATCAATTTTAAAGACTGGTTTGAAAAATAAAGTTGTGTTTTCATAGAAAAAGATTTATAATGAGATTTTAAATAGTTATAATATTACAAAGATATTTAAAGGATGGCTTGTTAACTGGGATACTATGATGATTATGTTATAAACATTGTTATTTTGTCACAGATGGTTTCTAAAAGGAAAATATTCCTTTTATTGCTAAGCACAAGATAATAGATATGGAAATTATTTTTAAAAATTTTGATTTAAAACTGACTTCGAACATGAAATTGTTTGATATGAAAAATATAATATTGAGAGGGAAAGTTATGACAAAAAATATGTTAAGAAGTTACTTGATATGAGGTTATTTGATATGAAAAATGTAATTGAAAAAATAAAAATTATGACGAAAAATATGTTAGGAAATTACTGCTTCCCACGAAAGAAATTCAGAATACTAGAAAAGAAGGAAAAGATAAACAGTCTGAATATAAGATAAAAGGCAGTTAAGAAAGAAAAGGTAAAAAGAGAAAGGAAAGAGAATAAATGAGAAAAAGGAAAATTGTAGTTAAAACTTTGAATAAAAGCTGTTACTCAAAAAAATCAAAGAACAAGTAAAAGAAATTGCCAATCTAAATACACTAGATTAGAATTATACATATATACATATATTACAGTTACCAATGAAAAATCAGTTTCATACTACAGTTTTTTTTAAAGTAAAATTTGTCCTATTTAATCTCAGATAATTATTACAACAGATTGAAAAAAAAAATCCCGGTATTATGCTACGAAAAAAAAAAAAAAAAAAAAAAAAAAAATCCGTAATAACTTCGCACCTCTGTGGACATAAAATTTATATATAAAATTATGTATATTAAGCAAAAAGATTTGCGATACCAATTAAGAACTGAATTCGTTAGTAATAGGAGATAATTCTAAAAAAATCTATATATTGTTGCAAGAAAATCAGAAGATGAAAGAGATATATACAATTAAAATTATTCTTGAAAAATTGCACAATTTTTTTCTTACAATTAACACAGATATCAATTAAACCTGGTACGATTTCCGTTAGTTGTTAAAAATTATTTAGAATGATGATTTAATGGGTAAATTATTACAACATTTGAACCATTTAAATATTTAAATATTTAACTGTAGAAGAACAAATAAAGAGAAAATGGCCTTCCAGTTTCAAAGATCCCCGCATAGAAGGGTGCACAAACATTGTTTCCCTGGATGAACTGGTGAAAAATCTTGAGAATTATGAACTGTAATGGATAGTTAAAATAGAAAATCATTTGCGCAAGCATTCGCACAAAACAATTTTAATAACACATACACAAACACACACAAAAAGCTTTTATTTAGGATGATAGGAATTCACAAGCGGATTTTAATACGGATATTCATCTAGATTGTACACAATCTCCAAATTCAGTGTTGTTTGAAACACGAAAGAAATTAGAATGTTATGTTTGTGTATTTTTTAATCACTTAATACAGCAGTGTCCTGAGTTCAGAAAATCAGCATCCATTAATCAATTCAGATAATTTATCGAACAGATTTATCATATTAAACATTGAAAAGGAAGGTAAACGGTATAGAAATGCCGGTTTAAATTGGAGCTACAACTGATGCCGTATGGCAAACGCATGCCAGTTTTGTTTGTCAACTTCTCCGGTTTTCCTAGAATATGTAACGCAATTTATTTTTAACAGAAATTTTTAGTAGGTCTGTTCTGTTAATTATCTAGGCTTAATTGTATTAAAAAATACTGAAAAACGTTCTTGTTATTCTTTAAATAAGAACCTAAAACTTATCAATTGTGTATCAAGCCTGAAAGGAAAACAGATCAGGAAGTGGTACTAGTACAACAAGCTTTAGACGGATTGGTTAAGTTTTTACAAATTACAAAAAAGGAAGTAAGAAGAAATGTTCGGAAAATCTTATGCTAAAACTGTTATAATTGAAAAAAGAAAAATTAGACGAAAGATGTTCTTTTTTTCGGTAATCATAAGAAGCAAAGGAATTTGACAAAGGAATATTTACCAAAGAAAAATCGATCCACAAAGGCCTAAAATTATTTCTGCCATTTTAATACAAAAAAAGTAACCTCAAATCAATTATTTTAAAATTCGTAAATGAATATTGATAAAACTAGTGGATCTGCAAATCAGGAACCTCAACGTCCCATTTGAATCAGACATTATTCAATAGGTCATTTTTATTTATTCCTTATTGTATAATAGCATATATTGGTTCGATTGACTTGTTACCATAATCAGATACATTCCTGAGGTCAACCCCCCGCTGTATCTCTCTTTGTATGCCTAGCTGTATATCATATATATATGTATTCTTAATAAACGACGGTCTTGTATTATTTCCCTGAAACTCATAAATACCAAATTCCATGCAAAAAGATTTACATTGCATATCGGAAATATTTTGCGTAACTTTTAAACTAATTACCAATTCTATGCCCACAATTTTTAACAGGAAAACATGCTTTTAAAATTCTAATAAAATTTCATTATATTTAATGGGATGTAACCATGTTAAAATACACTTTTAAGAAATACAGACTATAGACCGCAATAGTACAAAATTCTTTTATGTATCCCGGAAAAGAGCCACAGTTATTATAAACGCCAATAATAAGAATACATCTAATTAATTACAGCTCATTAACTTTTTAAACTAATTCGACATCATTTGGATGATTACAGTACTTCCTCGGAATTATTTTGTGTGGTTCCATAAATTATTTAGTCTATACATACGCTTTTTTAAGAATAAACATGATTTTAAGCACCTTTATAATGTATGTTAATTCTAGTAAGTTGAATACAGCATAAACGCATTAAAGTGCGCCCTTAACAAAAAATTTGTCCCTAGGCTCTAATGTTACGAAATTCTTTTGTGTGTCTCTGTAAACGAACCATAAACATTGAATACACCAGTAAAAACTATTCAGCTTATTTTGCGTTTAAAATTAATAATTGTTCCAAATTTAACATCGTTTGGATGACTACGTGACATTGTCAGAACACTTTTAAGGTACTGTACATTAATTAGAGAGCTTAAGAGCACATATTGTCTTCAAACAACATAAGTTTAAACATCTTACTCACGTACGCTAGTTTAATATTCTTGATTGCAAAGTAATGATGTTCGATTAATGATGTTTAAACGAAATTCATCCCATATGCCGTAATGTTAAGTATTTTGGCGTGTCCCTGTACACAATCCATAAACAATATAGACATAAATAATTATATAGCTATTTCTATACCGAGCCTGACTGTGTGTGTCAATTTGCAAGCCAATCGGAGAAATTTTGCGGTCGCTATTGCGGTACATACAAATTCTGCCCATAGGCCGTAATGATAAAAAAAAATGTTGTGTGTCCCTGTACACGAATTACAAATGGAATACACACCCAAAACTATACAGCAAAACTTCTGTGTGGTTCATAAATATTTGTACCAAATTGCAAGTCAATAGCGTGATTTTTGCGGCCGCTATCGCACGACAGACAGACGGACAGACGGAACCCAAAATCTTTTTAAGTCTCAACAGAGGGCCTCCACTGACGTTTCCGAAAAAATTGGAAGTCAATAGCTTGATTTTTGCGGTGGCTATCGCGGTACATACAGATTCTTCCCATAGGCCGTAATTGCCGAAACGTCAGTGGAGGCCCTCTGTTGAGACTCAAAACGGTTTTTGGCTGTGTCTGTGTGTCTGTCTGTCGCGCGATAGCGGCCGAAAAAATTGCGCTATTGACTTGAAATTTGGTACACATGTTCATGAGCCCTACAAAATCAGCTGTATAGTTTTTGGTATGTATTCCATTTGTAGTTCGTATACAGGGACACGTCAAAGTTTTTCTTATCATTACGGCCTATGGGAGGAATTTGTATGTATCGCGATAGCGGCCGCAAAAATAGCGCTATTGACTTGAAATTTGGTACACTTGTTCATGAGCCCCACGAAATCAGCTGTATAGTTTTTGGTATGTATTCCATTTGTAGTTCGTATACAGGGACACGCCAAAGTTTTTCTTATCATTACGGCCTATGGGAGGAATTTATATGTATTGCGGTAGTGGCCGCAAAAATGCGCTATTGACTTGAAATTTGGTACACATGTTCATGAGCCCCACGAAATCAGCTGTATAGTTTTGGGTGTGCATTCCATTTGTAGTTCGTGTACAGGGACACGCCAAGGTTTTTCTTATCATTACGGCCTAAGGGAGAAATTTGTATGTATTGCGATAGCGGCCACAAAAATCACGCTATTAACTTGGAATTTGGTACATATATTCATGAGCCCAACGGCATTAGCTGTATAGTTTTAGGTGTGTATTCCATTTGTAGTTCGTGTACAGGCACACGCCAAAGTCATTCAATCATTACGGCCTATGGGAAGAATCTGTATGTACCGCGATAGCCACCGCAAAAATCAAGCTATTGACTTCCAATTTTTACCGAAACGTCAGTGGAGGGCCTCTGTTGAGACTCAAAAGGATTTCGTGTTCCGTCTGTCCGTTGTCTGTCTGTCTGTCGTGCGATAGCGGCCGCAAATATCACGCTATTGACTTGAAATTTGGTACACATGTTCATGATCCCCACGAAATTAGCTGTATAGTTTTGGGTGTGCATACCATTTGTAGTTCGTGTACAGGGACACGCCAAAGTTTTTTTTATCATTACGGCCTATGGGATGAATTTGTATGTACCGCAATAACGGCCGGAAAAATTCTCCGATTGACTTGCAAATTGACACATATATTCAGGCTCGGTATAGAAATAACTATTTATTTTCTTAAGTCTATACTTTTTATGGCTTGTATACAGGGACACGCCAAAATACTTCATATTACGGCGTATGAGGTGAATTGCGTTTAAACGCATTTTAACATCTTTACTTTGCAATCAAGAAAATTAAACTAGCGTACGTGAGTAAGATGTTTAAACTTATGTTGTTTGAAGAAAATATGTGCTCTTAAGCTTTCTAATTAATGAACCTAACAAAAGTGTTCTGACAATGTCAGGTAGTCATCCAAACGATGTTAAATTTGGAACAATTATTAATTTTAAACGCAAACTAAGCTGAATAGTTTTTACTGGTGTATACAATGTTTATGGTTTGTTTACAGAGACACGCAAAAGAATTTCGTAGCATTAGAGCCTATGGACAAACTTTTATTTAAGCGCGCACTTTAATGCGTTTATGCTGAATTGAACTTAATAAAATTAATATACATTATAAAGATGCTTAAAATTATGTTTACTCTTAAAAAAGGTTATGTATAGACTAAATAATTTATGGGACCACGCAAAATAATTCCGAGTATGTACTGTAATCATCCAAATGATGTCAAATTAGTTTGAAAAATTAATGAGTTATAATTAATTAGGTTTATTCGTATTATTGGCGTTTATAATGACTGTGGCTACTTTTCCGGGATACAAAAATAATTTCATACTATTACGGTCTATAGTCGATATTTCTTAAAAGTTTATTTTAACATGGTTACACCCCATCAAATATAAAGAATTTTTGTTAGAATTTTAAAAGCATATTTTCTTGTTGATAATTGTGGGCATAGAATTGGAAATTAGTTTAAAGGTTACGCAAAATATTTCCGATATGCTATGTAATTTTTTTGTATGAAATTTGGTAGTTATGAAAATTGGTATTTATGAATTTCAGGGAAATAATACAAGACCTTTGTTTATTAAGAATACATATTGTTGCGTACTTGGGGGGTCCGTAAGTTGTCCGAGAATGAAAGGCAAAACTTGCAAAAATTCAGTGATGTATTCACAGGAAGTTCCAGAAAAATACAGGTCTATAAACCAAGTATCAGCTTCAATTCAACCAGTAAACACAGCTTAAACAACAGCCGTTAACAGAAAATCAACAGTACAAACTGTTTAGCAATAACACATAAAGAAAGTCTCACCTAAAGAGGCTCAAAGCAAAGCAAGTATTTGACGAAACTGACCGCCTTGGCGAAAAATTGCTCTTTTTATACTTTTCTATCGAACACAGACTGTTCTGAAAAATTCTCGTATCTCATAATGAGATTAGAGCTTCCATATTTGGTATATCCCTAATAAGGATTTTCTCGACAAGATCGCCAAAAAAATATCCAAGGAGGAAAACAGTCGCCAAATTTGGCGCCAAATCCATTTCTTCTCTTATTGGAGCTTTTTTAAGTGTTTTTAAAGGAAAATTAGGCTATTTTAACACTAAAACGACTAGAAATGTACAAAGTTCGCATTTTTTTTTAACTTTACTAAACCTCTTTGAAAGAATTGATACAAAAATAAATGCAATTATTTACAATTCCGTAACACTTTATAAGATATGCAAATAGAGACACAGCGGGGGGTTGAGGGGGGCGGCAGCCCCCCTCAGGAATGTATCTGATTATGGTAGCAAGTCGATCGAATCAATATATACGATTATATAGTAAGGAATAAATAAAAATGACCTATTGAATAATGTCTGATGTAAATAGGACGTTGAGGCTCCTGATCTGCAAATCCACTAGTGATAAAAAAAAAAAAAAAAAAAACTTTGGGGTGTCCCTGTACACGAACTACAAACGGAATGCACACCCAAAACCATACAGCTAATTTCGTGAGGAGTGTGAACATGTGTACCAAATTTCAAGTCAATAGCGGGTTTTGTGCGGCCGCTATCGCACGACAGACAAGTACACAGACGGATCCCAAAACCGTTTTGAATCTCAACAGAGGGCCTCCACTGACGTTTCGGCAATTATTTTATTTCATTTATTCACCCAGCAGTGCATTTGTTACGCTGATGAATTATTAAATAATAAATCGTATTAAACATAAAAATAAAAAAAATAAACAAAATTTATGTTTAAAAAAAAAAAAAAAAAAAAAAAAAAAAAAACATAAGAGTATATAAATTTTATCAAGCATAAAAATAAATATTTTCAAAAACTGCAACATATTTCGACTCCGTTTCAAGTAATTTTTTTTTTTACATAAAAAATAACAACTTTATATTTTGAATTTTCTAAAAATATCCCACATCAGTTTTTAAAATATTTTATACTTGCAAGCCTCTCATGCTCTGAAAGAACATAGCAAGTTGCTGTTTTTTGGAGGAAATGGAAATGGCAGATTTTAGGAGAAAGTAAAAAGAGAAAAATTATTTTATGTATCAGCCAAAACTTCGAACTGACATTTATACCATAAAAGGTACGAGATATTTTTAAAAATACAGATTATTTTGGTATGCGTATATATATATAAACTATTTCAAAGGTGATATATATTTTACACTTGAAATAATGGAATTTCATACATCTTAGCTTTGGAAGGAATTTTATTTTAGAAAGATAGATTTTCTATTGGAAAAGAGATAAAAATAAAACATTAAACAGTTAACTCAAAACGTGGATTTAAAATAAAATATATTTTAAAATGCTTTAAGGATCGAAATTTTAACAAGATTGCGTACAATTTCACTCAAAGCAAAGATTACAAATGCAAAATAATAATAATAATAATAATAAATAGTAAGTTGGATTATATAAATGGACATCCAGATACTTATCTAAGATAACTTAAAACTGTTAATAAAATATAGTTTCAAATCTAATAATATTACTGTAAATTTTATTTTTATAGTAACTAATTTAAGACTATCAGCACTGAATATATTGGTAATGTAGCAATGGTGATATTGGTAATGTAGCATTTCAACTCTATAAAGGAAACTGTGTGCAGAAACTATGAATCAAGTAAAACCTAAAACTTTGCATTGTTAAAGTATAGTATATTAACTTTTCTGTTTTCAGTGTTTTACTTTATCAATTTTCTTTTCTTTTCGTATACAATGCTTCTAAATAGGTGTTCTCGTATATGCACATACGACCTTTAAATGGCAAATTAAAAAACAAAAATGTTTACATATTACTATTTTAAACAGTCTATGTATCTTACTAGAAATATTTATAAACATTGAAACATAAAAAAAAAACGTTTCTTCAACGATTGTTACATAAAAATAACGTCTTTTAGCCTATCTCCTCTTTTTCATCCACTTATCGTAGGCTAAACGTAAATCCACACCGTAAATATTATCAGGATAAATTTATTTGTTGTTAGTCGTTTGTTCTTTGTCTCCACTTTCTTGACAAATGGTAGCAACGGAGCAGTTTTCTTTCTCGGACCATTGACTCTTGAACTGCATGTTCAAAGATTATTCTGAAACAGTCTATAAAAAGAAAAGCTTTTTCACTTTTAGAGCCTGCAATAAATATGTTTTAAATCAACAAAGCCATCAGGTAACAATTCTCACAAGATAAATAAACCGTTCAGGTCAACATCGATACTTAAATAAAAGAAATTTGTTTGTTGGGTATTTTCTTTTAAATTTTTTGATGGTTATGAAAATACTCTCGCTACTCGTGAATAAAACAAATACTAGGAATAGAATTTAATTTTCTTATACTACTATTTATGTGCAGAATTTTTTTAAACGTACTTTTGCACATAAGTAATCACTTTCCTATATTAGATAATTTCAGTGCATTTGCAATGAATCATTAATACTTAATTCTTTCCCTTAAAAAACGCTCACCTGAATTATTAAAATTTACTTTATATAATTAAATACACACTAAATCTTGAAGTTTCCAAATTTTGGTGAAAATTGAAAAACTGAAAGTTGGTCATCGGAAACCGGAAGTGGAACCGTAAGTCCGTATCTCAAAAACGGCTCCAACGATTTTCTTCAAATTTGCTATATAAACACGCTATTAGATGTCCTTTAGAATAATATAGTTGGTTAGTTCAGGAAAATTGATAGGCGTCCTGTATAAATAGCTCAATTTCATGTCTCGCAAGTGCGTTCCTTTAAAAACGGCTGTACGGATTTTTTTCGAACTCGCCATATTAACTCCTTTTTAAATATCCTTTTGTGTGTAATTATTGTTTTCCGGTCAATAATTGAGTATGTCAAGTTTTGGTAAAAGTTGGTAGCTCAAAAAATGGCTCTAACGATTTTCTTGAAAATTGTAACATAAATCCATTTTAGATACCCTTTCTCATGTATTATGTGGTCATTCTGATTAGATAGTTCACTTTTAGATCTCATAAATTAGTGTTTAAAAAAATAACTAACCTTTAATTTTTTTTATTTTTTAACTCGCTGTGTAAACTCTGATTTATATGTCTTTACATATCTATCAAGTTTCTTTTACTGAAAAATTCCAAAAATGCATATAATATCTGCAAAAAATGCATATAAAGCGCGTCCGCGATAAGAATGAGACAATTCGATTGGCTAAGCTAACGCGAGAAATTTGTAACATGCAAATTTTCACACTATCAGCAGAAAGTAGGTCACGCGCACTTTAAAATAAAATAAGACTTTGATTGTTGCTGCTGCAAGGTTCACCATGCCAGCTCATTTATCAAACGCTGTTCGAAAAGAAACTGTACAATTCTATAATTTCGGTGCCGGAAGATGCAAGAATGCAGTCTTTAAACATTTTAAAAAGCGGAAAATTTCAAAAGCAACGATATATCGTCTTTTAAAACAGTACGACGAACAAGGAAACATTGAAGTTTCTCGAAATTTCGGAAAAGGAATCCGGAAGAAGAACCCATCTCTTGTAACGAAGGATAAGAAAATCGTGGAAAAGAAACCTGATATTTCAGTGCGCCAAATCGCCAAATACCTAAATCTTATGTGCACGAAATCGTAAAAAAGGGTTTGAATTTAAAATCTTTTAAGAAAAAAGTGGTTCCAAAATACATAAAAGATCAAAAACAACGAGCAAAGAAGAACTGCTTAAAAATTTATCGGAAATTGATTCCATCTGGATCAGGACTGAAACTCGTCATTGATGACGAGTCTTATTTTATGTATGATCCCAATGCTGCTGGTGGTAGTAAGTACTACCATTCTGCCACACCAGATTCTGTTCCCGTAGAATATAGAATCAAACCTAAGGAGAAATTCGCCAGAAAAGTGATGGTGTGGCACGCCATGGATGAGGATGGGAATGTGTCCAAACCGGTGTTATTTAAGGGAACTGTGAATGGTAGAATTTACTTGCAACAATGTATAAAGAGAGTACTGATACCCTTCATCCTCCAGCATCATCGGAAGGAAGATATTTTGTTCTGGCCCGATATGGCAACCAGTCATTACACAAAAGAAGTGATCGAATATCTGAGGGACCAGAAGATCGATTTCATACCCAAATCGGAAAATGCGCCTAACGTCCCACAAACAAGAGGGATAGAAAAATTCTGGGGAATTATGAAATGTAAATATTCCTACGAGAAAAAGGAGCCCAAAAACTTCGCCCAATTCAATATGGTTTATTATCGTCTCCTTAAATCAGTAACCAAAGAAACTGTACAAAACGCCATGACGACGGCTAGAAGCAATCTTCGCTATATGGGACTTAAAAGTGTATATTCTTCAATTTAAAGTATCAAAAGTGATTAAAAATGTTTGTTTGTCAATTTCATGCAAGTAGCATTCATGTAAGTAATATTTTGTTGAAAATAAATGAGAATCAAGTTGTCTCATTCTTATAACGGACGCGCTTTAATATGTGTGTAATAGTGGGTAATGAAAGTCGTGTGGTTGTTTCACGCCAGATTTTTTGTTTATTTACTGAAATTTATGATACCATAAGGGTTTTTCATAAAAAAGGACGTCAGAAAAGTGGTTGAAATAATTGAATCTTCAAATTAATTACGCGGCGTGTGAAAAACCTTATTTGCGAAATTTCAACTCTTGGAAAATACCTAAAATCTAGCACGCCCTTTTGCCGACAATTTGCTTCCTTTTTACTCTATTCAAATGAACTTTTGATAAAAGTGAATCAATATATCTATCTTTCAACCTATGAAATAAAAACTTTTTCCGTCTTTCGCGCATGTATAGTGAAAACGTTTTTCATAAAAATGTTCATATTTCATGATATATTTAAGGTATTTATTTTTCCGATTGCAGTGTATTGTTTCAAAAGTGTTTTTTCAATTTATCTGAAAGTGGGAATAATTTTCGTTTAAAATTCTGTATATTATAAATAAAAAACGTGCTGTTTTTTTTTTCTTAGTTTTAAAGTAAATGCTTAAATTACCGTTAATTATCATGCCATCGTCACACAAACTCATCCACAAATTACCGGTCCCCTATATGTTATCTTAAACGAATCTTCACTGTAAAACATGAGGAAGTCCCTTTGTTCAATAACGTATATATCCAGACAACAATTATTATAATTTTTTGATATATATGTTTTTACAGATTTCAAAACTTTAAATATTGCTTTCTCAGTTTGCATTTTTTCATTAATTCAAAATGCAAAAACTTCTACAGATATTTAGTCGTGCCAAGCCAAAGATGCCAAGTCCTCTATAGAGAAATTATAAGACAGCAGAAAGTTGTAATAAGAAAGCACCACAGAACTGGCATTTTAAAGTAATAAGTACAAAACTTTGATGTGCGTTGTCGCTTTGATTGCAGCACTCGTGTCTACTTTGTTCACCTGACAATGGGTTGTGTGTTTATCGACCCGAAAAGAAATTTGTTGCGAGTTTATTGCATTTTATGGTGCTTATTAAAGGTTTTGTACTTTTTTGCAGAAAGTGTGTTAAATTTCGTTTCTGTAAATATCCGGAATCTTATATACTCATTTTGCATAATATTTAGACCGTGGTTCGATCCTAGCTTGTCAAACAGAAAAATTTTATTCAAAACCTTTTTTTTTTTTTTTTTACATTGAACCCTACGGCAAAAATCTGTTTTTCACAGATTTTTTCTGTATTATTCTGCTACGAAAAATTTCTGTCAACGTATTTTTCTCATAGTATACAGATGCTTTCTAATAACTTTGCTGTCAGACATTTTCTGTGATGTTACAGCCTCCCCCCCCCCCTGAGGGTATGTTCAATACTAAATTGTTAAAGGAAGATGAATATATACATATATTATTTGTTTTTATTTACTGGAATTTATATCATTTGTTTGTAATTTTTCAAATAAATGTAAGCTATGTTTTCGACGATAAGCATGTAAATCAACATGAAATCACTTTATACATGCGAGATGGTACCATAAATTTTTAATTAATGTTAAAAAAGAAATGGAGATTGAAAGCTTGGTTTTTTTAATTTTCTGTTACTCACAAGACATCTCTACATAGTCACCATAGTGCAACTTTCTCCCAACATGACTTAAACTTTTATAGAACTTTATTGTAGAACTCAGCAGATTTTATGAAAAATGCTGTTACTTCAATTTACGACTTCCTGAAACAAAACAAATGTACATTAATAGCTATAATTTACAACATTATGTACATGAAAATCAATTAGTATTATGCAGAATTAATTGTATTCAGATATCTCGATTATTTTTAGTGATAATTAAATCGTTATGAAACCCTATGTTGAGAAAAATAAATCATTTTTAGCTTAGGATTGATTTAATAAAAAATTAACTAATTAATATACATAATATTTCATATAAAATAATAATAATAATAATAATAAATAAAGCAAAAAAATTATTTATAAAGATATTCTGTTAGTGTTAAAAAACGTGTAAAATGTATTAATAATAAAAATATGTTAATCATTAAATCAATTACTTATGCATTAATGTATGCTTTCACGTAATGTATATCTAATCTCTTTGTGATAATTGAATTTTACGTTGTACCATAAGATTTGAATCAAAACCACAAAGAAATTATATTTGAAATAATTGTTTTTTCTCCCTTTTCAGTTTACTAAAACAATTTACGAAAAGTTTATTAAAGTGTACCATTTTTAACGCAGAAGAAATAAATTAGGAAATGAAAGTTCCGATTTTTTTTTCTTTTTCTTTTTATCTGCTATTCCATTCTAAGTAGAGATCTATTTTATGACAAAAAAAAAAAAAAAAAACAATTCAAGAAAATTTAAGAAATATTCATTTTCACGTAAAATAGCAATTTATTCAAGGGAGGAAAAAAAACAAAAAAAAAAAAAAAAAAAAAAAAGCGAGTTCAATTTTGATATTTCAATCTTCTTTTTATTTTCGGAAAATATTCTGAATATTAAGTTAGCTTTTAGATTTAGAACGGAAAGAAGGTAGATAAAATATATCTTGTCTTTTCTGAATCTTCTTACTTGAGATGAATAGAGGAAATTTTTCTTACTTTTTCCTTCTTTTTTCTTTTGAAATTATTTTTGTGAGAAATTGCTAGAGATAAAAGAAAGATATGCAGAAGGGTTAATTTTAAGAATTTTGAGATAAATAAAAGAATATTCGAAAACATTACAGTTATTTTAGTCATTCAGTTCAAATTTAAGGAATTTATATATACTGGAAGAAGTATTGCTTTAATGTATGCTTTCATTCTTGGATTTTGTATATCGTTTCTTGTTACATCTTCCATCTCTTCATATGATATTTTATTTTTCTTCCTCTGAAATGTTTGAAAAAGTTTCGCACACGCACAAGTGTATATGTAGATAGATAGGCAAATAGATAAATAAATAATATTTAATAGTAAAAAAAAAAAAAAAAAGATGTTGTGTTCTTTACAAAAAATGAGCATTTTATAAATATGCACTCTTTTAGAAATAATTAATTTATGGAAATTCAATTATAAATTTTTCTCTATATATATAATAAAATAAGATGTGTGTGTGTGTCAGTGTATATATATATATATATCTCTCCGGAGTGTTAAAAAAAAAAAAAAAAAAAAAAAAGAAAAAGAAAAAAAATGAAACAAAGTTGATCGCAGAGCTACACAAATTTGCACGACGCTTCGTTATAAACTGTTCTGATGCACCTCGAAGCCTGATTTTCGAATTTTTGATTCGATTTTTAAAAACTAATTAAAGTATGAAAATAACAACTTGATAATAGCTTTAAAATTAGCCATTTAAATTTTTAATTGTTGCCAAAAATGTTTACAAGTTATTTTATTTATTTATTTATTTCACCATAAAATGATACTTTCACAGATTTTTATTTATTTATTTATTTATATATTTTTAATAGTATGTTTTTGGCACGGATTAATAACGCTTGGCATGAAAGCTAATTCAGCCTTATATTCAAGAGCTTTACTTTTAGATAATCGTGAGCATTTTTTAAAGTTTTGATTCAAAAGTAGGTCGGACCTTTTTTGCCAAGGATTCTGCTTTCGCAAGAATCACTTTAAGCCAATTAGTGCATTAAAAATATAAATAAATTGTAATATATGTATATATAAAGAAAGAATCAGAAACAATAATCACATAAATTATGTGTTTTTGTCTAAAAGGGCGACAAAAATTAAAAGTCGCCAAGGGGAGCTATGTAGGCTCTACCATGATCAGTTTTACATATTTATTTATTCGTTTACTTTTCTACATACCAACTACCAACCACTATTAGCGAACTATGAAATATACATAATCACAAAGAAATTCGTTGTCTCATGCGATAGACGTGTAGCACTCACAGCACTGTAATATTATATTTGCGTGAAATCGCTGTCATTTTAGGGTTGACTAGATAAATTAAATAAATATAGGAAATAACGTGAAAGTAAATATTATGTACAATACGTATAGTGTTGTTCATATGTAATTAAGATTCAAATATAAGAGGGTTACTTCAATTTTTTAGATACTGTCCGTTTCAAAACTGTCGTCTGATAAGCACCCAAATCGAAGCCCACTGGGATACGCACCCGATAAACGCTGCCGAAGTCGGTGGGGACCCGAAGCGAGCTTTTGAGCAATTTCAATGGATTTTATTTTTATTTTCTACTTATAAAGCGATATAGAAAGAAGTTTTCTTTAAACATAGAGACCGGCAAAGCCTACTACTTTAAAATAAGGTTAGACTAAAAACATTTCAAATTATTATTCTAAATATAAAACATAACAAAGATAACGTCATTAAAAGGGAGTAAATTGTTTTGACGCAATTATTAAAGACTTACATAACTAAAATTCATACAAAAATGAATCTACTTTTCTAATATCTTCCAAAACTTTACTATCAGTGAGCAACTTTTATTGCCTACTGAAATTATATATTCTGCACATGAAAGCAGCAGTATTATTTTCTGAAATCCATTGCATGCCAATTGCTTTTAAAATTTGTGAACTTTTACATAAACTGTTAATAAAATTTAATGTTATTTTTTTAAAAGTACTGTAAAACCAATTATTTTAATATTTTTGTTCATATGCAAAGCATGCATTTCCAATATTTAATGAATTAAAAATTGAATGAAAGGTTTGTAATATAAAAATGTAGCATGATTGGACTCCGTTAATTTCCATGAGATATTTGTGCTCAATTTCCCATGATATTCTCCTCATACATTTTCTGCCATAGAAAAGCATTTTAAAGCAAAATTGAGTTATTTTCATTTTTAAGGAAATAAAATTAATAAACTACGATTATGAGCATTTCGCGGAATAAAAGAAAAAAATCCCCAGAACCAGTGAACTGACTTTACATGAATGTACAGAATGCATGAAATGGATTTATACCATAGTCAGTAAACATGGACACGTATTAAACAAATTAATAATAATAATAATAATAAAACTTCTTTAAATTTTATTTCTCCGACGATTACCACCTTACACGTGGCAGAGAGGTTCAGCTTCAAAGTTCGTAGCCGAGGGTTCTGGTTACGAAACCATGTCGCGCTTGCGGGCCAGACTGGTCAAAATTTTCTTCGGTTTTAGCCATAATTCGCGTGAATATAGCTAAAACCCGCAGAAGAGCCCTCCATGGTGACCACTTCATGTATGTTTAGAAAAATCGCGTAATCAATCGGCTTTAATCCAAAACACCAACACTAGCCTTTCGGCGATCCCCTCGATGAAAAATTGGTCTCGATGCTGCAGCACTACAAAATTTTGATATTGTCTAATCACTTTTTATTATAAATATGCGAAATGTTCTCCTGTTATAAAATTTTTAATCTCGAATAATAGGGACATTTGAAACTAAAACGTTAAAATTTAATAGGGCTCTGTTCATTATATTATAAATGATATTTTAAAACTGGTTCAGTTTCTTTACTAGCATTTATTATTAAAAAAATAAAAAAGAAAAAGAAAATAAATAAATAAATAAATAAATAAGAAAAAAAAGCAGAAATATATATATATTTATATATTTAACAACATCAAAGTTCTCTATAGTTGTGTTATGGTAAAGAAAAAAAAAGTTTAAAACGATACAATTGAATAAAAAACGAATAAAATTTACCTATAAATAAAAGAAAAAGAAAGAAGGAATTTTACATAAATGAATGAATAAATAAATCTATCATATAACACTGATTTCTATTTATAAAAAGTGCTGGAAAAAAAAAAAAAAAAGCACTGAAATAAATGTACAGACTTTTTTTCATGACCTTTCTTTTGCTTGATGTTTTCGATATCACGATCCGAAGATATCGGCTTCTGATCCAAAGTACAAGAAATTCGAAAAAATAACATCAAGATTTCTTGTACTAAAAAGAAAACAATGGGAAACAAAAAGAAATAACATGAGTAAGGAAAGTTCGTTAGTTATATATCAAGGAAAGGGAAGGTTTTATAGACAAGTGTAAGATGATGCTGTCTTAAGATAGTCATTCGAAATAATCTTAGAGTTGTACCTCTTCTTTTATACTTTGCATCATTTATTTCTATTTAATTCGCTGTCTGCGTAAAAGGCACATTTTAAATTTGGAATACAAATAAACAGTGTGCTAGGATCCATAATGTTAGAGCCTTGACCTTGTAAGTCAAAGATCCGGGGTTCGACTCCCGGTCCAGGCATTATTTTCACTCAGTCGGAAAAATAAAATTTCAATAAATATGATTTTCTTCCAATCAGTTGATTGTGTGATTTTAATAAAAAATTGTATTTCTTTCTCCCATTGTTTAATGGTGTTTTCCATTACCTGCGGCTTATTTCTGTCGAGCTATCTTCATGATAGACCAGATGTTTCTGCCTAAAGGTTGTCTGAGTGAGTAATGCCGACCGGTTGTCGGTCTGGATAGCTCAATTGGTAGAGCCTTGACCTTGTAAGTCAAAGATCCGGGGTTCGACTCCCGGTCCAGGCATTATTTTCACTCAGTCGGAAAAATAAAATTTCAATAAATATGATTTTCTTCCAATCAGTTGATAGTGTGATTTTATTTTAATAAAAAATGTTTACAATAGTTTAGAATTCGTATATTTCATATGACACAAGGGAATGATAAAACTTAGTATAAAGGGCCATCACAAAGCTTTCTTCTATATTTTTCTATACAAATTCATGCAATTTCCTACAAAAATTCAATTGTATATTTATATAAAACATACAGAAATATACATGATTATCTCGCTACATAACCAGATATGATTCACAGGAGGGGGAGGGGGGGGGGGGCAACCGCCCATTCAGTCCTCTGTTCTGTTCGTCTTAACGTATATATGTATTTCTTTAGATGTATATTTAATTGTAACTCATAGCCTTGTACTAATTCCTTGTAACTCAAATACTTTATCAAAATTTCATAACGAACGATTTTATAACACATCGGAATTATTTTGCGTAGTCCTGTAAACTAATTACTAATTCCATGTATACAATTTTATACATATATCATGATTTTAAACATTCAAATAAGATATGTTTATTCCACTATGTGTAATGGAGTGTAACCAAGTTACATTGCACTTGTAAGAAATACCGTCTAAAGACCGTAACGGTGCAAAGTTCTTTTGTGTGTCTCTGTACATGAGCCACAAATATTATGTGCATCAATAAAAACTATACAACTATTTCCTTGTAACACATTAATATTTGAACGATATTTGAAATCACTTGAAAAATTACAGAATATCAGGAGAATTCTTTAGTGCGGTTCTGTAAATAAATTCTTTCGTCAATACATACATTTTCCCTAGATATCACATGCTTTTAAGCATCATAATAATATACGTTAATTACATTAAGTTGAATGCATCATACACGCTTTAAAATGCTCTTAAAAATAAATAAATAAATAAAAGATAAAAAGCAAGTAAAAAAAAAAAAAAAAAAAAAAAAAAGATAAAAAACAAGTAAATGTCGAAGAAGGAAGTTTCCTGATTAATATTTAAAATCTTGATTTAAACCTTTCAGCCCCATTGGGACATGTATGTCCCGAAGATATTTTTAATTCACCCAATGGGATAAATAAACGAAACATTTATTGGAGTTCATGTCCCACTGGTTTTGTGTGATTACGTCCATATGTTAGTGTAATCTTTTGTATTTTTATGTATATAGATCAAAAGTATTGTAAAATTAATTTAGAACTCGGGAACTGAAAGTTTCATCGTATTTTATATTATCACCTGAACTCCACTGGGACACACGTGTGCCATCTAGAAAGACCAACAGAACATATGCCCCGCTTCCATAATTGCTCCTAGAGTTAATTTTTGTTTTAATTTTGCAGAATATTTATATTTCTATTTTATCTGACCAATGAAAGCTCTAATTTACCGTTTTATGGAAAGGATAAAACTGGTAGCGAAATAGTTAAAGATGCTGTCGTATTTGAACATATGCTTGTACGAAATAATTTAATACATTGGAATTCTGCACTATAATTTTTCGAGATACTGTATTCATTGGAGAAGTAATTATTTAATTTGTTTGGATGGTAAATATATCTCTATAAGAGCAAAGTTTGACATTATTTTAAATATAAAATAAAATAAAAATAATTTAACGATTAGATAAATAAATAGTTAATAATAATAATAATAATAATAATAATAAAAAAAAAAAATCCCTTTACTTCTATTTTATTTTATAACTATCAGGCTTCGCCCGCTTCGCTGGACCCTATTTTTAAATGAATAATTATAATTACTGAATTCTCAAAATTGCATTAATTTTTATCACGTGAAAAAAAAAAGCGAAACAAAATCTGATTAGGAAAAATGTCGCACCGGGTTCTCACTGCCTTCGGAAAAAATTCCCAAAATGCTCTAACTCTTATTTCTGTTATTTTCCCCCTTCGTCCCTTCCTCCCGTCTATCCTAATAATTTTACAAATTCGAAAATATCCGCAATCGATATGTAAATATAAAAAACCTCTATGCACCAGTTTTGAACGATCTATCTCTATTTTTATTTTTTTGCCCCACCACTCTCCCCCCCCCCCTTCCCAATAATTTTAAAAATTCGAAAGTATCCGCAATCGATTTGTAAGTATCGAAAACCTCTATGTACCAATTTTGAATGATCTAACTCTATTTTATTTTTTTTTTTGCCCCTCCGCCCCCCCCCCCTCCCGTCCCTCCTAATAACGTTACACTTTCGAAAATATCCCCATTCGACGTGCAGGCCTCTAAAACCAATCTGTACCAACCTAATAATTTTACAAATTCAAAAATATCCGCATTCGATTTTAAATTCGATTTTTATCGAAAACCATTTGTGTACCAATTTTGAACGATCTAACTTTATTTTTACTTTTTCCTCCCCAACCCCTCCCCCTTCTCCCCCCTCCTAATAACTTTACACTTTCGATAATATCCCCATTCGACTTGCAGGCCTTTAAAACCTATCTGTACCAATTTTGAATGCCCTAACTGTATTTCTATTTGTTTTTGCCCATAGCCCCCCCTTACTGTTCCACCCCCTTCCCGCACCTCCTAATAATTTTACAAATTCGAAAATATCCGCAATCGATTTGTAAGTATCGAAAACCTCTATATACCAAATTTGAACGATCTAACTCTATTTTTATTTTATTTTTTGCCCCCCCCTCTCCCCTCCCCCCTTCTCTCCCCTCCTAATAACTTTACTCTTTCGAAAATATCCCCATTCGACTTGCAGGCTATTGAAACCTATCTGTTCCAATTTTGAAAGGCCTAACTGTATTTCTAATTGTTTTTGCGCTGCCCCACCTGGGGGCTGAATTTTTAAAATTCCAGAAATTGGTTTTTAGATACTTGTATTAGCTATATTTTATAGCAAAAATTTCACGTATATCTGTTTTTTTTATTTGAGATATATGGGATTATGCGAAATCGCGTTTTACGCATGTGAAATCCCGTTTCGCCCCCCCCGCCCCCCCCCCCCCCTTGGGGACTGAATTTCGAAAATTCCAGAAATTGGTTTTTAGACATTTATATTAGCTATATTTTAAAGCCAAAATTTTACGGATATCTGTTTTTTGTTTGAGATATGAAGGATTTTTTGAATTCACGTTTTGCCTCCCTCCCCCCCCCCCTTGGGGGGCGACTTTTTCCAATTTTTTTTTTTCCTAAACCATCCCTGACCTATAAGGAAAAAAACAAAAAAGAATGATCGAAATCGGTCAAGCCGTTTACGATTTTATAAAGGACATACAGACAAACATTCATTTATATATATATAGATTAAAATACAGATAAAATTTATTTTTCAAAGTAAAAAAAAATAAAAAATACAACTATAAAACTTACATACTTTCTTTAATTCAGAAAAATTAAATTATTATTATTTATTAAATTTTCAAATTAGTTTTAAAAGAAAGTAAAAAAATAAAATAAAATAAAATGTTTAGATACATAAATAACAATTAAAGAAGAAGTTTTGCCGAATCCAGGACCTCCGCTCTGCAGCCTCTTATGCTACCACGTTCGCCACTGGAGCGTTGATTTTTTTTTTTTTTTTCGAAATAATTGTACTTTAACCGAAACTGAAATTTTGAAAGCATTTTGTTTTTTCTAAAGATTTTTTGACTAGTGCGCTACTGCTTTAATATGTTATTACTTTCATAGTATACTACGATTCTGGGCAAGTTCATCCCGATATGAATTTTTTAGGTCGTAACCTCTTCTTCTGAGGAAAAGTTATTTTATAATCTTGCAATGCCAATGATCCAATTTTTATCTGCTAATGTCTATCTATCTATCTATCTATCTATACATACACATACAGGGTGTCCCATAAGTCTGTAGACATTTTTAAAATTCATAACTATTGAAGGAATTGATAGAATTGGATGCGGTTTGCGAAAAAATCATTCTCGTGAAGGGGGATGTTTTTTTTTTTTTTTTTTGAAAAGAAAAAATAATAATTAAGCTATTTCTCGATAGAGAAGGCTGTGCGTGACAAATCGCACTGTACTTATTCTCATGCAAATGTCTACTGGCATATAAATACTATTCCATGTGACCGTCGTCACCACAGATTACATTTTGCAAACGAGTTATAATAACACTGCTAACGGCAGCTTCAGTCGACGGTTCGTACCTGAGGGAAAACACCTTCACCAATAACGCTTTATCCACCAAGTCAGCATCTCAATTAAAACTTCGTGTATGCACAAGTAGGAGGCAAAATAAGAAATAAGCTGTTCAAAATCTCAAAATTGTGCAATTTATAGGACTTTCATTGGCATATTTCTCTTCCACATCCATGCGAAAAAATTAACTATTTGTCTAACTATCGTCAACAACAGCAACAAAAAAAAAAAAGCAACTATATTTTGATCTTTAATCCCCCCCCCCCCAAAAAAAAAAATAAATAAATAAATAAAAATAAAAATAAATAAATAAATAAATAAATAAATATAAATAAAAATAAAATATTAAATTAAATAAATATATAAAAATAAAATAAAATAAAAAATTCCTTTTACGAGAATGATTTTTTAGCAAACAGCGTTCAATTCTACCAATTCCTTCAAAAGTTATCAATTTTTAAAATGTCTACAGACTTATGGGACACCCTGTATATATAAGAGATATGCTTAAATGTTATTAATTTTGAGCTAATTAAGATTTTTTTAGAGGTAGTTTTTTTTTTTTTTTTTTTTTTTTTTTTTTACATTTATAACGATCTATGCATAAGTTTTGAAATGTTTTTATTATAATTTGAAAGAATAATTAGCCGAAAACGAATAGCTCAGTTTGAATTACTTATAAACTGCCTTTTAATAAATTACATACATTACTTAAAATGCGGAAAATAAATTAGAAAAATTAGAAAATAAATTAGAAATATCAGTTGTATCGTTACAAATAAGGTACCAAATAAAAGGGGCGATTTTTGTGAATCCGACGGATTAAACAGCTTATCGATCGGACAATCAGATTTTTTAAAATTAACTAAGGTATGAATTTCAGGTGGCAACAGCAGAAGATTGTATGGAAACCGTTTGGAGAAAAAAAAAATATCTGCAACTCATTCAGGCACATGTTTTTGAAGTGGGATTAAAAATTGTAGTTTTAATTTTTTTTTTTTTAATTTTCTCTCCCGAACACAAAAATATAATATACAGCCTGTACAACACAAGACCAACTTGCATTTCAAATTTCATCAATTTTTTTGGTTAATAAACAAAAAAATTTTTTTTTTTTTTTTTTTTTTTTTTTTTTCAAATTAAATTTTATTCTAACTTCGAAAAGATTAATGTGATACGATATATTAAAAATTTGGGTTTTAAATGTTTTTTTAAATAGATTATTTAAAATCTATGAACAATATTTTTATTTTATCAGTTTCATTAATTGATCCTCCTGGGCGATTTTTTAAATTTGGTGACAAGAAGTTTAATATAGCTACAGCCATTTTAATCTAAGTAGCGCATCAAAAAAAAAAAAAAAAAAAAAAAAAAAAAATCATAAAGTATTACAAAAAGAAAAAAAAAAACTGTTAAACCTAAATAGTAGTCACATAAATGATTTATTTTTATAGAAAGTTTATAGAAAAAATGTAGTTTTAAAGATAGCAAATTTATTTCAGCAAGCACTATTTTAAACCTAAAAACCATTAAAAATATAAACAGAATAGGAATGATTCTTATATATAAATAAAAAAGGGTCTGATAAAATTATTAGCAAAATAGTTCTCCTTTTCGTACAAAAAAAAAAAAAAAAAAAAAAAAAAAATCCATCGCTAATATGGCGACAAAAATTCAAAAGCCGCCAATGGAGCAACATAATAAAGTTGTGTAGCACGATAATGTTTACCTATGTATTTATTTTTTTATATACTATGCTAATTTATCATACAGATAAATGAGCCTCTGTGTGTGACGGCACTTGTACGCTGCCGAACAGAAATATTTGATTAATTCAAATTAATATTTAAAATAAATAAATAAAATTAAAATATGTTTAATGGGAAATATATATAACCATAAAAAGATTAGTTGTCTAAAATACGGCAGAAATAGCGCTCACAGCATATTGTTACAAGGGATTAATTCTTATTGCTACAAGGGATTAAGTCTAAAATGGTGACAAAAACTGAAAAGTCACCAAAGAGAACTATATTAAGGCTGTACTACGAGTATGATCAGGTTTACAAACCATGAATATCAGTACTGGCCAGATTGGATGACTCACCACAAAAAAACTGTGATGTTTATGAATGCACAAGAATAATTGCATTTAACTAAGTATTTAATTTATGGGAATTATTAAGTTTATTTATATAAGCACAGTATACATACATAATTGAGAAAGGGTTCAATATTTGGTGTGGAAACCTTTTTTTTTTCCAATACGGTTTGGATACGATTAGGCATGGAAATACATAATTTTTCGCAATAGTCTGGTGTAATTTCTGTAATCCACACTTGTTTTATAGTTTCTCTTAAGTCCGAAAGTGAAGTGGGGTTACGCTCAGCAACTTTGCGCTTTAAAATTACCCAACAGTTCTTGATTGGGTTAAAATCCGGGGAATTTCCGGGCCACGGCCCAAGGATCTGAAACCCCTGCATGAAACCCATGTCTTAACAGATTTAGTCTGGTGGCAAGGTGCTCCATCATGTTGGAAGTGTGTACACTGATATTCATAAACGGTGGTAACTTCTCTTTTAGCACATCGAGATAAACAGTTCCATTAATTGATGTGCCTTCACGCATGAACCACAATCAACATCTTCCTTTGGCAAAAATGGCTCCCCAGACCATGAGTTTTGCAGCATTCATCACGGTGGGAAGTAGCTTTGAGAGTCTCTTTTATTGGGAGACCGTCGTATGTGTCTACAAAATGCATAAAACTGCGATACTTGAGTCTCGTCTGAAAACATCACATGTTTCCATTGCTCCGCAGTCCAACCCTGATACTTTTTACAAAATGTCAGTCGGTCAGCTATGTTTTGGGGAGACAATTTAGGCTTCTTAGCAGGCTTGTAGGACTTTAAATTGGCATTGAATAGCCTCCTGCGGATTGTCCTTTGGCTAGGGATATTAACATATTTTGGTAAACCAGCTTGGATTGCTTTCGGTGATTTTCTGGGTGACTTCTTCGCTGCCAAAATTATGGACTCATCCATGCGCTGACGACCTTTTGGCTTTGAATATCCATAATTTCCGGTTGTTTTGAAATTACTTATAGACCTGGAAACTGTCTTTTGTGCCAATTGTAATCTGGCAGAAATTTCCCAAGTACTATAACCTTCTTCGCTCAGAATCTTTATTTGTGCATGCATTTCACGTGAAATTCTTTTACCAGACATTTTTATATTATTTCACCCTTCTGCAAAAATTTGTACGTCAACACACAGCGAACACAACTAATGAACTAAAGAAATACCAAGCAAGAACACCTGCACTTTGGCAGACAGCCAAAACGAACATCTGGCGCCAATACTCACTATGAATGGGAAAAAACAAGTGAGTCATCCATTCTGGCCAGTACAGTATATATAACCACAAAAATTAATTGTCTCATGCGTCAGACGTAGCCGGTCATAGCACATTGTAATACTTGGCGTGAAATTGCTGTCATTTTATGGTTGATCGGATAAACAAAATAAACATAGGAAATAACGTAAAAGCAAATATTATGTGCACCACGTATAGTGTTGTTCATATGTAACTGGGATTCAAATATTAAAGGGATTTTTTAATTTTTTCGTAACTATCTATTTCGAAACTGTTATCTAATAAGCACCTAAATGGAAGTCCACTGGTATGGCATTGTCGCAAGTAATAAGGACTGGCGCCAGAGTTATAGCGGATGAGCAAATCGCTGCCGAAGGCAGCAGGGACGTGAAGCGAACTTTTGAGCAATTTCAATATTTTGTTTTATTTTATGTTTATAAAGCTATATAGAAAAGAGTTTCCTTTAAACTTAGTGACCAGCGAAGTGGGCAAAGCCTGCTAGTAAATAAATAAAAATGTTTACAAAAAGAAAAATTATTAAATATATTTTTTAATTTCAAAATTGAATAAAATATTAAATTTATCGAAGTGGATTTAAAAATTATTAAGTCAAACTTATTTGACTTAAAATTCCTCAATATCTTATTCAGGAATTTATCAATTCAATCTTTGATTTTCATATTCGACTAAATGTAAATAAAATATTTTAGAAAGAAAGACTGAATTGTTGAATTTACTGAATTAACAGATGTAAGAAGTATTCAAACCAGTAATCCAATTCGGGTCCTTCACGTAATGTCAAGAGATCGATTTCTCAGATAATCCGGTAGATATATAACATTTTCACTCACTTGAAGGTCGGGAAAAAATCTTCTCTTTACGACTAATGACCCTATCTTACGGAGAAAATTAATTATATTTTTAAATTTTAATACTATTAGAATACAGTTGTAAAACAGTGAGAGCCTCACTTACTCAATTGCTCGAAATCGTCCCAAGATTTAAGTTTAAAGTCGTTTCTGGAAGGTTGGGTTAGTTGAAGGAGAGGTTGCCAGTGAAATTTCGATTAGCTGGTGTTGGATTCGTAGCTGGTGTTGGAGAAGCGTAAAAAGTACTTGGAACAAAGTTTTGGAAGTTGAAAAGCTTTAGAGTTCACATATAAGTCTGTAATTTCAGTTAAGATGTTTTAAGTTGAACGATGTGAAGTATTTGCCCAATTAAACTATTTAAATAATTTCATTAAAGTTTTGTATGGGTACTTTTCGAGTGTCAGTAAGGGGAACACGCTAATCTTGCTAAGGGATTCTATCTGGTTCACCTTCAAGCTAAGAATGCATTGGTTAGTTACTTAATTTTCACTTACTTCATTAAGAAATGCTTTATACTAAATTTAAGTAAAAAATAAATCATGCTGGAAAGTCGCCTCTCACTTTCTTTTAAAGATCTAATAAAAGAGTTGGATTTTATGTAAGTTGCTATTACTGGTTTTTAGATATTTACAAGTAACAATAATGGGGGAACACCAAGAAGCTGCTAATTACCAATCTTTACACAGTGATTATGACTTTTATATCTGAACTGTTTAAAATTGTAGATAATTTCATTTTAACTCCGTATTTCTCTGACATGTTTTTTATGTTAGCATAAATTTACTAATCATGTGAATATATGACTAATATATACAATTAGTCACACGTTAAACATAAAAATTTTATTTTATTTTATTTACTTTCCAAACTTACACATGTAAGGCATAATTGTAATAATGTCAAAAATTCGACTTTGAGATTTTGTGTTTCTATTCGTTTTGAGGTCTCCTTAGTTCATGTTTACTATTTTTACGATGATGTATGCATGTGTGTGTGTGTGTGTGTATGAGAGAGAACACGACAGTGCCTAAACGCTTTGTTCGAATGAGCTGAAAGTTGGTACGTATGTTACAGGTCACTATAGCACGAACCCTGTTGATTTTGTTGAATCTAGCAGTTATAGTTTCTTTTTACAGGGCACAAAGAAAAATTCTTTACCATTATGCCCTGTAGGCTCAAATTTTTTAAAGTGCAATAGTGTCTAAATGCCTTATTCGTCTGAGCTGAAAATTTATGCACATGTTATAAGTTAATGTTGCATAAACTGTATAAATTTTTGTGAATCTAGCAGTTTTAAATTCTTTTACAGAAGTACAAAGAAAAATTCTTTATCATTATAGTCTATAGGCCCAAATTTTTTAAAGTGCAATAGCGTCTAAATGCCTTACTCGATTGAGCTGAAAATTTATATAAATTTTATCTGTCACAGTCGCACAAACTGTTTATATTTTGGTGAATATAGAACTTACTTTTTTTTTTTTTAAATATTATTTTTTTTTTACAGGGACACAAAGAAATATTCTTTATCATTATGACTTATGGGCCCGATTTCTTTAAAGTGCGATGGGGGTCTAAATGCTTTAATAGACCGATCTGAAGATTTGTACGCATGCTATAGATCACCGTCGCTCTTTAAATTTCGTAGTATTGTATAGATTTGTATAGGTTGTCGCATTCTGTAAATTTTTGTGAATCCAGACCTTATAGATTTTTACAAGGACACAACAAAATATTCGTTACCATTATGGTATATGGGCTCAAATTATTTGAAGTGCAATTGCGTAAAATTAAACCACGAAAATAATATTCAAGCACTCTACTGTAATTTTCACATTTGCTTATTTATCGGCTTGTCTGACTTTAATCTATACATATAAAAGTGTACTTCCACTCACTCACTCATTAACGCACAGCAAAATCTACTGGAGCTACTGACTCGACATTGGGTCAGATTATAGAACATATAGTGTAAGCCAGGGCCCGAAATTTCAACTTAGACTACACTCGCTGAAAAAAAAAAAAAAAAAAAAAAAAAAGTTACTCGCCACGAAATATGATTAACTTATCTATTTTTTACGTATAAGACGACCAGAATTTTTTATTGGAAAGAGAGGAGAAATTGCGCAAAGTCTTTCATTTCATAAGAAAATAGAAGACATCCAATTTTGAAAAAGTGGTTATTTGGAGGACACAAAATTTAATGAAAATTAATATAAAAACCAATTTATTAGCTATGCACAAGTGGTGGAAACATTTTTATCTCAAATGATAAATTTGGATCAGTACACCTTAATTTAAATTAATAATGTATAGATACGAGAGGAAAAATCCCTAATTTTTATAGGTGTCACTGGACACTATAGACTTTTTTTCATTATTATTAATTATTGCTATAGACAAAAAACTTTTTTGTTTAGATTTTTTTTTCATTATTATTAATTTTTGCTATAGACAAAAAAACTTTTTTTGTTTACTTACATGCAGTTACGTAACAAAAGTCGGTAGACATTTTTTTATTGAAATCATAATCCCAAAAAATAAATAAATAAATAAATAAATAAATAAATAAATAAATTGGCAAATGAAAAAAGCAAAATTAATATTCGGTAGATGAAACGATTTTTGTTTTAACGAACAGTCATTCTTTATCAACATTTTATAAAAGTTTTCACTAGTATAAGTAGTTAATTAGTACAAGTCTTATTAGTTAATAAGTTTTTAAAGTAGGTATATAAAGGGGATTTTTTTCACATGTCTACATTTTGTTCACTGAAGAAAACAATCGCTTTGTGGGAGCGTTTTTGCCAGGAATACATAAAATGAATTCAACTAACTTTTGCATATTTTTGTGAGGTGGCGGTTGTGAAGGAGTTTCCACACATACATTCACTTTTTAATCTATTTCCTTTGAAATTTTGAATAGTTAAATTATTTCATTTTTCATGAGAAAATTTCGTTTTAAAATTAATTTTATTTCATACTTCATTTCATATTAGTTTTCCGAATCCTAATGAAGTTTACTTTTTGATTCATAAAATAAAATAAATTAATTGTATTATATAGTTAATTACGTAAACCAGATTAAGATAATCCTTTTTAAATCAAAACTTCATTCATTTTGGAATTATTAATAGAACTCATATAGTAAAGATTTCGTTTTTATTTAGATTTTAAAATGTAATACTTTATTAATAACTTATCATTTGAGAGATATAAATTAGCTTAATATTTTTATAAAAAAAACTGTTCTCGGGTATTCCAGAATTAATGCATTTCGACACATGTAATAATTTACTTATGTTTACTCAATATTAATGATTTCAGTTAATAACGGTCATTCTCTACTCAACCTGATGCAATAGATTTTAAATGACTCATATAAAAGTAATTATCTATTTACTGTTTCACAATACTCATAAATCACCTCATTCTCTTGGTTCTACACAAGCGCGCCAACGATAGGGTTAATATTTTCCAACCGCCTCTCAAAATTTTAAAAGTTTATATACATTTCAATTCACAAACAAAGAATCACACTTGGCGTTTATTTGGCGACAGCTGGGTCATGTGATTCGCAGGCTTGCCAGATTTGGCTGAGCAAGTCGTGCACTCGGTTTGCTCTCCCCAGACACTTTACGATAATATCTTGACGTGAATACACGATAAAAAGTTACCTCTCTCTCACAGCATTTTAATTGGAGCATATCCCTGAAATTCTTTACATAGTCTTTTCGATAACTGTAATATGAACTTGCATATTAATATAATTCACTATAAGTTGAAAATTCAATAAATATTGAAGTCACCTCAGCAACTTGTTTTTAATTCTGCCTAGAAGTTGTCTTATCTCGAATCTGACTATACTAATCACGAGCCTCCTTCAAGATTAAAAAAAAAACAACGTTATACAAATTGGTGTATCGGACCAGTTCGGGGATCCCTGCTTCAGTATATGTGAGAGAGAGGGTATGTTTGTCAATAATATGAACTATTTGTTTTTCAAAATTTTATTTCATCCGAAAGAATTGTTTTTAATAGTCAAGTGTTTCGTAGTGCAAGAATATATACTGTAATGAACATTCTACTTCACCGAGTTAATAAGTTGCACTTCAAAGAACTTATAAGAGATGGAAGAAAAAACTGAATATTCGACATCTCTCTTTGTTGTGAAATACACTTGAGTGTACAGGCTTCGCTTGCCAGTTTACTATGCCAGTTTTGAGAAATAGAAATCTCCTCTAAATGAATCCGTCTTTCATCTTTCTTTTGGAATCAAAGCCCATCTGGAAGTCCTGTGTTATGTGCGAGTTCGTCTTATAGATAAGAGATGCCTCACAGGCTCACAGGATATCGGAACTCCGTGTAAGCCGCAGAGGGAAGGCTAATGACCTCCATTCCGCCTGCTTCGTACTTTTTTCTAAAACAGAAGTTTTTTTTTTTTTTTTTTTTTTTTCAAGGAGAACTGCGCTGTTGTGATCCTGTCGTCAAGTGAATCTTTTCTTTTTGAATGGCAAGGGAGTAGAGTTCTCATCCAATGCGATTTTTCTTTAAATTAACGCAGCCTTTTTTTCCGATGCATTTTGATATAATAAAGAAATCCGAACCGATATTTTTTTTTTTCAGAGAATTATGAGAGCTGATGTTTGTGCTTTCCCCCATCTTCCCACCTTTCAGAATAATTTCCTCTTTACATCCGTAAAGAACTCACGGAAGTGATCTGCCTTATGTCATTTTTTACTTTAAGCGATCCACATTTGAAGTTGTGTTCACATGAAGTTGTGTTCATTTGAAGTTCTTTTAACAAATGTGATGCCAAATGAGAACTATACTGGTGGTTTCGTCTATTGTTGCTGTAGGAAGAACGTCGTTTTTGTGTATGTTGGTACAACACAGTGTATGTTGGTACATACACATATAAAGAAAAAAATAAAAGGATTTTTTTTATTTTTATGGAATGGTCACATTGCTTGTACTGCTCTATTATGTACTTGTTTAATTGAAATCTAAACAGGTGCTTTATATTAACATATTATTCAGCACTTTTATTCAGTTTTATATGTTTAATGGTGTGCTATGTGACACTTCTTTGATCGACAGAGACTTAAAAAAAAAAAAATAATAATAATAAGTGCACTTCCTGCTTGTAGCAATATTTTTGCTTTTATTTTACTGATCAGTTTATTATTATTTAATGTGTGCAGTTCCCCTATGTGGTCTAGCTGTATCATATTTTCATTAAGCAGGTATATGCAGGATATACATGGCTATTTATGCTATGGTTATAAAAAAATGGATATAAAAAAAATTCCTGCTTTTTATTATTTAAGGGCCCTTCTTTTCTTTTTCTCAATGCCTGTTGGCTTTCTACATTTTGTAGATTATTATTATTTTTGTTTTTGTCGACATTTTTTTTATTTTTATATTTTTACATACAGATCTGCTTTTATATAAAAAAATTCTTGAGGTGACTAAAGTAAAAAGAGAAAAATGATAATAATAATGGACAATTTTTATGTTGTTTGAAAATAAACAAATAAAACTTTCTAAGGAGTAAGTGAAATTTTTATAGTGAAACTTTTTAAGGAGTAAGTGAATATTTTTATTGTATCATATTGATTGTATGCAGTTGACTAACATCATTTATTTTTCAGATTACAATTTTATTTTCACTAAGATACTTGTTTTTATCAACAAGGATTTACTACAGAACTCATGTATGGTATAATATTATTATTTTTAAATTTTCTTTCCTTTAAATTTAAAATTTGTATTTTTATGAATGCTTATTTTACTTACCACCCTTGCATTTGGTGACGACTAAATGCAATGATGAGGTTATGAGATGGTAGATTAGTTGGCTTGGTGGTTGGCCACCACTGGGTTAACAGTTGTTTATCTTACATCTCATGGCAGTGGGTATATTTTCTTTTCAAGATTAATATTTTGTGCTTTATAATTTTAATAAAATATAAAGAAATAGAAATTTATATTTTTGGGGTTTTTTTTTTAAAAAAGGGTTTCTGTTGATATTGATTTTAATATTGTCATTTTAATTACACAGAAGCAACATGTTCATTTTTACAAACTTAATAAGTTTTCATTTCTCAACAAATGTTTATTTAAAGTAAATACAGATATAGGTCTCATTATTACAAAATGATTAAATAATGTTTCTTGCAATTATTTAAGGCTAGTTGCATTCAATAACACTTACCTTTTCTTTTATGATAGAGAGAAAAAATAGTATTTTATAGTATGTCAGTTGTGCTTGCTCCATTTCTAGATCCTTAAATCCTTTGGCATGAGTTTTTCTCGATTTTTTTTTTTTACAAAATTTTCTTCCATAGTCATTTTTCACACACACACGACATAAATATGTCTTGTCAGAATGCTGGTTGTGACACTTATGATTGCACAACCTGTAAGCCTCTTCTGATTTTTCTTACACTTTTCTCGGTATGTGATCTTGTTATGACCTCACAAACCATTTGGCAATTTCACTGTCTGCTGAGATACACATTTCCCCTGGATTTGGACAAGTACTTTTGATGTTCTCAATATTTTAGACTTTTCTTTTGGTTAATAAAAGATTGATGTTGATAAAATGGTAATAATAGTTTTTAAAAAAATTTTGATTAAAATTAAAAACTTTATTAAATTATTTTCTTTTCTAATGTTAATTTAGTTTTTCTTGCAGAGGATTGTATTATACAAAGTCTACATGAGATGTGTTCATATTGTTGTCACCTGATGTATTATGCAAGATTTTTACACTTTTCTATTGTCTGTTCACATCTAATAATATTGTTGTTTTCATGAAAAAGATACATAATAATGTTCACAAAATTTTAACACAATGATTTAAGTTTCATTTTTATGTAAACAGTATTACTTTGATGTTTTTATGTAACATTATATTATTCATTTCACTGTTTAAGAATTAAGGGATATTTTTATTGTATTATGATATATATCATTTGTGTTAGGTGAGCGAGAGGTATTTTTTTTTCTTTTTCTGGTTGTGGGGGAGGATATGTGTGAAGGAGTTTCCACACATACATTCACTTTTTAATCTATTTCCTTTGAAATTTTGAATAATTAAATTATTTCATTTTTCATGAGAAAATTTCGTTTTAAAATTAATTTTATTTCATATTTTATTTCATATTAGTTTTCCGAATCCTAATGAAGTTTACTTTTTGATTCATCAAATAAAATAAATTAATTGTATTATATAGTTAATTACGTAAACCAGATTAAGATAATCCTTTTTAAATCAAAACTTCATTCATTTTGGAATTATTAATAGAACTCATATATTAAAGATTTCATTTTTATTTAGATTTTAAAATGTAATACTTTATTAATAACTTATCATTTGAGAGATATAAATTAGCTTAATATTTTTATAAAAAAAACTGTTCTCGGGTATTCCAGAATTAATGCATTTCCAACACATGTAATAATTTACTTGTGTTTACGCAATATTAATAACGGTCATTCTCTACTCAACCTGATGCAATAGATTTTAAATGACTCATATAAAAGTAATTATTTATTTCCTGTTTCACAATACTCATAAATCACCTCATTCTCTTGGCTCTACACAAGCGCGCCAACGATAGGGTTAATATTTTCCAACCGCCTCTCAAAATTTTAAAAGTTTATATACATTTCAATTCACAAACAAAGAATCACACTTGGCGTTTATTTGGCGACAGCTGGGTCATGTGATTCGCAGGCTTGCCAGATTTGGCTGAGCAAGTCGTGCACTCGGTTTGCTCTCCCCAGACACTTTACGATATCTTGACGTGAATACACGATAAAAAGTTACCTCTCTCTCACAGCATTTTAATTGGAGCATATCCCTGAAATTCTTTACATAGTCTTTTCGATAACTGTAATATAAACTTGTATATTAATATAATTCACTATAAGTTGAAAATTCAATAAATATTGAAGTCACCTCAGCAACTTGTTTTTAATTCTGCCTAGAAGTTGTCTTATCTCGAATCTGACTATACTAATCACGAGCCTCCTTCAAGATTAACAAAAAACAACGTTATAGCGGTAGTGTTATCATTAAGGCTAATTGTTTGCACTTGGGCTCTAGGACTGAGAAGGCGAGTTCTCCGTTGGGTCATTCTAAGAGGTCCTACCCCACATTTTCTCTAGTTTCGGAGAAAACCACGGAAAACTCCTAAAGGCTAAGCCAACGAGCGCGACCGGGTATCGAATCCAGCGCCTCACGTAGACCAGCTTCGAGGACAGAACCTCCCGGTCACAGATGGGCCTATTTTTATAAGGAATATTATTCATGCAAAAGTGAGAGCACACTTCAACCCACCGCACATCGACCAAAGCACCACCTTAATAATTTCATGACAATTTCAATAGTGATTCCGTGTTCTGGATCAAAGAACCATACAAATATAGGGAATACTTTTACTTCTTTGTACTTAGAAGAAGCTGAGTAGATATAAACCATTATCTGCTCCGGCAAGTTTATTATAAAGTTGTTCTTTTGTGAATCTAAAGCAGAAAAAAGTTAGTGTTCACCGTTCGATACAGCCAACAGCCGACTGAGCTTCCCAGTTTTGCGAAATTTTTGAAATTAAGGATTAAATCCTTTTCATTTGAAAAAGAGGACAGACGACGCAAAGCATAAAAAAGAGGACTTTTTAGTCCTGTAATGATTTTTCGTTTAAGAGGGCAGGACGTTGAAAAAGTAGACTATCCTCTTAGAAAGATTATGTCTGGTCACCTTACCTAAGATTAGCACGATTTTACATTTTTAAATGAATATATATATATATGGGAAATTGTATTTCTCAGCTATCATATCCGTTGTGTGATGTCACTGTGTACGTACCTATCACGTGTTACCACGTCACTGTTTTGTATCATCCTTTCACTGTATGCGCACGCATCGGACGCGCGCCAGTTTAGTTATTGAGTTGACGTTGGGCGGTTGTGAGAAACACAGATGGTGTTTTCCGCTCGTAAAATGCATCAATGTAAGTGTTTATGTAATGTCCCCTTTATGTTTTAAATAAATGTTGTTAAATGTTATGGTCTGTAGCTGTTTCCCTATATTTTGGGGGGCTCGACCTGTCCCGAAACCTCTACCCCTAGATAGACGTTACTAACAGAAAGCCGCTACTTCTGTTTTCAAAAACAGTAGCGTGAAGACGAATGCTTCATTTATTTTTTCTTAATAAAATGACTAGACGTAGTATTCTATATTCGATAAACTGTCTCGCTGATATTTAATAGACGTTCTATATACCCTCATCACGTACTAGATATTTTTTACGAAGCTATTTTTTTTTCTTCTCTGCATTTGTGTTCTGCAATTACGCTACAATTGTTCTTCTTTTCTGGACGTGAAAGATGATTTCCATATAAATGTGCTTGTTCATCATTATATTTTTTTCCCCCGATGGATAGTTCGATTTAATAAATTCATCAGCGCTGCACAGGACTGCCTTAATGTCAGGTAGGGGCATGCGTTTTTTTTCTTTCTCTCTTTGATAGTATATAAAAAAAATGAAGGAAAGAAAAAATGACTTTTTTTTTTGTAGTTTAATTGGAACTCATTTATTGCCGATTTAAAATTATTTGCTTGTTCATTTTTATATAAATAATTTTTCCCCCCCATATTCTATTACTTTCCATGAATAAAGAGATATTCTGTTCCCCAATATTTATTTATTGTTCCTAAAAATATATATTTTCTGGTTTTAATCCATTTTTTTTTTCAATATTTACTTAAAAAAAAAAAAAAGAACAATTTTTTTTATTTACTTCGGTTTCCTTATTTTATTTTTATTGCATTCTAAAAATGGCCCTTAAATTAGGCGACCTCCCGCTAGTTGCAAATTCTTTGAAATATTCTAAAAAAAGTACCATAAAATTACTTAACTCGCTGTTAGGATACCCAACATTTGATCATCAATCGCGTAAACGTATGCGAAATTTTAGCGGTTTTGCTGCCGATTTCGACATCAACAAACATCAAGAAAACATTTTAAAAACGTTTAATTTATCCGATTTTATATCAATCGCTAATTCGCTACACTTAGAACCAGTCGGTAGTAAGGAAAATTTATGTAAAGAAATTTTTAATGCACTTACCAATTTATCTGAGTTTCAGAAAACATTAGATACTAGTTTTTTGTCAGACGAAGACGATCTCAGTGTAAATACACATTCTCTTGAAAACCCTTCTTCGATCGTTCCAAATACTTCTGTTTTTCAAACCCAAATCGAAAGTTTCCCTTCGGATGTTCGAAATATTTCTCCGACTGACGCTGCAGACGCGATGTCTGATTTGAGTAATCATTTCTGGTTTCTTCTCCGAGATCTAGCTAGCACGTGCAGAACTTTTTCTGGAAATGATTCATATTCTATTCGTAATTTCTTTAAGGGGGACCGTCAGTTACGGCTTTTCTAGATTACTAATGCTAAAATTCTAAAATCAATCCCGTGCATTGTTAATGCCAGGGCCCGATTAAGCTTTGAAGCTAGGGGAAGCTCAGTATCATTTCTGGGCCCCCTTCCATTTCGGATTTTTTTTTCTTTTTTTTTTCCATTCATACACCTGGGTGGTTTCTACACACAACATTAAAATCGTATAACTTATTAATTAAGAACATTCAGATTTTTGAGGCTAAATAACAGTTTTTTTCCCGAAATAGTGAGTATTTTATCTTGCTTTAGGCAACTTTTCTCAAAAAAAAAATTCAATCTGAAGGTGAAAGTATGAAACAAAAAATTCAAAAACCTGTTTTTAGTCATTTTGGGGGCCCCCTCTTAAATTTTAGAGGGGAAGCTCGTGCTTCCTTAGCCTTTTGGGTAATCAGGCCCTGGTTAATGCAATTAATTTGTTTGAAATTTTTTTTTCGGCGTTAGATATAACTTTTATCTCTCAGACGATATAATTTTTAAAACGAGATGTGTTCTCAATCTTTTTTAAATTTTAATTTTTCAAAAATTGCATTTTTTCGAAAAATTTCATGTTGTTTCTTTTAGCTATTAATAGATGGCGTTGCTATTACGAATCGTTTCTCCTATTTATTGAAAAGCTTTTATTTTTGTCATTTTTTAAATGTTTCTCATAATTTTATGTCATTTTCTTATAAATAGCTGTATAAGGGATATGTGTAGAGCAATATGATACCGAAATATCCTTCAGAAAATGCTTTTATTATTTTCTAAACAGATTTTTTTCATGGTATACTGCAGCAGAATGACAGATATTTTTAATGTTACAGTAACCCTAAGTTGTCTGCTTCATTTCCGGTAAAAAGAGCGCTTATGTTTTGAGTTTTATAATTTCAGTAGAAAATATCGACTGAGCTTATTACGTTACGTTGTTTTTCCAGACTATTACAGCAACTTTAATTATTACTATTTTTTAAATATGGGACATCCTAAAATGAACAAATATCGCATTCGTAAAAGGACAAAGAGAAGCAAGTTGGCTAAAGTAATAGCTTTACGAAGATATGGAGACCAGAATGAAAAGAATGCCAGGTAAGAATATTTTTATTCTTTATGTGGTAATTTTATGATTCATGTTACCCATGTCTGCAGTATTGTAAATAATGTTTTAAGCAGTATGTCGAACACTTATCACGGATAATAAGGCCTGAGAAATGTGTTTTACTACAGTTTCTTAAAAAAATATTAGTGCCTTTTTTTCTCGCTCACACACGCACATATGTAACAATTACTTTGCTATATCATTCCATTTGAATTTAATTAAGCTAATATATATTTATTTCATATTCATGTTATTAATTCAGCATAACGTCTTTCGTTATAACGTACATCATAAAAGCTGTTGGTACTTATGTCTTTATATAATTTATTAAGTATGCATGGTCAATTTATTTTAATTTGGATTTGATGGAAACAGAACTTTCGACTGTAGTTTTTAAAATTTGACAAAAAATGTAAAAGCCCACCTTTTGATAGGTTTTTCTTCTTCTTTTCTTTTCTTTCTGTTCTTTTTTTTTTTTTTTTTTTTACACATCTCCCTTTCATTGTAAAAGTACAGTACTTTAAAAAATTTTTAATTCCTCATCAGATTGTAATAGAAAACTTGGGAATTCGTACAAAAATTTCAATTTTATTATTATTATTTAGTTAATTATTTTTTAAGAAAAACATTTTGTGCGGAGATATTAGATAACAAAATTTTCATGGCATTTCTCTGCTCTCTGCAGGTTATTAATTTAGTCAGCGTGTTTGTTTCCATGTTAATTTGTGTAGTCTTTATCTCACGAACAAATATTCATAAAGAAGCCGGGCTAGTCTTAAAATATCCCTTATGATACTGGCAACAATCCTATTGATTTTCGACATTCTAACATGAAAACTTTATAAGTTATTCGAAATTTACATTAATGTGTAGAATAAGGCAAAATTTTGCATAGACATTCATTATGAGAATGGTTTCAGAATATGACATATAATACTTGTATGAAAGTGATTAGCTGTGAAATCTACTTTGAAAATTTCTTTAGTTATTCAGAATTTGCGATTTTTTTTTTTTTTTTTTTTTTGACGGGGGTGGGGGGGGGGCGTGAGAGGATATGGCAAAATTTCATGTAAATATCAATTCTGAGGATTATTTTCATCGTAAAGATGTCGTATCAGTTTTAAAATATCGTTTATGATATTAAAATTGGCATTATTACTATAAATATGAAATTTTTAAAAAATCCTTTTGAAATGTAAGAATTTCATAATATGACAAAAATATAAACCAATATTTTACATAATCTTTCATGACAAACTATGTAATTGCAGGAAATATAAAATACAAAATCGACCTTTATAAAATTAACAAATTAGGATTTAGTAAATGTATTGATACAAAGGGATGAGTAGGACAATTCAATCTGCAACTAAGCCTGATTAGCGATCGAACGATTTCCTTTTACTCACCATGAATATAGTTCGCCATCGCTCTGTAATAGAAAAAAAAAGGGGGGGGGGGAGCAAATATATGATGAAACTCAGAGGTCAACATTTGCCTACTAGTTGTAAAAACAAAATCAATCAATGATAAGAACAAAATTGTAATTAACTTTCTATATCTGATATATATATTAATAGAATTGTACATCATAATTCAAAATAACAAATATGACAAATTTCCTTCGAAAAGAATAAATATATAAAAAAAAACTATAATTTTTTTCTAAGAAATTTGAAATTGATAAAAGACAGAGTTTCCAAATCTTTTATTTTCTATTGTTTGATACAACAAATGCGTAGTAATCTGTTTTTTATTGGTGTATATACACTAGGAATAGTAATAAAAAACCTTTTTTTTTTTTTTTTTTTTTTGCTAAATGTATTAAAAAAAAAAAAAAAAAGTTAGGAAGTCGAAAATTTGAAATCATTGAATTGACGAGATTTTCGTATTATTGTTCATATGTATGGTAACAAAGCTGTATGATGTAAAAAGACAGATGATAAAAAGCCACCGCAATCCTGAAGAGCCAAAATGAATTTTTGCATTTATGTGTATGTGTGTGTGTGTATATATATATATATATATATATATGAGTTTAAAGATTAGAAAAAACCAAAACCATCTTCCATGACAAACTGTGTAATTCTGTGTAATTGCAGGAAATATAAAATACAAAACCGACCTTTATAAAATTAACAAATAAGGATTAAGTAAGTGTGTGTATATACATATATATATATGTATGACAAATATCAAAACCAATTATCTTACACGGTACATATTTCTAAAAAAAATATTCATATTATTATAAAATTTAAGTCATCCTGAAACCCGAGTCAAACTCAAGACAGAAATTTTCATCAGCCCGGACCCGGAAAAGAAATTTTTGTTTGTTGAATAAACAAACACTAGACACAAACTGCCGTTCTCTCCTCCCCCCAAAATAAATAAATAAATAATAATAATTAATAAGTAAATCAAATTGCATAATTTATAATTTTTTATTTTAGAATAATATTTTATGAAATATTTTTCAAACCCATCTAGTAATATTCTAGTTATAAAATAAAGTAGCGGTGTCACACAATTATTTATAAGATATTTTTGAGCGGGATACGATTACATAATTTACAACAATCATTTTAATTATCCTGTATACCGGTATGGTAACCGTTTTAGATCCAATGCGAGATCACTTCCTTTTTTTTTTTTTTTTTTTTTTTTTTTGTAATGTTCTGAGTATCTAAAATTAGCTTTCAAACATGAAAATACATCATTAGAAAGCTTTGTTGATTTGGAATCGAACAGTAGATTACAGAAATTTCTACCGCCAGATGGCGCTGTAATATTTTAAAATTTCAATATTTCAATTACTAATCATGATTAAATTATTTTTAATACATCATTCGAAAGATATTTTAAAGTTCTTTTATATTATCGAAAGTTTCACCAGATTTACATGTTTTGAGGTATCCTGAATCAGTTTTCTTTTGTATCTCAGCTACTAATTAAAATATTTTCATAAGTAATACATCATTAGAAAGCTTTGTTGATTTGGAATCGATCAGTAGATTATAGAAATTTCTACCGCCAGATGGCGCTGAAATATTTTAAAATATCAATATTTCAATTTCTAATTAGGATTAAATTATTTTTAATATATCATTCAAAAGATATTTTAAAGTTCTTTTACATTATCGAAAGTTTTCACCAGATTTACACGTTTTGAGGTCTCCTGAATCAGTTTTCTTTTGTATCTCAGCTGCTAATTAAAAAAATTTCATAAGTAATACATCATTAGAAAGCTTTGTTGCTTTGGAATCGAACAGTAGATTACAGAAATTTCTACCGCCAGATGGCGCTGTAATAAATTAAAATTTCAAAATTTCATTTTCTAATTATGATTAAATTATTTTTAATACATCATTCGAAAGATATTTTAAAGTTCTTTTATATTATCGAAAGTTTTCACCAGATTTACACGTTTTGAGGTGTCCTGATTAGGTTTTCTTTTGTATCTCAGCTACCAATTTAAATAATTTCATAAGTAATACATCATCAGAAAGCTTTGTTGATTTGGAATCGAACAGTAGATTACGGAAATTTCTACCGCCAGATGGCGCTGTAATATTTTAAAATTTCAATATTTCAATTTCTAATTATGATTAAATTATTTTTAATACATCATTCGAAAGATATTTGAAAGTTCTTTTATATTATCGAAGGTTTTCACCAGATTTACACGTTTTGAGGTGTCCTAAATCAGTTTTCTTTTGTATCTCAGCTGCTAATTTAAATATTTTCATAAGTAATACATCATTAGAAAGCTTTATTGATTTTTAATCGAACAGTAGATTACAGAAATTTCTACCGCCAGATGGCGCTGGAATATTTTAAAATTTCAAAATTTCAATTTCTAATTATGATTAAATTATTTTTAATATATCATTCGAAAGACATTTTAAAGTTATTTTATATTATCGAAAAATTTCACCAGATTTACACGTTTTGAGGTGTCCTGATTAGGTTTTCTTTTGCATCTCAGCTGATTGAGTTAGACCGTTCAAAATTGGTATATGTAGGTTAATTAGGCGGGTAGGATAATAAAAACTGAGAAAGGAGTAGGTGTAACAGAAGGAGAAATTTTTTTTACTTTCTCTTTCTCAAAAGTATTGGTTAGGGTCGAAATTTCGAAATTGAGTTTCTGTTATATTTGCATATTTTGAGGCCCCCTGAATACAAAAAATTGTATTTCTAGCTGTTTGTGTGTGTGTCTGTTATGGGATACAAACAAAAGCCCCATCGGACAAAAACCCCACCGGGCAGAAAAACCACTTACACAGGACGTTTGCCCCACTTAGCCCGGACAAATGCCCTATGTATGAAAAAGGATATTCTTGATAAAATTAGATAAAATCAGAATTATATTCATTTGATAAAATCAGAATTATATTCATTTGATAAAATCAGAATTATATTCACGATAAGATAAATTATAAAATAAAATCTGTTACTTATTTTACTAGAAACTCATTATGATTGTTCATATTTTATTAAAACTATTAATTGCTTATTGTTTTCATATCTGTACTAGTCTTTACGGGTTACTTTTAATTTAGTTATAAATTATTATTATTATTTTTGGGGGGTTAACGTGGATTTCGGTGGCATTTAATCTTCTGTTATTTTTAATTTTACTGTAATAATATATTTGTTGTTGTATTGTTTTATGGCTGATTAATTACTCCAGGTTCGTTGGCCAATAATAGAATGCCCTTTGTGGAAGGTCATTATAAAGTGTCCTAGTCCAAATTTATACGAACTTCGGAGAAAACCACGAAAAACTCCGAACTGGGTCAATGAAAACGTGACCTGGAATCAAACCCGACACTTCCCACCTACCTGCTTATATATATATATATATATATATATATATATATATACGCAAAAATTAAATTTGTCTTACATTTTTACATATTAATTATTGGAGTAGAGGATTGAAAGTTGTATCATTCGAAAGTTATATTTAATGTAAATTTGATAAAAAATATTCTTTTATGATGTCATGAAGGTATTCAAAAATACTTTTATTTTTTATGTTAGCTTTCATTTTATACACATAAACTTTTGTATTGAAAATTCGAAGAAAGTTCTTAGAATACTAGTGCATTTCTTCAATTTGTAGTTGGTCCCCCAACTGTACTCGTGACTAAATGGATTGTAGAAAATGTGAGTTTATAAATGTTCTACGAATGTCTGAATTTTTAAGGCTATTTCGTACGGTATTTTTTTTACAAAATCGGAGAAATATCCCAAACAAAAACAAAAAGAAAAAAAAAAAACCTAATAATTTGATCATTTGCTGTATTATACAGTAATGAATAAAAAAAACTAATTTCATTAAAATTTATTTTAATAAAAATCAGCAGTTTAATTATTTAATTATTTATTTTTTTCAATAACTTTCCACCCCCCTCAAGCTGTTGGCAGTCCTCACTATCTTGCTTTAAAGTGTGAGTGACATCTATATAAAATTACGTGGTAATTTGTAGAAGTTTTCTATAAAAATTCTACACTTCTCTTTTCAGCCTGCCCCTCAGCTTCCTCATATAACTCTGAATATATATATATATATATATATATATACAGGGTGTTACATAAGTCTGGGTACACCAAAATATCTCGATAGGAAAGCATATTCGCTGAAAACTTTGATTTCAAAAGTTTATGGGTTTAAATAATCTATCACATAAGGTATGACTAGTACGTCCTTGGGAAGGGCGGGGGGCTCCACGTGCACAGACTTCATTTTTTTAAATAGATATATGAAATAAGTATAGGATCATTCATCTTTATCCAAATAGCATTATAACAGTTTGAAAAAAAAAAAAAAAAGGAGAAAGAAAAGTAATGATACACACACCACATGCGATTTTCCCTCTAATTATTTATTGTTTCAGCATCGACCTTACCATTCAGGGCAATATATATATATTTAAAATTAGTGTTTGCGACTCAAGCTTTCGTACCTTTCTGTAGAATTTATTATCTGTTTTTTTCTTTCAGATATACTCCTGAAAATGTCTGTCCAGGAATAAATGAAGTGGGGCTTCAGCATGAAAATTCAATACATGGAGCCGTATTTTCTTCAGAAAAAAGTGGAGAAATGTCATGTTCAAATGTAAATGCAGTATCAGCAAGAGCTGTACGGTCTTCGGAAGAAATCGGAGAATCGTTGTGTTCATCAATTGCAGTATTATCAGAAACAACACATTTAGAAGAAATTCGAGAAACACCATGTCCCTCAGGTACTGCATTACCAGCACCATTATATTCACCAAGCCATAGTGCATGTCAGATTCAAGACCTTTCAGACTTTCCAGAATTGGTGGTTGAAGCAGAAAATTCTTTGAAACCATCACCATTTCCCTCTGGCAGAGTAATTTGTGACATCGGATATGTTATAGCACAGGCACGAAAACTTGAAGAACATAATTATATATGCAGTTTCAATGGGAAGCTCGTATACAAAAACAGACTAACTCGTGGTCTTGTGCACACTTACATGTTTGTGTGCGACAAAGAATTGTGTGGGCACAAAGAAACAATAACGACCGATAAGAGGCAAGGTTGTCTTAATCAACTTGCCGTCTTGGGAGCAATGTCCACTGGAAGTGGATACTCTCAAGAGGAACAAAAATTTAGCATAATGAATATGACTTATATGTCACGAAATACTTATGCTGCTTCTGAAAAAGCTGCAGGTGAAGTTATAAATGCATATACAAAAGATGACATAATTTCAGCAATAGACGAAGAAAAAACAATTAGCAAAAGAAAAAGGTGATATTGATAATGATGGTTATCACAATGTTTGTGCAATTGTGGATGGAGGTTGGTGCAAGCGAACCTATGGCCATGGCTACAACGCATCAAGTGGTGTTGCAGTAATAATAGGTGCGAGAACGAAAAAAATTATTTTCATAAGTGTACGAAACAAGGTGTGCTTAATCTGTGAAGCCATTAAAAATGGAAGAATTCTTTCGAAAGACCACGTATGCTCCAAAAATTGGTCAAGCCCCTCAACCGCCATGGAAAGCGATATCATCATCGAAGGTATAAAATACTTAGACGAAATTCATGGTGTTCGTTGTACAAGACTCATTGGTGATGGTGACACTAATTTAATGAAGAAAGTTCAAGAAAATATTAGCTTTGGTGGTAGGATTATTAAAATTGAATGTGCAAATCATGCTGTTAGAAGATACTTTAGAGCTCTTGAGAGAATTCAGAAAAATACCTCCAAATTTAATGGTGCCAAGGGTGTCATGGTTAGAAAACTTCTTCAGCAGCGTATGTCAAGACTCATAACGGGTGCCAGAGAAGCTATTAAACGAAATGCCGTGTCAAATTTAGAGGAACCAGAAAAAGATAGAGTGTCAAACTTAGCTGAAGAAATACTTAATGGACCCGCCCACTGCTTTGGCAATCATGACTCATGTGGAAACTTCTGTAGTCGAAAAGAATCTGATCCAGATCCATACGTCTACAAAATTCTGTGTGAAACGGGGATGTTCTCAGCTATAATGCATGAGGTACGAGAAAAACTTATCTCCTGCTGCAGTACTTTAATTTTTAACTGTACGAACAATCCAGCGGAGAATTACATGAGTCAATTGTGCAAAACTGTAGGGGGCAAAAGAATTGATTTTTCCAAAGGAAATTCAATCAAACGAAGAGCAAACATAGCAGCAATAGCTTATCAACACCCAGCCCAAAAATGGCAACACAATGCTATCAAAGCGTTGACAGGTCGAAGTCCTGGAACTCCACATACTAAGTTTATAGGTAAACGACTGAAATGCCATATTAGAAGACTGAACCGGAGAAAATTATTTATCCAGAGTAAAAGAAGAAATAAGCATGTTGCTAAAGGTGGCGATGAAAACTATGGGGATAACCCTGATGTTCCAGATTTAGATCCAGAAAACTTTAAAGTGAAAGTTCTTGCACACATGGCTTCCATTGCAGTTCATTCTAGAGAAGAGTTGGAAGAATTAACTCATGGCCAAGCTTCCTGTGAAAGATGGCGATACGAACGTTCCAAGAGAATATCTTCGTCATTTTTCAAAGATGTTGCTGGGAGGAGGTCTACTACCCTTTGTGCAAATTTGGTTAAAAGAATTGTTTACCGGGATAATATATCCACTAAGTCTATGGAATACGGCAAAGCTAACGAATCAGTTGCTGTGAAGCAATACGAGATTGAAAAAAATGTAAAAGTAAAACTTTGTGGGTTGTTTGTTGACCCTGAATATCCTTTTTTGTGCACAAGCCCAGATGGCCTCATTGGTGAAGATGGACTTTTAGAAGTGAAGTGCCCATATTCAGCAAGGAACTCTGATAATCTAGTAGAAGTAGTGGAGTCTAATCATGACATTGGACTGAAACTTACAGAAAACCAATTATATCTGCCCACTACACACAGGTATTATTACCAAATACAGGGACAATTAGCCATAACAAACAGACAATGGTGTGATCTGTTTGTATGGAGTCCAAAGGACACAATAGTAATTAACATCAAACGGAACGATAATTTTTGGAAAAATATTATACCAAAATTGCAACAATTTTACATGGAATGTTGCATCCCAGAAATTATAGATCCACGGTTGCCTAGAAAGAAACCAATCAGAGAACCAAATTATATACTAGAAGCCATTCAAAAGAAGAAAGAAAAACAAAAAGTAAAAGTGCATCCCCCAAACACAACTAAAAATGATGATAAAACATCTGTTTGTGATGATAATCTTACTGAAGAAATTAAAGATGTCGAAGAACATCCCGTTCCAAAACCTAAAAGATTAAAAAAACAAAACAAAAGTTCTACTTGATGACTAATAATTTTCCGTAAGATCAATGTTCCTAATTTATTATTAATTAATTCTTTTTCTACCAATAAAACACAATGTGTACCTCTTTTCATGAAAACGGATTTAATCGAGATTCATAATTTTTTATTAAATAGAGGCCAATTTGTGTTGTTTGCACCGTCCATTCATGGGTACTTTTTCTGACAGGAAGCTTCTTTAAAATACTTTGGAGTTCCTGCTTATATTTGTTTTTGAGATATACCAAAAACAGACACGCGCAGAGACAGACAGACAAACACACATATTATATACATGCACGCGCACAAACTAACCGCTAAAATAAAAGCAAAAATGTTTGTGTTTTTGTCCAAGATAGATAAAAATTAGTAACGACGGAAAAATTGCTGCCTAAAAGAAATAATACGGCCTGTCATACTAATACTAGTAATATATTTTTATTATCTTAAAAGTTATATTTTTAATAAGAAAAGTATGTACACATATAATCAGTGTACCCATATAACCGCTTATTAAAATACATTCGTTCTGAGCAAAAGTTATTTTATTAAGCGACTGATTTATATATCCGGCGAACGTTCTTGCACTGAAGAAAAAGGTATTATTTACCTGAATTTGGAAAGAAATTTCAAAAGGTACCAAATAATGGCATTTAATGCCATTATTTGGTAACAATAACAATATTAATTAATTTTTAACAGATAATTATTTGATTGTTCCTTTTCAAAATATGCGAATTAAACACATTTCAAGTTCGGACGCGCTCTCCTCTGAGAAAAGTCATTAATACTTTGTCAAAAGTTCACGATTTTCTTTTAAATTTAAAATCTTTTTGCCTCTTAGTTATTTCAGAACAAAAAATAAAAATTCTTTTTTAATTAAATATTATATATACAGTAAAACCTCTCTAAGTTGGACACCTACGGTTCCAAGAAAAAGTGTCCAACTTAGAGAGGTGTCCAACTTATAGGGGTTAGACATAATGATAATGGATACATTACGTTCCGAGAAAAAGTGTCCAACTTAGAGGGGTGTCCAACTTAGAGGGGTGTCCAACTTGAGAGGTTTCACTGTATTTTAGAAAAACGTGAATCAAATCAAATTTTTAACTTATTACTACGCTTTGAAGAATACATTCTTTGAAATTATTACTAAGACAAGAAATGGAGCGTGTTTAATTGATGTAAAATTTTTGACAAAGAGAGATGACGGAGCGATTGCTGTATTTTATTTTCTATTTTATTTCAAAAATAGAAAATCACAGCGTAAATAAAAATTTGTTTAGTGTGCGTAAATGACACTTTTGCTGCTGTAGAGATTTTTTTTTTTTTTGAGTTTATTAACCGGCGATTCGAATTTTATTAAGCGGCGGTTTTAAAATTTGTTTGCAGTGATTTGATTCCGGTCTTGTCAATTTGATCAGATTAAGCGGCGGTTACTGCATATATATATAAAGAAAGAAAAAGAAAACTCAAGCTGCTTTCATAATTGTACAGTGAAATGTCATTTTTGATTTGATGTCCAATGTCATTGTTAGAAAGTTTTTAAAACTTGAATGAAGGATTTCCTTAGAAAGTATCATCTCTATTTCAAATTTCTTGCTCAAGCGGTTTCCAAATTCAAAAATAATCTCCCTCCTTTTATCTCCCTGCATCCAAAATAAATAAAAACTAAATGACATCTCAACATGTATTCAATTTACTGTATACCCCATATATTTATATATCCAATCTCATAATGTATCTGATTTCATATTTTATATCTTTGTAAATCAGTCATATTAATACTTATCACACCGTATTCCATGGAATATAGGCATTTCTGTATCTGAAAGATGTATATTAATTTCTTTGTATTTTGTACAATATGTAAATATATTTAAATATGCTTTAAATAAATAATTTTACAGATTATAATGTATTGGAATTTTTTTGTGAGTCACTGTACACAAACTAGTAAAGGTATTTATAGCATGTTTCTGTGTTCAGTTCGAAACATACTATGATGGTATACATCATTTGCCGAATATTTTAAAAGCGTAAATTTATTTTCTGTTCTATATTTTTGTGACATATGTTAGCATAGCGCGATTGTCGGGGAATTTCTGTACAACAGCATCAGTAACATTTTACTTCCATTACTCTACTACCGTAGGGTAATGGAAGTAAAAAGTAACGTCATTGTATTCAGTCAAAAAATTCGATATCAACTTTTCAACTGATTTTTACGTTTTAAGGCCTCTTGAGTCTAAAAAGGTAGTTTTTGGTAATTTGTCATTGTATGTGTATGAATATATGTGTGAATGTATTAGTAGGATCTTCTGGCTATCATATCTCCAAACACAATAAAGACAAAACTACGAAATCTCAGAACTGATACAGGTCTGGTGTACAGATTTTTTTAATTTTTGGTGAAAATTGGAAAACCAGAAGTGGGTCATCGGAAACCGAAAATGGGACAGTAAGTCCGTACCTCAAAAATGGATCTAATGATATCTTCAAAGTTGCTATATAAACACTATTAGATGTTCTTTCGAATGACACAGTTGGTTAGTTAAGGAAAATTAATAGGCGTTCTGTATAAATAGGTCAATTTTAAGCATTGGAAGTGCGTTCATTTCGAAACGGCTGTACGGATTTTTTTCAAACTCGCCATATTAACTTCCTTTTAAGTATCTTTTGATATGTAATTATTGTTTTCCGGTCAACTGTCAAGTTTTAGTAAAAGTTGGTTTCTGAAAAACGGCTCTAACTATTTTTTTTTTTTTTTTTTTTTTTGAAAATTGTTACATAAATCATTTTTAGATACCCTTCCTTATGTACTACGTGATTGTTACAGGAAAATTAATAATTAAGGTTAATTTTAGATCTCTGGTGTTTAAAAAAATAAATCGACCATCGTATTTTTATTTTTTAACTTGCTCAATAAATTTTATTTCATGTCTTTACACTTATATTAAGTTTCTCATACGGGAAAAAATTTAGGTTTCTTCTTCGTTAGGTCAATTTTGTGTCTTCAGACCGCATCTTTTCTGATCACATCTCCAAGAAATGCATATAGTATGTGCAATAGCGGGTAATGGAAGTCGTGTGGTTGTTTCATACCAGATTTTATTTTATTTTATTTTTATTTTTTTTATGTAGAATAATTACAAGATAAAAAGAACTTTTCATATACCACGTTTTTAAATTTTCTGTTGAATCATATAAACGCTACCGAAGGCACCAGGGACCCGAAATAATTGGCAAAAAAAGTATTTAAAAAAGTGCACTGTCACCGTCTTCTGAGCTATTCTGAAAGTTTCAAATGTCTAGCTAGTCGGGAAGTAGAGTCCTGCATCGGGTGGGGTAACTCGAATTTACTCGAACCCGACCCGACCCTCGGGTCGGGTTGACTGAATTTTTTCTCTTGCGGGTCAGGTTCGGGTTCGGGTCGGGTTTGTTTTTCAGCAAGTCGGGTCGACTTGAGAGCACCTTTCTACATATATTTTACAATTATAAACATAAATTTATAGGCATGTTTATAAATCTGTAACTAATTTAAACATTCTGCACATATTAGACATGTATCGGAGCTCCCTATTCGTATCCGCGGATATCCGCCAGAAAGATAGATCCGTATTTTTATCTGGATCTGTTTTCTTTTCTTCAACGAAACTAATATGTATCTTTTGTAGAAATTGTATGAAAATTAGAAAAGTATTATAAATCTTTCTCGACTGTTGTTAACATATAAATTAATAAATTCAAATACAGTATAACCTCGTATTTACATTCTGAAAATTGAAATGATTTCGCAATTTACAAGTTTTTTTTTTTTTTTTTTTTTTTTTTGCTTTCTTCTATATTCAATAGAAGAAAGTATTAGATTCGTAAAAATTTTCAAATTCCGGTTTTTGATGAATTTGCACCTTTTGAGAGTCCAGAACACGATTTGACTATTTCTAGAAAATATGAGTCTGTGTCTCTGTATGTGAGTGACAAAAATTTTGTGGCGACTGTATCTCTGGAACTACTGCACATAATTGTATATAAATTTATAAATAGATACACCTTGACATAAATTAATGCCTATCAACTTTTGGTGCCCATCGCTCAACAGGTAGTGCTGCTATACAGTGATTTCCACAATTTAAGGGAATGCTATATCTCAGGAACTACTGCAGAGAATTGCATATAAATTTATATGTAGATGCACCTTGACATAACCTAGACCCTGCCAACTTTTATATGTAAATTTCTCAAAAGGCGGCGCTGCTATACAGTGATTTCCACAATTCTATATCTCAGGAACTACTTATAATTCTATATCTCAGGTATATTCTATCTCATATTCATCTTCTATATTCTATCTATTCTACCTCAGGTATATTCTATATTCTGTAATTCTATATCTCTACTACTTATAATTCTATATCTCAGGAACTATTTATGTACACAAAATTGCACATAAATTTATATATGGATGTACCATGATATAAATTATTGTCTATCCACTTTTGGTACCAATAATTCAATAGGTGGCGGTTTTATACAACGATTTAAATAATTTAAAGGAAAGAGATATCTCAGGTTCTATTGTGTATAATTAAAATAAAATTGATATGTGAAAAGACCATTATCATCAGACATTATGCTAATTCAATTTGGATGCATATCGGCCATAAGGTGGCGCTGCTGTACTGCAATTTTCCCCGAGAACGGAAAAGCTATATCTCAACTTCCATGGTGTACAACTGTACAAAATTTGATAAGTGCGATAACCATTATCATAACGCATTTTTTAATATATTATTTATAGAGAAAAAAACTGTCTTTCTTTGTACTTTTAGTGTAACTTTTCTCTAAGATGAAAATCGTCTGCATTCATTATGGTAGGTAATAAATTATCAGTACTGAGCGAATTTGTATTAGAAAATATAGAAGAAAGTCTTCTGGTGGGCACAACATACTATATATATATATATATATTTTTTTTTTTTTTTTTTCTAATACCTTTACTTTTAATGAAATTCAATCCTCGCTTTTATGTGAACGGAATTTTGAATTTTCCTCCATTTATGCTTGTATATACATCAAATATAGAAGAAATACTTGTGATTTCATTTAAAGCTAGTATACTGTGAGCACCTCAAATTTTCTTCTATATTTTCCTATAGGAATTCGCTCAGTAAAAATATTTTCTTAAAAATATTATTTATTAAAATTATCTTCCATAATGAATGATTTTCATTTTATAAAAACTAACACTAAATATAAGAAAAGAAAGACAGTTTAATTCTCCATAAATAAAGTCTTAAAAAATGCGTCTTCATAATGGTTACCTCATACATCGGGTTTCGTACCGTTATATGTCATAGAAGTTGAGATGTAGCCACATTCCGTTCTCAGGGAAAATTGCCGTATAGCAGCTTCACTTATAGGCTGATATGCTTCCAAACTGAATCAGCGTAATGTCATGTAATGGCTACACTGATACGTGTCAAGTTTTGTTTGATTATGCACAACAGAACCTGAGATATAGCCTTCCCTGAAAATGCGAAAGTCGACGTATAACAGCACCACCTGTTGAGCAATTGACACAAAAGTTGGTAGGCACTAACTTATGTCAAAGTGTATCAAGTGTATCTGCATATAGATTTATACGTAAAATCGTGTAGCAGTTCCTGAGATATAGCCTTTCCTGAAATTGTGAAAACCGCGGTCCAGCAGCGCCATTTGTTGAGAAATTGACACCAAAGGTTGATAGGAACTAATTTAGATCAATGTACATCAGCATATAAATTTATATGCAATGAGATACAGTCGCCACAAGATTTTTTTTTTTTTTTTTTTTTTTTTTTTTCACGCACACACACAAACAGACAGACATATTTTCCAAAAATACCTAGTCAAATTGTGTTCTGGAATCCGCAAAACGTGTAAATCTATCAAAAAACGGAAGCTGAAAATTTTTACGATTCCAATACTTTCTTCAATTGAATACAGAAGAAAGTAAAAAGTAATGTAAAATAAACACATTTAGGAAACGGATTCCATCAAGGCATCTCCTTATATTATTAAAATCTGTGCGTAATAATAATATTATTCTTCTCTTCAACAAATAAACAAAACACGAAAATTGCCACTGTAGAAAGATAATTTGCTGATCATGTGAATTGAAAGTGATTGTGGGAAAGCAGATGTTCCAAATAATTATAAACATTCACGTCGAACAAAAGCAATAAATAAATATACATTTTTTTTTTTTTTCCCCCCAGAATATAAACATTAAACAGCGAACTAGTAAGTAACGCTGAATTTGAAGTACATTTTTACAATCTTGAAGTTCCCAACTCACATAAATGTTTAAACAGTATTAAACATTTTTTTTTTTGATTTTTTAATTTTCAACTCAATACAATCAGTAATTACATTTTAATTTTTTTTTCACTTTCTTCTATATTCAATCGAAGAAAGTATTGGATTCGTAAAAATTTTCGACTTCCGGTTTTCGACGGATTTACAAGTTTTGAGAGGTCTAGACCATGATTTGACCATTTTTAGAAAATGTCTGTCTGTCCGTCTGTGTGGGTGTAACAAACATTTTGTGGCAGCTGTATCGTTGGAACTACTGTTCAGACTTGCATTTAAATTCATATGTAGATTCACCTTGACCTAAATTAGTGCCTATCAATATTTGGTGTCAACCGCTCGAGAGGTGGCGCTGCTATACAGCGATTTCTGCATTTTCAGGGAAGCTATATCTCAGGTTTCATTGGGTATAATCAAACAAAATTTGATATGTGAGAAGACCAATGTGAGATATTTCGCTTATTCAATTTGAATGCCTATCAGCCAACAAGTGGCGTTGCTATACAGTGATTTCCGCAATTTAAAGAAAGGCTATGCAGAGAATTGCATATAAATTTGTATGTAGGTACACTTTAACATATAATAGCGCTTGCCAACTTTTGGTGTAAATTGCTCAACAGGTGGCGCTGCTACACAGCGATTTCCACAATTACGAGGAAAGCTATATCTCAGGTTCTACTGCGTATCATCAAACAAAACTTAATATGTGAGAAGGCGATTATGAGACATTATGCTGATTCAGTTTGAATGCTTGTCGGCCAATAGGTGGTGCTGCTATTCTGCAAATTTCATCGATAACGGGATGGCTATATCTCAACTTCTATGTCATATAACTGTACAAAACTTGATATGTGAGATAACCATTATAAAAATACATTTTTAATTTTTACTTTCTTTTATATTCAATAGAAGAAAATATTGGATTCGTAAAAATTTTCGACCTCGGATTTTTGATGAATTTACACGTTTTGAGAGTTGTAGAACACGATTTGACCATTTTTAGAAAACGTCAGTTTGTCTGTCTCTGTGTGTGTGCGATAAAATATTGTAGCAATTGTATCTCAGGAATTACTGCAGAGAATTTAATACAAATTGGTATGTAGTTACATCTTGAGATAAATTAGTGCCTATCAACTTTTGGTAAAAACTATCCAACAGGTTGCGTTGCCATCCCGCTTTTTCTAAATTTTTAACCCGGTGGTATAGGACAAAATTTGGTATAAATGCGCAAAAATTTTGTATAAATATTTTTAATAATCATTGTGAAATTTAAAAGAATTATTTGTAATACAGGTATTCAACTGGGAAAAAAAAAATGTATGTAGGAGCCTCGTCTTACCCCTTGGGGGGCAAGTCCCTCCCTCGAGGGGAATAAATTTTCATGATGGGTATTTTTCAAAAGAGCTCGTCAATACCTATAAAACGAATGGTTGAACGATCGATCTGCGATAATTTGAAATAAAGTTATTGATTTTTTCATTTTTAACGATAATAATAATAATAATAATCAGGATAAAATTGACTTTTTTGGACATTTAGTGTTATACTTCTTCTCTAATATGGAAATCGACTGCATTATCATGAAATATAATTTTTTTAAATATTAATTTTAATAAAGTTTTTTACTGAGTGAATTTGTATAGGAAAATAAATTTGTATAGGAAAATTTGTATAGTCATGTGGTGGACACAACATGCTACTTTAAGATGTTATTTATAGACGATAAAACTGTCTCTCTTTAGATATTTAGTGTTAGATTTCCCTAAGATGAAATTATTTGCATTCATCATGTTGAATATTTTTAATCATAGTTTTAATAAATTATTCGCACTTAGTGAATTTGACAGAAAAATATAGAAGAATGTCTTGTGGTGGCCACAACATACACAGTTTTTTTCTTTTTTTAATTTACCAACTGTGTGACAGTGAAAATTTACTTTATTTTATGTCATGTTATATCATTTTACCTTGTTTTGCATGGTTTTTAAATGAATAAGTAATGTTGATTTATTTTTCGGGTCGGGTTCGGGTTAGATGTTTCGGGTCGGGTTCGGGTCGCAAAAAGTTCTCTGTTGCGGGTTCGGGTTGGTTTTCGGGTTGATGAAATTTTTTTTGTCGGGTTCGGGTCGGGTTTCGGTTTAATGAAAATGTTTTTGTCGGGTTCGGGTTGATTTAAAATTATCTATCGGGTTCGGGTCGGGTGACTCTATCGGGAAGTTTTGTTGAATCATATAAACGCTACCGAAGCAGCGGGGATCCGATACAATCGGCCAAAAGAATTTTAAAAATGCATTGTCATCGTGTTCTGATTTATTCAAAAAGTTTCAAATGGCTAGCTATCCGGGAAGTTCATGATTGTTGAATCATATAAACGTTACAGAAGGCAGCAGGGATCCGAAACAATTGACTTAAAAAAAAAAAAAAAAAAAAAAAATGCATTGTCATCGTGTTATGAATTTTTCTAAAAGTTTCAAATTTCTAGCTAGTCAGGAAGTTATAAGATTGTTGAATCATATAAATGCTACCGAAGGCAGCAAAGACCTGAAACAATTGGCTAAAAGTATTTAAAAAATGCATTGTTATCGGGTTTTGCGCTATTCTAAAAGTTTCAAATGTGTAGCTTAGCTAGGCGGAAAGTTAGTTAAATAAATTTTCTGTTGAAACATATAAACTCTGTGGAGGCCACCAGGGACCCGAAACTGTTGGGTAAAAATATTTTAAAAATGTATTGTCACCGTGTTTTGAGCTATTTTGAAAGCTTCAAATATCTAGCTAGTCGGGAAGTTAGTTAAAAATCGATTGCAAGATTTGTACTGCACACACAAATAAACAAGAATCGAAGTAAATAAAAACACGGCGAAATATAAATTAATTTGCCATAATAAATTATCGCATTGTGTTGAAAAATTTGTTCTTAAAATTCTAAATTGGCGAGGTTCTACTGATATCAGTGAGTTGTATGTATTGATATAGTTGAGTTTCACAAATGTTTCACTCAATGTTTTTTCATTAATAAGTACACTATAAATATTAATCCCCCCCCCCCCCCCAAAAAAAAAAAAAAAAAAAAAAAAAAAAACACTGACATTCACAATTGAATATTGCAATTGTAAATTTTTTATTGGTCCAGAATAACACTTTGAAAAATCTTAGACCCCCCCCCCCCCCCAAAGTCAAGTTCTGGATCCGCCACTGATTCCCGTTTGAGAGAATATAAATTTAAATTTGAAATGCAAAAAAACTATACAGAAATTTTATTATTTTACCATGAAAATTTTTGCAATTTAAAGTGTTATATTGCCCTCTAACACATTTCACTTGTGATTAAAGTTATTATAATTATTTCACTTATACAGTTACAGCGCATTTCAGTACAAACTTCTTATGTGACTGCTAATACAAAACAAATATAAAAAATCTTGAAAATGAGGATGAACCGAACTAATATATGCTCTGGGATGACCACACTTGTTTTTCCCCTTTTTTTTTCTTTCTTTTTTTTTTTTTTTTTCCCCCGCGTACTTCACTTGACGTCACAGGAAAAGGGGAAATGACGTACTCAACAGAACTAGTTTACCAGAAAGAGAAAACTATCGCTCAAGTGAAATACAACGCCATCTCTTGGGAAAAGGTAGATTATCGAGAAACTGACGCTCAGCCTTAATGACATTGAGGAACAATTCTGTTTATTTCCTAGTCTTACCGATCAACAAAAGCTTATTTTTGCTAAACGTTTAATTAATGGTTCTGCTAAAATATTTTTATTTTCGCAACGAAATCTTAATAAATTACTTTAAAAAATTACCTTTAAAAAATTCAAACTCTGGAAAATACCGAAAATCTAGCTCATTTATTTGTTGACAATTTGCTTAATTTTTACTCTATTCAAATGAACTTTTGGTAAAAGTTGCCCAGTATTACAATAAAACTTTTCTATCTTTCGCACGTGCGCTGTAAAATGATATTTTCTAAAAATGCTCATATATCAACAAGTATCACACTCCTGAATTTTATGTTTCAGAATAATGTTTCTCTGGTGTTTTGGCATTTTCAGCAAGTTTTGTAAAATTTTATGAAAATCCGTTCTAGTTATATGCAAAAAACTTCTCAAAAGATTTAATAATTTTTGAAAAAGAAAAAAAAAAATCTATCTATCTATATATATATATATATTTCTCTCTCTCTCTCTCTCTCTCTCTCTCTCTCTCTCTCTCTCTCTCTAAATATATATATATATATATATATATATATATGGTTGATATTATGAAATTTGAACTTTTTTTTCGTTAAGTTTAATTGTGTGCATTTGGCTACTAGTGGCTTCCCTTGTTTGGTTTGAACAACCAACCCAATTTAACATCACATTTAAAATAATAACTTTTATTATTGAAGACTGCCTTATATTGCTTATCCTTACATGTGTGCTTTTTAGAATTATTGCTTGTGATTATTATTATTATTTTTTTTTTTTTACAACTTAACATTTAATTCTTCTTAATACTTTGACTTTAAGTTTAATTAATTTAGGTTTAATAAATTAAGTTCAACTATTAGTTTAATTATTTTAGGTTTAACATCAACATGATCCACTAAACATCACTCTAATTATTTGATTGGTGCCACTTATTCTCTTAATCATGCAGTGAAAACTTCTTATATACACTCCTTATCGCATTGGTTTTATTATCCTGAAATAATTTAACTGACTTATTGTTTATCTAGCTAAACGCTAGATGGCGCTTGCTCACTGCTGACTTATGTCAACGGTTTTATGATTCTTGTTTTACGTACAATTTAAATTAACATTTATCTAATTTAAACTTTAATTAACTTTAAAATATTTTTGACTATCTCAATAAATAATTACTCTGTGTATTTTATCGTTAATGAAAATGCTCTGTCGTTCTTTCTTTGTCAATTAATCGATGACTGCAATGCTTTTATTTTTAATTTCATTTTTTGTTGGCATCAACCTATTCTCCAGTTTTTGTTAAATGTTTTACATGTGGCTACTATGTTTTTTTTCTATTTTTCTCTATGGTTTCCATGATGATTTTATTAAATAATTGATTTAATTTAATATTCAATTTAATTTCTCATTCTATATGGTTTTGCTGCTTCGATCGGGGCTGAAGCGATATAAATTGCTATGATTAGCTATATCGTTTTACGAAATCGTTGCAGTTTTCACAGCTTTATGAAGTACATGCCCCCTGAAGAGTATTTTATCTATTTTTAAACATTTTCATCCAATTATTTCTGTGGTTATTTATTTCTTTCTCTGCCATTGAGTTTAATGGTCTTTTTTTTTTTTTATTATCATCCATGTCGGCGTAAGTAATTTAAGTTACTTTTGCCTCTTATTGGTTCTTAACCTAAATCGCAACAATGTTGAGTCAGTCTTTCCTCTACGTTCATATCAGTTCTATATTTTCGTGTGTTGGTATTGTTTTGTAACTATTTATTGCTAAATTTTAAGATTAACTTTTATTACGATATCTATCATTTATATATATAGATGCAGGGTGCTCCAAATGTCAGGACAAACTTTAAAAATGAATAATTCGAAAACGAATCAAGATACAAAGATACGGTTTACACCAAACGGATGGAAAAGAAGCCGGGTTTTGTGTGGCAAAGAAAAAAAAATAGTTCTGTTGGCGACCAACAGATGGCGCTGTCGTATTTCTGATGTAGGATTATGCAAAGCAACAAACGATATAAAAAGGAACAACTACAGCAGGTAATGATAGTCGAAGCTTATATGCATCAAAATATCGCATTCTCAGTCACTACTTTAATCACGCATGGCCTCCAACATCTCCCGATCTGACACCCAGTGACTTTTGGCTGTGGGGACTCTTGGAGGTCAAAAGTGTACCGCGACCAACCGGCATCACTAGCAGCACTGAAAGATGCCATCCGCCAAAATGTGTCTCCCATAACGCTAGAAATGCTACTAAATGCTGTGAACGATGTGGTGAATCATCTCACAGCTGTACTTCTGAATGATGGACATAGAACAGTTACTGTAGTAGTACTAATTAACTGTAATTAAGCTGACTTCTAAGTTGTCAACATTTTTTTTCATTTGTAAATCATCTTTTGGTGAAACAAAACACTATAGCGCCATCTGTTGGTCGCTAACAGAACTATTTTTTTTCCTTTGCCACACAAAACCCGGTTTCTTTTTCATCCGTTTGGTGCAAACCGTATCTTTGTATCTTCATTCGTTTTCGAATTATTCATTTTTAAATTTTGTCCTGACTTTTGGATCACCCGGTATATATATCTGCCTAAAAAATTGTACAATTCCCGCACCAAAATAGATAAATATTGTGCATAGTATGTGCAACAATGTATTAAAGCTACAAGTCATTTGTAGCTTTTTGTGATACACTGTGATCCAAAGTATTTTCCTTCTTCTTCAATTTGTGGTTGGTCCCCTAACTACCATCAGGACTAAATTGATAGTGAAAAATATGAAATTTTAAATATTCTTTGCACGTATGAAGTATCAGTCCATTTCGTGAGGTATTTTTTTAGATAATTGTATATATCAAAAAAATATTTTATTAATTTGATCACCTACTGTAAGTTAATTTTAAATGTTTGTTTCATTAATATTAAAAATAAGCTTAATTTATTTATATACATTGCAGAACAGATGCCATTTTGAGAAACGCGTTTTCGCTTTGTTTACGTTTGGAATCCACTGAAACTATTTCCGAAAATCGCATTTCGCTATAATCACAAAACGAAAATCGTCAGAGTTGTGGACCAACCTAAAAGTTGTTCCATAATCAAAAACTTTTTTTTCTTTTCAGATATTTTCGAATGTTTAAAATTATTACTTAGCTGCGCATTAGAAATAGATTATTGTACTGACCTTATTTAATTAAAAAAATTCAACAGTAAAAAGCATGTTTATTTGGAAAAATAAACACTAGATTTTCTTTTCCTTTTCCTTCCTTTCTTTTTTTCTAACTTTTTTTTTTTTTTAACAAGCAATTATACAAAAAAAATTCCTCGTCAAATAGTGACAAAAATTTAGAAGTCGCCAAGGTGGTCATATATTAAAGCTGTAACGTAAAATGGTCTACATATTACGAATTTCTTTTTATTTTAAAAATAATGCCGATTTTAAGCATAATGTAAATCAAACTAATAATTAATAGGGAAAAAAAATCAATTTTTTCTTTATTAGGACTTAGAGCTATTAGTTTCAATCTTGGGTTTTTGTAGATCAGTTTGTGTAACATCAAAATATATTATAAATGTCAGTCCTATCGTTACAAATTCGGTACCAATTGAAAGAGGCGACTTTTTTTTAATCCAGAGGTTAAACAATTTTTCGACACGACAATTATAATTTTTTAAATTAACTAAAGTATGAAATTTAGGTGGAAACACATCATTTTAATTGATTTCAGTCATTTTAAAGAATACGTGGCACAGTTTTACAGTCAAAAAATGAGATAAAAAATAAATTAAAAAATTAAATTAAAAATTAAAAATTTTACAGATTGAAATTAATAGTCCTCCGTACTGAACTAAATGCTGTCTTTGAGAGAATTTTAATGATTTTTATTATAATTATTATTTTTCCCCTCTTCAAGCTAATCACAATTTTGGGGCACTTCTATAAAAGCTACCTTCCTTTTTAGTACAGGAGGACTATTTCTTTGAATCTGGCATTTAGCGTCGTTAACAAATTAAAGTGTTCCACTTTGAAAATGCCTGCTAATTTCCAATTTTGCTATTTAATTTTTTACTCTATCTTAAAACTTCTTGTGAAATCCGTAAAAACCTTTTTATGTATTTCTTTCACTTCCCACTGGTTGGGATTGAACGCACAACCTTCGGGTTCGTAGCTCTGTACTCTGACCACACAGCTAACGTTTCTTGGCTAAATGTTTTTGAATATTTTGATTAGTGTTTTCAAGTATTTTTATTCAGATAGAACTATTTCTTTCAATCTTCTATTTTGCGTAGTTACCAGTTTATAGTATTCCATTTCAAAAATACCTGCTAATATGAAATTTCATTAATTAATTCTCTAATGCTCTTATTCTCTCTTACTATAATGCTCTAATATTCTCTCTCTAATTTTACTTTTTAATTCTCTAACTTAAACCAACTCTATCTTAAAATATTTTGTGAAAGCCGTAAAAGCACTTACAGATCCCCCCCCCCCCCACTTCCCATCGGTGAGGATAAAACTCACAATCTTCTGGTTCTTAGTATTGTTCTCTGACTACAGAACCGACGGGTCTTCGCTGGATATTAATGGATTACATTATTTAATCTGTGATGAATTTTGAATATAATTTAAAGTATCTAATAATTAGTTTATGTATATTTCCTTTCCATTTTTTTTTTTTTAAATAAATAACTATATATATATTATTTTTGTTCTGTAGAAATTGACACAAAAATTATTAACAATAAATGCGAAATTGTTATTAAGATTATTTAAAAAATTAAAATATTTAGTAAATAATTATTAAGCAATTAGGCGAAGATACTATACAATCAATGCATAATAATTTATTTGGAATTAAAAAATCAATATATCATTTGAATATGTGTTTAAGAGTTTTACTGAACGCCCTCTATTACGTTATTTATTTATTTATTTATTTATTTATTAAGGGTGTTAAAACACAAATATCACTAGTTCTGTTGTACTAAATTAAATTCTGTCACAGGCAGAATTACATCCATAGTCTAGTTTTTTTTTTTTTTTTTTTTTTTTTTCATCTTACGGTATTTATTCAAAGTTGTTAACTTATTATTATATTTCCACAATAATAATAACAATAATAATAATAATAATCATTAATATTATTAAAGTTCTTACTAGCCATGAAATTTTATTTGTCCTCATCTAGTTGATGATTTTGTAGTTCAAAAACAAATATCTGGAGTAACTCTGTGACGACCTTGGCGTCGTCATCTTCCTTTAACTTATAGTTGACTTAAGGTTGAATGCTGCAAACTGAAATACTTAATTTATGAAGAAATGACAGAGTCCAAATATATAAAATAAATGAGCTTTAATTGAGCTTAAATGAGAAGGGGGACGCTGGACTTTGCTTGGATTTAATATCTTTATACGTTTAAATGAGCAGCCCTCTTAAATACTTTGACATCAATAAATAACCACCGTTACTTTACTTTACTTAAATACTCGCAAATGATCTCAACTACTTTCATTTAACTTCCTAAACTCCTAAGGCCAAGTAATCTTTCGCATGTAGGAGGATTCCCTGACGCTACAATGCTACAGGACTTACTCTCTTCTACCCTGAGCCGCTAACAGCTAGCCTTCTACTAACTCTCCAACTAACTCACTCCAACTATGAAATACATCGCCTTTCAACTCCCTCTCCAACTAACACTCTTACCTCCTCTCAACTAACACTCCTTCCAACTAACACACCTCGAAACAATCTTCCTTCTACTTTTATACTATTCAGTTTCCAAAATATTTGCATATTACAATTTAGTTTGACATAAGAACTAACTCTACTACTCAATTGAATCCTAAAACCTTCGTATTCATGTGTTACTCTTAAAGTGCGAATTTTAACCGTAGCACTTTGCTAGACCTCACAACTCCCCTCGACTTTTCAAACATTTAGAAGTTATCAGGCATTTAAACAAATTTGAATCAGGGAATAACTCAGTAAAATAATTAAAAATCAGAATTACAATTGGACATTTGAATATTTATCCCAAAGTTTGAATATTTACATAACAGACAGTAATTTTATTCGAATCATTTTGTGTGTCCCGGTAAAAGAATATAAACGGTAAGACGCAATTTCCACTAAAGACATTTCTGCAGTAAAACTCTAATATATATATATATATATATATATATATTAGTTGCAATCTCTTTTAAATAATTTAGTAAACATCATATACTTAACCTCAATACGACATGATATCTATTAATTCTTTCATGCTTTTCTTTAAAACATTCATAAGTATGCACATCTTTTTCCATAATGATCATATATTAACAAAGAAATGTAACATGTGTCAGTTTTTAGCGGTTTTAATTTACGTTAATAAGCGCACTTTCAAAATTAAATATAGAGGAAAAGTACAAGAATCCTACTTTGTACCCCTATGGGAAATAAAAAAAAAAAAAAAAAAAAAATGCTAAATCCTACGCTTGTGAAAATCTGTATAAAATTTGCTACAAAATGACTTATTATGAGCTTACCAAATTATTTTTAACGAATTTAGAGTTTAGACGCTGGCTCATATCAAATAATTTGAGTTCATAGGTGGTAACGATAAAAAGTTCTTTTATTTGTCGCTATAAATGCATTATATGTCCAACTTTCACAAAAATCTATACAGTTTGGGAGGCCGGAAACTATAACATACCTACCATTTTTGTACTACCCTCCCCCTTTTTTACTTTCTCTTACCCATAGGGTCGAGAAAGTATTGTTTTAGTGTCAAATTTTAGAACGTGAGTTTTTGTTATATTTACATGTTCTGAGGTTCCCTGAATAGGAAAATCATGTTTTTAGCGAATGGTCTGTGTGGATGGATGTCTGTGTGCCTGTTATCAGCATATCTCAAGAACAAATAGTAGCAGAAATTTCAAACTCTGTATTCTAAATGTGTATCATATAGGGATGCTACAGTAAGCTTTTCGTTGAGATGAAGCAAATGGTTCGTGTACAGGGACATTCAAAAGTATTCAAATACATTACGTCTATGGGGGAAATTGCAGTTAAGTAGAGTTTAACATCTATATTATTACTTACAAACTTTGAATAAACACCATGAAATGCAATAAACTCGCAACAATTGTTTCGGGTCGAAAACACACGACCCTTCATCAGGCGAACAAAGTAAGCACGAGTGCTGCAGTCAAAGCGGCAACTCGTGCTTTGACTGCAGCACTCGTGCTTACTTTGTTCGCCTGATGAAGGGTCGTGTTTTTTCGACCCGAAACAATTGTTGCGAGTTTATTGCATTTCATGGTGTTTATTCAAAGTTTATAAGTAATAATTTTTACAACGCCAGTTTTGTGATGCTTCTTTATCAAATTTAACATCTATAGACTGCACTAAACCAAATGAAACGAATATATATTTTTTGTAATAGAGATAGTCAACTGGGAAAATTTTTTTGTTTATGTAGAAGCCTCGCCTCCCCCCCCCCTCACCCGGGTGAGATGTAAATTTCCATGATGGGTATCTTTCAAAAGAGCTCGCCAATACCTTCAAAACGAATGGTTGAACCATCGATCTGCGATAATTTAAAATAAAATGATCGATTTTTTTTTCATTTTTAACATAAAAAAAAAAAAAAAAAAAAAAAAAAAAAAAAATTGTTTTTTTTCTTAATGTAATATTGAGAATAAATCCAACTTTTGAATAAAAGTGAATAAAATAATGAGAATAAATTCAACTATTTTTTTTTTTTGGATATTTAGTGTTATTCTATTTCTCTAATATGGAAATCGTCTGTATTATCATAAAAGATATTTCTTTTAAATAATAATTTTAATAAATTATTTTTTAAAAACAGAATAATGTTTTAATAACCGAATTAAATTTTATATAAATGTAGGTGCATTAATGAAATGGGGGGTTGAGGGGGACGGTAGCCCTCCTCACACAGAACTAATTATCATATAAAACTCTTCCGAAGCCTAATATGAATTGTTTAACATAGGTTTACATAACAGTACTCGTTAAATTACCTCTTAATCTCCGACCTGTATATATAGTATTAAATTTCAGGGTAAGAGAAAGTCGTGTGAGTGACACACCAGATTATTATTATTATTATTATTTTTTAAATCCAGAGTTTGCGAAATTTTCCTAAGAAAACTGATTTCCCCTTCCCCTCCCTTGAAAATCGAAAATTCCAAAAATCGCAGAAAACGTTTCCTTTTTGCTCAAGACCGCTCTCCCCATGTGCAATTTCTTTACCCTGAAGTAATTTGGAGTCGAGTTATGTTTACAAACGTGTGTTTGCTCCTGCCCCCCAGGGGGTAAGGGAGGGGAAATTTCATAAAATTCTGTTAAGTGCAGTTTCCACTGAGGCAGGTTCTAAGTCGTTTCGAGCGGCGCTATTCAGAATCCTTTGATGTGGTCAAGCGTTTGGACCTGGGTCTAGGGGTTGGTTCGAAAAGGGAGAGGGCCTGGCTCTAACTCCCAGCTGAGATAATTGAGGGGCCAGAGGCAGATATCTTTGTCAATTTTGCATGCTTTCCTTTGAAGTAACTACGCAATCTGATAAAAAAGAGCTACAACTGATGACAAGACATTTGGCTCTTTGTGTCGGAAGCGTGATTAATGACTTTTTGAACCTTGGTCTAGAGCTCGCAGTGGAAACCGGCCTTTATAGGTTTCGGATACGTAAAAACAAGTGACTCACTAAAATGCTTGACCGCAGTTCCTATAGATTTTCCTGATAAATTTAACGCTAAAAGGGAGATATGAAATTTGACACCTTGTACCGCCCTCCCCCCCTCCCTTCCTAAACATCGAAAATCAAAAAACACAAAAATGGGTTTTTGGAAATATCATAAAGAAGACACGCAGCTGTTTTCAACATCTTTGTACCATTTTTAGTTGCGTTCTACACAAAAATACAGAATTTGCGATAGCTCCTTCCAAAAATTTATTTTCACCTTTCTCTCCCCCCCCCCCCAAAAAAAAAAAAAAAAAATCTAAAATTTCAAAATTACAGAAGATATTCTTTTTGCTCTCAAGTCTAGTCTCCCTATGTGCAATTTCTTCACCATGAATATGGACCCGAGTTATGCTTATAAATGTGCTTTTGCCTCCTGCCCCTCAGGAGGAACAGGGGTTGTTTTATGCTGGGTAAAGACTTAAATTTCTAAAAAATGTCGTTGAATTCCGTCCAGCTGTTTTCGCATAATATCCGGACAAAATAGAATTACAGACATGCAGACACAACGACACACATACACAGAAAATTTTCTGAAGTCATTTTCGGCGTTCACGGTGTATGAAACGTAAAGGTATCTCAATTTTTTTTTTTTTTTTTTTTATTCTGACAAATTTATAGACAAACATCTGCTTTTGTTATTATTAGACTTTTAGGACGGAGGACGATTAATTTCAATGTAAAGTTTTTGTACACCAATTTTGTGTAACACCAAAATAAATTAGAAATATCAGTCCCAGCGTTACAAATTCGCTCAAACGGAATAAGCGATTTTTCTGAATCCAGAGGAGCAAACAGTTTTTCGACACGACAATTAGATTTTTTAAATTATATAAAGTATGAAATTTAGGTGACAATACTTCATTTTAATTCATTTCAATCATTTTAAAATGTACGTGGCACACTTTTATGATAAAAAAATGAGAAAAAAAATAATTAAAAAGTAAACAATAAAAAATAAAAAAATAAAAATAAAAATAAAAATTTTACAGATTGAAATTATTAGACCTCCATACTAAACTAAATTCTATCTTTCAGAGAATTTTTAATGGTTTTTATTATTACTATTATTATTATTATTATTATTAATTTTCCTTCAAGCTGATCACAATTTTGGGCCACTTCCATAAAAGCAATCTTATATTATTACTATTATTATTATTATTATTATTTAACTCTTTTAAGCTTAGGTTTTTTAGTTATGTAACTTTGGTTACATAACTAAGAAGCTAACTTAGTTATATAACTTTGGGATCATTTAGAAAATTCTGGAACTTTCTAGAAAACTTTGAAATTTTTCTGAAAGCCAAATTTTTTCAAAAGGTTCCACGAAGTTTCTAGATGCTTCGATGAAATTTCTAGAAGGTTCCATGATGTTCTTAGAAAGTTCTATGAATAATTCAGAAGATTCCACGAAGTTTCTAGAAGGTTTCATGAAGTTTCCAAACGTTTCTATGAATTTTTTAAAAGCTTCCATGAAATTTTTAGATGTTTCCTGAAGGTTACATGAAGTTTCTTCACTAAATTCCTTCTATTAAAAAAAAAAAAAAAAAAAAAGATGGCAGATAAACAAATAGACAAAATAGACAAACCGATTTAATATAAAAGCATTCTAAAAAATGAAAACCCTAAAAACTATATAGTACTTTGGTGTTTTATCATGATAAATTAATAATTATTTTTTAAACATTTAATAATAACAAATACTAATAAAATTAATGTAAATTTATAGTTGAAGCAATGTAAAGAAAAACATAGTCAATCACTTTTGTAATTATTTATTTGTAGATGCGTAAATACATTATGGAGCTAACTATTGAAGAAACTGATCTGAACGTTGATGGAGGAGATGGAATTTAGTGGGCAAGGGAAGAAGATGATCAAGATGGAAGACGAGGAAAGAGATGACAAATATCCAGCGTGGAAGGAGAAGCTCAAGACATATCAATAGATGTTAAATGGAAATCAATAAAAGTCACATTTCAGGTAAATATAAAAGTCAAGTCCGGGTAAAAAAAATGTCAAGTCCGGGTAAATAAATGTCAAGTCCGTGTAAATAACTCATAAATATCGGGAATTGGATGCTGATGATCTTAACGTATTTTGAAGTCTTCATTCAGGAAAATGATCAGAAAACAGCGGCATTATTTTTTCATTTTGAAGACAGTTTTCTTCAGTTTTTGAAAGAATGACAACCTAAAAAACAATAAAATATAACATTAATGTGATAATTATTTCTTTACGCTGTACGATATTGAGAAATACTAATTCAAATTTATTAAATAAGGAATAAAGAAAATGTAAATCAGTTGCACATTCTAACTACATTTTTGCCAATTATGTAAGATGTATTTTTAACGGTCTGAGAATTTTTTTTTTTTAAATGATCTTTAAAATCTTCTGTTTTCTTAAAGTCACAAATTTTTGTTAGAAGTCTTTTAACAAATTCGGATATATATATATTTATTAGCAACTTTATATATCATATAACACTGTCCCACAAACTACTAATTATTTATTACCTTGCTGCCTATTTATTACCTAATTATTTATTATCTTCCTTCCTGGTGTTTGATCATTATAATGATGAATGGTCATTATTTACAGCTGTGAATCATTGTTTAGCCAAATTATTTATTTATTACCTAATTATTTATTATCATCCTTCCTGGTGTTTGATCACTGTAATGACGAATGGTGATTATTTATAGCTGTGAATCTTTGTTTAGTCCTAAATTTTCTGTGATTAATCCTGTAATTTCATTCTAAAAAGTTGTTTTTCTTTAAGTTTTCCCAGATTACGATTTCATATATGATAATTTCATATGATAGGTAGATCATATTCATGTGATATATTTTACAGTCTTTAAACGTGATAACCCAAACTGCATCAAGACTTGGGCCTCATATTAGTTTCGTAAAATATTATACTCATTTTGTAATTAGTTTTATGAAAGCCTTTTATTTGAATTTCTACACAGTATACAGTATTGGGATTTCAAATTATACAGGAAATATATTTCGGAAAAACACTTTTGCATTTTATTACATAATAATACGAATTACTATAAATTCTTTGTAATTAAATTATAAATATCACTATATTATGCATTTTAACGCGTTCGGGGACAAAGAGGTAGATCTACACAGTGTAATATCACTTCCAAGTTCGAAACAAACTAAAACACAACGCGCAAACTAAAACGCCGTTCATTTTCTACACGAAGAGCTATTCAAACAGCTTAAGTGTATCATAAAATAGCATAAAACATTGTGTACTGTCCGAATAGTTAACTTTGTTTAAATATTAGAAGCATCTTAGTGTAACTGTGACGGAATAACCCCAGCAAGTAGAGCTCCATAGACCGCTTTGTGAGTGAACGTTTTAATATGTACTTTATAGAGTATTACAGGGACTTTTAGATTTTTAGAGTCGTTAATACTTATTATTTATCTCCAAACTTTTATGTGGTATTAATTTTAACTAATTGTTGAAGTTCTTTATTATTACTGTATTGTCAACTGGATCCACAAGTCACTCCATTTCACTTACTTTCGTCGCCGATTTTCTTTTTTTTTTTTTTTTTTTAATAATCAGTAGATAAATATTTACTATGTAGGCAAATATAAAAGGTAGATATATGTGTATTTAGATATAGATATATAGTTATATTTATACTTACGTTTTGTGTCTGAGAATGAACATTTCCAAAATAGTGAAATTGGCTCTTCGCTGCCATTCAAGCACATAGTCTTTACCTCTGCTGTCAAGAGTTTGCCATACAGAATCAGTTTCGTTGATTTTTATCAGGTAGGGAATGGCATTAGAAAGATCAATTTTTTTCTCAGTCATAAGTTTTTTCCATGTTTTATCCCTTTTATTTTTCAGTTCGTTTTTAAACCATTCAACAGCATTTTGACAAATTGTAGACGATCTTTTCATTCTCAGCATAGCCGCTTCAACTTCACTATCGTAGAATGCGCTATCAAACATGAAGCTGAAAAAATTTTGATTTTTTGAAAGAAAACCCATGACAAAATTAGAGAAAAAAGCTTAAAGTTACATATCCTAATACAAAAATCTAACAAAGATATTATTTGAGACAGACAAAACAAGCATTTTGAAACTAAATTAAATTTTCTCAGTGTTTATGCACAATACAAAGATATCGTAAATAAGTATATTATAAATAAATTATGTAATAAATAAACATAATACAAATAAGTACTTCTGTAATTTTGATTTTTTTAAAAATGATGTGAGAAATTACTATTGATCTGCATTGTTTACGTAATTACTGTCTAGATTTCAAAATACTTTAAGACGCACAAAAGAGAAATAAAACAGGACTGTAAGCATCCTTCAATATAGACCCAAATTTAGAAGAAAACTTGTACTATGAATTATGAAAATATTTGGAGATATCTTAGACACTTACCAATCAACTGCTAATTCTCTTCTCAAGATTTTCAAACTTTTTTCATACTTCTTTATATCTTGATCGAAATCGAAATCCTTACGAGAAGGAATTCTGGAAAAAACACATTTATTTACATATTTTTGCATGTATTTCTCAATTAAAACAACTAAATGTTTTGGCACAGCTTTAGTATGGACCCCCTTTTTCAAAATTTGAACTGCCCCTTTCTCAAAATTTGAAATTTGTTATCAAAGTAGCTTGGACATTTTCACAAAATGTCTTTACTTACGCAACTGAGATAGCCATATTCATCCCAAAGGGTAAAATATACTTAAAGTTGCCAAAGGGGTCCTATATTAAAGCTGTGCAGGATGGTACATACAATATAATTTGAAATAATAAATCAGTTTAAATAAAAAGCTATTAAAATATACAATACATATATGCAGTTAAACCTCGTTAAAGTGAATCTCAAGGAAAATAAATTTTTTTTTTCATGTTATCAGTAGTTCATGCTATCAGTAACTGAAAAACTGATCTTAATTTTGAGGTGGATTGTGGAAACAGTTCATGTTAAAAATAATTCACATTAGCATTTGGAATCATAATATAAATGTACATATTTCGCTAAATATATTTGTTATTTTAGATGAAGAGTTTGATTTTGCATTTATTTTGCATACAATATTGATTGTATTCATTCTCTTTATAAAACAATACTTTTTTATCTTCCATTAATGTATTAGGTGTAGTGATAAATACATTAGGCTTAGTGACACATATTGTAAAAAACAAACTGATTCACAAAAATGATATACTTACGCAAACTTCTGAAAGAAACTTTTAAAAGTCATTTTTCTCAATATAATATAGTAGAAAAGTCACAGATTAATAAATATCAGCCTTTTTAAAAGACAAAATATCAAATCTTTAGTTCTTAGCAAGCGTCAAGCAATAAGACTTTTACCAGAACAAAATTTTTTCGAAAGCATTTGTTATTCTTACAACAATGCGAGTCCATAATAGATCACTAACAATTGTTTACAACAATATATTACAACAATACAACGTGTTTTAAGTTAATCAACATTCCTTATTTTTATTGTTACAAATTTTATTTATTTATTTTATTTTATTTTATTGTATTGTATTTTTCAGCAATTTTCTGTAATTAAATGAAAAGAAAATTTTTACTTCAGAAAAAGTAGTATTAAACAATCGTAATATTTGACACATATAATTACTAGATTAAAACAAAAATGAAAATCATGCGGTACGCATCGATTACTAACATTTTCCAATTGTACGTGCTTGTTGTATCGTATTCACTGGTCTTTGCCCAACGTTATCACATAACGGACAGGCAGAAGGGCTGAAATGCATACACATAGACTAACTGAATTCAAAATCACTGTTAAAAATTGTTAGAAATTGTTAAATATGCTTAATGCAAAAGTAAATGCAGCCTTTAGATTCTAATAACAACGTTTAATGAATATGCATATTTTAGTGTAGCCCTGTAAATGTAATGATTAACCATATCGTACTTTATACAAAACATTATTTTATCACATTAACAGTAAATTTCCTATTATTTATTTATTTATTTTTGAAGTGAAAACTTCTTTAGGCGCGTTGAGCACTTTTTGGGTGAACAAAAATCATGGAACTCGCGTCATCGTCACGGAACGCTTTGAAGTGAAAACTTCTTTAGGCGCGTTGAGTACTTTTTGGGTGAACAAAAACCATGGAAATCGCGTCATCATCACCGAACACTTTCCATGAGCTATATGTATACTGTGTATATATGTACATAGATGTACCTCCGTGCGTTATTAGTATACATTATATATATATATACAAAGAGTATATCTCTCTACATATATATCCATATATGTAGCGCACGGCGCGGCATGCCTCATATACATATATATATATATATGTATAAAATGTATACTAATACGAGTAGTATACTGGCTGCTGGCATCTGTCTCTTTCTAGTTCTATACTCTATGTATGTATGTACTTTTTCCACAGTGTATACATAGTTCCCAAAGTACAAGCACGTGTTTTTATACAGACTGGAATAGTCTTCTTTTTGCTTTCAATATAAATTTTCAAATAAATAATATAAAAAAGAAAATTAATTTAGTCATATTACAACATTTTTACCTAATATAAGGCTTAGTTCATTTAATTTGGGTAGCTACAAATACTGTGCCGAATCATATAATACAGATCAGAAACACTTCTTTACAAACCAAAAATAATTCGAAAATAATAATCTAATAGCTCGACGATACAATTCACAAGTTACTTAGTTTTCACTTCTATCGGCAGTCCCCAAAGACTGCTTTTAGTTTTTTTTTTTTTTTTAAATATATATAAATATATTTAAATGTGATTTATAAAAAATGACTGTCCTAAAATGGAATGCATTGTCATGCTTTTTTTTTTTTTTTTTTTTTTTTTTTTTTTTGGGGGGGGGGGGGTGTCCCTGTACACGAAACAATTACACAGAACCTACTAATGTCATTTTAAATAGATAACATTCCATAGTGAACCTGAATAACATGTATCATTTTTGAAAAATTATGAAAATATTTTCGGACGCTAGGAACAGGCAGAAAGACAGATAGAAATATGGACAGTCGGACAGACGCATACACAAATTGAAATTATATTAACATTTAAAAAGTTTTGTAAATTGTTGAAAACGTTTAACGCAAATTAAAATGCAATTCCAGCAAATTTTTAATAATAGCCCTTACTGTAACTGTGTAAATCTAATGCTAATCAGACTATATACAATACAGAACATTGTTTTAAGACTATGAATAACATATTTCGATTTTATTAAGATCTGTGCAAAGTAAAGTTACTAAAATTTTATTTATATAAATATTTCTCATAGATCGCAATGCTTTGAAATACTTTCGGGTATCCCTGTACACAAACCAGTAGAAATATTCACTCCATTTTCAATAGGCAACATCCGATAATGAACTTGAATAACATTTATCGGTTTCAAAAAATTTCGGGAGTATTTACGGGAATAAGAGCGCAGACAGGCAGACAAACCGAAGTCATTAACACATTTCAACCTTGTTTGAAAGTATTAAAAAATTTAAGCGATTAAACATTCAGCAAGTAATAATAATGAATGCACTGCCGTTTTTGCAACACATGCGTGTATATAATATATATATTTAAAAAAAAAGTTTTTAACTAATTTTATACATGAGTTTAAAAACCATAGTTATAATCAACACTTTTCTGATATTTTTTCTGATATAATTTTATATCGAATAAAACAATTCAATCTCAAAATTTCTAAAAATCCTCAAAAAATACTATCTAATTCTCAGTTAATTATTCATTTTTCAAATCAAATATTTAATAAAATCAATATCACATCAATTATCAATGATAAATCTTGCATGTTTCCCATCAATGATTTACATATTTCTCGCACATTTAAATATCCTATTACTCTTGGTCGATTGTTATTCAATTATAATTCAGTGTCAAAGTCTAACTTTTATGCTGATGTATCCTGTAGTTGTGATGATCCTTCCTATGCAAAATATGTAGACAAGGACCAGCATGGACATATTATTACTGGAGATCTTGAATTTGTTAATAACAGCAATTTAAACCAGTATGTTGTGGCCACCACAAGACTTTCTTCTATATTTTCCTATACAAATTCCCTCAGTAACAATATTGAAAAAAAAAAAAAAATCCGTTTTTTTTTTTTTTTTTTTTTTTTTTTGTTAAAAGTAAAAAAAAATCGATAGCTTTGTTTTAAATTATCAGATATTTATAGTTCAACCATTCGTTTTAAAGGTATTGACGAGAGCTTTCGAAAGATACCCATCTTGGAAATTTACCCCACCCCGTGTGTGTGTGTGTGGGGGGGGGGGGGAAGCGATGCCCCCAAATGCACAATTTTTTTTCCTAATTAACTACTACTATTAATAATAATTCGTATTAATTTTACAATCACAGGTTAAGAATAACTCTCATTATGTACATTTATACGAAATTTTGTCCTATACTGCCATGTTAAAAATTTAGAAAAAATACGATCACAGCGCCTCCTAATGTGTGATTGATCCCCAACTCTAATCAGCACCAGTTTATGGCAGGGGCCAACTAAATACCAAGTTTGGGTAAATTTTGTTAATTTTTTTTTTTTTTTTTTTTTTTTTTTAATGACGATTTTTTTTCTAAGTTTTTTTTCGTAAAAAGTAAGAAAAAAAAAAAAAAAAATCGATAACTTTGTTTTAAATTATCACAGATTTATAGTTCAACCATTCGTTTTAAAGGTATTGACGAGACCTTTCGAAAGATACCCATCTTGAAAATTTACTCCCCTCCAGGGGGGACTTCCCCCCAGGGGGGGAAGTCACACATACAAAAAAATTTTCCCAGTTGACTATCTCTATTATAAATAATTCTTGTAAATTTCATAATGATTATTAAAAAATAATTCTCTTTATGCACATGTATACAAATTTTTGTCCTATATCACCATGTTAAAAATTTAGAAAAAATGGGATGGCAACGCAACCTGTAAGACAATTTTTACCAAAAGTTGATATGCACTAATTTATGTCAAGGTGCAACTACATACCAATTTGTATGAAATTCTGTGCAGTAGTTCCTGAGATACAGTTGCCACAAAATTTTGTCACACACAGACAGACAGACAGACAGACATTTTCTAAAAATGGTCAAAACGTGTTCTACAGCTCTCAAAACGTGTAAATTCATCAAAAACCAGAGGTCGAAAATTTTTACGAATCCAATACTTTCTTCTATTGAATATAGAAGAAAGTAAAAAACTTATGTATTATGGCACAAAATTTAGACTTCCATCAAAAACTAATATTCCACAGATTTTACAGCAATTAACTTTTGATATTGATTTGTTTATCTATAAAATATCTATTTCATATAATAAACCTATTGAATATTTTAGTCAATGGATATTTTTAGTGATTTCGAAAATTAAAACGGAATTAATTAAATTTAAAACACATTTAACTTATTACAGTAAATCCAATCTATTTAATTAAATCTATTAATATACTCAAACAAAACTATGTTATTACTTATGCTGATAAATCTCCGAATAATTATGCCATAATATGTAAACAATATTGTCTTTCTCTTCTTGGTAAAACCATATCTTCGAGTTCGAACATTCATCCCACCTGTAATTACAGTAAAATTAATAATAGAAAAATTCATAGCTTTTATAAATTATTAAAGCTTCCATTTAATAATTTCAACTATCCATATATTGTTCTTATTCCTAAATTTCATAAAAATCCTATTAAATTTAGAACTGTCACTATTGGTTGTAATACATATAACAATAATGCTAATAAAATCCTCCTGGACATTCTTAAACAAATTTATAAGTTAATTATTAAATCCAACAATTTCTACTGTCTTAAAAAAGCTATAAACTCAAAGAAATAGTACAAACTCTGAACAATGTTACTGAAATTATTACTTATGATTTTGCTGACTTGTTTAATAATATTAATTTAACCGATCTTCATCAGATCATTTGCAACCCTTATGTGCGTTTTAAAAGTGAACTTTCTCTTCCTAAATACATTTGTGCAGTTTCCTTTAAAACCCTTTTAAATTTTATTATTCACAATAATTATATTCTACATAACAACACTATTTATATCCAAAAGATCGGTATCCCACAAGGGGGATGTAGCTCGAGTTTGTTAGCTGACTTATATCTATACCATTATGAACAAAGTTTCTATAATGATAATGTCATTATTTATAGATACATTGACGATATTATAATTTTTTATGTTAATAATTCTACTCCATCTTCATTAAAATTTCAATATCCCTCTCACCTTACTTTAACACATAATTTTATTAACATAATTGCATTAGTTTTTTAGATTTAAAACTTAAATTTAATGGTGGTAAAATATCTACTGATCTATATGATAAACGAAAAGATTTTTGTTTTAAAGTAAATTTATTTACACGCGGCTTTAAAGTCATTTAAAGCCGCGTTAATTTCTGAATTTTTGGATACAATACCATCCATTGAAATACATAAACAACTAGACAACAGGAAAATGAGTCCTGGTGAAACTGCTACGCAATATTTTCTCGCGATGCGCGAAATTGCTAACCGCGGTAACGCTATTATTGACGATTCTTCAGTAATTCAGTACACCATTCAAGGTATACAGGGCAACCCCTCTGAAAAAATTCTTCTTTGTGGAGCAAAATCTTTTTCAGAATTTAAAGAAAAATTGCGTGTTTATGAAACTGCTCTTAATACAATAAACTTAAATCAATGAAATTCAGTTAATTATAAACAAACATATGACAGTCGAAAACGCAGTACTGGTCACACACAACCAGCTTTCACTCGCGAATCCAAACTTAATATTGGTCCGGCATCTCAAAATAAATTACGTTGTTTCAATTGTAACGATATCGGTCACTTATCTAAATTTTGTCCTAACCGTTCTCGTGGCCCTAGGTGCCTTGCGTGTAGTCTTTTTGGACACAAGTCTACCGATTGCCGCCGAACCGCTGCGAATGAAGGACCGCCTTCCAGAGATAGAGTTAACACTGTACATAAATCGCATGCTTCTCATATGTGTAAACAAGTTATAATTAGTGGTAGTGAATTAACTGGTTTGGTTGATACTGGTAGTCAGTTAACCCTTTTGAAACATTCTGCATGGATAAAAATAGGTTCCCCACCGTTGTCAAAAATTAATAAATCCTTAACTGGTTTTGGCTTTGCGCGTATACATGTCATCGGTACTTTTAATTCTTTTATTACTATAGACGATCAAGAGTTTTCAGCAACTATTTCAGTTGTACCCGACGTGTCCACATTTTATGACCTTATAATTGGACGTGACGTCATCCAACAAGCCAACATTAGCATTTCACCCACCGGTGTTACTTTTTCTAGTTTTTCACAACAAAATGAGTGTACCGCAGATCCAAATTTTATCATGACGATCACTGACGATAATCCCAAATTTGATATTGGTCCTAATGTTTCACGACATATGCGTAACGACATTAACAAACTGTTGTCGGCTTATAAACCTAATAAAATCAAAACTGCGAACATTGAACTTAACATCACTTTAACTGACGATACACCTATTTTCCACACACCCCGCCGTCTATCCTTTACCGAACGAGACATTGTAGACGCACAAGTCTCTGGATGGCTTAAAAATGGTGTTATCGAACCTGTGTCCTCCCCATATGCCAGCCAAGTTGTAGTTGTTCGAAAAAAAGATGGTAAACATAGATTTTGCATCGATTACAGGAAACTCAATCGTAAGTTAGTTAAAGATCACTACCCCCTCCCCCTAATTGATGATATTTTGGATCGACTTCAACATGCCAAAATTTTTAGTACGATAGACCTACGTAATGGATTTTTTCATGTACTCGTAAACGAACAGAGCCGCCCTTTCACTAGTTTTGTAACCCATAACGGTCAATTCCAATTTCGCTACAGGCCTTTCGGACTTAGCTCCTGCTCTTCAGTGTTCATGAAATATATAAACGCCGTTTTTAGAGACCTTATTGCTGCCGGCATAGTACTCCCTTATATGGATGATCTTGTAATTCCCGCGAGTAACGAACTTGAGGCGCGTAGAACGTCTAAAAACTGTTCTTCAAACAGCTAGCGAGTACGGACTCGACATAAATTTTAACAAATGCCAATTTTTACATACCAAAATAGATTTCCTCGGTCACATAATAGAAAATGGTAAACTTTTGCCATTCCCTTCCAAAACTAAAGCTGTTTTAAATTACCCAGATCTGAAAAATGTTAAAGACGTACGTAGATTTCTTGGCCTTACAGGATATTTTAGGAAATTTATCCCTCATTTTTCTACCATTGCAAAACCCTTAAGTGATCTTCTGCGTAAGGACACCCCTTTTCAATTTCAAAATGAACAAAGAGCCGCATTTCAAAAGTTAAAATATTTACTTTCCCAAGAACCAGTTCTCAATATTTTTAATCAAAATTCCCCTATTGAGGTACATACAGACGCGTCTATAGATGGATTGGGGGCAGTCCTGTTGCAGAAAAACATCATTGATAATAAATTCTATCCAGTCTTTTATTTTTCGAAGAAAACATCGGATAACGAAAGAAAATATACTAGTTTTGAACTTGAAGTTCTGGCTGTGGTAGAAGCCCTCAAAAAGTTTAGAATCTACCTGCTCGGTACAAATTTCAAAATTATCACAGACTGTGACGCGTTCGTCAAGGCACTTAATAAAAAGGAAATAAATTCCCGCATTGCACGATGGGCTCTGTACCTTCAAGAATTCCAATACACAATTGAGCATCGAACAGGTTCCCGCATGGCGCATGTGGACGCTCTAAGTCGAGCTCCACAATGTTTCATCATTCAAGATAGCCTTCATGTAAAACTTTTGAAAGCTCAGCAAGCTGATGAAGAAGTTCAGGCATTAAAAACGATTTTGCAGTCCACACCCCATGATAATTACATTATAAAAAACAACCTTCTCTATAAAACAGTGAACGGTGTCGATTTACTCGTCGTCCCTACACACTTGCAGAGTAGCATAATTAAAGAAGCACACGAGCGTGGACATTTTGCAGCACTCCGTACCCAAGAATTAATCAATAAAGATTTTTATATCCCTCACCTCAAAGACAAAATCGAAAGTTGCATCAAAAATTGTATAAAGTGCATACTCTATAATAGAAAACGAGGTAAACAAGATGGTTCCTCCACCCAATTGATAAAGACGATGCACCCCTGCACACATACCATGTTGATCACCTTGGTTCCCTACCTTCTACATCAAAACATATTATGGTTGTTGTAGATGCGTTTTCCAAGTTTACCTGGCTGTACCCCACAAAATCTACAGACGCCGCAGAAGTTATCAGCCGACTAGAAAGCCAACGATCAATCTTCGGAAATCCCGCCAGAATTATCACAGATCGAGGTCCAGCATTTACTTCCACTGCATTTGAAAACTATTGCCACGACCAAAATATAACTCACATACCAATTGCAGCAGGTTTAACAAGATCGAATGGTCAAGTTGAAAATAAAAATTCTACCTACTATCATCGCAGTATTGTCCAAACTATCATCCGACAACCCCGAAAAGTGGTTTTCCCATGTGCCTGCTCTCCAACAAATCCTCAAATCGACATTTCAAAGAAGCATAAAGACGACACCATTTGAATTATTTTTTGGTGCCAAGATGAAAAATAAAGACGACATCAAGATCCTGGAGCTTCTCAACGACGAATCTACTCACACATTCCAGAGGCAACGAGAAGAGAGACGTATCGACGCCAAAAAACAGATTCGAATAGTGCAAGAAGAAAATCGCAGACAGTATAACTTTCGAAGACGACCAGCTGCTAAATTCCAAATCAACGATTTAGTCGCAGTTAAACGCACCCAGTTCGGGCCAGGCCTAAAACTAAAACAGAAATTTTTAGGTCTATATAAGATAACAAAACTTAAACCAAACGACACATATGACGTCGTCAAGTGTGATTTCGTAGAAGGCCCATTGAAGACCAGCACATGCGCTGAATTCCTAAAACCTTGGACCGACACTTTTGAAACACTTACTTGACATATTTCTTCAGGACTTTTTATTTTTTTTAAACTTAATTGACATAGTTCTTCAAGACTTTCTATTTTTTTTTTTTTTAAGAACACTTCCTTGGACATTTTCGTGTGCACAATTCAACTTTTTCTTTAATCATACGTTGAACTTGAACTTGCCAAAATAAGAACTCTCATTTTAACGAACTATTTTTTTTTTCATGAACATTTATACAATATCTGATATATTATTATTATTATTATTATTTTTGGTGAAAACTATCTACCTATTTTTTTTTCTACTTGTATGTTACTAACATCTTATCTTATTTTATTTTAGTATTTTGATGATTCAGATTTAGAGTGTAATATTTACACAATTTTCCATTTGGTAATGTATACATTTTTTTTTTTTTTTTTTTTTTTTTTTTTTTTTTTGTTAATGCAGCTATATTATTACTGTATCTATAATTCTATTATGTAGTGTTGTATATTGTTTATTTTTTTTATTTCTTTTGTTTTTGTATAATATAATTTTTTTTTCTTGTTGTTTAATAACCTTCAGGCGAGGCTGCCTGCTTGGTCATGATGGCCGATATGGGAAATTGTATTTCTCGGTTATCATATCCGTTGTGTGATGTCACTGTGTACGTACCTATCACGTGTTACCACGTCACTGTTTTGTATCGTCCTTTCACTGTATGCGCACGCATCGGACGCGCGCCAGTTTAGTTATTGAGTTGACGTTGGGCGGTTGTGAGAAACACAGATTCAAGGTCAAGAGCAGATGTTTCTTCAATTATCAAGTGTGGGAAATCAAGGTCAATGGCCTCATTCACTGGATGGAGGAAAATTAGAAACAGATAGATAAACAATCAGTGTTAAAGTCATTTCATTTTGTTTTGCTGACAGAAAAGTAAAAAAATTTTTATTTTTATTTTTGTTATGACATTCACGGAAGAAAAGTAAGTGAGCAAATGATTTATTTATTTTAAAATAAAGAGGAACTTTAATCAAAAAAAAAAAAAAAAAAAAAAGTAATAATAATAATAAAAATACAATAAGTATTTTTTAATGTGTGTTAATTACTATATTAAAAATAAGTATTTTTGCAGTTCTCCCATATTTAATAAGGAATTTTTATTATATTTAAAGAGTATATAAATTATTTTTGATTGTTCATTTTCTGCATAAGTATTTCAAATTTTTTTTGATATTTTCAAAGTTAAAGTGTATTATTTTCTGAAGTTTTATTTTTATTTGAAATTTGCATATTATTATGTTTAAGAGTTATCTAAATTAGTGGTGGTTTTTAATGTCTGCATAATTATTTTTAAAAATTGATATTTTCTCAAAGTTGTTATTTTTTGAATTTTTATTTGAAATTTGAATATTATTATATTTAAGGGTTATCTAAATTAGTTTTAGTTTTTAATGTTCTGCATAATTAATTTAAAAATTGTATTTTCACAAAGTTGTATTATTTTCTAAATTTTTATTTTTATTTGAAACTTGAATATATTTCATAAAGGTTGAATTTCTTTGAAAAAAGAAAAAAAAAATTGAATTTTCTAAATTTGAAGTTAAAAAATAGAAGTTAAGATGGCCAAGGACCCACCCGAAGATCCAGTGGTCCCTGAGAATACAGGTGGAGATAATTTAGGTGCCATTTCAGAGACGGAGCAGGGTAATTTAAGTGAATTAAATAACTCTTCCTCTTCTACAAACACACCGGTAAAAGAGGAAAATGTGATTATTGAATTTTGCCCTGAAAATGGAATGTTATGGACGGCGTGGTTACCGTATTTTGACGCGTGGTGTCAGGAGAATAAAAAAGACGCAATTTGGAAGGTTAGGAACATACAAAGGTTTTTAAAGGGGAGAGCCCTAACAGTTTATGTTAATAATAGCTTAAATATGATGCACTGGGAAGAAGTAGTAGAAATTTTTAATGAGCAATTTACTACACCTGGAGAGACCTCTTTAAATGATTTTTCAAGTACTGTATTCAAACAGGGTGGCAATGTTATAGATTACTATCACAAAAAACTTCAAGTGGGACGAGCTTTAGGTCTAGAACCTAAATTCTTGTTGGACGGGCTAACAGACGGATTGCCTTTAACGTTAAAACAACTTGTGGCGGTTAATTCCCCGAAAAGCATAAATGAATGGAGGGATTTGGTTCATCGCTTAGATAAATTGCAACTATCGGAAAAATCAGCTGAACCCCTCCCACCTAAGTCGGATCAGTATCCAAAATATAACTACTCTCAAGTCTTCAATAGGGCCCCTGTGCAATACAATCCCCGTCCACAACCTTGGAGTTATCGATTTCCTAATGTACATAGACCCCATATGGGATACTCTAATCAAAATCAACCCACTAGGACTCATGATAACCGACCCAATTTACAAGGGCCTAGACCCCAGCAGTCAAACGCAAATGCACGACTACATTTTCAAGGACCTTTACCTCCTTTTCCATGTAAATATTGTACTAAAATTAACACGTTTTTTTCCTAACGCGTTTCATTGGCATAGAGAATGCCCTTTCAAGAAGGAACAACTGACTCATACCACAGAAGAGTCCACAGTAGGAAACAGTACGACAGAAGGTGTAAATAACACATAGTGACAGTTTGCCGCGACCGGTCGCATAATTCAAGATAAGGGTACCCAAAGAAAGAATCAGCAAACAAGTCAAAGTGTTAAAAACCCAAACTCGTACTCTAATCCTATTCCTTTAATTTTCGACACAGGCAGCAGTTTAAGTATTCTTCCTCAACAATTTTGTTCAGAAATATCGACTTCCCAAAAAAAAATATCTCGCCAATAAATGTTGTACAAACACAAGGGATGTTGAAGATTACCAAAAAATGTTCCCTGTTATTACAAATAGGTAATATTACAAAAAATATTGATATGTTTATTTTGAATAATAACTTACCGTATGCTCTCCTTAGCTTAGATCATTGTGGACTATTTGAATTAACTTTTGATTGTGCTAAAAAATGTGTAACACAAAATAACAATATTTTACCATTGTTAAAAAATATACCAAGTTGCTCTCAAACCTTACATTTACTTCCTGAAAGTGAGAATACAATTAGAAATGAAAATGTTAATGTTCAATCAAATAATAGGGTAGAGAAGATAGAGTACACTTCTGCCACTGAGGAAAACCACGTAACTCCTCAGTCTGCTAGAGAAGGAAAACTTCCAACTTTATTATCAAAATATGTCAAATTTTTTGCCAAATCAAAATATGACGTTGGAAGAATTCGTATGGAGCCCCAGAGAATTTATTTAACTTCTGACTTACCTATTTCACTCAGAGCCTATAGAACTTCCCCTAAGGAAGAAGAAGAAATTAAAACCCAAATTCAAAATTTATTACAGGCAGGTATAATAAAAGAAAGTTGTTCCCCTTATTCGGCACCTGTAACCCTGGTGTATAAGAAGGAAGAAAGAAAAAAGAGTCGTTTATGTATTGACTTCCGTAAACTTAATTCGATAACAAAAACCGATGCTGAACCACTTCCCCGAATAGATACTTTATTAGATAAATTAGCTAAAGCAAAATTCTTTTCCACCCTCGACTTGGCAAGTGGATATTGGCACATTCCTATCCACCCAAGAGATACGGAAAAATTAGCCTTTGCTACAACTTTTGGATTATATGAATGGAAATACCTGCCCTTTGGCCTCAAGAATGCCCCCGCTATCTTCAATCGAACAATTAGAAGAATCTTAAATAAATACAAAATAGATTTTGCATGTAATTATTTTGATGATATTATTGTATTTTCACAGTCAGAAGAAGAACATTTCAAGCACTTAGAGCAACTTTTTGAAATCTGTGTTAAAGAAAACTTAAAATTAAAATTATCAAAATGTAATTTTGTCAAAACAAAAATTAATTTTCTAGGATATGAAATTACTAATGGACTTATTATACCTGATAATCCCAATATTGAGGTCATAAAAAATTTGAAACCGCCAAAAAATGTCAAGGAATTACAGAGAGTTTTGGGATCCGTAAATGTTTATGCTAGATTTATTCCACAATATGCAAAAACTAGAGCTCCATTAAATAATTTGCTAAAGAAAAATGTCCCCTATGTTTGGGACCAAAAATGCGAAAATTCCTTCCAAAAATTAAAAAATGCTCTAATAAGTAAACCCATTTTAAGACTCTATGATCCCAAAAGTCCCTGTCATTTATTTGTTGATGCCTCGAGTCATGGTGTGGGATGTGTTGTTAAGCAGGCAGATGAGAATGGCAATTTACATCCAGTAGCATATCATTCTAGAAACTTACGTAATCATGAAAAAAATTATGCCATTACTGAATTAGAATGTTTAGCAATTATTGATGCTTTAGATAAATTTTATCATTATTTACACGGTCAAAAATTTGTCATACATACAGATCATGCAGCTCTCACTTGGCTAAAAAATGTTAAAAATTTAAGAGGAAGATTATTCCGCTGGTCCCTTAAACTTAGTATGTTTGATTACCAAATTCAATATCAAAAAGGTTCAACTAATATTGAAGCTGATATGTTATCCCGATTGCCTGTTTTGGAAAATGTGTCACACCATGTACACCTCCTTGACTTAAATGAAATCAAAGACAATCAGAAAAATGAAAATATAATTATTAATGGTAAGAAAATTATTGAAATTGATGATGTAAGTGTAATTAAAAAGAAAGGTTTGTATAAGATAATAGTCCCTATGTCATTAAGATTATCCCTACTAGAGAAAACCCACACTCAATTTGGACATCCTGGAATTTATAAAATGGTAAATTTAATTACACCCCAGTATTATTGGCCTAATATTAATAAAGATATTGAAAGTTTTGTGAAACATTGTCATATTTGTCAATTAAACAAAAAATGTAAACAAAAAAGATTTGGCTTGTTACAACAAGTACCACCAACAGATAAACCTTTTGAATGTTTGTCTTTGGACACTGTTGGTGGACTTAATTATTATAATTATACAAAAGAGTATTTGCATTTGGTTGTGGACCATGCAACCCGTTATGTGTGGGGATTTCCATCAAAAAGCGTTACCACTGAAACTTATACAAACTTTTTAAAACAAATATTTCAAATTCAAGTGCCTAAAAAATTGTTAACGGACAGAAATGCAGCATTCACTTCATCCCGTTTTAAAAAATTTCTTCGAAGTTATTATGTTAAACACCTATTAACAAGTAGCCATCATCCCGAGTGCAACGGGAAAGTCGAGCGGCTCAATCAGACTATTGTTACGCGTTTAAAGTGTAAAGTTAATTCTTCTTCAAACAAAATTCCCTGGACTAAATTACTTGAAGAAGTTTTAAATCAGTATAACTCAACACCTCATTCAGTAACTCAGTTTCCACCTAAATATTTATTATTAGGAGAATTACCATATGACCCCTTATTGGCAAATAATAATTACTACCCTTCAGTTGATGAAGCTAGAAAAATAGCAAAAGAAAAAACAATACAATATCATAATAAAAACAAAGTCAGATACGATGCTAGATTTCTCCCTGTGGAATTTAAAGTTGGAGATGAAGTGATTTATGAGGAATTTCAATATCCAAACACGCGTAAATTGAGTTCACCTTATTCAGGCCCATATAAAATCTTAAGACAATTATCTAACGTTAATTTTGAGATAGACAAACCCAGCCTTCATTTTAAGAGAAATTCAGAAATTGTCCATTCATCTAAGTTAAGATACTATAATAACCCTAAAAATTTCAAATTAAGTCATGAATAAATTAGTTAGATATCAGCTTCCAGTCCCAAGTTTTTTTTATTTTTGCTTTCCTATTTCCCCACACGCGTTGGATGAGGATCCTAGCTGAGTTAAGGAAATCGGAGGGATGTTGGGAGACATATCTTCCTTTCTTTGACTCAGTGGCACTAGCGTGCCCTTAACTTTTCTTTTTTACAAATATATCTTTTTGGTTTATTTAATTTTTTTTTCTTAAATAGCATGTAGATGGTTTCGTGAAATGAGGATCCTCCGCTCCTAAGCCCCCTTTCTATAAGCAGTCTGTTTTCTCATGGTCTCCTGATCTTCACCATTGTGATGGTTCGGAGAACACGGGAAAACTGATTTGTTTTCCCTCTCTGTAGAAGCTAGCCAGTTTCCACCTTTATCCCAATCTACTTTTTTGGAAAGGCTTGACATTCTCAGAGTTTCAAGGTTAATGTACCCACCATATAATTTTTTTTAGATTGCCAAACTTGAAGTTTATAGCAGTCTGTAATATTTTGAAAACAAATAATTACTCACAGAAAGTAATTAACTTGGGTTTATGTGTAAATACTTTGTAAAAATTTTTTTTTTGCCTTTATTAATATTATTATTGTTTGTATCTTTAGTAAGTATTTTTATATAATTGTTTGAAAATGTGTTTTGCATTAAATAGGAAAAAGTGTCAGGAAAATAATCTGAAATGATACAAATGTATTTATAGTGTCATTTTTTCAAATATATGTACAGTAGAGAAAACTGCAAGTTCCGTATATTTCTTTTAAAAAATAGATTCCTTGCAAATGTGTAATATCTTGTTCAACGTCATTATATTTTTATGTAATGTTAAAGACTATGTGCAAAACCCAAAGGACTTCTGCGCCAAAGAAATGAACTATTTTTCTTACTGAGCAATTAAAAAACATATTTACAGGACCTTGTTATCATAGTTCATTACAAATGAACAAAAAACAGTTATAAGACTATAAGCTTTACCAACTAGTTGGGAACAAGAAATTTCTGCTTTAAGATAATATTGTATAAGAGTGCTACATTATGTTTTATTTTATATTTTTATATTACTCCTAGGACACTATTGTATGTATAGGGTTAAGCACGTGGAACGTGCAGTTCTACAAAAAAAAAAAAAAAAAAAAAAAAAAAAAAAAAAATCAATAAACGGGACTAAATTAATAATTAAAGGGAAAATATACGCACTTCTCCTTCTACATAATAAGACAGACCATCTTTTCCTGGACTATCTGCCACCTCGGAATGAGTTCCCATGGACTTGCAGGCAAGCCCAGGGGAACGTTGTCTTGGAGGGGGGGGATATGAAAGGATAAAGAGAGGTAAGTTTTTAAATTATTATTTTATTATTTTAAATTAATAGTGAGCAATAATTTAAAGAAAATCCCATTAGAAAGTCTTAACTTAAAATTAATTCTAAAATTTCCCCTGTAAAGTAAGTTTTAGTACAAGGCGCAAGCATAACGCAAAAATCATAAAAGAGAACCAATTTTAAGAGAAGAAAGTGATGAATAAGTGCAACCTGCAGCTTTTTGTGGTTAGGAGCTGCATAGTAATTAATCCGAGAAATCTGGACCTCAGCTAAGCTGTCAATCATTAAGTTAATATCCAATAAGCATAGGAAGGAGTGGTGTGAGTTTCCGCCAAAAATGCCAGTATTTAAGGGAAAGCACGCATAGGGGATTTCTCTCTTCTGGTGTGCTCTTGCTTAGTAAACTTACGTCAAATAACGGCCCGAGAGGGGTCACGTGATCGCATTCGGCTGCACTGCACTGCATCCATTTGCTCAACTCACAATCATGGACTGTACCTTATATGTTCCAGATGGATTAATAAATATCTGTTGTTTCATCCGGAGTATTTACTGAGTGCCAGCCTCTTTCCGTCATAGCTATTAGGTGATTCAAGTAAGGGAATTCGTCACATATATATATATATTGGTTGCACCGTATACTGTAAGAATTCTATCTACATTTAGACCGAAATTTTACTCGCCACAGTAAAATTTCTACTCGCCAATGGCGAGCTAGCCAGTGGAAATTTCGCGCCCTGGTGTAAGCATCCCCTAAGAAGCGATTTTGCGAAATTCGCCCCCTAAGGGGGAGTAGGGGGCAAAATAGGATTTCACAAAAACCTTCATATCTCAAAGAAAAAAACAGATATCCGTAAAATTTTTGCTTTAAAATATAGCTAACACAAATATCTAAAAATAAATTTCTGGAATTTTAGAAATTCGGACCCCAAGGGGGAAAGGGGGCAAAACGTGATTTCACATGCACAAAACGTGGTTCCACATACTCCTATATATCTCAAACAAAGCAAAATAATAACAACAACAAAAAAAAAAAAAAAAAAAAAAAAAAAAACGGATATACGTGAAATTTTTGTTCTAATATATAGCTAATACAAATACCTAAAAACCAATTTCTGGAATTTTGGAAATTCAGACCCCAAGGGGGGATGGGGGAAATGAGCAAAACGTGATTTGAAATAATCCTTTATATCGCAAAAAGAATATATATATATATATATATATATATGTGAGATTTTTGCTCTAAAATGTAGCTCCCACAAATACATAAAAACTAATTCTTTAATCTTAGAAATTCCTCCCAGGTGGGGCGGGAAAAGGGGACTATGGGGCAAAAAAATAGAAATACAGTTAAACCGTTCAAAATTAGTGCAGATAGGTTTTAGAGGCCTGCAAGCACAATGAAGGTATTTTTGAAAGTGTAAAGTTAATAGGTCTGTCAGAAAGGGGGGGGGGGTGGAGGGGCAAAAAAATAAAAATAGAGTTAGATGGCTCAAAATTGGTACATGGAGGTTTTTGATACCTACAAATCAATTGCGAATATTTTCGAATTTGTAAAATTATCAGGATAGACGGGAAGGAGAGGAAGGGTGAAGGTGCAAAAATATATAAATAAGAGTGCTGAAAATGAGTGTTGTTAGGTTTTGAGGCCCGATAAATCGATTGCGGATATTTTCGAAAGTACAGAATTATTACGAGGGGCGGGAAGGGAGGCGGGCGCCTGGATAAAAATAAAGAAATTCAGATAGAATGTTGGAAATCAGTGTTGTTAGATTTAAAAGCCCGAGAGAACGATTGCGAGTATTTTTTAAAGTCTAAAATAATTAGGAGGGGCGGGAACAGCAGGTGAAGGAACATGCGCGCCGTGCCTGCCTGTATACGCTTCTGCAAAAAGTGGGGGCTCGAACCGATTATTCCACCGATGGGAGAAGATTTTTTTTTTGTTGTTATTTTATATTTAGGTTTTTCTCCGACGATAATATAGTGACTCATTAAGAGTGTCGAACATAAATGCGTGCGCGCAGTGCACAATGGCCTAGGAATATTTTTTCCCAATCAGATTTTTTTTTTTTTTTTTCGCATGATAAAAATTAATACAATTTTGAGAATTCATTAACTAAAGTGATTCATTTAAAAATAGTTACCAGCGAAGCGGGCATAGCCTTCTAGTTCATTTATAAAACCGTTATTACTTAATGTTCGGAAAGTCGGGTGGAGTCACTCCAAATTTTTTTATTTACTTTTTTTAAGTATGCCTATTTTTCAGATATTCAAAAGTAAGATTAAAAAAAAAAAATCCTCAAAAACTTCAAACTTTTCAGAAGGTTTATATTTACTTTTGTCTGAAATAGATTTAAAATCCTATGAACTTTTTTTCTTTTCTTTTTTTTTTTTTTTTTTTTTTTTTTGTAAAATAAGTCAATCAAAGTGCAATTGTTTTTTACGATCTAAAAAAGAAGATAAGATTTATTATATATATATAAAGTTACCTCCTCCAAAGCTGTGACTTTCTTCTCTCTCGTGTATAAAGACAGAAAAAAAACAAGGAGAGAGAAATTGAATCAGCGGAGTTAAAAAACTTTCAAAATCATATTTTGAGCTAAGTAACGAAAAAACATTTTTTGAGCTTTTTTCTTAGCTATTAAAAACTTTTGAAAAGTGTTGTGAAAGAGGAAATAATGTTATCTTTGTTTACTTTATTTTGGTAAGGGGGGGAAAAAAATCTTGTTAAATATATATATATATTTATATATATATGTAAGTATAATATTATAATTATATAAATACAAAAGTAAAATAAAAAATTAATTTTGAAATAAAGTAATTAAATTTTAAAAACTTATACTTATAATAATTTGTGAAATGATAGTTTTTATTTATATTAAAACTTAATAATCCAAGAATATAATAATTGATACATAAGGGTAGCATAGACGTGAAAGCATTGCGCTATTTTTATACCACTACTTTTGAAAAATGATTTTTATCCTGTTTAATCGCAAAAATATACTATAAAAATACGATAAAGATTTCTATATAGAAATACTGGAAAAGGAGGATCTATTTTATCCCTTCACCGTTAAAATTATACCTTCACTATTTTATCCTTTCACTTCCCGAGAGAAAGGGTTCCAAATTGGCCGCAGCTAATATTTTGGTGCCATGTTTTACCATTTTAATTGTGCCAATTTAGTAGCAAGCACTGTTAAAATAGCGAAAAACAGCACCAAAATATTGGATACAGCTAAACTAGAACATTTTTTCTGGAGAAACATGCCATTTTACTTTTAAAAGTATAGAGAAAAGTGTACAATAAAGTTTAAAGTTTTTCATTTATTTTTTTAAGGAAATTTTTAAAAACATTTTTTTTCCTTACACTATTTGATATGATTGGTAGATGAAATCCTTTTTTGAAGAAAACTAACATTTTACGTAAAAAGATAATTCTTGTGTATATCAATGTTAATTACCTACTAAACGGAAAAAGAAAAAAAAAATCAGGATCGTTTTTGGAATACTGTGGATAACGAGCCTAATTTTTACCAATAATATTTTGGGAATACATGCATAAGTATTAAAAAAATATATCAGTAAAAGTAAGACTAATTTTTTAAAATCAGGAACGCTTCGCGAATAAAATTTCTTATTAGCAAGAACGTATTTATAGTTGATAAAGTCTAAAATATCTGCGATACATCGGAGTGAGATTATCAAAAGTTTTACATTATGTTAATGACCTATTTTAGTTAATATGCAATAACAGCAAGATTTCATATTTTGTTGACCACTTGGAATAAAGAGGTCAATATGATTTCAGTGAGATGCGCTACTCGCATTTAACTGTTTTAATTACTTTTAAATTACTTAAAGCTTCTCGGCTAGGAATGAAATTAATATAAGAATACTACCTTTTACTAGCATTTTTGGATAGAAGCCTGATACTTATTGATTTACACAATCTCTAGTTGGCATCGACTTTAGATTTTCCTTCGCTTAAATATTATCAGCTCAGAATCAATCGCTAAACATCAAAACCCACTTCAATCTATCAGTTTATCATAACTTCGTCGACCATGAAATATTCGAACAAGTTTAGTAGAGTACCTTTCCAGCAAAACTATTTCTCTACCAAGCTACATACCAATTTTTGATATTTTTGCTTACCTTTCCAAAACTGAAACTAAATTCTTTGCTTCAATCATAAAATTTGTGAGGTTGAGACTACAGAACGTCTCCACAGTTGTTTGAATTAAGCTGGATCCAGCAAAGTAGAAAGTGGGGACGGTTAAAATCGCTTCGTCGCCAGTATAACTCGGCGAAAGTTGAGGTCGAGTTAGTTTTGTCTCGGCAGGGTGCTGCAATGAAAGAATTAGATTCTGAGTGTTAGATAAATTAGAAGTGATTTTAAAAGGATGGATTGAAATGAAGAGAAAGGAGGGTGTAGGAAGAAATATAAAATGGAGATGGTTTTAGTAGATACGGTGGATGTCGGAGCATATTATAGTGTGGATGTTGGAGTATTATAGTGAATTGTGGAAAGTCTTATTTTGGCGAGTATTGAGTGGTGGAGATTTAGAGGAGTGAGGAAGAAGTCGTGATGAGTGTTAGTCCGAGTATTTGCTAGCGCTCGTGAAAGTGAATTTCGATCTGTAGGGGATCCTCTGATCGAAAGTGGAGTCGCAGAAGTGGAGTATACGAGTGCAATCGTCTATATACCTTCAATTGTTTGCTGGGGTGAGATATTTAAGATTATCTAATTTAATTGTTGATACATATATTTTGATTGAGTAATACGCTGACTGAACTAGTTTGATTGCCAGGCCACCCCCCCCCCCCCATTAATCTGCTCAAATAAACTCTTAGTTATTGTTAATCCAAGTCTTGTGTTCTCTTATTTATTCATTTAGTGATATAATTAAGTAATTAATATGGAGTTTGCATCAACGCAAACTTCACAAATTTACCCCGCACATTAATTCTTTGTGAAACTGCAAAATTTTTATGAATTTCGTAAGTTGCCTTTCAAACTATATACTTTAACCATTTCGACGAAATGCATGGACACTTTCTTTCAAGAGTCAACAAGAGCGCTGTTTCTAATATGAAAATCTGCCAAAAATGGATGGTCTTCTATTTTTGAAAATTATTATTAGAAATTTAAATATATATAAAAAATAAAAGCAAGTGATTTACTTTATAGTGCTGTACTCTTTCCAGCTTTTCAATAATCATGTATGTTGCAGATGTGAATTCTGTTCTCTATTGAAACTAATTTTGAGCAATTGTACTTGTTTTACACAAAATATTAATATACATTAGGCTCTATGGATGGTTATTTATTTTAAACAAACAAACATTTTATCTGTCTTAAAAACTTTATTATAGGATTTTTATGAACATTTGATCCTACGAATTGTAATAATTTATTTTCTTCTCTTCGTAAACCCGTGATTTTAAATTATAATTTTCATCTCATCTTTATAAATTAGCTTTTATAAAGGTCTTGAGCAACTTTGTAACATTAAAGTTGATTTTAAGTTTAGTTAAACTTTGTGTTCTAAATTGTCTTCACGATAAATTTTAACTAATTTAATGCTTGAAGGTTTCTGTAATTTGGTCAGTTGATTGTACTCTGCAGAAAGCTTCTCGTTTCCGTTTAAAACATGGCTAATTTTGAACATTTGAAATGTTTATAATAATCATATTATTACAAATTTTGATAGTTTTAGGTCTTATTTATTTTTTTATGAGAAATTAATTATTGCTGAGGTTTTTGTTTTGCATCTCCGAATGTAACGTATACGTAATTAACGAATGTAAAGATATTTTATATTGTTAAGTCATTGATTTACTTTCCTTTATATTAAATGAATGCAAAGGCATATCAGTGAAAAGAAAACATTTAATTTAAAACCAGAACACAGATATAAAAGTTTTAATAATATTTTTTGAAAACATATAAGCGTCAATGTTTATTTCATTCTATGAATAAATTTGTGATGGTTTGAACATAATGAAATGTATCGAAAAATTGCCAAAATTCGCATTTTGCGTTCCATTTAATAGTATAATTAATTTATATATTATGAAAAAAGTCCATGTTTTATTAAAAAAATGGCGAACTAAAATTTGACTGTTTCTCTTATAAATGTCTAATATTAAAATAAATAAATAAATAAAATAAAATAAAATAAAATGAAAAATGCAATGTTATTCTCTTTTACACATAAGGTTTCCAGAAAAAAAAAAAAGAGCGAACTGTTGGAAGTTTATGCAATATATAGATCACTAGCAGGCTTTGCCCGCTTTGTTTTTACACGTGTTTATAGCCTTCTCGACATCAAGGGGGTAAGGGGGGGGGAATTCGTAAAATCCCGTTACAATAAGGGTCGGATACATATAAACAATTTACGCACCAAATTTCGTGACCGCAGATCCCATAGATTTCTCAGGACAAATTTAACGCTAAAAGGTGTGTCTCGAGTTTGCCCTCTGGTAATCCCCCCATCCCCCCCCCCCAAAAAAAAAATGTGTTTTTGGAAATATCCTAAGGAAGTCGCAGCATAGCCTTTTCAATCTATTTGTTCCATTTTTGGTATAAGGTCTACTCAAAAATCAGGAATTTTCAATATTTCCCCCCCCCCTCCCTTCCCTTAAAAATCGAAAATTCCTAAATGCAGATAATGTGTTATTTGTACTTATGTCTAGTCTCCCCATGTGCAATTTCTTTCCTGTGAAGTAATTAGGAGCCGAGTTATGCTTACAAACGTGTTTTTGAATTTTGTCCCCCAGGGGGGAACGTGGGGGAATTTATGAAAAGTTGATAGATGTAATTTTGAGTTGAGTAAAGACCTAAATTCCTGCGAAGCGCCGTTGAATTAAGTGATGCCCGGACAAACGTGTTTTTGTCTTTTTCCCCCCACAGGGGAACGTGGAGGAATTTCTGAAAAGTTGATACATAAAATTTTAAGTTGAGTAAAGACCTAAATTCCTGCGAAGCGTCGTTGAAATCCGTCCAGCTGTTCTCAAGTAATACCCGGACAAACGTATTTTTGTCTTTTGCCCCCCCGGGGAGGGGAACGTGGGGGAATTTCTGAAAAGTTGATAGATATAATTTTAAGTTGGTAAAGACCTAAATTCCTGCGAAGCGTCGTTGAATTCTGTCCAGCCGTTCTCAAGTGATACCCGGACAAACGTGTTATTGCCTTTTGCCCCCAGGGAGGAACGTGGGGGAATTTTTGAAAAATTGATAGATATAATTTTAAGTTACGTAAAGATCTAAGTTTCTGCCAAGCGCCGTTGAATTCTGTCCAGCCGTTCACAAGTGATGCCCGGACAAAAAAAGCGACATACAGACACGATGACACACACACACACAGGCAAAATTTTCTGAAGTCATTTTCTGCTTTCATGGTGTGTGAAACGTGAAGATATCTCAAACATTTTTTGATTCTGACAAATTTACAGGCAAAAGTCTGATTTTATTAATATAGATTAAATATACAGGGTGATTAAAATTAAAGTTATGATTTCAAAACGCTATAATTTTAAAACTACCCATCAGAGAGATTTGATATTTTACCAGAGCAATCGTAAGGCAATGAAATTTTGTTTGGCAAAAGAAAAGACAATAGTTCCGAACTATGCCGTTAATTATCCGTAAAGTATTTGTTTCATGAAGCTCTTCTTTTTCTTTTTTTACTATGACTGTTTCCGCTGTAAACACGTATTCTTGTCTTTTTGCTAAAAAAATTTTAGTAAACCCTTGAAATATATTGTTTCCTTCTGTTCCATTGTGTTGCTAACAACATTACTGTGTTTAATGAGTCCATTTAGGCGTTTCCCCTGACATTACCCTGAGAGCGCCATTTATAGAAACATATTGGAACTACTTTTTTCTTCCCCCAAACAAAATTTCATTGCCTCACGATTGCTCAGGTAAAATATCAAATCACTTTGATTGGTAGTTTTAAAATTATAGCGTTTTGAACTCGCAACTTTAATTATAATAATCCTGTACTACTAACTAATGAAAAATTACCGCTCTGAGAAAAAACATACACCGCCTTCATCAAGAACGAATAAGTAGCCATTTTCTAAGTCCCTAAACAAGAAATATAGATTTACGAGTTATGCGTATTAAAGTAAACAAATAACCTGGATGGACGAAATGCGATCGGCAATTTCTAGTCTATACTTTTCTAGATTGTGAAACAATATTATGAATATTATGGATCTTTTGTATTGCTAGAAGTGTTCGTTCATTTACTAGAATTATAATAAATTATAGTTTCTTAACAAAAAGAGCTAGAATTTATAAGGATGGCATGGAACTATTTTTACTAGAGCCACAATTTAGATTCTAGATGTCAGTCGTATAATTTTTTCTCAGTGTAATTAAATTTAAACTTTTATTTGTGATGCAGAAAGAAATAGGTTTGGGCACGAGTTTAGTTATATTAACTATTTATATTTGGAACTTTGTACTTGTAAATCATCCACTTCGCAATATAAAATTAGTAATAAATCAAATATTCCTTAAATAAAAAGGTAGTTTTAATAATTTTGAAAATTAAAGGTAGGATTTTTTTTTTCTAACTATGCAGAAATAATTATTTATATGGAGCATTACATACCATTTTAAATCATAAAAATCGCAAAAATATAAGCTCAAAAAATTCTATCAAAAGATAAAATTTTTGAATTGGTAAAAGTCAAGTGTTGTTTGATTTTGGTGAAAAAATTCAATTATAGTTAGTTAATACCTTTCTTGTTATTTTTTCAAATAAATCTCGGTAATTAACGAAAAGAAAATTCTACTTTCCCTATTACTAGTAAAGAAAAAACGTTTCTCCTGTTTTCTTCAGTTTAAAAAATGTGAAACAAATTCAATTGTTAACAAATAAGTATTTTTTACAACTACGTCTTTCCCTCTTTACTTTCATTTCTAGAAACATTTTTTGATAACTAATTCTTGTTAAAGATACTTTCTCAAACTTTTCTTTTGTAATTTGTTAGAAAAAAAAAATATTACTTTAAATCACATTATTTTAAACCTTAAAAAAAAAAAAAAAAAAAAAAAAAAAAAAACAATTATACGTATTTTATAATGAGATTTTGAGTATTAGAAAAGAAATATTAGAAGCATTTATTACCATTCGTTTTGTACAATTTTATATTAGAAAGTATGCGTATTTAAGGAAATTACACTGATATATAAATTAAAGGAAAAATGTGTATTTTGTCAAAAATAAGTTTAATATAACAATTTTGCGACTTTTACATAAAATTATCAAAGGTTCAATAACTTTATACATAAAGGTTTTTTTTTTTTTTTTTTTTTTTTTTTTTTTTTAATTTTTTTTTTTATCGAAAATGTCATAAAATTTATTGGAGTTACTTAAATTAGGCCAACAATTTCTTATATTTTGTTAATAAAAAATGAATAATTTTTTATATGTGAATAAAATATTTTTATAATTGAACTGTACACTGAATGTATATTTTAATTATAAAAAGCTTTTGCAAGTTTGAAACTTGCATATTCTAGAAAAACGTTAATGGTCAAAGATATATATTTAAGAAGATTGTTATTTATAATCCAAAATATATATTATATTACTGTTTTATATATAAATTGGAAATAATACTTGTACAAAACTTATTAAAATTTGTGATTTTCATAAAACCATTTTAGCATAGCCATACACAAAATAATGTAGTTAAATATAATTCCTTTAACAACACATTTTTTAATCCTTTGCCGATTATACAGCTTAGATTAAAATGATTATTTCTTCTAGAAAAAAGAGAAATGACGCTTATTATTATTATTATTATTATTATTAAGTTATTTTATATATATAAATTGAAGTTAATTTATAAATTGAAATTAATGCTACATTTTATTTTTAAAATATTTTAAGTTCGCATATTGTAGTTAACACCAATAAATAAAAATATATAAATTAAAAATTTAATTCTAAATTTGTAAAACTTAGAGGTTTAGCAAATTATATTTTTAAGTTAAATGAATATTTAGTCTAAACTATATTTGAAAATCAGACTTTTGTCTGTAAATTTGTCAGAATTAAAAATTTTTGCGATATCTTCACGTTTCACACACCATGAAAGCCGAAAATGACTTCAGAAAATTTTGCCTGTGTGTGTGTGTCATCGTGTCTGTATGTCGCTTTTACCTGCTAGGGAAGGGGAAGTAAGAAGCGGGTAAATTGCTACCGAAGGCAGTGTGGATTGGCATTCTCACGATACGAGCGGGAAAAATCTCTACTGAACACAGTGAGAACTTACGTTATTAATAATGGTGTTGGATTTTTAAAATTCATTTATATATAGTGCCCAGCGAAGCGGCAAAGCTTGCTAGTAATCTAAAACAAGTAAAGATATAAATTTAACCTTATGAAATAGTTATATGTATAAATTTATCGTTATATTACTAAAATTAAATCGTAATTTAAGGGATTTAAATAATTATTTTTCCCATGTGAATGTAGCATTTATAAAGACTTTACTGACAAGGGAAGTATGAATTAGTAAAATTGCTATTGAAACGAAACCAAGCTTAAACTAAAGAGCATAGTCGAAAACATTGGGTACCGTACAAATTTGCTGCAACAACTCCCATGGGGGTGAGATATGCCCTCTATTAGTTTTAGTTATTTCTATAAAAGCCAACAAAACACGCAGTGTAGTGTGGACTGATGGTGCAGTGCTAGCGTGCTTGACTTCGCATACGTGGGTCGTGGGATCGAGTCCCCGCAAGGGCGTTTTGTGTTTTATTTTTTAATTTTTTCAATTTTTTTTTCTTTACGTTTTTAATTATATTATTAATTTAAGAGAAAATATTTATTACATTAAGAAGATTTTTTTTTTTTTTTTGAGTATTCCAATTAATAAGGTATTGAGAATGAATTTAAGGAGTGCATTTTTTTTATTTTTTTTATTTATAAAAAAGAAAACCATGTTTAAAGCTTCAAATATAGTTTCAAATTTATAACAATTATGATTAAAAGTAGAACTAGTATGTTGTGGCCACCATGAGACTTTCTTCTATATTTTCCTATACAAATTCACTCAGTAACAATAATTAAAAAAAAAAAAAAAATGAGTGGGACTTTGACAAAATTTTGGGTAAAATGTGAAAATTTGTTTAAGTTTGTCAGAACACGGAAACCGTGGGAGTTTGATAGAATTAAGGGGCGAGAAAGAAAAAAAAAAGGTGGGACTTTGACAAAATTTTGAGTAAAATGTCAAAATTTGTTAAAGTTTGTCAAAACACGGAAACCGTGGGACTTAGACAAAATTATGGGAAAAATGCAAAAATATGTTAAAGTTTGTCAAGACACGGAAACCGTAGGACTTTTACAAAATTAGGGGATAAAAGCAAAAATTAGTTTAAGTTTGTCAGAACACGGAAACCGTGGGAGTTTGATAAAATTAAAAAGAGAGAAAAAAAAAAAAAAAGATTTTTTTTCTAAGTTTTTTTTCGTAAAAAGTAAAAAAAAATCGATAACTTTGTTTTAAATTATCACAGATTTATAGTTCAACCATTCGTTTTAAAGGTACTGACGAGACCTTTCGAAAGATACCCATCTTGAAAAATTTTGCCCTATATCACCCTGTTAAAAATTTAGAAAAAGCGGGATGGCAACGCAACCTGTAAGACGATTTTTACCAAAAGTTGATAGGCACTAATTTATGTCAAGGTGCAACTACATACCAATTTGTATGAAATTCTGTGCAGTAGTTCCAGAGATACAGTTGCCACAAAATTTTGTCACACACACACAGATAGACATTTTCTAACTAGTATGTTGTGGCCACCACAAGACTTTCTTCTATATTTACCTATACATATTCAATCAGTAACAATATTAAAAAAAAAAAAAAAAAAGTACGTTTTTTTTTTTTTTTTTTCTGTTTTTTTTTTTTTTTTTTTTTTTTTTTGTTAAAAGTGAAAAAAATCGATAACTTTGTTTTAAATTATCACAGATTTATAGTTCAACCATTCGTTTTAAAGGTATTGACGAGACCTTTCGAAAGATACCCATCTTGAAAATTTATCCCCCCCGGGGGGGGGTAATTCCCCCCCAGGGGGGGAAGCGAAGCCCCCCCATCCATAAAATTTTTTTCATAGCTACATACTACTATTATCAATAATTCATATTAATTTTACAATCACAAGTTTAAAACAACTCTAATTACGCACATTTATACGAATTTTTGTCCTATGCTGCCATGTTAAAAATTTAGATAAAATGCTATCACAGCGCCACCTGTTGAGCTATTGATCCCCAAACATAGTCAGCACCAGTTTATGTCGAGGACCAACTAAATACCAAGTTTGGTTAAATTTCGTTAAAAAAAAAAAAAAAAAAATTGCGATATTTTTCTAAGTTTTTTTTTGTTAAAAGTAAAAAAAATCGATAACTTTGGTTTAAATTATCACAGATTTATCGTTCAACCATTCGTTTTAAAGGTATTGACGAGATCTTTCGAAAGACACCCATCTTGAAATTTTGCCCCCCCGGGTGGGAACTTCCCCCCCCGGTGGGGGGGCAACCGATGCCCCCACATGCACAAAAATTTTTTCCTAGTTAACTACTACTATTATCAACCTGATCTTTCGAAAGATACCCAATGTGAAAATTTACCCCCCCTGGGGGGGTATTTCCCCCCTAGGGGGGGGGAAGCGATGCCCCCCCATGCAAAAAATTTTTTTCCTAGTTACATACTACTATTATCAATAATTCATATTAATTTTACAATCACAAGTTTAAAACAACTCTAATTATGCACATTTATACGAATTTTTGTCCTATGCTGCCATGTTAAAAATTTAGATAAAATGCTATCACAGCGCCACCTGTTGAGCTATTGATCCCCAAACATAATCAGCACCAGTTTATGTCAGGGACCAACTAAATACCAAGTTTGGTTAAATTTCGTTAAAAAAAAAAAAAATAAAAAATTGCGATATTTTTCTAAGTTTTTTTTTGTTAAAAGTTAAAAAAATCGATAACTTTGGTTTAAATTATCACAGATTTATCGTTCAACCATTCGTTTTAAAGGTATTGACGAGATCTTTCGAAAGATACCCATCTTGAAATTTTGCCCCCCCGGGTGGGAACTTCCCCCCCCGGTGGGGGGGCAACCGATGCCCCCACATGCACAAAAATTTTTTCCAAGTTAACTATTACTATTATCAACGAGACCTTTCGAAAGATACCCATCTTGAAAATTTACTTCCCCGGGGGGGGATTTTCCCCCCCAGGGGGGGAACCGATGCCCCCCCATGCACAAAATTTTTTTCCTAGCTAACTACTACTATTATCAATAAATCCTATTAATTTTACAATCACAAGTGTAAAATAACTCTCTTTATGCCCATTTATACGGAATTTTGTCCTATGCTGCCATGTTAAAAATTTGCATAAAATGCGATCACAACGCCACCTATTGAGCGATTGATCCCAAAATCTAATCAGCACCAGTTTATGTCAGGGTGCAACTAAATACCAAGTTTGGTTAAGTTTCATTCATTGGTTCGTGAGATACAGCGTCCACAAAAAAATGATACAGACAGACAGACAGACAGACAGACAGACAGACAGACAGACAGACAGACATTTTTTAAAAACTATTAATTCGTGTTCTCCATATCCCAAAACATGTAAATCCATCAAAAAATGGACTTCGAAAATTTTCGCGAATCCAATACTTTCTCTATATTACATATAGAAGAAAGTAAAAATGGTAAAATCGTGTTCTACAGCTCTCAAAACGTGTAAATCCATCAAAAACCCGAAATCGAAAATTTTTACGAATCCAATACTTTCTTCTATTGAAGATAGAAGAAAGTAAAAATCATGGAACCATAAGTATTTTTCACAATTAGAACAAGAAATATAAAAAAGATTGATCACAATTATTTGAATTTCAAGTTTGTTCACCGTCAATTATTGTTCATCACGAACATTTTGTCAAATATTAAGCTTTTCGTCGAGATTACTTGATTTGCAAAATTCATATTTACCCAGATTTTGAATTTTTTTAGATGTAAATTAATTATAAATTAGTAAAATCATTTTGAGAAAATTTGTTATTGTCTTCACTATTATTGTCAGTTCTTCCGATACCACGAAACTTGACAATTGTTTAATGAAATATTTGAAATAAAAGTTAATGTGACGTCGAATAGTTAAGCAACAGCTGTTCATCATTCAGGATTTTCATGCAAAAAATAGCATTAATAAATAATACAACTGAGAGCAGACGATTAACTCTTGCTATTAATATCGTCGTTAAAAAATAGTAATTAATAATTTATATAAAACAATCATTAACAAAATTTTATCTGAATGTAATCATTAACAAAATCTTACCTAAATATAATATAAAAGTATTACCCGTTAAATTATTAATTTCTTTAAATTTAATAAATAAATAAATAAATTGGTTAAGAATAAAAAAAAATATTTAATTGTCCGTGCTGAAAAAAAAAAAAAAAAAACTTGTTTTAATATAATTAATATATTTTCTTTTACAATAATGATTTAATTTAATTAAAAATGTCAAAAATAAATATTTCAGTTGAAAAAAAAAAAAATACAAAACGCCCTTGAGGGGACTCGATCCCACGACCTACGCATTCGAAGTCAAGTACGTTAGCACTGCACCATCTGTCCACACTACGCTTTGTGTTTTGTTGGCTTTTATAGAAATAAATAAAACTAATAGAGGGCATATCTCACCCCCATGGGAGTTGTTGCAGCAAATTTGTACGGTACCCAATGTTTTCGACCATGCTCTTCAATTTAAGCGTGGTTTGGTTTCAATAGCAATTTTACTGATTCATACTTCCCTTGTGAGCTTTAGTTTATAAATTTAAAATCACTGTTTTTTAATAGATTTTAACATTTTACATTAGATATCATGTATCAGTGAATAAATAATATTACTTTATTCATTTTATCTTTTTAATATTTAATATTTCTTACTAATTGTAATATATTTAGAGCGCCTTTTTAATGGTTATTAATATATCGTTTACAATTGTTTAAAAATTGTTGTAGAAGTGATAAGGTAAAGCTAGGACACATCGTGCGGTAGGAGAGTTTGCGCATATAGATGATGGGACGGAAGAAGTAGAGTGCAAGTGCTGCGGCTTCAGGTAGTTGTAAAACCGCAATAGTGGAGTGCTGACTTCAAAATTCTTGTTGATTGTTTCAATCTTCTCAGATAAAACGCAATTATTTTGTCTTGTTTTCAAAAGCGAATGCTTGAATTTCCGTACCTTTTCCATCGAAGAGAGGTGACACCGGACTAGTAACCCTTTTGCTTCTCAACATCACATCTCCATCATTCAACCAATTCAGTCGCCAAACCGACATTCCACTTCCATCATGGCAAGTTTCCTCCCCCTTTGTTATCGCTGCTTTATATTTCGATTGGGTGTAAATTAAACATAAACCACAACCTACGCTAGCTGAAATGGAAAGCAAGTTATCTAAACCTTGTTATTGATTGAAAGCAGTTCTGTTTGACTTTTCTTTTGGAGGTAAAAGGAGCAAACTATTTAAAACATGCAAATTCCGAAGAACCAGTTGCCAAGGAAGCGATTATCGCCAAAAGAAGGCGCAAAAACCGCAGTGATGTTCCGGGAAGTTTTCTCCATAGCCAATATAGGGAATCCATATTCTACTTGTACATCTGCTCGATGATCTTTTCTTGGGAATTTCCATGGAATGGCAGTAGTACAAAATATTTTTAAATTAAAAGATTTTTCATAAGCTACTAACCTAGACTAAAGATTTATGCACTGTTAAAAAACACTTCTCAAAAATAATCAGTTTTCTCATTTTTGAGAAGTTTCATTTCTTATAACAGCTCCGAGTAGGAACTTCTCATTTTTAAGAATATTTTTTTCTCATTTAGCTATTCATTTCAAAATTTACACCACTTTATATAATTGAGGAATTTTTTAGAACTCAAAAGTCTAGAAACTGCATATCATTACCTGAATAATGAACATAACGACTTAATAAATAAATGAAAAATAAACAATTTAAATTAATAATTTAAATAATCAATTAAATTTGCTCGGGGATTAAACCCACAATCTCTGGTTTTGTAGGTCGATACTTTACCTCGGAGCCAAGGCGTTCACAAACAGTCTTCATTTTCGTTACAATATTAAAAGCGTGAATATGAAATGAATAGTTAAATTAGAAAAAAAAATCTTAAAAATGAAAAGTTCCTACTTGTAACTATTATAAGAAGTAAAACTTCTCGAGAATGAGAAGATCTATCTTATTTGGTAGAAGATCCTACTTATTTTTGAGAAGTAGTGTTTTAACAGTGCACATTATTCAAGGGATTTATAAAGAAAATTAAAAGCAACGCCTTTCATGAAATAAAATTATTAGTAATTATACTTATTTTTACTGATATTCCCGTTTTTGAGAAAGCAACGGTTCCGTATTGTTTGAGAAAAAAATCATCTTCTAATTTATTAAATATGTTCATTCATACGAAACACATCTATCTAAGAAACATTCTGAAAGCACAAACTGTGAATGTTGAACGTTTTAAAAGTTTCACATTCTTAAATATTTTAAATGAAGAAGCAAGCACATTTAATGCTTCAAGTTAGGAATTGAAAACTTGATGTCTTTTTAATTATAGCTTATCTAACGTTTTCGGAGGAAAATTCCTAAAACATGTATTTTGAATTTATAATTTACACCTTTCTCATTCTGTTCAGATATATATATATATATATATATATTTTATTCAGAATTAAAAATATTTGAATCTCTTTTAAGCCTAAAACAAAATTACGGAAAATACGATTTATGAATTTAAAAAAGAATAAAATTAAAACAATAAAATATCTTGTAAATCATAATAGCCCTGTAAAATATTCATGATTTTAGAGTACTAAAATGCCTATGTTCATTTGTATAAAACTCATTTGCAGTTAAATTATTTATTATTAAAATAATAATAATAATAAAAATAAAATCTTTCACATTTGTTTCAGTTTAATAAATCAAGTAGAATTCTTTGAATAGTAATGGTCTCATTATTATGTATCAGTTTATTTCAATTAAATATCTTAATGGACATATAAGAGAAAAGCGAGAAAATATATGGAAATTCATTCTAAAATATTTTCGGATGAAAGTGATTTTTTTTTAAACGTTAAAAGGGAATCTGTGATCGGACAATTTCATTTATTTAGATAATAATATTTAAAATGTAAGTTTAGAAAAATACTGTAAAAATGTATGTCTTTATTTTTGAATTTTTAATAGTATTTAAAACATTTGCACTTTTAATAGTGAGGAGATTAATTTTGCAAAGTAAGTTGAGGTTTTGATTTGTGATGAGCTGTTTGATGTTTGTTTTTCTTTCCACTTTGCAATAGAATTCTTTAAAAAATATGAAAACATTTTTTAATTCATTTGAAACTGCTACAAAATACTTTAAAATTTGTCTATAGATTTGGTTTGTTTTGCACCGAGATACTGCCCTATGATTTTCATAAAAATCATTTTATTTATTTATTTTTTAATTGAGTTTGTCTTTGGATTATTTATTGAACCTGTACGCTAGCTTCAAGACTCCGTGCGCCCACTTATCCCAGGCTTCGGTTCCTTTTTTTTCTGTACATTTTAAACTTTTTTTTCTTTCTGACAATAGTTTTTTCTCTTCCTCCCCCCCCCCCCTTCACACACACAAACACACACTTGTGATTATGCGTTTTTTCCTTTTCACCTCACGCTATATTCTACGGATATTTGCCTTTTTTTTCTCTTTTTACTTTCTCTTACCGATATATATTGTGGAGAAAGTACTGTTTTTGGGTCAAATTCTCGAATTTCAGTTTTTGTTATATTTACACGTTTTGATGTTCCCTGAATAAAAAAATCATGTTTTTAGCGGTTGTTTTGTGTGTTTGGTGCATAATAAAATTTTGAAATAGCCAAAGTGTACTTATTTTACATCGCTTTCGAAATTCTGTGTTTTGTATTGCTGTTGTAAAGTGTTCAATGGAAATATAATGCAATTAATGTAAAAAAATTGTCGATTCATATATTAATAGTTTAGTAATAATAGACTTTATGCAGCTTTTGGAAATTATTGTTTTAAATTATTTTATTCTAAGATAAACATTTTACCAATCTCATATTTTATGTTGAGCTGAAAAATTACTTTGAAATTTCCTATTATTTTTCTAAATTTGGTTTTAAAGCATTTTTAAAAATATAAAATAGCAAGATAACAAATTTAATAAATTTTCTAATAAATTTTGTAAACATTACAAACCACTTGGATAAGGATTTTCTTCGTTTTTTTCTACCCCTATTTCTGTACAAAAACCTTTGTGATATTTTATAACACTTGTTTGTTATTAAATACTATATAGATATAATTATTTATTAAATCATTAACATATTATGTTATAGATACAAAAATAGTTGTAGTGAAAAAATGCGAAAAATTCTCATTCCTGAAATCTATCTTAATTTATTTTCTAGAAATGAAATATATCGCAGTGTAAAACTATAGACCACATTTTAAAAAAACTAATGATTTTAGGAACAATACGTATTTTCAATTCAGTTTTATCTTCCCACACATTTTCTTTTTTTCTTAAAATATCTTATAAAGAAGAACATTTTTCGTAGTTTCACTTCCCAAGAAAAGTTTAGTTTCACATTTTCGTCTACATTTTTTTGTTTAAAGTATGCTATTTTAACTTTCTTAGAAACAACTGAAAGATCTTTTCGCAATATTTACAAAACTCCGAAAGCTTTGCAAACATGAAAAATTTTGAAAAATTTTAAAGAATTACATATATATCTATGAATCATTTTAAGAAATATACATATTTTAAAACTTTACTTTTATAGAGAAAGTAAAGTTTCTTTTACAAAATATCTCGAAACTTTTGACTATTTGAAAGTTATTTGTATTTAAGGAAAAAAAAAAAAAGTCAGTATTTTAGTATATTTGCACAAATTGTGATATACATATAAACATACCATTTTAAACAATTATTTTAGATAAAACTTCATGATAAGAAAATAATTTTATTCTTTTCAAATATTTATAAGTTATTTTAAAATTATATATATTTATGAAAAAAAAAAAATATATATTTAACTAATTAATTAATTAAAATAAATAAAAATTAAACCAAATAAATTATAATTAAATTAAAGTTCTTTGTGTTATTTTCTGAAACCTAGTAGATTATTATTCTAGATAACTAAGTTTTACTTTTGAAATATAATAATATAATATGCTGTACCTATTGTGTATGTGGAAAGATTTGTAATTTCGCGGATGAGTGTTTGCCGTAGAATTACGGCACTATTTTTTTTTTTTTAATTTTATTTCCCCCCCCCCCCCCCCCTAATAAACCATGAAGAATTATTACTTTTTAAATATTATTCATGTATTATCTTAAAAATATAGTAAGAATTCTGCACTAACAGCCAATTTCCGTATCAAAAAACAGTTTTATATTACCATTATTCCTGCATACTAATTTTTAATTACTGCAATAAATTAACATTTCTAATCTATGAGAATAATTTCGATAATTTAGCAATAGAAAATTTAAATTCATCATGTAAAAAGGTGTCATATCATATACTAACAAAATTTTACGAGAAATTTTTTTCTGAAGTAATTTAGATATTATAATTTTGTATTCAAACTTTAACCTGTTAACCGGCGAATAAACTTTTACCACTCGTGAGTGGCAAAGATTGGATGGAGCATTTGTTTGTAAACATGCCCTTTTCTTGTATGCTCTCATACAAACATACCACGCTAAGATAAGAACTATATAACATTTAATGCGTTCAAAATATTACGGCAAATTTCTATGACAAAAAATGTCGTCATGATGATTGCAGTAGTAGTTTGTGTATGATGAAATATTTCGTCATACCCAGTTAACATGTTAAATAAACGTATTTTAGAACATAAACAAAGAAAGCTATTGCTAAAACTTTAAGAAATATATACATATTTATACAAAATAACTTTCATTTTTAGTTCTCATGAAAATTAACAGGTAAAAGTTTTACTTTATTTCCGGTTAGTTTTAGCTTAATATTTTATCGTTTATTTTCTATTTATTTATTTTTTCCTAACTTTAATTCATTGTTATTTATTCGATGTGCGGTAAATATAATAATGAATTTTCTGATTTTGAAAAATAGATGCTATATAAAGGTGAAATCATTGCATAATTATTGATATGAGAAGAGAACTCTCTTTATTGTTTTAATATGATTTTCCAGCATCATATTAAGAAAGAAACTTTATTTTGTTAATAATTCCGTTCAAATGTCTATACATACGCAAAATTCTTCTTTTCAAAATAAATTTAATAGTTAAATATTTACATAAATTCCCATTATAACGCATTGTACCTTCATTATTATTATTATTATTATTAGTAGTAGTAGTAGTATTTAACATATACACCATTTTAAACAGAGAGAACATTTTTATGCAGTTACTGGTTATTTAAAACTAATATAATTCTTTTATTCTGAAAGGAGTATTAAAAAAATAATTTACATAATGAACTTGTAAATCAAACATGCCTTTATTATATTCCTATTTTAATTAAACTTGAAAATTTGAGGCAGTTATTTTGTGTAACGCAAAATAAATTTCTAACTAAATAACGTTTAAAAACTCTTAAATAACTAGTTTTAAGAGATTTGCTTAAAACGTTCAGCATATATGCATGTGACATGTAAATAGTTCATTTTTCTCCAAAAAAATTACACCCTATAATATACTTAGGCAGTATAAAAACTAGTATGTTGTGGCCACCACGAGACTTTCTTCTATATTTTCCTATACAAATTCACTCAGTAATAATATTAAAAAAAAAAAAAAAAAAAAAAAAAAAAAAAAACGATTTTTTTTTTTTAAAGTTATTTTTGGTAAAAGTAAAAAAAAAATCGGTAACTTTGTTTTAAATTATCACATATTTATAGTTCAACCATTCATTTTAAAGGTATTGACGAGACCTTTCGAAAGAAACCCATCTTGAAAATTTACCCCCCCCCCCCCGGGGGTACTTTCCCCCGGGGGGGGAGCGATGTCCCCACATGCACAAAATTTTTTTCTAATTAACTACTACTATTATCAATAATTCGTATTAATTTTACAATCACAGGTTAAGAATAACTCTCAATATGTACATTTATACGAAATTTTGTCCTATACTGCCATGTTAAAAATTTAGAAAAAATACGTTCACAGCGCCACCCGTTGAGTGATTGATCCCCAAATCTAATCAGCACCAGTTTATGTCAGGGGCCAACTAAATACCAAGCTTGGTGAAATTTCATTAAAAAAAAATTATGATCCCCCCCTCCCCCCCCCAAGTTTTTTTTTCGTTAAAAGTAAAAAAAATCGATAACTTTGTTTCAAATTATCACAGATTTATAGTTCAACCATTCGTTTTAAAGGTATTGACGAGATCTTTCGAAAGATACCCATCTTGAAAATTTACTCCCCTCGAGGGGGGACTTCCTCCCCAGGGGGGGTGGCGAGGCTCCTACACATACAATTTTTTTTTTCCAGTTGACTATCTGTATTATAAATAATTCTTGTAAATTTCATAATGATTACTAAAAAATAATTCTCTTTATGCACATTTATACAAAATTTTGTCCTATATCACCATGTTAAAAATTTAGAAAAAGCGGGATGGTAACGCAACCTGTAAGACAATTTTTACCAAAAGTTGATAGGCACTAATTTTTGTCAAGGTGCAACTACATACCAACTTGTATGAAATTCTGTGCAGTAGTTCTTCAGATACAGTTGCCACAAAATTTTGTCACACACACACAGACACACAGACAGACATTTTCTAAAAATGGTCAAGCCGTGTTCTACAGCTCTCAAAACGTGTAAATCCATCAAAAACCCGAGGTCGAAAAATTTTACGAATCCAATACTTTCTTCTATTGAATATAGAAGAAAGTAATAAGGGATTATTTTCTATCAAATGTTACCGTAACTAAGCAAAGACATAGATATTTAAAATGTTGAGCAAAGTTTGAGTAACATAAAATGATTAGAAATTTTTTACGTTTTATATCGTCAACATTCAGCTTAATTTTAAGAGAACGTTTTAAATAAACTAAGTATTTATTCACCTTATTATATGGCTTTTCAATGCAAATTGAGCAACTGAATGCGAGTGACAAGCTCGTAATTGAAAGATTATGAGTTCGAAACTCGAACCGGTCTGTGAGGAAGTTACTCACATATTATTTAAATATATCTAATTTTATTCTAAATTTATTGGGTATCAAATTATCAGTTAAATAATTAAATAAATAAGTTTAATTTAAATCTAATTCGCAATTATGTTGCTTAAAGTATTCAAAATTATCTGAGAAGCTCATTTTTATTACTATCAGTTTTTTCAATTCATTTAAATGAATAATACATTTTTTTTTTTTTTAAATATCATAAGACAGACTTATTATTGAAAGAGAACAATGTCTATTCTTCGTTAAGCTCATATAATTAAGTGTAAGATTTATTATTTTGTTTGTTGAATAAATATCATTAACTGATGCAATTTAATTTTTTTCCGGTTAATAAATAATTTGTTGGTTACCCATCAGAATCAACTAACTGACAGTTCAGAGTACTATTTATTAAATAAATTACTCTTTTAAAAAGCTCAGCATCAAACATATTACACAAGTGTATTTCATTATAGCTAAATTTAGAAATCCCTGTTAGATAATATCATTAAAAATATTATTTAGTTTCTGAATTACAATTATACTGCAATCGTGAGATGTAACGGATTTTGATTTGTATGATTTGTTTCATTGGCGAAATAACTGGCTGTAAGTTTTAATAACGAACTTTTGAGTTCAAAATATTTATATATCATTTTATTCGAGAAACAAAGAAAGTATTTGGCACTATAATTTGACTGTTTTTTCTGAATATTGGCTTTTAAGTTCAGACATCCCATATCTGATCTAGTGAAGGAAACTCAGAACTGCTCCGGATCATCAATAACTAAGCCGCATTTACATTCGCTCTCTCCCTTATCTTATTTGACCATCTCAATATCTCACCAGGGTTTATTGCATTGTTTATTAAATATAATTAACGTTTTGTATCTCATTATTTTGAGAATTTTCTCCTTGATATTTTTTTGGAAAATTCCTTCAATAAAAGCATCTTGATGACTGCAATTGGACCTTTTCTTGAAATGTTGCTAATTCCCAATTTCCTTGGAAAATTTCTCCATTATGAACGACCATTACGGCAATAATTTTCTTAACACCGCCGAAAATCTCCAAGTACGTTAATTTTAGCTGGTGCACCTAAAATCCGTCCTGGCTACAATATCCCTCCATATTTCGAAACTAATATCTTTAAGGTTAGAAAAGAGTTGGAGCCAAACCCTCTGTAGAGAATTAAAATTGTGATGCAATGTCTCTAGGTTGGTTGGTTGGTTAATTGTAGGGTTTATGGCCGATGGACTACGCTTGGGTCCAAGGCCTATAGGTGGAATGCCCTCAATGGGGGTCCTTCTGAAGGGTTCTGGCCCGTATTTACGCAAGTTTCAGAGAAAACCACGGGAAACTCCGAACGGATAGGTCAATGTGCGCGACCTGGGATCGAACCTGGCACTAATTGTTTATCAGCTTTGACTGCAGAACTGCTCGGCCGCTGGTGGGTCTTTCCAATGTCTCTAGGAAACTCCTAGATCTGTTCCCAGACCGTCGCAAATAATTCAATATCGTGTAGCGTTAAATACATTCAGTTAACGTTCCTCACACCCATACTTAGTTAAAAACGATGTATACAACACGCATTCCCAATAGCTTGCAATTAAATGCAAAACGAAAATAAACAATACCATATGACACAGTATTTATTTACTATATACTATTATATTTATATAGTATATATTTTTTTAGGATAAGTATTGCACCCGAGGAAGCATTTTAATGCATCTTTGACTAATGTGTTAAGCATCTGTGAAAAAGGAAAAAAAAAAAAATAGTCACAATGAATGATCGAATACACACACACACACACACACACATACATATATATACATATACTAGCAGGCTTTGCCTGCTTCGCTGGTCACTATATTTAAAGGAAACTCTTTTCTGCATCGCTTTATGAACAAAAAAAAAAATAAATAAATAAAATAAAAAATAAAAAAAATAAAACAAAATAAAATAAATAAATAAATAAATAGAATGCTTAAATTGCTCATATCTTTCTTCGGACCTTTAGCAGCTGCTTGCTCAATCGCAGAATCTCGGGTGCCTGTCCCTATTATTTGCGACAATGGCTTACCGGTGGGCTTCCATTTGGGAGATTATTAGATGACAGTTTCGAAACGGACAGTATTAAAAAAAATTGAAGTAGCCCTTTTATATTTGAATCCCAGTTACATATGAACAACACTATACGTGGTGTGCATAATATTTGCTTTCACGTAATTTCCTATATTTAATGGCCATATCACACGGGAGCAAATATACTCAACATGTTCACTATGCTGAACGAATGAGAAACCGGTCAGCTGTCCATAGGGTTCCCCCGAATTGATAGCGTGATGTATTCCCTTCTCGAAAGGTATTCCAGGAAAAAATCCTATTTATTCCTCCTATTGGTCAATTTTGGTCAGCACGCTCAACATACTCAGCTTTTTCTAAACGGTTTCGTAAAAGTTGATCATCCGAAAACTTGCTGCCCTTGAACAAAATCAGGCTGAGTATGTTGGGCATAATGCTGTGTTTAGTAAAATGCTGAACGAAAGTCTCTCGTGTGGTATGGCCATTATTATTTGATTTATCCGACTAAACATAAAATGACAGCATTTTCACGCCAAATATAATATTACAATATGCTATGATAGGCTACTTCTATCGCATGAGACAATTATTTTTCCCAAATTCTTATGTACTTAATGTCATTCACTACGGTATGTTTGTGAATCTTAACCTAATAAAAAATGCGCCTCCATTTTAAGGTAAATACAAGCTATTTCATTTGTCTCTCCGTGGCTCAGGTGATTAGAGCGCCATGTTAGTAACCCGGTGGTTCAGCGTTCGATTACCCAAAGATCCGGAGTGTTAATTTTTGAAGAGAATTAGTAGAAAAGATGTCAATTGATAAAAGGAAACTTATCGTTGACTACACAGTATCCTAAGAATTTTTGAAGAGTTTTTTTAAGGAACCTTTTCCCCAAATTCTTTTGTACTTACTGTCATTCACTACGGTATGTTTGTGAATCTCAAGCTAATAAAAAATGCGCCTCCATTTTAAAGTAAATATAAGCTTTTACGTTTGTCTCTCCATGGCTCAGGTGGTTAGAGCGTCATGTTAGTAACACGGTAGTCAAGCGTTCGATACCCGAGAGTGTTATTTTTTGCAGATAATTAGTAGAAAAGAAGTCAATTGATAAAAGAAAATTTTTCGTTGACTACACAGTATCCTAAGAATTTTTGAAGAAGACTTTTTCTTATCTTACATCTCTTTTTAGAAGCAAAAAAAAAAAAGTTTTTTGTGGAATACAAGCGCCCTCTATTGGGCGGAATATTCACTAAAATGTCAATTAAACAATTAACAATACAAAATAAAAATGATTAGGAAAAACACATAAACATTAACCAAATCAGTAAAATATTAAGTTATAATATAAAAGAAATGATAAACTATAATAATAATAAAAAGTTGCCTCAAACGAATAATTAAATTGCAGATATTGGCCCTCAAACAGAAAATGAAATCACAAAACTTATAGGCAATCGTGTGGCGCTGCCATCTGTTGTGAATTTAAAGAAATAATTTCTCTTTTCTTAACACAGTTCAAAATTCCACAATTTTGGTTAATAAACAAAAAAGTTACAATTTTTCTTCAAATTAAATTCTATTCTAACTTCGAAAAGATTTATGTGATACGCTATATTAAGAATTTGGATTTTAAAAGTTTTTTTTTTTAATAGATTATTTGTGGTTATATATATTTCATGATTAGTTAATAGTAGTTGGTATTTAGAAAAATAAATAAATAAATATGTAAATTTGATCATGCAACAGCCTTAATATAGCTCCCCTTGGTGACTTTTGTATTTTTGTCACCATTTTAGACAAAAATACATAATTTATGCAATGATTGTTCCTGATTTTTCTTTTCTCTCTCTCTCTCTCTCTCTCTCTCTCTTTTAAATATTTTATAATTTATTTATATTTTTGATGCTCTACTTGGCTTAAAGTGGCTGTTGCGAAAATAGAGTCCTTATTTTTGTTAACTATTTGTGGGTTAAATTAAGACATGTATGCAAGAAAATGGTCATCAGGGCATCTAAGGACGCATGAGAGGCATATCTTTTATAAAAAAAAAAAAAAAGAGAGAGAGAGAAATAAATTTAAAAAAAAGCAAAATTTTGGTAGCATTATTATTTTGAATTTCATAATCGACAATTAATAATGGTGAATTTCATTCGGCATTGTTGTTCATCTTTGTCATTTACATAGTTTTCATTATTCTCATCTACTCTCCAAATTAATGATTATATATTCTTTAAGCAATATTTTGTTGCAACCACATACCTTATTTTAATAAAAAGTACTTTTGATGTATTCCAAGCAACCATTCTCCAGTCTTCTTATTTGGTTAAAACGTTTAAGTAAGGTATTGCATTTTCTACTACACATTTATTCCACAGAAACTATGCTATAAAAATTAAAGGTTTTTAGAATTTTAGCTAAAACTCTTATCGTAATCATTATTTTCTTTTGTAAAATTTTCATGAAAAGCTAAAAATAAAAGGTTAATGAAAAATTTTTCATGTTTAAATTTAATAAAACTAGATTTAGATAAAACATATGTTAAAACTTTTATAGTCTATTAGTCAACGGGAAGCAATGAGCCCGTTTTTGAATTTTATATTTTAAAACATTTATAACATTTATAATTACATATATGCAATGAAGAGTACAATATATACAAATACTGACTTAGATTATCGTTAATTATCTTGGTTATAAGTGACCTCATATTAACTGAAATGTTTAACCTACAACCTAACATAACGGTTAAAATAAATAGTAGGTTTTTACTAACTCCAGAAGGTCAAAAATTATTTTGCGAATATTAATAAGAAACTTCAAAAACTATTGAAAAAAAAAAAAAAAAAGAAAAAAGAAAAAAGAAAAGTACAAAAAGAAACTCTTCTGCGACCAACTAAACATTCAACCATAGGCAAGGCTCGTGAAATACGGTCGCCTGGTCGCCAATGGCGACCCATATATTTTAACTGGCGAACTATGTTTTCAATTTTAAGAAAACTCGACTTTTTTTAAAAAATATATATTTCAATATTTTGCTGCAGAGGTTGGTCCCAGAATTGACTCGTATTCTCTTCATATAGTCTAATCCTCGCCATTTTGATTCTCTCTCCTCTAACTACGTTTTGAGAATGAACACACCATTAGATTTACACCACTTTTCTTCATACATGTTTCACAACTCAGCGTTAAATTAGTGCACCGTTTTAAGGAATCGGTTTACACTGTATCTGTTTGTGCATGTTTAGCAACCTGGTGCTGAATCGTTTGCTGGTGTAACGATGTATCAATGTTGATGATGTATGTGTTTGGGAAAATAATAATGTGATTTCATGATGTTAAATTTAAAAAGGTTTTCCTAATGTATCATTCTAACATAGTAAATACTTGTTTTTTATGCATAGAATTTTAATTTATACATTCAAATAAATAAATAAATAAAAAAAAAAAAAAAAAAAAAAAAAAAGGTAGGGAGATATTTTTTACTGGCTACCAGAAATTTTTGCTGGCGACCAGTTTTTTTTTTTTTTTTTTTTTTTTTAATTCTTGGAGCCCCAGACCATATGATTATTTTGGGTTACTTGAGTTAAGTAATAATTTAAAATATTGATTTAAGTTTTTGAATTTGTTCATTCTTAATAAGTTTTAATTCAAAATCTCAATTCGAATTGCTTCAAAGTATAATTGGTAACGCTGTTTATGGTGTTTTACATTTTTAAGAGTAGAAAAGAAAAAAAAACCTTTTTAAATAAAGTAAATTTTAAAATTTCCAATAATGTATAAAAAAAAAAAAAAAAAAAAAAAATATTACTATATTTTTATATTTTCTAGAAATTTTCAATGAAATATGTGCTTATTCTTTGATTATTCAGAAATTACCCCCCCCCCCCCCACACACACACCTCATTAAGAAAAAAAAAAAAAAAACTAATTTAGTTTTTCCTAATATTTTCCAAATATTTTATTACTATGAAATTGTCTAAAGATGTATACTAAACTTTAAAAACATAGTCAGTTGTTTATAATATTAAAAACAATAAAAATATTTTTCGAGTGTATCAATTCTCTTAAAATTCAGAAAAATATTGAAATATTTTATAGAACGTATTTTTAGAATACAATATTCTGTAAGCCTTTTTAGTACCATAACACACTTTATAGGAAAAAAAAAAAAAAAAACTTGAACAAATATAAAAGAGTGTTTACACTTTTTTCCCAGTGGCCTTTGTTCAACGCTTTCTGTGCTTTAAAAACAAACACTACACCATAGTTCGTCGCATTTGAATTTGAACATATGTAAATATTGGCTAAAACAAAATTCAAACTCAAACATACTTGGGAACACTTTTCTTTAATCACATATAATTCTGTTTTGTAGTAAAGAAAAAGTAAATAAAGCGGATAATAATCTAGGTGCAAAAGTTCTACATAAAACTTAATATTTTTTACATTGTGCATGTATTTTATTTTAATATTTCCATTGAGCACGCAAAATTATGGCTTGTTTATTTTTTCATCACTGCAGAATAACATGTTTTTATATTTTGTTTGTTGATGCAGTTTGTATCTCATTACATTAACTCTTCTATTTTTTGCATTGTTTGAAGCAACAAATCTAGGTTTAGAGCTTTCTAAAGAAGCGAAATTCAATTTTAACAAAAATGAAAATCGTTTCCCTTAATTTATTTAATAATTTTTTTTTTTTTTTTTTTTAAATCACCCTAGATATGGCTGTGCGCTATTTATTGATGATAATTAAAACATATTTTTTTTTTCTCGGTTATCATAGACTACAATTCTCGTATTACATGAAAGTGGAATTACATGTTTCATTGACAGCTACAGAACCGGCTCTAAAGTCTTTTGAATAGGAGAACGTTAATTATCGCAAACCTTTATGTATTGATATCGTAAAAATAAATAAATAGAATTTAAAGAAACATAACAATTCCATTCTACAAGCAAATCGCATTTCAAGTATTACTTTTTACAGGCAAATCCGATTTTTTTTTTCCCCTGTCAAATTCATTACTGCTTTCCTTTTTGCCATAAGAACAAAATTTTCGTTCATATATATGAGGTAAAACATCATTTTTAAACTCATGTAACGGCAAGAGAATTTATGATATATTCTTTTAGATATTCCGAAAAAAAAAAAAAAAAAAAAAAAAAAACTATCTGAATATTTATTAATAGTCATTGGTATACACATACACTATATTTTAATCTGTAGTAGTTTTCAAATATTTTAATATTTAAACATAAAAAGGAAACACATTTAAAACTATACAATGTGTGCTATCAATGTACAAAAATCAAGTTATAGAATATTAAATAAAAAGGAAGATTTCTATACAAAGCGAAGTAAAGTAAGGCCCCAAATCGAACCTGCAATATTGGCTCATTGTGCCTATGCAATGTGGGACATTTCAGACCTTACATAGTATTCAATATTCTATCATGAATGTGTTTTAAAAGAGAGGTGGACATTGAAAATCGATTTTTTAAATTTTTGTTTTAGAATTATGTTCTTGAATACATATGCAGCAAAATATATCAATATTAAATATTAAGTACATTAAAATTTCTTCAAACTTAAAAAAAAAATTAATAATAATAAATTAATAATAATAAAATTAATAATAAATAAATAAATAAATAATAATAATAATAATAATAATCAAAATTTTACATTCTTTGGGGAAAATATAACCTTTTTTTTCCCGATTTACTCCCGAAATTTCATATTATTATAGTTTAACAATATAATCTAAACACATTTGAGTATTACTTTGGAGATTGTGGATAAGGATAAGTTATTATTATTATTATTATTATTAATATTTTTTGTTTTTCTGTTTGATTGTTAAAAAGATGCATAAGATTATATATATATATATATATATATATATAGAAATACATTAATATAATCAGTGCAAAAAATTTTTTATGAAATTTAAAGATGACTCAACTTCAGTATTAAAACAATTCCTTGGATCACAAGCTAAGACTACCCATATCAAATCAAAGAAGAATTAAAGAAAAATCGAAATAAATATTGTAAATTGGAATAAGAAAAAAAGCATTATTGGCATTCTAACGTTTTCAAGGGCCTGGTAGAATGCAAATAAGCTAAAATATGGATGTTTTTCTGTAACAAAGAAAGCAAAAGCTAAGAATTTCTTTGTTCGCAGGCCCGAAACACCCATAGAAAAACCATGAAACGAGAAGATAAAAACAAAACTATTACCTAATATGACAAACCAAAACCATAAAATTAAGATTAAAATAAAATTACAAAAATTCAACTTACTGAATAAAATATTTGAAATGAACACAACTCAATAAAGAAATAGACATAGTCAATATAGAAAAACGAAATCATAATGAAACGATACTAAATCGATAATCATAATAAAACCTTTACCTAAATATGAAAACCATAACCATTTAAATATAAGATTAAAATTAAACCCATAAAACTGTAGAATAATAAGATTACTTTAACCTTTCTAAATGAAATTGAAGCAATGAACTTCGCACACTCGCACATGTAAAAATGTAACAATCAGTTAGCAGTTAGATCCACAGTTAATTAGTTCAAAATAGAATTGACCATAGAGTAATTTTTAGGATTCACAGTGGAATTCATGTATGATAAGGATTCAAATCCTTGAAAAAAAAAAAAATCAGATGATTCCTAGTATTGAATCATGAATAGTGCTGCCATCTGGAGTAATAAGATGAAAATAATGGAAAAATAAAATCAAATAAATTTAGGATACAAATAATCAATGTATTTGATGAAAACCAAATAATAATACCTAAACGTAAATTTAAATTTGAATAAAATGTATGAGGAGAAAAAAAAAAAAAAAAAAAAGAATAAATAAATAAATAATAATAATAATAATTAAATAAATAATTAAAAGAATTTTTTAATAATTAAATAAATAATTAAAAGAATTTTTTAATTAAGTGTTTGGGATAGCCATTAATTAATGCTAAATTTTTAAAGAATCGAAATTGTAATTTTTGATGTTTATCAGACACTAAATATTTGATCCTTAGAGTAAAATTAAGAAGAATATTGACAAATACAGATTTATGTAAGCATGTTTTAAAGTTAGTGAAAAAATTTACCTTAAAGGGGAAATCTTTCTTTTTATCGTATAAGTCAAATTCTAATTGGCCATTACTATTAAGAATAATTTTTAAATCTAAGAAATTAATGACACTAGAATCCAAATCAGTACTACTTAGAGACAGATTTTCAGGATATTTGACAGGTAAGTCTAGATTGGTGTGATTTTTATCCCAATATAATATAATTATATCATCTATGTATCGTAGTAATTTAAAGTTAGTACACTCAATGTCACGCTCATAATAATATAAGTATAGATCAGCTAATATGCTAGAAGCAATTCCACCTTGTGGCAATCCTAAACGTTGTTTATATAAAAATTTATTGAATAAAATATAGTTATGGAAAAGGATAAACCTAGTCAGAGTTTTAAAGGCTGAAGGAGTTATGCATACATTTAGATTTAAATACTGCAAATTTTCTACAAAAAGTTTATTTATAATATCAAACATATCTTTAATATCAATATTATTAAAAAGATCATTGAAATCAAAAGTTTTTATACCAGTAATATCAGTAAGATTTTTAATTTTATATTTGAGTTGAAAACTATTTTTTAGAAAAAAATTACACTTGTTAGAAACAATATAACTATGTAATTTTTTAAGGATATTCAATAACATAATATTAGCATTAGAAGTATAGGCATTGCAGGCAACAGTAACAGTACGAAATTTAATAGGATCTTTATGAAATTTTGGAATTACAACTAAATAAGGGTAATTGTAGTTATTACATTTAGTTTTTAACAACTTATAATAATTAAATATATGCCTATTTTTAATTTCGATACTGTCTTTAATCTTAAGAAAAATATTACTATTATCCATAGTATCAAAAAGAAGTTGTTTATAATACTTTTTGCAAATAATTGCATAGTTATTAGCCGCCTTGTCAACATAAGTAATAATAAATTTAGACTGTAAGTCTAGAATTGCTGAATGAATTTCTTTGAAATCATAGTACTTGATATTAGAAAGATGGTGCATATTATAAACTAAATCAAGTTTAAATTTCTCCAATAACTTAAATTTCCACTCATTAAAAAATTCCACTGGTTTATTATAATCAATAGCAATTTTGTATATAAAGAGATCCAAGTCTAAATTAAATTGAGTAATGATATCAATAAATTTGAATTTTGAGGGCATCCGAAATTTAGTACCATACTTCATCAAAGATCTAAGAGTAAGATTTTCCACAATATTGATATCACCAGTAATAATATGACCATGAGATGTATTAAAAAAAGATTTATATTTGGAATCAGAACAATAGCATGGAGGCTGATCATTAGAAGTAAGAAATTTAGCAAATTTATTGTAGTTAAATATTTTTCTGCCTAAAGTAATATTGTATTTAAAAGTTTTTTGAATGATGAAGTTTTTGATGGGAAAAGGATTGGATGGATCATTAAGTAAATTGTGAATATGAAGTTTATTAAAAACCAGATGAGAAAAATTTATCACCAAGAGAGAGTTATTTATTTTTTGACCAGACTTTAAATCAAGTTTAATATTAAAACACTCAGCCCTATAGTGTAAAATATCAAAGAATACATCACTAAAGTGTGAATCAAAAGAATGAGAATGGAATACTTTAAAATATTTAAGAAGATACTTCTTTTTGATTCCAAAAATAAAATTACGTATAACTTTCCAATTATAAGACTGAAGAAAAATACTTTCTAAGGATTTGAGATTTTGTAATATATATGAAATGTCCAGATGTTGGGAAGACGACCTAGAAGAACCCCTAGAAGTTCTAGTAGTCTTTTTATATAAAGAGTGATTTAGAGTTTTATAAATATTACTGTAAAATTCAATTTTTGAAACCTTGGAATAAACAATATGTTGTTTATTATAAACATTAGAATTTAAACCATAAGGATAGATAGTATTCAATGATTTAATATATTGTGATTCAAGTAAGAGTCGTTCATTCAAATTCTTCTTAAAATTAAGAATTTTCACAGTAATGTTATTGAAGTCATGTTGATGGAAGTGCATATATTCAAAATTGGTGGTAAAGTGACGTGATTTTTTAATATCAGAGCGATGTAAGTTAATCCGCATGTGTAATGGATTACTAGTTTGTCCTATATATACCATATTGCATAAATTGCACTTGAGAGAGTAAATAATATTAAACGCCTTACAAAATGTAACATGAGAAGAGCTATCTCTAAAATGAGAAGCATCAGCAAGAGGGCATGTAAGACATCTAGTAGAATTGCATTTTTTAAAAAATAAATTGCGAAGAGGAGGATGATATAGGTAGCAGGATGACGATCCAGAGTAATCCCTATACATTACTCTGTACCGAGCACAAGACAAACCATAAGATTTGCCTTTTTTGCCAGGCGCTAGGAATTTACTTAGAACAACCATTTAATGAATAAAGAAGATAAATATTGGATATATAATAAATTGAGACAATAATTATAAGAAATATTGGAATTTAACTAAGCTTGCAAAATTATAATAGACGCTTAATAAATTCGTAAAAATAGATAAATATGTTTTCCTATACAAAAACAAAAACTTTAGAGAATCTTGAGTAAAATAAATATTTTTTGAGCAAAATAATGCTTTTGAAATTCTGGATTAAAATAAATGTAGCACAAAATTGTATAAATACATAAAAAACCTTTAGTATAAAAGTATGAAAAATGTATTAATATGTACAAAAAGTAGTCAAAGCCATGATGCAAAATCATCAATGATATATACAACAATATATACAATAATAAGTTATTTAAAATAGACCCCTCCCAAAAAAAATTAAATAAATAAATAAATAAAAAAAATAAATAAATAAATAAATAAAAAAAGGAAGACTAACAAATAATATTGTAGTAAAACACACAATATTAACAGAAAAGAAACTTGCGAAATGATTGATGAAAGTAGTTCAAAATGATCATTAAATTGTAAAACACTGAATGAGAAATGTAATACACTGAACATGAATTCATGTAAGAATTGATATAAGAATTGAAATAATATTATAAATAATAATAATAGTAGTAATAATATTAGTAATAGTAGTAATACAACATAAAATGCGCAACTGCAGCTATTAAATGATGTATTTTAAAAAAATTGTGAAAATTAATAAACTGCTTAAGTAATAGCAAAAATTGTGCAAACACATAATGAAATAAAAATAATAAAATATTAATAAAAAGCTTCATTTCCAAATAAAGCGCTATATGCAGCATTACCTTAGAAATGAAATAAATATAGAAATACATTAATATAATCAGTGCAAAAATTTTTTTATGAAATTTAAAGATGACTCAACTTCAGTATTAAAACAATTCCTTGGATCACAAGCTAAGACTACCCATATCAAATCAAAGAAGAATTAAAGAAAAATCGAAATAAATATTGTAAATTGGAATAAGAAAAAAAGCATTATTGGCATTCTAACGTTTTCAAGGGCCTGGTAGAATGCAAATAAGCTAAAATATGGATGTTTTTCTGTAACAAAGAAAGCAAAAGCTAAGAATTTCTTTGTTCGCAGGCCCGAAACACCCATAGAAAAACCATGAAACGAGAAGATAAAAACAAAACTATTACCTAATATGACAAACCAAAACCATAAAATTAAGATTAAAATAAAATTACAAAAATTCAACTTACTGAATAAAATATTTGAAATGAACACAACTCAATAAAGAAATAGACATAGTCAATATAGAAAAACGAAATCATAATGAAACGATACTAAATCGATAATCATAATAAAACCTTTACCTAAATATGAAAACCATAACCATTTAAATATAAGATTAAAATTAAACCCATAAAACTGTAGAATAATAAGATTACTTTAACCTTTCTAAATGAAATTGAAGCAATGAACTTCGCACACTCGCACATGTAAAAATGTAACAATCAGTTAGCAGTTAGATCCACAGTTAATTAGTTCAAAATAGAATTGACCATAGAGTAATTTTTAGGATTCACAGTGGAATTCATGTATGATAAGGATTCAAATCCTTGAAAAAAAAAAAAATCAGATGATTCCTAGTATTGAATCATGAATAGTGCTGCCATCTGGAGTAATAAGATGAAAATAATGGAAAAATAAAATCAAATAAATTTAGGATACAAATAATCAATGTATTTGATGAAAACCAAATAATAATACCTAAACGTAAATTTAAATTTGAATAAAATGTATGAGGAGAAAAAAAAAAAAAAAAAAGAATAAATAAATAAATAATAATAATAATAATTAAATAAATAATTAAAAGAATTTTTTAATAATTAAATAAATAATTAAAAGAATTTTTTAATTAAGTGTTTGGGATAGCCATTAATTAATGCTAAATTTTTAAAGAATCGAAATTGTAATTTTTGATGTTTATCAGACACTAAATATTTGATCCTTAGAGTAAAATTAAGAAGAATATTGACAAATACAGATTTATGTAAGCATGTTTTAAAGTTAGTGAAAAAATTTACCTTAAAGGGGAAATCTTTCTTTTTATCGTATAAGTCAAATTCTAATTGGCCATTACTATTAAGAATAATTTTTAAATCTAAGAAATTAATGACACTAGAATCCAAATCAGTACTACTTAGAGACAGATTTTCAGGATATTTGACAGGTAAGTCTAGATTGGTGTGATTTTTATCCCAATATAATATAATTATATCATCTATGTATCGTAGTAATTTAAAGTTAGTACACTCAATGTCACGCTCATAATAATATAAGTATAGATCAGCTAATATGCTAGAAGCAATTCCACCTTGTGGCAATCCTAAACGTTGTTTATATAAAAATTTATTGAATAAAATATAGTTATGGAAAAGGATAAACCTAGTCAGAGTTTTAAAGGCTGAAGGAGTTATGCATACATTTAGATTTAAATACTGCAAATTTTCTACAAAAAGTTTATTTATAATATCAAACATATCTTTAATATCAATATTATTAAAAAGATCATTGAAATCAAAAGTTTTTATACCAGTAATATCAGTAAGATTTTTAATTTTATATTTGAGTTGAAAACTATTTTTTAGAAAAAAATTACACTTGTTAGAAACAATATAACTATGTAATTTTTTAAGGATATTCAATAACATAATATTAGCATTAGAAGTATAGGCATTGCAGGCAACAGTAACAGTACGAAATTTAATAGGATCTTTATGAAATTTTGGAATTACAACTAAATAAGGGTAATTGTAGTTATTACATTTAGTTTTTAACAACTTATAATAATTAAATATATGCCTATTTTTAATTTCGATACTGTATTTAATCTTAAGAAAAATATTACTATTATCCATAGTATCAAAAAGAAGTTGTTTATAATACTTTTTGCAAATAATTGCATAGTTATTAGCCGCCTTGTCAACATAAGTAATAATAAATTTAGACTGTAAGTCTAGAATTGCTGAATGAATTTCTTTGAAATCATAGTACTTGATATTAGAAAGATGGTGCATATTATAAACTAAATCAAGTTTAAATTTCTCCAATAACTTAAATTTCCACTCATTAAAAAATTCCACTGGTTTATTATAATCAATAGCAATTTTGTATATAAAGAGATCCAAGTCTAAATTAAATTGAGTAATGATATCAATAAATTTGAATTTTGAGGGCATCCGAAATTTAGTACCATACTTCATCAAAGATCTAAGAGTAAGATTTTCCACAATATTGATATCACCAGTAATAATATGACCATGAGATGTATTAAAAAAAGATTTATATTTGGAATCAGAACAATAGCATGGAGGCTGATCATTAGAAGTAAGAAATTTAGCAAATTTATTGTAGTTAAATATTTTTCTGCCTAAAGTAATATTGTATTTAAAAGTTTTTTGAATGATGAAGTTTTTGATGGGAAAAGGATTGGATGGATCATTAAGTAAATTGTGAATATGAAGTTTATTAAAAACCAGATGAGAAAAATTTATCACCAAGAGAGAGTTATTTATTTTTTGACCAGACTTTAAATCAAGTTTAATATTAAAACACTCAGCCCTATAGTGTAAAATATCAAAGAATACATCACTAAAGTGTGAATCAAAAGAATGAGAATGGAATACTTTAAAATATTTAAGAAGATACTTCTTTTTGATTCCAAAAATAAAATTACGTATAACTTTCCAATTATAAGACTGAAGAAAAATACTTTCTAAGGATTTGAGATTTTGTAATATATATGAAATGTCCAGATGTTGGGAAGACGACCTAGAAGAACCCCTAGAAGTTCTAGTAGTCTTTTTATATAAAGAGTGATTTAGAGTTTTATAAATATTACTGTAAAATTCAATTTTTGAAACCTTGGAATAAACAATATGTTGTTTATTATAAACATTAGAATTTAAACCATAAGGATAGATAGTATTCAATGATTTAATATATTGTGATTCAAGTAAGAGTCGTTCATTCAAATTCTTCTTAAAATTAAGAATTTTCACAGTAATGTTATTGAAGTCATGTTGATGGAAGTGCATATATTCAAAATTGGTGGTAAAGTGACGTGATTTTTTAATATCAGAGCGATGTAAGTTAATCCGCATGTGTAATGGATTACTAGTTTGTCCTATATATACCATATTGCATAAATTGCACTTGAGAGAGTAAATAATATTAAACGCCTTACAAAATGTAACATGAGAAGAGCTATCTCTAAAATGAGAAGCATCAGCAAGAGGGTATATATATATATATATATATATATATCATAAAAAACGGCAGTGTTTTGAGTGACGCAGCAAAGCTCAAACAAAGCTTAGCAGCGACACTCTATATATACAGCTAGTTTTACATCAAAGGAATTTGGAAACGCCGACATTTAATATCTCAGTAAATAGGAGATATTTTGATCTGATGTTTTCAGAATAATCTTTTATCTTCTGCCTGATGCTATCCTGAAAGTTTCACACTTCAACATTGTATATATTTTGAGATCTGGAGTTGCAATTTAAGACTTCAAAGGAAAAATGTGTTATCGTGTGACTTTTTTTTTTTTTTTTTCTCAAAAACGGCTCGAAGAAATTTTATGAAATTGATATATGATATTAATTTATTTTGCCTGAGAAGCATGACGTGCCCCGTTTTTCCCAAAAAACTCTTGTTTCTTAAATAATTTAGCTTAAAAATCGAACTATTTTTTCCTCCGCCATTCATGTTTTTCTTACGCATATTCTCAGAATTCAGAACAGGCGTTATTCGGTTTTCTGAGGCTGTGGTTGGTTGGTTCAATCTGAATGCAGTCAATAAAATATTTAGATTTTTTTTTTTTTTTTTTTTTTTTTTTTATTAAATGCAAAAAAGAAACTTCATTTTTTGTTTTAAATATTTATTATATATTTAAAATAAAGGAAGTATTTTTTAATTATAGATATTCTATTTTATCGTTATTCATAATAAAATAATTTTTTTTTTTTTTTAAGCAGAACAGTTTAAATCACTCATGCACACGAATTTATACTATGGTCCATGGTCTTTGGAGCGCATGCGTACTTTATCCAGATCCAAAACTTTTGGCGCTCACTAAAGACTAGGGCTAGCTCGTTTGGTTAGTTTACACACTGTATCCCTCCGCTTGTGGCTTGTTATGATACGTGTTTTTTTATATATATATTTTCAAAATAAATACAAGAGTTTATTGATTTTGATAAGCATTGTGGATTAAATTTTTAACTGTTTCTTTGATGATTAACTAGACTGAAAAATTATTGTTTGACGTATGTGTTTATTAAATATTTTGTCACATACTAAGACAATATTATTTCAGTCACCAATTATAAAATCCGACATTCGGGAGTCACACTGTAAGTTAAAATATATATTTTTTGCACTACCCTTCTTTTTTTCAGATAAGTGTTTGTTTATATATATCATATTAATAAGTTATGCATTACATTTTATTTTTATTCATTTATATTTTACATTCCTCGAGTCACATAGTTTTCTTTACAATGACAAACAACTGTTTTTTCTTTATTATGTACATAAATTGTATTTTAATAAGATAATTATAATTTTTTTTTTTTTTTTTCACAGAAGACTAGATTTTAATAACTATTTAGTGTTGCTTTATTCAGGGGTGAAACTTTTCAAGGGCTATCCCTGAATTCAGGGTTTTTGAAAATTTTGCTTTCTCTGAATTTCATGTTAAATTATTTTGTTTTTGGAGAAATTCCTCATTTTTTAATGTGTAATTAAAATGTAGTTGTTTCCTTAAAATGTATTAAGAACTCTTCAAATATCGATTATGATAAGTAGCCAATACTGTATACGTTCACTAAATAATAATTAAATATTAAATAAATGAATACATAGTATAGGAATTCAATAATTTAACTATTGTTAATTATTATTATTTTTTAAACATAAGTATAGTTGCAATATTTTTTAACTATTATAAAGAGGAAATAAATGGTTAGTTTAAAAGCAAAAATAACAAATATTGTTAGGGGACATATTACTTGCATACATAGACACGGCATTTTTAAAGAAATCTAAATAGTCAGCACTGCAGTGCCCCCTAATGATAGTGAAATGAACCAAACTTTCCTCCGGTGGATCTTCGTCACTGCTTTTTCTTCGTAAGATTTCTTAATACAAATTTACGAAAAAAAAGTACTATATAATACACAAATCTAATCACACAAAAAATATTTTTTGAAAAGCCGAAAATTGGACTTTTGTAAAATAATTCCAACGTAGATTGCAGAAATTTAACATCAAAAACAAAATAAGGGTGTGCACGACACTGTAAAAAGAATTGTGTAAGAACACACAACATTATTGAGGGAATTTATTTTCCTCAACCATGCTGAGAAATGCTATCAGCTATAGCTGTGTAACAGAGGCATACAATATTGAGGCAGTTTACCTGCCACGGCAATGTAGAGAAATGTTACCAGTTGTAATTGCATAACATTCCACTGTATGTCTCTGTTACACAGCTATAGCTGATAACATTTCTGAACATGGTTGAGGAAAATAAATTCCCTCAATAATGTTGTATATTCTCACATTTTTTTTTTTTTTTTTTTTTTTTTTTTTACAGTGAAGCACATATATGTAAATAAATCGCGACGATAATTAAGTGATATTTCTGCTGTTATTTTTCTTTGCCACACGATGGTCACGCCTTCCAGTAATAGAGTATCATGAAAACATGCAAGTGTCCGATGTGTTTAAGTAAGAAATCTGTATGCTGGGCTATTTCAGTCAGTTAGAATAATAAATTTTAAACTAAAAATCAGTTTCAGTCAATTAGAATAATAATTTTGAAACGGGCTTGCTTTTTGAATGTGTTTAAAAAAATTAAATTGGAAATATGTTTGTCATTTGAATTCACGAAAATATTCTTGCAAAATTTATTTGAATGTGCTGATGTTTTAACGTACTTCAACTAATTAAGAAAAACAAAAAAAATAAAAAATCCAAGTAAAACTATTTTATTATTCTTTTGAAAAATGTTTCTTAAAGGTTAAAAATGTTTTTTTTTTTTTTTTTTTTTTTTTTTTTTTAAATAAAGAAATGAAAAAAAATGCTACTTTTAAATACTTAAATTATACCATCATACTTTACAAAATTCTTTTTTATACGCAACTTAAAAAAAAAAAAAAAATATATATATATATATATATTTGATTGAATAGTGCAAAAAAAAAAAAAAAAAAAAAAATATATATATATATATATATATACCTCATTTTTTAAAATGTTTAAGTAGACAGTGTCTACCAATTTAAGCTTGAAAAAGTTTTAATTTTTTTCAAAGTGAATAAAAGTTTTCTGAATAACTACGCTTCAAAAACTTTTAATCTTTAACTATTTTCCTTTTATTTCTTCTTCAAAGAATTGTGTTAAAACTTTAATATATGATAATGTCAATTTGTACTTTTTTTTTTTAAGTACTTAACTGTATTAATTTTTTAAACTGGCAATGATTTAAAAACCAAATTTTTCGTTGAATAAGAGAAGTTATGCAAAGGAAAGAGAAAATGAATATTTCTTAATTTCAAAAAGATTCATTGTTATGGTTTTACAACATATAATAATTTTCATATTAGTTATCACGAAAACATTTACGTTCTCGTGTATGCAAAACAGACAGTAAATAAACTGTTAGGTTCTAGTCGATGAATGCACTTTGTCTTATAAATATTTTGGAAACAATCTAATTGGACTGTTATTTTTGCAACAAAAGTCACAAAACATTTATATATACACCAAAGAGCATGAATATTATTCACTCACAAAAAGTTATTAGCAGTTTGTCATACATTCTCTCATTGAAAACTGCCCATTTCAGAAATCTGAACTTAACTAATTCACTCGACAGAAGATGGTTCTTTTTATTGTCTTGGTGAATATTAAAGGCGTAGAAATCTATAGATCATGCTGGAAAAATATAGATAACTCCTTCCCAAATTGAGATATTGTTTACCGATTTTAATAACACGAAATTGCTATTTTTTTTTCTATATTAGTTATCAAGAGTTTTTTACCAAAATCATCATAAAGTTGATTTTTGTCGATGTCAGTAGTTTGTTGTTGTTTTCTTTCTATCATTAAGACGCATTCATACGGGCTAGAAACCTTTAGAAAGACTGCCCTTCACTGAGAAAAAAAATATATCGCTTTCATCTAGAACGAATAGGTGGTTCTTTTCTGAATCCCTAAACTAGAAATATAGATTTACGGGCTATGAGTATAAGGCACTGAGAAAAATACACTGAGAAAAAATTCTATAACTGACATCTAGAATCTAAATTGTGGCTCTAGAAAAAATAGTTCCATGTCATCCTTATAAATTTCTTATAAAAAATTTTCTAGTCCCCTTCGAAAGCAAATTCTAGAGACCTCTTATAGAATTCTTGAGCGTTTGCCTATACTATCGAGGACAAGCCTATTTGAAAATATCTCCAAATAAATGCGAATACAAGAGGCGGGTTTCAGTAGCTATAATCTTCGTTTATGACCCAATTCTAGAAAATCAAGCTAGAATTTCTCGTAATACAAAAGATTTAGAATATTCAGAATATTGTTTCGTTATCTTGAAATGTAGACTAGAAATTCTCGATGATTTCGTCTATTCAATTTATTGGCGTGCCTTATGCGCATAGCTCGGAAATCTATATTTCTAGTTTAAGGATTTTAAAAATGACCATTTATTCATTCTAGATGAAGGCGGTATATTTTTTTTCTCAGTGTTCTCTACGGAGGGAATTTCTGTCAGGTTTAAGTCCTGCGTATAGACAATCGGTCTTAATAAACTCACCACAACACCTTTCAATCTTTACATGCATTTTCCCTTCGTTTCAATAAAAAAGTGTATTATTATTATTGTATTTTTTTAACAATAGGAATTTTCGATTCTCTTACAGACTATAATTTTATGTGCATAGGCCTATAAACAGATATTTTTCTAAATTGCTATTTTCGAAAGCAAATTTAGTCTTCTTTTATGGTATAAAATAATTACAAAACGTTATTATTTGAAAATACTTATTTTAGAAAATACAAATTGTAATAATTATCTCTGTATATTTATCGATGGTCTAGAAATTCTAGACCATCTAAAAATATACACAAGTGACAGGACTCTAATTTTTAAATGAACACTCCAAATTTGATAAAAGAGATAATAATAAAATTTTTATGTGTAATCAATATTATGTATACGAAGACTCATAAAAGAAATAAGAAACAGGTACCAGAAAACAATACGTAAGACACAGCAACTCAGTTGTACATAAATGAATGAAGTGAATTTCTTTTCTATAAATATCATTGGGAGCGAAAGCACAAATTCATGTGTACAAATTCATGGGATATTTTAAGATTTATATATATATATATATATATATATATATAATTAGTTGCAAAATATATCTGAAATGGTTAACTTTTGAAGTGTTACAATATATAACATCCATTATTATATTTTATGACAGACATAATATTATGTGGTAAGATTTGTTGCAAAAATCATCAACATAATATTAATTTCATTAAGTTCTACAAGAAAAAATATTGTTAATTAGGGTATAAAATTTTATTATGAATTTTGATGTAACATTTTACTTTTTAACTTGCAGGGTATACCATTTGAAATATACTACATTTTTCTTTTTATATTTCATCTTCCTTTCTTTTCTTTTCTTTATTTTTTTTAAGACCATTATTATTTTTCCATTATTCTGGTGTTTATATATATATATATATATATATATATATATATATATATGTATATAAATCACAAAAATTACCTATAATTTCTATAAAAATATTAAAGTAATTATATTTTTCTCAGATTTACAAACTAGTACACTGAGAAAAAATTATGTAACTGACATCTTGAATCTAGATTTTTGGCTCTAGTAAAAATAGTTGCATGTCATCCTAATAAATTCTAGTCCCCTTTGAAAACGAGTTCTAGAAACCTCTATTAGAATTCTAAAGCGTTTATTTATATTATAGAGGTCAAGCTTATTCAAAAATCTCAGTAAATAAATGTGAATACAAGAGGCATGTTTTAGCAACTATAATTTTGGTTTATGACCCAATTCAAGAAAATCAAGCCAAAATTTCGCGCAATACAAAGATTCAGAATATTGTTTCACCATCTAGAAATGTATAGACTAGAAATTCTTGATCATTTCGTCTATTCAGCTTTTTGGCATGCCTTATACGCATAGCTCAGAAATCTATACTTCTAGTTCAGGGATTTAGAAAATTACCATTTATTCGTTCTAGTTGAAGGCGGTATATATTTTTTTTTCTCAGTGTAATTGATAATCTTAGCTATAGTATTATTTCTTCTTACAAATGGAACGTTTGTATTATTGTCTGATTATTTCTACTAACTCTTTTCTTTTTCTTTTTCCTTTTCCTTTTATTAATTTTAACTTCTATATAATAAACCACTTGAAAGAAAAAAAAAAAAATCATTTCAAAAAAAAAAAAAAAAAAAAAAAAAGCTACTGTGAAACAATTTATTTTAAGTTTAGATTGAAATTACCATATATTAAAACAGTAATTGTATTGGGTCAAAGAAGGAAAAGAAATAGAAAATACACTTGCTTTAAATGGAATACTTATCCGACATTTTACGTTCAATAAAGTAATCTTTTATTACAGTTGTTGTGAATAAAGTAAAATTTCTTCTCAGGTTTAAAATTAAACGGGAAGAATCTTTGATCTGATTAAGGAGTCGAATTTTACTAGTCTTCAAATGATTCAATCAGACGACTTTATCTAACACTCATACAATAAAAAAAACTGATAATATAGAAATGAGTTTAAAATTTGGTAACCCGTATTAAAAAGTAATTTTAAAACAACTGACTTCAAAAGAAAATAATTTCTATAAATTTAAGTAATCGAAAAAAAAAAAATAAAAAAAAAAAATAATAAATAAATAAATAAATATGCTTTTCGATTCTTGTTAAAATGCCTTAATATAATTTAAATGTTACAGAATTCAACCAAATAATATAACTAATTTTATTAGAAATGACAAAAATGATGTAATTCAAAATTGGAATTAACTTTTTAAAATAAATAAAATAAAATAAAAATAAAAATAAAATGCAAAAATATTGTGTCAGAATATTTCTGCGAATATTTTAAAATAGTTATTTTTTTAAAGAGAAATAATTAATAATAATTATAAATCTATTATAGTAATGGTGCTTTAAGACGCAGATTGAATGCTGTGAATTGCATCTGAAGACAAATTATAGAGTGTCTCTAAACTCATGGGTCAAACTTTAGGGTAATTTAAAATAATAATACATTTGTACCGTATATATTTGCATTGACTTACACAGTAGTCATAAAAGTAAATAATTCAATATGAATTATGAAATAAAAAAAATCCAGAATAAAAATGGATTTTTTTAAAAAACCTTTTTATTCTGTCAAAACCTCTTAATTTTGATCCTACATTGCTATTAAAAAAAAAAAAAAAATCTGTGTATTTTATCTTTTCTTAAAATTTTTCTATGAGTTTAAAAACATCCTGTAGTATTATCATTGCAGTTTTGGAATATTAAAAAAAAAGAATAAAATAAAATAAATAACAGTAATTATTACTTTACATCTACACTACTTATCAATAAATAGTTGGCCTTTTTCGAATTTAGACGTTTTGTTAAATATCTAAAAAAGTTATGTAGGAATTATTTTGAAACTTTAAGAGTATAAAGAACATTTATACCTGATATATTACAGTAAAAGTTTTATCCTGAAGAGGAAAAGAGAACCAGTAAAAAAATAATAAAAGTCAAAATGTTTTGGTAAACCCTGTAAAAAGTAATATTTGAGGCGAGTTTTGGCTGTAGCTTGTGATTATGACGATTCTTCTAAATATGTGTTTAATTTTTATGAGGCTATCATATATACCCATAGATATGTAACGGTTTCTTAAAAAATTGCAAAAAAAAAAAAAAAAAAGGGGGGGGGGGGGAGAGATTTTCTTTAATAATAACACGCACGGTGTTAGATCCAGTGCAAAGTTAGTTTTAGGAAACTTGGCGTATTGCATTAGACGTAGCAAACTGCAATCCGAATGCAAAAATGTTAAATATCTTACGAAATATGAGCATTTTTACTAAACAATTTTTAATTATGTACGCGCAAACTTTTAAAAATTTCATTTGCATAATTTAATAACAAAAACTATTGTGCTACTTTGTCATGTTTTGAACTATATTTTAAGCCTCATTAGTTTAATAAAGTCAGTTATGCAACCTCCTAAAATCAGAGATAACATTCTTCTCCATGCTCATTACAGCAGCATAACAACAACTCTGAGTAGTAGAAGTAGAAGTAACTCTTGTTAACAGTTATAGTTTATAGTTATAACAGGATATTACAAATACACACACCATAAAAGATAAATATAAATGTAACAAGATATAAGTAAAAGACACATCTGTGAAATACTCTCTAGTGCATACATAATCATTGAGATACTGAGGTTTTCTGAAAATTCGACCAGACCTTGTCTGAGTACTGGATGCATGAGGCAAGTCAGGTGTAACAGTACTATCATAAGATTTTGTTTCCACAGTTTCGAGTATTTCTATCTCAGGCCTCACGTTCGCCTTAAATGGTAGTTTTGTAGGTCTTAAATGTCTTCGGTTTCTGGCAAAAGTATTATCAGCACTATTTTGAACAACATAGGACCGAGGATTTTAATCTTTTGACCTGATCTTGGCAGGTTCTGAAGTTTTATTGCTGAAGTTATACATATTTACACTATCACTTGAATTTAATTGCTTTAGTTCAGTAGCTTCCCTATCATAATAATGTTTTTGGATCTTCTGCCTGGTAGCCAATTTATGCTCTAGATTTGTAAATAGCTCAGCATTTAATAATTTAACATGTATAGGAAGTTTAGTTTATAGTTTGCGACCAAATAAAAGTTGTGCAGGAGATAAACCCAATCCAGAAATAGGAGTATTTCTATACTCCATTAACCTCCCAATCCAATCTTTATTACTCTCTGTAGTCTTCTTGAATATTGCTTTAACAATCCCTACAGCCCTTTCAGCCAATCCATTGCTTTGGGGGAATAATGTGCATTTAAAATCACATTCTTTAGTAAAGACTTTAAACCCAAAGCTACTGAATGGTACATTTTCACTCACAACCACTTTGGGAACCCCAAAACGAGAGAAACAAACTTTTAACCGTTTACAAATTTCTGACACTGTTTTATTGTTACTTAGTTTTTCTACCTCAATCCACTTAGAGAAATAACATATAATGACTAAATAATTAACATTTTTATATTCCATTATGTCAATTCCTACCTTTTCAAATGGTCGTTTTGGAATTTTCTGAGACATAAGGAGTTCTTTTGCATTAGACCTTTGAAATTTTTGACATACATCATACTGCGAAAACATTTCCTCAATACTTTTAGACATTCCAGACCAAAACATTATCTCCCTTGCCCTGTTTTTAGACTTGTCCATACCAAAATGACCCTCATGGAGTAAGGATAGCATATCATTTCTAAGACAAGAAGGTACCATAATTTTAGAGTCTTTAAAAATTAAACAAAATTAAACATACAAGTCATTTTTAAGTTTATAATACTGTCTTATATTAAAAGGAGTGTCTTATATTAAAATTCAGTTTATGATTAGGCCAAACTTTTAGACAATACTCATACACTAATTTTAGTTCTAGATCTGACTGAATTGCATTCTTAAATTGAATTAATCTACGTTCACTTATAGGAAGTAGTTGTACAGCATGTATTACACTCAACATGTCAAGATCATCACTAACCTTATCTTTGAGATATGCCCTCGAGAGAGTATCTGCAAGAAACATTTCAGCTCCCTGAATGTATTGAATTTCAAAATCACATTTTAAAATTTTAATAACATTTTATGCAATCTGGATGAAATATTACACAGTGGTTTTTTAACAATATTAGTGAGTGGTTTATGATCATTTTGAACAACGAAGGGTATTGTGGGTTAAGCATTTGAAAACTGTACCAGCGTCGAATGAAGAGTTCTTGTGTTCTATTTATTGTTCTTTATCTGAAACATCTTTTGCCCATAATTTTAGACTTCTACCCTCAATGATTAGAGAGTAATGGGGGTGACAACCTAAAATGTTAAATTAATTTTTTTTTAAACTATTCAAGATATCTTATCGATATTGAAACTATTTATAAATGTTTGTGAAGTACATAATATATATTTTTTTCAGAATTTTTACTCGATTTTAAATGGTAGAAAATGATAAGTACACTTTTGATGGGCGATTTTTTATATTATCCACCAAAGTGACACCTACCAAAAAAATACAGTTTATTTGTTTATTAGTTAGCTATTACATATAAAAATTACAGAAGTGTCAAAGTGCGGGAACGTACTGAAAAAACAAAAAATAATAATCACTTAATTAATAATGCCAATGATATAATATTTATTTTTAAAAACTACTTAATATTAATAAATAAACAATGCAAGCAAATATAAAAATGTTCTATTAACATTTGGTATTAAAACGTAACAATAAGAAAAAAAAAATATATATATATATATACATATATATTCAATTTAATTATTATCAGGGATCTTATATTTCGCTCTTTATACAAGACACTTTTAGGGTGGAGAAATTTCCGTAATTTTTGCTACCCTTATTTTTATATAGTAGTCTCTATTCTGTTTAATCACGACATAGCACTACAAAAATACTAATATAAAAATGTTTACATGAAAATAGCATAGATGGCAAAATTTAATTTATTCCGGAGTATTTTTTAGCCCCGCCGTTTTTCCATACCACTTATTTTTTAAGGATAAAATTACCTGATTTTACCGAAGGTTTTTATTTCATCCCCGATAAGATATCCTATTTCGAACCACTTTATTTATAGAAAAATTTTCTCCAATATATAACTTCCATTTTACCAAAAAAAAAAAAAAAAGTGGTGTGGAAAAAAAAAAAGGGGGGGGGGGGCAAAAAGCACCCCGGAATAAATTAAAATGTTGGCATCTATGCTATTTTCATACAGAAATCTTCATATCAGTATTTTCTTAGTAATATGTCGTGATTAAACAGGATCTAGATTACTAGTGTTAAAAATAAGGGTAGCAAAAAATTAGGGAAATTTCTCCTTCCTAAAAGTGTCTTGAAAAAAAGGCGAGATGTAAGATCCCTGATAACAATTAAATAGGATAATTTTCTATTGCTAATTGGTACTTTTTAATAACAAATGTTAATAGAACATTTTTATATTTGCTTGTATTGTTTATTTATTAATATTGAGTAGTTTTTAAAAATAAATATTATATCATTGGTATTATTACTGGGGTGCAAGAGTTTCCGTCGTATCAGGACGGAAAACTTTCACCAGCGTATTTTTATCAATAATTTATATCATATTTGTGGTTTAATTTATTGCAATTGACCATAATAGAAATTATTGATAACGAGTGCTGGTGTGAGTCTTTTACTTTGAGACTGAAACTATTGCACACCTGTATTATTATTAAGTGATAATTATTATTTTCACTACGTTCCCACAATTTGACACTTCTGTAAATTTTATATGTAATAGCTAACTAATAAACAAATAAACTGTATTTTTTTGGTAGATGTCACTTTGGTGGATAGTATAAAAAATCGCCCATTAAAAATATACTTATCATTTTCTACCATTTAAAATCGAGTGAAAATTCCGAAAAATATATATATTATGTACTTCATAAACATTTATAAATAGTTTCAACCTCGATAAGATATCTCGACTAGTTTTTAAAAATATTAAATTTAATGTTTTAGGTTGCCACCTCCATTATTCCCTAATAGTTGAGGGTAGAAGTCTAAAATTGTATGCAAAAGATGTTTCAGATAAAGAGCAATAAATAGAAGGCAAGAACTCTTCATTCGACTCTGGTGCAGTTTTCATATGCTTAACCCGCAATACCCTTTATGTTCATATAAAAAATTATGATATTTCTGAGCAGCAAAAACAATAGAAATCATCTCCTTTTCAATCTGAGCATAACTTTGCTCTGTGTTCGTGAGACTTCGTTACGCATAAGAAACAGGATGACCTCCTGAATTAGACAAGCCCCCAATCAATCTTTAGAACTGTCACACTGAACAATAATTGGTTTTGAACTATTGAATACCTTCAAGACAGATGAAGATTTCAGTAATTTTTAATATGATTAAAGGCATTTTCATGTTCATCAACCCATTTAAATTCTACATTTTCTTTTATGAGACTCCTTAAGGGAGAAGTAATAGTAGAAATATTAGGTAAAAATTTTGACACGTAATTAACCATACACAAAAAACGCCTTACATCTTTTATATCTTCGGGTGTTCCAATTTTAGTGATTGCTTTGACATGTTGGGGATCTGCCTTAACTCCCTCTTGAGATATTATTTGTCTCACATATTTAACTTCTGATACTTTGTATGGAAAATTTTCTGGGTTAAGTTTAACATTGCACTTTTTTGCCCTCTCTAACACTTTGGCTAGAGTCTGATTATGTTCCTGCTCATTTCTGCCTCTCAAAATGATATCGTCAAAAAACAGATTTCAACATTTTGAATATCATCAAATAACCTTTGGTTACGTTTTTGAAAAATTTCCGGAGCACAGGCAATTCCAAAAGGCATTCTCAGGAATTGAAACCTGCCAAACGGTGTGTTAAAAGTACACAAATCGGCACTCTGATCATCTAAAGGAACCAGCCAAAACCCATCCTTTAAGTCTAGAACTGAAAATACTGTAATTCATTCTAATCGGCTAATCAACTCTTCAGATGTAGGTATTGCATGATGTTCTCGTTTAATCGCCATATTCAGATTTCTTGGATCTAAGCAAATCCTTAAGTTACCTTTCGGCTTTTCAATAATAACCAAACTATTTACCCCATCTGTTGGTTTGTTTACTTTTCTAATTATGCCTTGTGATTCCAAGTTATTCAAGGTTTCTTTAAGTTTTTCATAAAGAGATAAAGGTACTCGCCTTGGTGGATCTATTACAGGTTTGACTTCAGATTTAAGTTCAATATGATTGGGTTTCCCAGGAAATTTACCCAACCCAATGAACACATCTCTATACAATTCAATAATTTTAATTTTTTCACACTCAACAACATCAATTCTTTGAATCAGTTGAAATTTAGTTCAAGTTGGTAATCCCAAAATGGGTTGTACCTCTTTATCGATCAAAATAAACACAACAGGAACATTAGTATATTTATCAAAAGTACAATTCAATAAAAACTTACCTGTCGTTTTAAGCTTATGATTACCATAACTTAATAAAACAGTATTCACTTCATTAACATGTTCCTTATGTTTAACTGAATTAAATATAGACGATGGCAAAACATTCGTTTCTGCACCTGTATCAATTTTAAAGATTATCTTGAAGCCATTAATTTTTAGTTCTTTTAACCATTTAAGTTCATTAATATGCTGAATTGTCACAGAGTCAATATAAAATTCATTGTCCTCATACTCGAGTTCACTAACCTGTTTGGCAATACACTTGGCAGCGAAATGGTTATTCTTATTACATTTATTGCACGTTTTCCCGAAGGCTGGACACTGGCCTCTTCGATGTTTTCTTCCGCACCTGTTACACTTGAAGCTGGATTCCACTGCTGTCTTGCTTCGGGCTTCTGATTGTGATGACCCTCATCTTTGGTACCTCATCTCCTAAATAGCTACATACTCAGGTTCTGTGATACATTGTAGCTGATGTCGGCTCACTTCTGCAGTTCGCACCACATCCACTGCGTTCTGCAGCAACAAATCTGGCTCTCTTTGAAGACGTTCTTGTAGACTGTTGTCACGCAGACCCAAGGCTATTCGGTCACGAATTACACTCTCCTCTTGGTCTTTCAATTCACAGGTGGCTGGGAGAGTTTTAAGTTACGTGGTATAATTGTCGATGCTCTGTCCCTCTTGTTGTGAACAACTAAAAAACTTGAATCACTCAAGTACTACATTTTTCTTTCGTGTACAATATTCACTGAATTTCTGAATTATGGCGTCATATGTAGCCTCATCCGGTAATTTGAAAGTATCATAAACTTTCACACCATCATCTACGATTAGATTCAGCAAGATCGCTATTTTATTCTTGTCAGGCTTATCACTTTTCTCGGAAGCTAACATATAATTTTGAAATTTTTGATGCCATTTTCTCCAGCATTCTGCAACATTACCAGAAGTAAAGTCCATCTCGGGAGGTGGTTTGAACTCCATTTTGAAAACTATGAGTTTAGTAGCTTAACAGTTAAACAAGTTCAATCCTTTACAATCTAGAAACTAGAGAAATGGGTTCATTCATAATGATATCCTCACACAATGTCATATTTGAAGATTCATACTAGAACTATATTTTAAGTTTCATTAGTTTACTAAAGTCAGTTATGCAACATTCTAAAATCAGAGATGACATGCTTCTCCATGCTCATTACAGCAGCATAACAACACACTGAGTAGTAGAAGTAGAAGTAAATATTACAGTAGTAGTAACTCTTGTTAACAGTTATAGTTTACAGTTATAACAGGATATTACAAATACACACATCATAAATGATAAATATAAATGTAACAAGATATAAATAAAAGACACATGTGTGACAACTTATAGGAAAGCCCAAAATAAACATCGTGGAAATTCAAAAAGTTATGAGAGGTAGAATGAACCGGATTTCAGTTTCTCTCTCTCTCTCTCAAAAAAAAAAAAAAAGGAAGTTGATGTTTTTTACAATCAGCAGACACTGTTTTACAATTAGACGTTGATTGAATCAAAATAAATGTATGAGTAAAATCTCTAATAGTTTAGTTTTTAGATTTGCTGAAAGGATCATGCTGAAAGGCAAGCTGTTAGAAAACGAAAAGCAACAAGATTGATACTGTGCACACGATCACCGGGCAGCGGATAAAAGACAAGAAAAATTGAAGAATAGGCAGAAGTCAGGCGTCAGGAACATGCAGGGAAAGCTGAAAGAGTACAAGAAGAAACTGACGAGCGTAGATAAGCCAAGTATCGTGCAGGTGCTTAGCCATCTCAGTGCCTGGAAGAAAAAATCTGATGTGGACACCACATGACTTCCTTATGCAAACATAGGAATATACATATTTTTATGAAAACATCGACCATTTTGTGTAAGGTAACTGATTCGTAAATAAACAGTCAGGTTCCAGTCCACAAACATTCCTTAAAAAAAAAAAAAAAAAAAAAATGCTACTTGAACCGAAAACGTCACTATACTACGATTATACATACCGTCGAGACAAACGTACTAGTTTTTTTTTTAGGAATAGTACTCAAGGGCTTGTTACAGAATACTTCATTGGCAAATGTACAGCTTAGAGTACAATGAAAATCATTCGAGAATAGATGGCCCCGTTTTGTTCTCTTTAACAAAAATTAGTGCCGGGAAACGATAAATTAAAAAAAAAAAAAAAACTCAGTTAAAATTGAGAAAGGGTTTCTGACTATCCTGAAACAAAATTTGCCGCAAAATTTTGTCGCTAATCTCGCCATACTGCAAATTAGCAGCCAGTGTAGATTTTTGGTCTTGGCGTCGAATTTGACGATTCGGAGTAAAATTTGGCGAATAGGCGAAAATTTGTAGTTTAGGGTTCACAAAGTTTGGAAGCTCTAACTTCAATAATAACAGAGTTCTGGAATATTCTGGAAAAGTTCATTGGTTTATTCGCAGAACTAAATTCATCGAAATTTCTATAAATGATTCACAAGACTATAAAAAAAACAAGAATGATTGTTGATGATTGTAGACTAGAACTAAAAACCAATTTCTCGAACTTTAGAATTTCAGCCTCTAAAGGGGCGAGGGGCAAAACGTGATTTCAAACAATCTTTTACATCGGGAAAAAAAAAAAAAAAAAAAAATATATATATATATATATATATATATATATATATATGGTGGGGGGGAATTTTTGCTCTAAAATATAGCTCACAAAAATATCTAAAGCCAATTTCTGGAATTTTAGAAATTCGTCCCAAGTGGGGCTGGAAGGGAGGAGGGGTGGGGCTATGGAGAAAAAAAAAATACAATTAGACCGTTCAAAATTGGTACAGACAGGTTTTAGAGGCCTGCAAGTCGAATGAGGCTATTTTCGAATTTGTAAATTTTTAAGGAGAGCCGGGAAGGGGGGGAGGCGAAGGGACAAAACAATAGAAATAGAATTAGACCGTTCAAAATTGGCCCGCATAGGTTTTTGGAACCTGCAAATCGAATATAGATATTTTCAAAAGGGAAAAATTATTAGGATAGACAGGAAGGGGGGCGAAGGGACAAAAATATAGAAATAAGAGTTAGAGCGTTGAAAACTTGCAATATTAGGTTTTAAGGTCCGATAAATCGATTGCGGATATTTTCGAAAATGCAGAATTATTACGAGGGGCGGAAAGGGGGTGTGGGCCAGGGGCAAAAATAAAGAAATTGAGATAGAACGTTGGAAATTAGTATTATTAGGTTTAAAAGCCCGAGAAAACGATTGCGGATATTTTTGAAAGTGTAAAATAATTAGGAGGGGCAGGAATGGCGGACAAAAAATACGCGCGCACGGCGCATGCATACGCTGCCGCAGTTAGGGGGGGGAGGGCAGACCTATTATTTCACCGATGAGAGAAGACTTTTTTTTTTTAATTTTAAATTTATGTTTTATTACGACAATATAGTGATTCATTAAGAGGGTCGAATATAAATGCATGCGCACAGCGCACAATGGCCTGCACTGCCGAAAGCAGTGGGGACCCGGTGCGATATTTTTCCCGATAAGAATTTCTCTGTCTCTCTGTTTTTTTTTTTTTTTTTTTTTTTCCACATGATAAAAATTAATGCAATTTTGAGAATTCCTTAATTATAGTGATTCTTTTGAAAATAGTGACTAGAAAAGCGGGCGTAGCCTGCTCGTGAGTACATATATGTATGTACACGCGAACATTTAATTAAACGTTAAATTGTATGTAGTAATTGTCTGGTAATTGAAAGTAAATTCACGAAAATTGAGGTGGTTTTGCTGAAAATTATTATTAGTCCAGTCAATAGGTATGTAAAAAAGGGCTTACCTAGCAAAAGGTGGGGTAGAAGATTTTTCTTTTTTAATTTGTACATATGAGTGTCAATATGCAAAAAACGAGTTATCCAACATGAGCTACCCCGGGAGAACTTTTGTCGGCGGAAAAACCTCGAAAATTTACTACTTTTTTAGCTTTTTTTGAAATATCTCAGAAATGGCTACATTTAGCGATATTTTTCTATTATAAAGTTTAAAGAAGATTAAATTTCCTACAATTTTCTTCATTACAACGTTTTTATAGTACTAATAGCAAGCGTGTTACAGCCTCTTGAATGTCGGCATTTTTTCTCAAGCTAATTAGCTAATAGAATTCAACTTAAAGAAATGGGTTGGTGCATGATTGTTTTTTAGAAAACGGAAAGAAAGGAAGGGACATATTCAGCTGTCTGACCTTAAAAAGTGACATCTGCTTCGTAGTAAAGAAACCGGTGTATATAACCCCCCCCCCCTTCACACAAAAAGCTCTCCCTCTCCCTTTCCTGCCGCCTCTTCTCATCCTGTAGTACGCTGCCTCGGCTGAACATCTGTGTTATTCAGTTCAGTGAGAACGTACTGTTTCAACCTGTGAGCTTTTTCTATTACAATAAGTGGAGTGTTTGTTTTATTTTCGAAATCAGTTTGAATAAATGTGAAGTAAAGATTCTGAAGGAGAAAGGTATACAAAAAATATGTAAAAGTGCAATGCAAAGCGTCAAAATGAAGAACATTAGTGTTTTTTGAAGAACCTAAAACAAGTAAGAATTCACAATGCCTGTGACAAACGATACATCAATGAGCGAATGATTGCAGCATATGTACGGCGTCATACAACTGGTGATGAAGCTGGTCCAAACTGTGCGGCTCCATATCTTCCATCAAGAACTGAAGGTTTCAGTTTTAAAGATCAGTGTTTCTTGTGTGGAGAGGGGATACTTGAAGATTTCTTTAAAAAACAGGAACGACTTCCTGAGCATGAAAGAAATTTTATCCACCATGCTATGAAACTGGTGTGAAAGAAACACATGTAAATAGTGCCGAAAATCGTGGGGATGAGAGAAAAAAAAATACTCGAATGCATCGGTAATGTAAAAGGTTTAGTTGCTATAAATGCTGGGTATCACAGGTTTTGTCATCAAAAACTGCATTGGAGGCCAAAAAGTGAGATTAAACGAGGATACTACCCTGCAAGTAACACTGATGAGGCAATGAAATCAATTCACTCCTAACCTTAAAACAACTCGGAGGAGTGCCAGTCGCATAAAGTATTTGATGAATAAATTAGAGGAGGATTTTCGTCCTGGCATCAGAACGGTTACATCACGCCTTTGCAAAAAATATGGTGAAGATGTTTTAATAGCCGAAACTGCCAACAAGAAAGCAGTTTGCTTCCAAAATGTTGGCTATATAAAATACTCAGTGAAACTGGTATAGTAACAAGGACTCTGATCCTCAACAGGAAAATGTCATACTAATTTCATCATTTGACGAGGCTGAAGAAGATAAGCTATTCTAAGAGCTTTTATAATTACTGCAAGACAGAGAGGAACAATTTGAGGAAGACACACCTTCCTTCTACCTCTGATGACTTTTGAAATTTAAGAACCCGGGCTTTCAAAATAACCACGAAGAAAATAAACATGTATATTATACATTAATGTACGTTTCTTTATTTGTTTCAAGGCTAAATGAATATCCCTATAATTTACATATAAAGTTAAATTTCTACAATTTACTTTTGTAATTATTTGCTATTGTTCTTCAAACAAGTTTGCCCATTTATGAAGTTCATTTAAAATTAAGATTGTATCTTGTTATTATCATCAATATTAATATAGCAGTAATGAATGTTTATTACAACATTATGTATAAAATCTAAATATCATTAACGTTTTATAATTTAATAAATAGTAGAATTAAAATATTTATGTATCAATGCATTGAGTTTTTGCTTATTAGCCCCCTAATATTTATTCATTTACATTTATGTACAAATATTTTTTATTTTATTTATTTTTCTTTGTATGTGTGTGTGTGTATTATGTGTTGCAGTGATAGAATACTATACATTGGCAGTTATTGGAGTCTGATGATGACTACAGTTGTTAGGCCAGAATTGTCAGTGCGTGGCCGAGGGGAGAGAGAGAGTTAGTAATAAGGGGAAGGGAGAAATTAAAAGGGAGCAGATTTGTTATCTGTCGTCCTTAGTGAAAAAAAAAAAAAAAAAAAAAAAGAAAAAAAGAAATAATCTCTAATTTATCTGGCGAACATATTTAATTCCTTTCAAAAATCACGATTATTTTAACAAAGCATATGTTAAGAGAACAATCAAGAATATAAAACAGTATTTCTTACAATATATATTGTAAAAAAGTACATCTGGCGTGTATATTTCCGTATTACGTTTTTGATCATCAAATCCAAAAATCTCAAGGACGACAGATATCACAGCTATACCATTAAAAGTGTTAAGCTTTCTGTAAATAAAGCTTCTAATTCTAATAATTACTGTACATTATTTATAAGGAGTAATGCGCTTTTTTTACGAAATTGAGAAATCTGTTTATTTTCAAGAAGCTGTTACGCGCTTGCTATTAGTACTACAAAAAAGGTGTAATGAAAGAAATTGCAGGAAATTTAATCCTCTTTAAACATTACAATAGAAAAATATCGCTAAATTCAGAAATTTCTGAGATATTTTGAAAAAAGCCAAAAAACTAGTAAATTTTCGAGGTTTTTCAGCCGACAAAAATTCTCCCGGGGCCGACCATGTTGGATAACTCGTTTTTTGCATATTAGTACTAATATATACAAATTAAAAAAATAAAATCTTCTACCCCACCTTTTGCAAGGTAGAATGTATTTATTGACTGGACTATATATATTTTGACTGAAATATGCAATTTCCGTAAATCAACATTAAAATAATAAGCTTAATAGCAGAAAAAAAAAAAAAAAAAATTATCTCAGTGCGTAAATGGTCGAGAAATAAATTGCACCCATAATTCAGTTGAAACTAAAAATTATTGAGAGTATATTTGGAAAATATAAGGATGCTTTTTCTTGTTCTTCAGTGGGAGTAAAAGTCAAATTGGTTTAGAAGAGTGTTATATCACTTATGTCGATATATATAGGCTAATAAATCGCGGGGGTGTGAGGTTCTACTCACGAAGCTGCTTGATATAAAACCTTAGGACTGTTTCGTTAATCTAGCCGTTCGCAGTACTTTTTTTTTTTCTTTTAACTTGCATAAATACGGGCTAGGACCACTTAGAAAAATATTCCAACGAGGCTAGGGAACCACGTACAGTCAATATCGGCATTATCACCTATTACATCACCAGATGTTATTACATCACCCCCTATTACACCACAGTGTTTATTTTTTTGCCCAGTCAGGAGAAAAAGAAACCATCCATCGTTTAATTTTGCTGTAAATTATCGTAGAAACATGCGTCTGATGCCGATCAATTGGTAATAACGTCCAATTATTAATGCAATAGTTAAATTTGCTTAGATGGTCGTTTACATAATAAAATTTACCACTTTTTTTTTTTTTTTTAAATAGTAACACCCATTTTTGATTCCGTTTTCGAATTTATGATATCAAGGCAGTTCATAAAAAGGTATAATTTATATATTTTTAATTAATTCTTGGTAATAGAGTTACAGACGAAAATTTATTAGGGGTTCATCCCTATATTTAAAAAGTTAAATTAAGATCTCGCGCTGAAACGTTTTATACACATTCAGTTAAAAATGGAAAAGAAGTATGACAATTTTTAATATATAATAAACTAAACTAATGCTGATTAAAAATTTATGTGCGTATCTAAACTTACTTGAATAACTATTTTAATTGCTAGTATGCAAGGTTATAGATGACACGTATGATAAAAAATTACAGCCCCCCCCCCCACACCCCCAAGACAAAAAAGAAATAAAATATCACGAAAAATAATGATATGGGAATGATCTGTAAATTTCAAAACCTATGTTTTTGATGATATGTGTTCTATTTGTGCAAAAATTAATAATGGTAATATCTCATAATTTTTTTAAATGAATTTATTAATAATTTTTAGTTAAAAATATGTTTTTTTTTATCGATAATATGCATAGAATATGTTTGGATCACTTCATTCTTACGCATAGAAAATGAAATGGGAATTCAATATATATATATTTTTTCGGGAAGATATAAATTAATGATTGTCACATTCATTTATCATTGGCATACCCATACTTTGACAGCTATAGACAGTATATAGAAAAATAAATAAATAAATTTGTAAACTCGATCATGATACAGCTTTTTTATAGCTCCCGTTGGTGATTTTTTTAATTCTTGTCGCCATTTAGACTTTTTCTATAAAATGATATTGTGAAACAAAAATCGATAATTTATGTAATTATTGTTTCTGTTTCTTTTTCATTTATATTTTTGAGGAGCTACTTGGCTTAAAATGGCTGTGGCGAAAGTAGAGACCTTGGCGAAAAATGTCTGATCTACTTCAGCGTCAAAATTAAAAAAATTGCCCAGGATTAACTATATGTACATTATTATTATTTAATTTTAAAGTTATAATTACACCATTTTGTCTTACGCATAAGCAAATTTAATTTTTGATGTTTTTTTTTATTATTCACATAAACATATAATTAAGTCGGGGAAAAAAAAAAAAACTTTTTTTTGGCAACAAATAAATTTAAATCTAATATTTAAATGGCTAATTTTAAAGCTATTGTAAGGCTGTCATTATCATATTTTAATTAATTAAAAAGAACTAATCAAAAATTCGGATATCGGGTTTCGAGGTACATTAGAGGAGATTAATACGAACCTCCACGCAAATTTGTGTAACTCTGCAACCATCGTTTTCCTAAAGGGCTCTGAACACACACACATCTTATTTTATTATATAGAGAGATTATAACACTACTAGAAACCTAACATTATATTTAAGAAATTAAATTTAATATTTTTATTAATAAGCATTTTTTTTTTTTTACATTTTTTTTTCTCCTTGAATTTACTTGCAGTTTTAAAATTACGAAATATGCTTAAAAATAATGCCATAATAAAAATCTAAAGCTTTATGGTTAGATTATTATCTAAAAGTCTAATCATATGAAATAGAATATGGAAATATAATTTAAAAAAATCCCCCCTTCCTCCCCCCCCCCCCCCAAAAAAAAACGGTTTTAGATGAAAACAAATCAGATAAAGAGGAACAAGAAAACTCAAAAATGAAGAGACTAAAACAGGGTTTTTCTGTAAGATCTTTATTTCTGTACGTGATTTACAATTCAACGTTTCTGTCGAGAAAGCAAACTGCTAGACAATGTACAATCTTTATATACCAACCAAATATATATATATATTCGGCATTCCAAGCGATCTCTCTAAGCCATAAAAAAATAAAAAATAATTACAGAACTGCATTTATTTAATCGATAAAGAGGGAATAGCCTTTTTTTTTATTGCTAGTGAGAATGCGTAATGCAATTATCTCATACTAAGGAATCTTACAATCATGCTGTACCATAAACTTTGATCATGCGTTGGATAGGATGTTAGTGACTCTGCTATTAATCCCTAAAAGGAAAAAGAATTACAATATCGATAAAAGAAGTTAAACCAGTTTAGGAATAATGGAAATTTTTAATCTACGAACCTAAATATAAAAAACAGAAAAGGTATTTTTCCTTTAAAATTTTTAAGATATTTTTATTTTTCTACGTGAATAGTAACAGCGAAAATTAACAAAATTTTTCAGAAAAATGTTTTAAAGCATGCTTGTTTAGAAATATAATACTTCATAATTATTATAATATTGTCACGATTATACGCTTTTTTAGGTCAGGAGTCATATTCGGACAAAATAGAGCATATGAAAAGTTTTCTTTTCTTTGGCATCAAGTTAAAATAAACTGTTTCTTAACTTAAAAAATAGTAGTTTGACATATACCAGTGTATATATATATGGGAAATTGTATTTCTCGGCTATCATCTCCACTGTGTGATGTCACTGTGTACGTACCTATCGTATGTTACTACGTCACTGTTTGTACCATCCTTTCACTGTATGCGCACGCATAGGACGCGCGCCAGAGTAGTTTAGTTATTGAATTGACGTGGAGCGGTTGTGTGAAACACAGACGGTACTTTCCCGCTCGTAAAATGCATCAATTTAAATGTTATGTAATGTCCCCTTTTTGTTATTAATAAATATTGTTATGTTACGATGGTCTGTAGCCTTTTCCCTATATTTTTGGGGGCTCGACCTATCCCGTTCTACCCCTAGTATCACGAAAGCCGCTACTTTTGGTTTTCAAAAACAGTAGCGTGAAGACGAATGTTTCATTTATTTTTTCTTAATAAAATGACTAGACGTAGTATTCTATATTCGATAAGACGTCTGGATTATATTTAATAGACGTTCTCAAGCGTTCTGCAATTGTTCTTCGCTTCATCTACTGGATGTTGTTCCATAACAGACGTAATCTAATGTGAAAGACGATTTCCATATAAATGTGCTTGCTCATCATTATATTTTTTTCTCCCGATGGATAGTTCGATGTAATAAATTCATCAGCGCTGCACAGGACTGCCTTAATGTCAGGTAGGGGCATGCGTTTTTTTTCTTTTTCTCTTTGATAGTATATATAAAAAATGAAGGCAAAAAAATAACTTTTTTATATTTTTGTAGTTTAATGAAACTCATTTATTGCCGATTTAAAATTATTTGCTTGTTCATTTTTATATAAATAAAGAATTTTTTTCCCCCATATTCAATTACTTTCCATGAATAAAGAGATATTCTGTTTCCCAATATTTATTTATTGTTCCTAAAAACTTTATGTTCTGGTTTTAATCCATTTTTTCCCCAATATTTACTTAAAAAAAAAAAAAAAAAAAAAAAAAAAAAAAAAAAAAAAACGAACAATTTTTTTTTTTTATTTACTTCGGTTTCCTTATTTTATTTTTATTGCATCCTAAAAATGGCCCTTAAATTTGGCGATCTCCCGCTAGTTGCAAATTCTTTGAAATATTTTAAAACAAATACCATAAAATTACTGAACACGCTGTTAGGATACCCAACATTTGATCATCAATCGCGTAAACGTATGCGAAATTTTAGCGGTTTTACTGCATATTTCGACATTAATAAACATCAAGAAAACATTTTAAAAACGTTTAATTTATCCGATTTTATATCAATCGCTAATTCGCTACACTTAGAACCAGTCGGTAGTAAGGAAAATTTATGTACAGAAATTTTTAAAGCACTTACTAATTTATCTGAGTTTCAGAAAACATTAGATACTAGTTATTTGTCAGACGAAGACGATCTCAGTGTAAATTCACATTCTCTTGAAACCCCTTCTTCGATCGTTCCAAATACTTCTGTTTTTCAAACCCAAACCGAAAGTTTCCCTACGGCAGTTCGAAATATTTCTCCGAATGACGCTGCAGACGCAATGTCTGATTTGAGTAATCATTTCTGGTTTCTTCTCAGAGATCTAGCTAGCACGTGTAGAGCTTTTTCTGGAAATGATTCATATTCTATTCGTAATTTCTTTAATGACATTGAGGAACAATTCTGTTTATTTCCTAGTCTCACCGATCAACAAAAACTTATTCTTGCTAAACGTTTAATTAATGGTTCTGCTAAAACATTTTTATTTTCGCAACGAAATCGTAATACTTACGAGTCATTTAAAGCCGCGTTAATTTCTGAATTTTTGGATACCATACCATCCATCGAAATACATAAACAATTAGAAAACAGAAAAATGCGTCCTAATGAAACTGCTACGCAATATTTTTTAGCGATGCGCGAAATTGCTAACCGCGGTAACGCTATTATTGACGATTCTTCAGTAATTCAATACACCATTCAAGGTATACAGGGTAACCCCTCTGAAAAAATTCTTCTTTGTGGAGCAAAATCTTTTTCAGAATTTAAAGAAAAATTGCGTATTTATGAAACTGCTCTTAATACAATAAACTTAAATCAACGAAATTCAGTTAATTAAACACAAACATATGACAGTCGAAAACGCAGTACTGGTCACACACAATCAGCTTTCATTCGCGAATCCAAATTTAATATTGGTCCGGCATCTCAAAATAAATTACGTTGTTTCAATTGTAACGATATCGGTCACTTATCTAAATTTTGTCCTAACCGTTCTCGTGGCCCTAGGTGCCTTGCATGTGGTCTTTTTGGACACAAGTCTACCGATTGCCGCCGAACCGCTGCAAATGACGGACCTCCTTCTAGAGATAGAGTTAACACTGTACATGAATCGCATGCTTCTCATATGTGTAAACAAGTTAAAATTAGTGGTAATGAATTAACTGGTTTGGTTGATACTGGTAGTCAGTTAACCCTTTTGAAACATTCTGCATGGATAAAAATAGGTTCCCCACCGTTGTCAAAAATTAATAAATCCTTAACTGGTTTTGGCTTTGCTCGTATACATGTCATCGGTACTTTTAATTCTTTTATTACTATAGACGATCAAGAGTTTTCAGCAACTATTTCAGTTGTACCCGACGTGTCCACATTTTATGACCTTATAATTGGATGTGACGTCATCCAACAAGCCAACATTAGCATTTCACCCTCCGGTGTTACTTTTTCTAGTTTTTCACAACAAAATGAGCCAAATTTTATCATGACGATCACTGACGATAGTCCCAAATTTGATATTGGCCCTAATGTTTCACGACATATTCGTAACGACATTAACAAACTGTTGTCGACCTATAAACCTAATAAAATCAAAACTGCGAGCATTGAGCTTAACATCACTTTAACTGACGATACACCTATTTTGCACTCACCCCGACGTCTACCCTTTACCGAACGAGACATTGTAGACGCACAAGTCTCTGAATGGCTTAAAGATGGTATTATCGAACCAGTGTCCTCCCCATATGCCAGCCAAGTGGTAGTCGTTCGAAAAAAAGATGGTAAACACAGAGTTTGCATCGAATACAGGAAGCTCAATCGTAAGTTAGTTAAAGATCACTACCCCCTTCCCCTAATTGATGATATTTTAGATCGACTTCAACATGCCAAAATGTTTAGTACGATAGACCTACGTAATGGATTTTTTCATGTACCCGTAAACAAACAGAGTCGCCCTTTCACTAGTTTTGTAACCCATAACGGTCAATTCCAATTTCGCTACATGCCTTTCGGACTTAGTTCCTGCCCTTCAGTGTTCATGAGATATATAAACGCTGTTTTTAGAGACCTTATTGCTGCCGGCATAGTACTCCCTTATATGGATGATCTTGTAATTCCCGCCAGTAACGAACTTGAGGCCGTAGAACGTCTAAAAACTGTTCTCCAAACAGCTAGCGAGTATGGACTCGAAATAAATTTTAACAAATGCCAATTTTTACATACCAAAATAGATTTCCTCGGTCACATAATAGAAAATGGTAAACTTTTGCCATCCCCTTCCAAAACTAAAGCTGTTTTAAATTACCCAGATCTGAAAAATGTTAAAGCGTACGTAGATTCCTTGGCCTTACAGGATATTTTAGGAAATTTATCCCTCATTTTTCTACCATTGCAAAACCCTTAAGTGATCTTCTACGTAAGGACAGTCCCCTTTTCAATTTCAAAATGAACAAAGAGCCGCATTTCAAAAATTAAAATATTTACTTTCCCAAGAACCAGTTCTCAATATTTTTAATCAAAATTCCTCTATTGAGGTACATACAGACGCGTCTATAGATGGCTTGGGGGCAGTCCTGTTGCAGAAAAACATCATTGATAATACATTCCATCCAGTCTTTTATTTTTCGAAGAAAACATCTGATAACGAAAGAAAATACACTAGCTTTGAACTTGAAGTTCTGGCTGTGGCATAAGCCCTCAAAAAGTTTAGAATCTACCTCCTAGGAACTAATTTCAAAATTATCACAGACTGTGACGCGTTCGTCAAGGCACTTAATAAAAAAGAAATAAATTCCCGCATTGCACGATGGGCTCTGTACCTTCAAGAATTCCATTATAACATTGAGCATCGCACAGGTTCCCGCATGGCACATGTGGACGCTCTAAGTCGAGCTCCACAATGTTTCATCATCCAAGATAGCCTTCATGTAAAACTTTTGAAAGCTCAGCAAGCTGATGAAGAAGTTCACGCATTAAAAACGCTTTTGCAGTCCACACCCCATGATAATTACATTATAAAAAACAACCTTCTTTATAAAATAGTGAACGGTGTCGATTTACTCGTCGTCCCTACACACTTGCAGAGTAGCATAATTAAAGAAGCACACGAGCGTGGACATTTTGCAGCACTCCGTACCCAAGAATTGATCAATAAAGATTTTTACATACCTCACCTCAAAGACAAAATCGAAAGTTGCATAAAAAATTGTATAAAGTGCATACTCTATAATAGAAAACGAGGTAAACAAGATGGTTTCCTCCACCCAATTGATAAAGACGATGCACCCCTGCACACTACCATGTTGATCACCTTGGTCCCCTAGCTACTACATCAAAGAAATACAAACATATTATGGTTGTTGTGGATGCGTTTTCCAAGTTTACCTGGCTGTACCCCACAAAATCTACAGACGCCGCAGAAGTTATCAGCCGACTAGAAAGCCAATCATCAATTTTCGGAAATACAGCCAGAATCATAACAGATCGAGGTCCAGCATTCACTTCCACTGCATTTAAAGACTATTGCCACGACCAAAATATTACTCACATACCAATTACAGCAGGTTTACCAAGATCAAATGGTCAAGTTGAAAATAAAAGTTCTACTATCATCGCAGTCTTATCCAAACTATCATCCGACAACCCCGAAAAGTCGTTTTCCCATGTGCCTGCTCTCCAACAAATCCTCAACTCGACATTTCAAAGAAGCATAAAGACGACACCATTTGAATTACTATTCGGTACCAAGATGAAAAACAAAGATGACATCAAGATCCTGGAGCTTCTCAATGACGAATCTACAAACACATTCCAGAGGCAACGTGAGGAGCAGCGTATCGACGCGAAAAAGCAGATTCGAATAGTGCAAGAAGAAAATCGCAGGCAGTATAACCTTCGAAGACGACCAGCTGCTAAATTCAAACTCAACGATTTAGTCGCAGTTAAACGCACCCAGTTCGGGCCTGGTCTGAAACTAAAACAGAAATTTTTAGGTCCATATAAGATAACCAAAATAAAACCAAACGACACATATGACGTCGTCAAGAGTGACTTCGTAGAAGGCCCATTCAAGACCAGCACATGCGCTGAATTCCTGAAACCTTGGACCGACACTTTTGAAACGCTTACTTGACATATTTCTTCAGGACTTTTTATTTTTTTTTTAAACTTAATTGACATAGTTCTTCAAGACTTTCTATTTATTTTTTTTTAAGAACTCTTCCTTGGACATTTTTGTGTGCAAAATTAAACTTTTTTTTTTCTCAATCATACGTTGAACTTCAACTCATTTTAACGAACTATTTTTTTTTTTTTCATGAACAATTTTTTTTTCCCATGAACATTCTTCAATACCTGATATATAAATTTTTTTTTGGTGAAAATTATCTACCTATTTTTTTTTTCTACTTGTAATATTTACATAATTTTCCATTTGGTAATGTATACAATTTTTTTTATTTTATTAATGCAGCTATATTATTACTGTATCTATAATTCTATTATGTAGTGTTGTATATTGTTTATTTTTTTTATTTATTTTGTTTTTGTATAATTTAATTTTTTTTTCTTGTTGTTTAATAACCTTCAGGCGAGGCCGCCTGCTTGGTCATGATGGCCGATATGGGAAATTGTATTTCTCGGCTATCATCTCCACTGTGTGATGTCACTGTGTACGTACCTATCGTATGTTACTACGTCACTGTTTGTACCATCCTTTCACTGTATGCGCACGCATAGGACGCGCGCCAGAGTAGTTTAGTCATTGAGTTGACGTGGAGCGGTTGTGTGAAACACAGACGGTGCTTTCCCGCTCGTAAAATGCATCAATTTAAATGTTATGTAATGTCCCCTTTTTGTTACTAATAAATATTGTTATGTTACGATGGTCTGTAGCCGTTTCCCTATATTTTTATCAAAATACTTTATTATAAGTTATAAACTTTTAAGTTATTATATAAAGTTATAAAATGCAATTTTTGGTACATTTTACCACAGGTATGTCCTTGTAAAATTAGTTATAATCGGAAAAAAAAATCCATCATTTAAATACCAATTAATTCTATTTTGAAAAAGTATACAAAATTTCAATAAGATCGGTACGTTAGATTTGCGAAATCGCGTCCAACGCTTTTCGGAAGGGTGTGGGGAAAACCAAGATCCATCGGTTGAATTTTTCAAATTTTTTTACGTAAATTTTCTAAAACGTTATTTAAATATTGCTCTTTTATATGCTCAAAATTTTGACGAAAACGTTCTAACGGAGGATGTTTGCTGTCGAAAATATGTAAACATATCCAGGATAAGCTGTAAAAAAAGCCAAGTTAAAAGTTAATTATTGATGAAAGAACACCACTTAAGAACGGATCCAGTAGACAATATATTGGTTCAATAGTACAAGTAAATTTATTGATTGTTCCAAAGAAGATAATTTGTGGCGTGACCATTTGACAATAAAAGTATGGTGTGGGGGAACTACACTGGGCACGAGGCCCTACACCTTCTTAAGCTACCTCATGATCGTAAATGCCGTCCAAAGCTGGAGCCAGTGATGCCAGATGGTCGAAATTTTTTTTCCCAAACAGGTCTTAAAATTTCCCCAAACCAGGGGTTTTTTTTCGAAAAAATCCCCAACTTAATTTCTACTAAAAAAAAAAAAATTAAAAAAAAAAAAAAAAAAAAAAAAAAAAAAATATATATATATATATATATCAAGCAGATTTTTTTTATTTGAGCTCAGATTTTTCCCCAAATGAAGGCAATTTTTGAAAAAAATCCCCAAATAATAATAAAGCTGTTGAAAGTCTCTAGTCGTAGGGATAAATCATTACGTTGCCAACATTGACAGAAAGTTGAAGAACTCCCCAGATTTGTCCCCAAAAATTTTAGAATTCCCCAAAAAAGTCCCCACAAACATTTGGTCCCCAAAATTGTCCCCAGATACCTCAAAAATCCCCAAAATGGGGACAAAATCCCCAATCTGGCATCACTGGCTGGAGCGAAAAATGACATTGCGTTTAATTTTATTTATGCCAAGTTCAAAGTTTAAGATGAGAATGGTTGCAGTATTTGTTACGAAAATTTATATATATATATATATATATATATATATATATATACATATATATTGAAAAAGCGACCAGTAATTCATAGACCGTTGTTAGTGAATACTCACAGGATTTCGCCAAGTATTTTATTTCCTGAGAAATATCCAGCTAAGCAAATGTTTTATCTAACTGATGATGCAGATTATGCGACAAGAGGGCACTTGAGTTATATTTCGATGTCATATTAAATGAATCAGAATTAATTATTTTCTGGTTTCATAAAACAAATGGATAGAAATAAGTCAAAACATATTCTTTCCAACTGTAATTTTTTTTTTTTTTTTTTTTCATTACGTTAGAATTGTTAAATGAATACTGAGAATCGATCAAAGGTTTTGTTTCAGTTACATTGAAAAAGGTATGAAAGGGAACATATAAAAATTCGAAAAAGGTATATTACAAATTTATTATTTATAGGTTAAAAATAGTTATATCGTTATATTTAAAATAGTTCTTTAAGATTAAATAATTTTATTTATAGTTTTATTTATGTAGAGAATTTACTTATCTTTTGAAGAGTAAACAAATTAATCTACATATCAAACATTTTATGTAATATATGTAAAAAAAATTTAAATAAAGAAAATACGTTTTTTTTTCTTTTTTCTTTTTAGCCTTTGAAACCCATGTTATCCCTTAATAGAGAAAAGATCATGTAAATAACACATTTATTTAAAATATTTCAATAACTAAGATATAATATTTTATAAATTTCTTTAAGCTTTTTTTTTTCTTTTTTAATGATAGCATTGTTGCTTTAAAGTACAATATTCAATTTTAAAATACTCTTTCGAAGCTATCGCAGCGAATTGTAAATAATTTAATGACTTTGATATTTTTCGCTTTTCAATTGAATTTAGTCATAAACAGAAAATACTTCTTTTACAAAAATACATATATACAATACATTTTAAACTAACTCTAGTTAAATTCATATTTCTAATGTTATTGAAAAGTATATTAATTTTTTTTTCAGAAAATTATTAAATAAATAAAACAAGTCTGCAAAACTTAAAAATAAGAGTACTAAATAAATAACCCCATTTTATTTTTTTGAAAATAACTGCAATATTAAATTACTCTTTTTTGATATAAAAATAAATATTTGAAACGTAATATTAAAAATAAAAAGGATACAATTATGTTTTATTTCTAATCAGAAAGTATTATTTATTATATTTATATGTATATTAATTAAAACTGCTGTGTTGTGTTTCATGTAGTGTTTATTAATATTTCATTAAAAAATTACTTTTAAAGTTTCGAGTACTGATAAAATGAGCTTGAATTTATTAATTTTAATTGTTTAAAAAGATTATTAGGTAATTAGGATTGTCTTCATTTTTATGTTTCCTAATTAAAAAAAAAAAAAAAAAAAAAAAGAAAAGGTTTTGCGCTCATAGCTGGTAGACGTGAGGCGCCGAGTTCGATCCCGGGTTGCACTCGTCGGTCTAGCCGTTTGGAGTTTTCCGTGGTTTTCTTCGAAACATGCATAAATAAGGGCTAGGACACCTTAGAAAGGCCTCCACGGAAGGCACTACACCTCAGGCCTAGGACCCTAATGCAGTCAATTAATCCCAAACATCACCTAAAAAAATAGTGTTAAAAGTATAAATATAAAGATCATTAAAAGGTATTTTTTAATTTTAGTACATATTTTAATAAAAATATTCTTTATGATTTTTTTTTTTTTTTTTTTTTAGAATTTTAGGTTTTTTGATTATTAATATAGGGTAAAAAAAACAACTTTAGAATTACGAACCATTAGCCAAATTAAAAAAAAGAAAGAATATAATAAAATTGAAAATTATATATACATATTCATATAAAAGACTTGAAATTAATAGTAGGGGAGAACCGTGTAATATGGACCATCGTGTAATACGGACCATGAGGAATTTTATATGTTCAACACTAGATGGTGAAACCATCTCATTGCCTTTAGTGAATATCATTGTTATCCAAAACAGGAAGTGGCTTGTACATGCGTACCTGTATTTGGACGATTATGAAATTGAGTTTTCGATTTATATGATCATTGATGTAATAAATACGTTGAAATGAAAGTATTACTTTCTACTGTTAGGTAATTGTAATATAATTTTCGCGTTAATAATATGCAAATGCATTTATTTCCTAAACAATCTAGGCATGTATTTTATGGGCGCCAATTTGCATAGCGATATATGATTGGAAACAACGTTGCTCTGTTTATGCGTGTAATATGAACCATGCTCTGTTGTGCAATATGGACCAGAGGTTCTTGACAAAAACAGAGAGGTTTTGTTAATGCTCGGCAAACATATGTTGCATACTCAAAACCTTGAGGCTATAGAATAAGCCAAAGAAGCAGGAATAATCAAACTATCACTTCCTTCCCATACTAACTATTAAATATGGCTTTTGGACCTCCTTTTTTTTTTGTTCATTAACTATTATTTTTTTTATCCATTTCTACTATTCCCAAGAGATGGACAAGTGTATGAGAGAACATGCTGGACAGTTCATTTCACAACTCCAAGTTTATCAACTGTACGGGAAGGATTACTTCGGAAATGATTACTATGGACCACCTGGTCCATATTACACGAACCTATGTGTAATATGGACCACCGACACATAAATAAAATAATTATTTCCTGCAATAATTAATGGTTCCCAGTTGGTTGGTTGGTTGATTGATGTTTATTGGCGCAAGGTCCGCGATGGGACATACTGCGCCAAACAAAAGTATAAAAATAAACACTAGCTTCTGTATGGGTTTTACCCATCCAGATGATCAGTAAAAAACACATTGAAAATTAAAACAATAGGTAAATAATAAAATAACAAGACAAATATTGAAATAATAGAAAGCAGAGTAAAAAGAGTATAAAATAAAATGATGTAAAAAGTTATGAACAGTGTATATATATAAACCGAAGTAAAAGGAGATGAACACTGTATATAATAAAAAGATGAACAGCATAAAATATAAAATCAAATGTAATGATAGAAACCAGCTTCTTCTAAAAAATTTGTCATGCGATGATGAGGGTTCATAATGGTTCCCAGAGAGCTTTACTAAGTTTGAACCATGCAACTATACAATTGTAAAGAACAGCCAACAAATTAAATCTTTTTATTTTAATAATTTTAGTTTTATGAGCATTCTTGCTTAGGGGGTCCATATTAAACGGTTCTCCCCAATTTATAAAAGTGGATAAGTGTCAATGTGGTAAAAATTTTATTAAGAAGAAATTCTTAAAACAATAATCATAAAAATATATAATAATAATAATAATAATAATAAAGTGCAATTAAATGCAATAGCTATTTATAACTTTATTTTACTTGATTTAGTTATGAGAAATTATAAGTTTGCTGCATGTATGACGAAATAAAAGACCCTAATTGCCTGATCAATGTATCAAGTGTTTATGATAATCGATTCTGCTTTTTATTAGATTGTTACAAATAATAACTATTTAGTTTATATTGTTAAATGCCATGTAAATATTCAGATATATGCATTCTAAAGTTTACTTTACGGTCTGTGGATTATCTCACATATTAACGAATAAGAAATGTCTATATTACTGACTCCAACTAATGATAACTTAATATCTGTTTGTTAAGAACTTTAAATAAAGATATATTGGACTTTGAAATGAATACCTTAAATATTCTTAAAACAAATCTTAAATTTTAAGAATCTATAAATTTATTGACTCACCAAACTTAATTTAAATCGTATATCATCAAACTCGTGATTTTGCCTGAGTAGAAGATAGCGTCCCATTAGGAAATCACGAAACACCTTCGTAACCTTTAATCTAGAAACTCTATCATCAGAACTGTAGAAAAACACCATCCAAAAAGCACAGTTCCCTAATTGGGATGCTCCATTTTAAAGAATTAAATTAGAGAAACGATTCACTTCATTTTCCCGAAAACATCCATCCTAAAAATACTGATATCCAGCCGAACACAAAGAGCTTCGTAACATCCCATAACAGTTTCTATACCTCCTCTGGAATCAAACGTCAAGCTAAATTTAACCAACTGGGAACAATATTTACATAAACTGAACTGTTATATGCACAACCTTACACTTTCACCGAAACCATCGTAAGCTGACACTGGATGAAACTGGTAACTTTATCTCTTCCAACCAATTCATTGCGATTCTGAGCAATTGAAACCGAAAAAGACTGCGTGAGGCTTCACACCGTACAACCTACCATCGGTAACAAAAGTTTCCGAACACTAGCAACTTTCCTATGTAAAAAAAGTACACTTCATACGGTTTTGTTAAATAAATCCTTATCGAATCATGTTCTTACACTGACTATGAACAGGATTCGACAAGGATTTATTTAACAAAACCGTATGAAGTGTATTTTTTTACATAGGAATTTTTGCTAGTGTTCGGACATTTTTGTTAACGACTGTACATGCACGTACACGGGCACAAAGCCATTTCGTCATTATAATAATTGAAATACGTACTAAAACTTAATTCACTAATTTTATAATTTTGGAATGTTCCACAACAACAACAACAACAACAAAAAAAAAAAAAAAAAAAAAAAGAAGAAGAAGAACGAAAAATCATGCGGTACGCAATGGTTATTGACACTTTCCAAATGTACGTAGTTGTTGTATCGTCTAACTTTGAATGCTCTTTGCCTACGTAATCCCAAAACGAGCAGACAGCAGTTCTGAAAGGCATACAGATAGACCAACTGAATTCTTAATCATTCTTAAACGTAGTTAGAAAGCGTTAAAAATGCGTACCACTAAAGGAAACCTAGCCCTTATATTCTAACTGTAGCCTTTAATGTTTATGAGTATTTTAGTGCAGCCCTGCAAATCTGAAGGTTAACAAAATCATGTTCTATAAAAAATATTATTTTAGCATATTAACAATAAATGCTATTTTTTTTTTTTTTTTTTTTTTTTTTTTTTTTTAAGATTTTTACAGTAGAAAGTTCTTTAACTGTAATTTATAAAAATGCCTGTTCTAAAATATAAATTCATTGGTATTTTTTTGGCTGCCCTGCACACAAACCAGTTGCACTGGACTTATTAATGTCATTTAAAATAAGGAACATTCCATAGTCAATTTGAATAACATATATATGTTTTTAAAAATTCCAAAAATATTTACGAACGTTGGGGGCGGGCAGTCGAACACATAGACAGATAGACAGTCGGACAGATAGATACACAAATTGAAATCATATTCACCCTTTAAAAATGTTTAAAAGTGTGAAATCGCTTAATGTAAACGAAAATGCAATTCCAGCAAATTTCCAATAAAAACACTTAATGTAACTGAATATTTTTGTGTGGTCCTGTATATTTAAAGCCAATAAATACTACATTCTGTAGAAAGCATTTTTTTGTGCATGTGAATAACATATTTAAATTTTATTAAGCTTTGTTCAAAGTAAAGTTATTAAAATTTGGTTTATAGAAATACATGTCATAGAACGAATGCTTTGGAATACTTCCGGGTGTCCTTGTATGCAAACAGTAGTAGCATTTACTTCATTTTCCATAGCAAACATCCGATAGTAAACTTGAATAATGTATTTTAATTTCTTTGAAATATGTGTAAAATAAAAGAATCAAAATATAGTTCATAAATTACCTCTCATTGAACACAATGCTTTGGAATAATTTTGGGTATCACTGTAAACAAGCCAGTAGAGGTATTCACTCCATTTTCAATAGGGAACATCCGATTGTAAACTTGAATATCATATATCAGTTTCAAGAAATTCCATGAATATTTACGGGAATTACAGCACGGATAGACAGATAGACTAACCGAAGTCATTAAAACTTTTCAACCTTATTGGAAAATGTTAAAAAGATTTAGAAAGGGATAAAAACGATTAATATAAACGGAAATACAATTCCAGAAAATTTCTAATAATACCCATTAGAGTAACTGAATATTTTTGTGTGACCCTGTAAATCTAATGCTAATCATACTGTATTCTATGAAAAGCATTCTTTTGTGCATATGAATAATATATTTAAATTTTATTAAGATTTGTGCAAAGTAAAGTTCTTAAAATTTGGTTTATAGAGATATCTCTCGTAGAATGCAATGCTTTGGAATGCTTTCGGGTGTCCCTGTATACAAACCAGTCATGGTATTTACTCCATTTTCAATGGGAAACATTTGATAGTAGACTTGAATAATATATTTCAATTTCATTACCATTTGTGTAAAGTAACGTTATTAAAATATGGTTTATAGAAATACCTCTTATAGAACACAATGCTTTCGAATACTTTCGTGTGTCACTGTACACAAACCAGTAAAGGTATTCACTCCATTTTCAACAAGAAACATACGACAGTGAACTTGAATAACATATATCAGTTTCAAGAAATTCCATGAATATTTACGGGAGTTAGAGCGCAGACAAACAGGCAGACGGACAGACACACAAACTGAAATCATTAACGCTTTTGAACCTAGTTGGAAAATGTTGAAAAGAAGTTTGGTGCTTGTCTATATAAACTGATAAAATTTTGCAGCTTAGTTATTGAAAAAAGTTATTTTTTTACGTTATTTAAATATTCTATAAATAAACAAATTTATGACTTATCCTGATTTTCTCGGTACCTTATTTTTCATATAAATTTTTTTAGTGTTAATCCAACTTTTAAGAAAAAAAAAAAAAAAAAACCGAAACAAAGTAGAACTGGAAAGCGTAAATATTAGTCTGACATTCAGAAAATCGTATAAAATTTTTATCGATTTAACAGAAACAGAGTTGTGTATTGAGATAATAATGTGCGTTTTTGATAAATGCGAATAAAGTCTCTGGTAGAAAACAAAATTAATTTTTAAGATTTCAACGAAATAAAACGAGATGAAAAAATGCTTATACATGCACACATTTTTTTTCTAGTTTACAACTACTATTATCAATAATTCACATTTGTTTCACAATCATTCATTAATGATAACCTTCATTACCTACATTTATACGAAATTTTGTCCTATACTGCGATATTAAAAATTGTAAATAAAAACGAGATGATTGCGTCACCTGTTGAGTAGATGGTATAAAAATATAATTAGCACCAGTCTAGTTCAAGCTCTAGCTTAACATTAAGTTTGATCAAATTCCGTTCATTGGTTCGGGAGATATAGCGTCCAAAATATTTATGATGCACACAGAGGCAGACAGGTTGATAGGCAAATATATATTTTTTAAATGTTCATATCATGTTCAGGACCTCTTAAAACGTGTAAATACATTGAAAACCAGAAGTCGAAAATTTTTGTGAATCCAATACTTTCTTCTTATATGTACAGAAAAAAGTAAAAGTAAAGAGTAAAACTATTGTAAACATTCCAGATATATAAATATAAGTAAAAATACTAATAATACATTGAAAAAAATTTTTTTTTTGACCTATGAATTTCAAACAATCTGTCAATAGTACATACATAATTTAATCAAAGTATAGGAAAAGCACCTCTTTAACTCTCTGAGACAAATGGTAATATAAGAAATACAACAAAGAAGAATTTAGCCAAACTAATGCTTACCATTTGAATAACATACATTTATAAAAGGTAAAAGACTTATTGATAATATTATTTATGATGTTTCTTTTTGAATTGAAGCAAATGCTCATACATATTCTATGAAGAGCGTATTATTTGTTTTTGTTTTTTAATACCAGTATGTATTTAATAATACGTTTAGTAAAACACAGAAGTTCCTATATTTTTATTGCAAGATGTTTTAATATACATGTATCAAAGAAAAATGAAAGTTTGAAAGAAGAATCAGTCATAAATAATTCAAAACATCCGAGGTGTATAGTAATAAGATTCAAAAGAATTTTGTACTTTTTTTTTTTTTTTAAGAATAATCATTTAACAAAATTATCAAAAAAGGCAATACGTGGACATTATGTAAATATATAAACTATAAATCTAGAAGCTTTTTTATTTTCTTCTTTATACATAAGAAGAAAGTATTGGATTTCTGAAAATCCTCAACAGCTGGCATCTGATTGGTTTAAACATTTTGAAATAACCTGGAAACGATTTGCAAAGTTTTTTTTTTTTTTTCTATATGTCCACAAAATTTTGTGTGCACTGTATTTCATGAAACAAAACATTGTATATTTTGTTAGACAAAGACATAAATTGCTGTCGATTAAGTTTCGGTATTTATCGCCCACTGCTATAGTACCGTTATGCTGTAATTTCTCCCATTTACCAGCACACTATAATAAAGCTTTTATTATGTATATATGCACAAAATTTGATTTCTCAGATTTTCATTATATAATTTAGGTTCATATCGGCCATCATATAGCAGTTTTGTATGATGAAAATTTTCTCCGTTAACGGAAAGGCTGTATAATATCTCAGCATTTATAGTGTATAAGTGCACAAAACTTTGTACATAAGAATGTTCATATGAAAAAGTACATCGGTTTAATTTGCGTGCATATGAGCCAACAGGTAGTGTTGCTGTGTTTAAATATTTACCGTTTATGGTACGGCTATATCTCAGCTTCTGTGGTGTACAACTGTACAAATTTGTTGCGTGGGATGTCCATTATCAAAAATTATGCTGTTTTAATTTAAGTGAACATCAGCCGAAAGATGGCATTACTGTGCTGCGATTTTCTTCGCTTATAAGAAAGCTTGGCTTCTATGGTATTAAATACACCAAACTAAATACATAAGATAAATGTGATAAAAGATTATGCTGATTCAGTATGAGTTTATATCGGCATTCAATTTCGTGCGCACTGATGCCAAATTTAGGGGCTTTTATTTCAATATCAACGGCTTTTATTTCAATATCTTACGTGTAGGGACTAATCCCTACAGTTGGTAATGCAACATTAAATCGATATATCCATCCTTATATCGGTATTTTAGATGAACGATATATCGATTTAAGAAATGTGAACATCGCCCAGCACTAGTGATCAGCTTGGTGAGTAGCCAGCCACCTAGGCCGTTCTGATTTTACTGAGAGGAGGTGTTGTGACCAGTGGACAAAAAAGAGGTCGCTTACACGGCAACTAGGCTCAGGCGACAGATCAATAATCGAAAAAACCGTCACATCATACGAAACATACGCATAGTGCCAACTGTCTCGTTGTCCGATATCCGGACATATGCAACACCTATTCCTATATGATTCCTCCCTGTGTCTGTACGTACCATCGCAAGGTCCCTGGCTGAAAGGCATTTACTATCGCGACGCCCATTACGTATGTTGCGAATAATACCCCTCTATCCTTCGTTTGGAATTGGTGTCGCGCTCGACGGGGTTGGATTGCAACCAAATGGAATCAGGTCGTCTTCAGCGACGAATCCTGATTCAATTTGGGCAGTGATGACAAACATGTGCGAGGCATCATGGTAAAAGCCTCAATCCTGCCTTTGCTTTACAGCTGCACACCTCACCCACAACTGTTGTGATGGTATTGGTATGGGATGACATTGCATACGATACACGGTCGTCCCTAATATTGATCCACGGCACCATGACAGACCAGCGGTACGTTCGTAACATCCTTCAGCCAAAAGGGTTGTCACTTATGGCACGGCTCCCAGGAGCCATTTTTCAACAAGACAATGCTCAGCCACACACAGCAAGGGTGTTACAGGACTGTTTCCGTCACAATACCATCCTTCCCTGGCCTTCTCGATATCAGATTTGTCACCAATTGAGCATATCTTGGATCACACGGGACGGCAAATTTGGCAGCCAACGAGTGAGGACGAATTAGAGGCGCATTTACAAGAAATGTGGAACGAGATGCCGCAGGACATCATACGGGACTTGTATGCCACAATGCTTGCCCGTATCGCATCGTGCACTTACGCTAGAGGTGGCCAACGTGTACTAAAACTTTCGTAATTTTTTCTGTAATAAATGATCATTTCGCTTTGATTTTGTTATCATTTACTTATATCAACATTGCACTTACGTATGTAAAATTTCATTTCATTCTGACAACTCTTTCTTGGTTCGCAAATTTTTATTTCAATGCAAGTGTATACTTTTTTCGGGGCGAGGGCAGGGTGAAGATTCGGAGCAGACTGCACTTTTTTTTTTTTTTTCTTTAATTCATAAATTAACAACATAATCTGGAAAATTTTGTGATTATGCATTAAGAAGCATAATAAAAAGAATAAGTACTGGATCTAATAACAATTTCATTACAATAGTGTGATTTAGCTACCATGAACGTTGAAAGGTATTTTTACTTCGAAAAGTCAGAAAGGATTTATTAATTTTAAATGTTATAAAAATTAAATATCGTTAGACTCTTCGCGGACCGCACGAAACGACAAGGAGGGTCGCATGCGGCCCGCGAGCCGCGGGTTAGCTACCCCTTATCTAGAGATAAAATAAATAAATAAATAAATAAAATCTCAGAGTTTTCTTTCTTTTTAAGGAGAAGGGTATTTATAAAAAGATACACTTTCAAAATCACATAAATTTATAAGGCAAAATAATTTAACCTAAAATAAATTTTAATAGCGTTTTCTTTATATTCTACAATTATTATTTTATTTGCACTTGGAAATAGACTATGCTGCTTAAAAAGAAATTGATTTTGATTGAATTATTTATTTATTTTTTAATTTTATTTTTTTAGTATTATAGTACTTTATTCTATCAAAATAGTATATTTCAACAAAAGTATACAGTTAAAAATAAATAAATAAATAAGAATGAATTTAATACTTTAGCAAGTTAATTTGTTCGTTAAAGTTTTAATAATAAATTATACTACGTAAATTTTTACTCGTATAAAATATCAATATTGTTAAGGTTATATATTTTTTTATTATTTTTTCTGTAATATAGTACCGAAATGAAATATCAAAGATTAGTTTAAAATTAGATAAAATAAATAAATAAATAAAATAAAATAAAACCTCCTTTGATTTTAAACATCTATCTTCATTTTTCCTAAGCAAAGTTTTCAACTGATAAAAGTTAACTTCCAAAGAACAATAAACTCCGACAATTTGTTAATTTTAAAATATATATTTTTTTCTTTTTAGAAATTGAAAAAAATATTAGGAATATGGTATAGTATGTTCATATGGTAACAGATAGTGCCACAAAAACCCTTGAAATATTATCAAGTGTAAGGAAATTTTTGGTGAAATGAAAATGCATACGATGGTTTAAAATTAGATTAAAAAATAAATAAATAAAATAAAATAAAATAAAACCTCCTTTGATTTTAAAAATCTATCTTCGTTTTTTCTAAACAAAGTTTTCAACTGATAAAAGTTAACTTTTAAAGAACAATAAACTCCGACAATTTATTAATTTAAAATTTTTTTTTTTCTTTTTTCCGTTTAAGAAATTGAAAAAAAATATTAGGAATATGCTATAGTATGTTCATATGGTAACAGATGTCGCCGCAAAAACTCTTGAAATATTATGAGTAAGAAATTTTTCGGTGAAATGAAAATGCATACGACGGTAGCCGATATGTATTCGCGAATTGCTTTGTTTTTAATATACTTCCTTAGAAAGTATAAATCAATGAATTAATCGTGTGAGTTGTTTTCATTATTGAAATTTAAACAGGCGTCTGTCATAGACATGTGAAATATCAATATCATCTGCTTGATTTCTATAGCCGATGTTCACATTGGGGATAAAGGGCAAGGATTACTCCCGTTCCGAATTGGTTCATAATTTTCTCGTGCATGCCCAGATCGTGCGATTTTGGTCTTAAAGGAATACCTTTGTGTTTTACTATATAAGATTACACAATACATTAAATACTTCAATTTGAACTTTAAAATATCAAACTTTCTTTTACTTTTTTATCACATTTTTTTTCAAAGTTGAACAGTTTGAATTCACAGTATCTAATGCTTTTTTAAGCATTTTTTTTTTTTTTTTTTTTTTTTTAAATCAATGCTAAATGAGCGTTTAAAGCTTCTGAAGTATACCGCTATAATTTTTTTAACGTATAACTAATTTAATCGTGCTCTCTAAATTATTCTGCTGTTTACTTATTTAATGTATTTGTGTAAATAATTTTCTGATAATTAATTTCTTTTTTTTAGAAATTCAAAAAATTTTGTAAAAGGTAATGATACTAGATTTCCTTTCACATATTTTGCGAATATATATATATGGTTATTTTGCTTTAATGGCGATCAGCGTTTGAAATCTTACTTTTATAATTTACTTAACTGTTGGAATGGATTTCCCCTGAAGGAAATTTCCACAGTTTTGAGCGTTTTCTAATTTTTTCCCCAATATCAAGTAGTCTTAAAAGGTTTTTAATTCGTCCCTTTGTTAATATTCTCTCACTGCTTCAATTTAAAATTAATCTTGATTCAGGATTTGCAGAAATAATCGTAAAATAAAGTTATGGTAAACTTCTTGTGAATAAATTCAATTTTGCTTAATTAATAAATTGAAATTCAATTGTATTAACTGCTTTCATTTAAGTAATATTGTGTTTCTCAGGTTATTTAATTTAATTGATTAATTCTTATTTGTCATTTTGAATTTCGGTCATATTTAATTGTCTGTTATTCTTTATATTACTACGTTTTAAATTATAATTTTTTATTCTAATTTTTAATATATATATATATGTGTGTGTGTGTGCGTGTGTGTGTGCGCATGTATTTCAACAATAAAATGTGTATTTTTTTATTTCCCTGGAGGGATTTTTTGATCTCCCTTATATTCCTTGGAGGGATTTTTTGTATGGTCTCCCCCCCCCCCCCATTCACTTTTTGTCGGTTTGTCTGAATTTCCATGTACTGCCGATATTTATGTGAATGAATATAAAATTTACATTACAGGGACATCGTCCTGGAAGTGCACTTCACTAAAGGAAAACTGTTTGAAATAAAAGAAAAAACATTATCCCCCCCCTCTTTTAATCTTTTTAAGGAAGTGATTATATCGAGTGCTACGGGAAGCCACTCATTAAGGACATGTGTTCTCAGTTTTGAACTCTGAGAATGTTATAGTTTTACCATTCCCTCCAAAATACCGATAAAATTGTTGATTGTGTATTTATTCTTGGTTATTTGCAAAAGGAGATGCTTCACTTAATGTGTCTAAGAGACAAACACCAAGTTATTTTAAATGGAAATTTATTTTGTAAATTAGTCATTATCTAATGCATTCTTTTTTTCTGTTTAAAAATTAAAAAAATCACAATTGTTATTCTAGTTTTCGATTAATTGAAAAATTTGATTTTTTAAATTTTGATTAATTTATTTTGTAGTATACAGTGCAAAAGTAGATTTAGTTAATTTTTCCCAGTTTGGAGCTTTGAAACAAAATATTAAAATTACAAAAAAATCAATTTTTAGAAAATGAGAATCAATTTAATGGTTATGGGTTACCTATATAAGAAAAATATATTTAAAAAAAGAATACATTAGATAACACTGCTCGTCATGAAAATTAGTCCCAACAGTATTTTTGCAAATTCTTATGTAAAATGACTGCCTAGAACCGAAAATGACGGCCATTTTGCCCTATCACCCACGATTTTTTCAGGACGCCTCCTTATTTTTACCACTTTCCGGTAATTTTATGGCTATAAATTTGATAGTGGAGAAAATAAATGTTTTAACTGTTAAATATCTTCTGAGGACCTAAAGAGGTGAAAAATTCTAAAACATGAACATTTGCAGCAAGGAAAAAATTTAGGAGGGGATTTGCCACTGAAATTATTAATTACATTTGTTATATTTTATTAATCAATTATTATTATTACTAATTATGCACTATATATATTTTTTATTTTTAAGTGTTAAAATAATTCTTTTCCATTCTCCAAATCAAATTCATGGTCATAAAATTACCGAAGAGTGATAAAAATTGGGAGAGGAGGTGACGTCCCGAGAAAACGGTGGGTGATTGGGAAAAATGGGGATTATATTCGGATTCAAGTGGTCATTTTACATACGAATCAACAGAAATAGTATCAAGACTCGAAAAAAAAGTTTTTTTTTTTTTTTTGAGCGCAGTGTAATCAGCAATTTTCATAGAAAACTTCCCCATAGAACAACATGGGTTTGTCTGCTACTGATGACAAGTGAAACGTCTTCTTAAGCATGTACAAAATGCAATTGTCTTTTTCGAAGAAAATACACAATGATATAATATTGAGTAACAAAGCTATAAATAAGGGAATTTTTTCAGTCTCGCTGCATTAAATAGATTACATTGCAGAAAAGTTTGGATATATATTATGTGCATGTTTTATCACACTATCATAATAATGATGAGTTGATTTTTAGTTATTTGCAAAATGCATGAAAACTTCAAAGGATGATAACTATACATTAAATAAAACTGATTTTAGTATATTCATTTTATCTTACATTTCATAAATTCTTTACTAAAAAGTGATTTAATTTAAATATTATTAGTTAAAATTCTAATTGCAATATTCTTATAAAGGTGAATTAGATTAGATTTTAAATTTATTGACCGAAAATTAAAATTGTATGTTGTGGACATCATAAATCTTTCTTCTATATTTTCCTTGCAAAAAAAATTCCACAGTACAAAATATTTATTAAAATTATTATTTATTGAAGTTATTTCCATGATGAATGAAGACGATATTTATCTGAGTGAAGTATAACACTAACTGTCGAAAGAGAGTTAATTATAAATTTTATAAACGACAATTGAGGATTTTTTTTTTCTTTATTTTTCAAAAGATATAAATATAAAATTAAAGAAAAAAAATAGATAACTTAATTTTAAATTTATTCGTTTTAAAGGTATCGGTGAGTTCTTTTGAAAAATACTCATATTGAAAGTTTGCATTCCCAGGATAGTGCAAAATTTCAATATCAGTATTCATCGATAATTGCATTAATATGAGTATTCGTTTTAAATAAATCGATGAGTTCTTTTGAAAAATATTCACATTGAAAATTTGCATTCCCAGGATAGGGCAAATTTTCACTATCAGTGTTCATCGATATCAGCATTAATATGAGTATTCGTTTACAGCATTAATATGAGTGTTCGTTTTAAAGATATCGGTGAGTTCTTTTGAAAAGTACTCATATTGAAAATTTGCATCCCCAGGATAGTGCAAATTTTTATTTTTTAATATCAGTATTCATCGATATCAGCATTAATATGAGTGTTCGTTTTAAAGGTATCGGTGAGTTCTTTTGAAAAGTACTCATATTGAAAATTTGAATCCCCAGGATAGTGCAAATTTTTAATGTCAGTATTCATCGATATCAGTAATAATATATTTGTTTTAAAGGTATTGGTGAGCTCTTTTCAAAAATACTCATATTGACAGGTGTGAAACTTTTCAGGGGCTACCCCTGAATTCAAGGTTTTTGAAAATTTTGCTGTCTCTTAATTTCTTGTTAAATCATTTTGTTTTTATAGAAATTTATCATTTTGAATGTTTAATTTGCTTTAAAATGTATCAAGAATTCTCTAGATATCACATATTAGTAGCTATATCATATACTGTTAATAAGTCTCCTCTATATACATACAAGTAGCAGTTTTCAGGGTTTTTACATGTTAGGTAGTTTCACCCCTGTATTGAAAATTTGCATCCCCAGGATAGTGTAAATTTTCAATATCAGTATTCATCGATATCAGCATTAATATGAGTATTCGTTTTCAATATGAGCTTTCACAGATTTTTCAAATATGAATTTTTATCGCTTCCCCTAGGAAAGGGTGGGCGATGCTCCTTTATATATAAAACATTTTGTCTAGTTGTCTGTTACTTTTATAAATGTAAATTCTTTTTATTTTCTCAACAATTCATTAAAAGTAAGCTTTGTTCTGAAATTTCAAATACATCCATCTGCTTTAACTACTTGAAGAAGTGATTTTTTAAAATTTAAAATGGTGATTTTTCAGCAACTGTATTCAAAAAGTGATATAGTAATATTTTGTATATTTATTAGTTTATTTATGTCAAACTCCTAGTTGTAATTTTTTTAATTCGAAAGCAAGTTCTATACATAAACTTATATTGAACTCTGACTTATCAAGCATATTAAGTTATACCTATCATGAAATAAAAGAATGAAAGTGTTTACAGTTGATAAAAATAGGAATATTTTCTTGCAAAAATCCATAGAGAATTTACATTTTCTTATTTTAAGAGACATGTTTTAAGTTGTAAATCATAACATTTCTTAATTTTTTAACTCAAAAATTTTAATTTTTAAATTTTATGTGCATTTAAAAACAAGACGTTAGTCCAAACATTTGATTAAACAATATGAAATAAAGTATTATGGTATAAATAACAGTAATCATTAGATAAATTCACAATATTAACTTTTGTAACTAATTATTCATGTCAAATTTGATATAAATTACTTCATTTCAAATCCTCCGTAACAAATGGCCTTGGATGATTATATAACTATATAGTCTTCTAATAATATCTATATAGAAATACTAATATGGACAGTAGAAGAAAAAATAATCACTTACATTTTTCATTATTCTTACGGCTCAATATCTCAGGGATAGAAGTTCTGTGGAAAAAACTAATTAATTAACTCATTTTTCTTCTTAATTAATCTAATATTTTGTTAAGTATCTGAGTGTATTCTTTTTCAAAGAAGAATTATCTTGAAGATAAAATAGAATTAAATTAGTAAAGGTTATACACATTTTACAAAAGACTTTACGTGTATTGCAAAACGCAACAGAAGAAATAGGATCTAACTACAGAACCAAATTCTATATGTACATGTAAAAGAAAATAATGAGGAAATATTGAAACGAATTTCAGTCATTCAAATTTTAAACGGAATAACATCTTAGACAAATTATAAACGAAAACACTAACGAATACTAATTTTAACGAAAGATGATTTTCTCCGAAACTCGCATAAATACGCTCTGGGACCACTTAGAAAGACCTTCACGGAGGACATTACCCCTATAGGCAAAGGACCCCAGCATAGTCATTTGGCCTTATCCCACACAGCTATAACTTTAAACGATGATAAACAATCCAATGATTTGACATCAATTACTAATCCTTGATAGTTTATAGTCACATTTTGTGAGTAATTAAGAGTCCCTGAAAGCTCTTGATAATGACTCTGATGTTTATAGTCCGATAAGATTGCACATTTGTTCTAACAAAACTAAGTTTTGGAAATTTGAAACACGATTAAATATTCTACATATAGTGTAAATGAATTCTCATTAATTAATTTTACTCAATATTCAAACTAAAAACTTTTCACACACCATTAAACTAATGAAAATACTACCGGTTTCGAAAGGCCGTAGCCTTTCTTCCTCAGGTGCGAACTCGTGCTACTGCCTTGGTGGCAAGCAAACCGGTAGTGTTTTCATTAGTTTTATGGTGTGTGAAGAAGTTTTTAGTTTGAATATTGATTGTACACCAGTTCTTTTATTTAGTATAATTTTATTTAGTTATTCGTATCATGAAATAAATGGTAAAATATATTAATAGATGGTAAAATTATAATTTTTTTTACACAAAATTCCTCAGAGAATTGACGATGCACGTCAAAACCTAAGATATGAATTGAACTAGGTATTTAAGGTTTTCTAGAGATAAATCTGACTTGGTATAAACCAAGACAAATAATATGAAAAGTGTTCAAGATATAAATGAGTGGATTTTCTTCCCAGATTTTAAGATAACGAGAATTTTCATTTAGGCTTTAAATCTAATCACAAAAGATGAGCAGATGGAGTACATTATTGGCAATTTATCAACATTTTTTCTCACTGAAAAGTAAGATTTTTTTTTTTCAAGATTTAGATTTCAAATCTTAATTTTTCTTTCTTCGATTCTAAAAATAACTAAGTTATATTTATTGAACTATCAATGAAAAATTTTCTTTTCTTTCTAGCAGCAGGATATATCTACATATATATATATTGTCAGACATTCTTTAGGAAAAAAAAATTGTAAAATCTGACATAAAATTTAAAGAAAATGCTTAAACTGTGTGTAATGACTTTTAAATCTGGCTTTATAAGAATTATTACTATATATTAAACCGATTTCACACTCATTCGGTTTAATTTGAATCACTTTTCGTAATAAATGTAAATGTATAGAAAAAGAAGCAAATATTAGCATAAATAACTGTGTACTGTTTTGTATTAGCAATTTATTAAAACACAAAGTTGTTACAAACAAGATAAAGGGGAAAAAGTTTAAAAAATGTTGAAACAAAATTAGCTCTTTTTGTCAACATAAGTATTGAGCGTTGAATTACATAGAAATAAAAAGGTGCATTTCACCAGCCCGCACACTTTTGAATTTAAAAAAATCGATTATGTCATTCGAAAGTACTTCGTTAGTACCGGTTAGTACCGCAAAAAGTTTCGTTAGTACCGACACCAGTACCAAGTACTGAAGAGTACAAAAATTCGGGCTGGTGAAATGGTAGCCCGCACACTTTTGAAAAATCAAATTTCAACGATGTCATTCGAAAGTACTCCGTTAGTACCGGTTAGTACCGCAAAAATTTTCGTTAGTACCGACACCAGTACCAAGTACTGAAGATAATAAAAAGTCGGGCTGGTGAAATGGTAGCCCGCACACTTTTGAAAAATCAAATTTCAACGATGTCATTCGAAAGTACTCCGTTAGTACCGGTTAGTACCGCAAAAATTTTCGTTAGTACCGACACCAGTACCAAGTACTGAAGAGAACAAAAATTCGGGCTGGTGAAATGGTAGCCCGCACACTTTTGAAAAATCAAATTTCAACGATGTCATTCGAAAGTACTCCGTTAGTACCGGTTAGTACCGCAAAAACTTTCGTTAGTACCGACACCAGTACCAAGTACTGAAGAGAACAAAAATTCGGGCTGGTGAAATGGTAGCCCGCACACTTTTGAAAGATCAAATTTCAAGGATGTCATTCGAAAGTACTCCGTTAGTACCGGTTAGTACCGCAAAAATTTTCGTTAGTACCGACACCAGTAAAAAGTACTGAAGAGTACAAAAATTCGGGCTGGTGAAATGGTAGCCCACACACTTTTGAAATATCAAATTTCAACGATGTCATTCGAAAGTACTCCGTTATGCTAAGTTGCTCCTTAGTTAGTTTTAATTTTGGATAATATCTTTAACATTGCGCTGTGTAAAGGTAAAATTAGTTTTAAATAAATAAAGATTTAGATTGGGAAAATGTTAACTTTATTTTGATAAATCAAAATCAAATACATATATCCAGAATTATATATATATATATGTATATAAATTAATATAAAGTCATCTTTATATTAACTTTACTCTTTTACTGCAATTGTCTAAAATATTTAGTTCATATTTAAAATTTAGTATTCTCAGAACAAAAAAAAATGTTTACCTTGCCATATCTGCAGCTGAGTTGTCATGCTGTATATCCAAAGAGATCTCGGGGAACACACACAAATTCTAAAACTTCTATCACCACACCAAATCAAAAAATTCTATATATCTTCTTCCCGAAAATCTCCATCTATATCCTTTCCTCTTTCCTTCCAAAATTTCCATCCCCTCAACTTTAATCCAATCCTCAATTTTGGTAACACCCACTTAACTTTTACTGGTCTAACTTCACCCTCCAGATTATTTTTATTAAATTTTATTTTTCCTCACTCCAGATGTTATAAGAATTTGTTTTTCAGTCCAGGTGGATTTTCAAAATTGTTTATTCGACTGAAAACTCTCTACCACCGGACCCCTTTTTCTTTATTCCCTTGCGTATATCTTTCATAACTATTATATTTCTACTCCCTAACTTTTCATAAAATCTTTTCTTCTCATTTTATATTTCTTATGAGTTTCCCTTCCTTTCTTGTGAGTTTCGTAGTCTCAAAGGTTTATTATTTGACTACAATTTTTCTGTACGTTCCCACGCATGCTTGGTCATTCGATTTTGAATTTTATGATTCTGTTTTGAAATCGCAATATCACCTGGTGTAATAAATTCCTTACTTTCTTTTATGCATCTTGACCATTTCCTCTTAAAGTAACTTTTGTGACTTACACTTTTATGTATAACCTTTTATAAAATCGAACAATTCCATTTATACTTTACAACGGGTTAGATGCATTTTGCAAAGTTAGAATGTTTTGAATTTAAAGCTATTTTTACTCGTATTCTTATTTCTTTTCCACTATCCCTTTCTTTACCTATTTATTGGTGTTTTCCCCGATTCCTCGCTGCAGATGTTCAGGTATGCTGAGTTAGTACCTCAACAATATACCGAGTTGTCTGAGAAAGAAAAAAAAAGGAAAAAAAAAAAAAGAAAATTTTCTAACTCCCAGTAAGACAATGGTAGTCTAAATTGTAAAACATACAATTAACATGGTAAAGGTATAGATATAATTATAACACAAGACAATGAAATACAATATAAAGAGATAAAATTATAAATGAATATCAAGTATAAAATCATGAATAAGTACATGGCCAACTAAGAGGTATTTAGAATTTTCTAACTAATCACAAATAATTTTTTTTTTTTTTTTTTTTTTTGATCGCAGTATAATATATATAAATACTGCTTTTTACATATGAAATGTTCCCAATAAAGGAGCATACCCCTTAGTTATTGTACTTGTTTCACGGAAATTTATCGTGTACGACAACAACAGGTAATTATCGTTGAGAATATAGTTATTATTACACAAATAATAAAAAGAGAAGAACCTATGAATTTGATTATGTATAATGAAGAGTTAAAGTTCGGGATATTAAAATTGTCCCAAAAGTTCGATGAGGTATAGGTACTAGAAGTTCTTGTATAGTTCGTGTCTAAATTGAGTAATTCGACACTAGGTTCTTCAAGGCAAAATTTCAAAGTCTGGCATTGGACCAAAGTAGGTGCCTTTAAACACATTTTTTCGGTATAACACTTGTTTTCGGCGTAGAACTTTATTACATGAACCGTTGGTTCTGTTGCTAAGTGAAGGGCTTTTGTATGAACACTAATGCCTTGAAATTGAACAGACACCACTCCTGGCTGACATGTACTGTGTGCAGTGAAAGACATCCGAGCTAATACAGGGCAGTCATAGCAGCCTGTAGTAGTTACTTCCGTATCATCGAATTTTGGACAAATCGTGTTCATTTTCACAGAAATTTTAAATTTCTGGAACTGTAGTTGCACGCGAACTGCAGAAGAGAGTAGCAGAGTGGATTGTAACTGTTGCTCATTTATTTTAAATAAATGAACATCTCGTTGTAAGGGCAAAGCGTATTCTTTTGTGTTGCGTAAATTTTGCAAAGCATCGGGTGCCGTAATGCACCTCAGTTGATCTTCAAAGAAATCACAGGTTGTTAAATCAGGGTCGAAAATGAATTTCTTTGTATATGATATATTGGCTTGTACTGCCCCAATTTGTCCTGCTTTAGGAAAATTTTTTTCACTTGCAGGCGCTAAATATGCCTCACTAGGACGTCCCACTCGTTGTATCAACATGTCGTTGATGTGCAATTGGGGCTGATCATAAGCCCCCAAAATTGTGACTTTGATTCCATTTTTTGTAAAAGCCGAATTGGAGATGAGCATTCTTGACACAGTATTATTTTCTGTGTGTTTCACAGAAATTTGATATTGGCATGTATGGCCTCGTATTTTTGAGATTTCATAACTGTGTAGAAGATCTGGTTCATACCAGATTTTGTAAAAATTGCACGATGCTCTCGTTAATATTGTGCATCCGACACCTAAAGATCCAGCTGTGCAGGCTGAGTAACCCGGAAATTCTAGACTTTCCGCTGGTTCTGACTCAAATGTAATGCCTCCTTGTCCGATATGACGTTTAATACAATGGATACCTCTTCCACAATATTTATTAAAAATGCACGATATCTGCGATACTTGTTTTGTCTTAATCGGAAAAGAATAGTATTGGCGTTCAGTATGAAAGTTGCACAATACCGATTCGAGTTTTATGATTAAGGAAAAAAGGTGATTTTCTTTCTCATCCGCAAACCATAAACAGTTCTCAGACGAAATTGTTTTTAGTGAGATTTCCGCTGTAGTGTGGATATGACACGACTTTGTACCGTCGTTTAACATTTCGCAAGTTTTTAGATCGGATTTTATGATTGAATGCGAATTACATTCCGCTGAAACAGTTGTTAAAGTTAAAACGCACGTAAGTAAAACCAGTTGCAGAGCATTTATATTCGCTCTATTGTGAGCATGTCTTTCTAAAAGAAAATAACATTTCATCAAAATTTCTCTGATGGTAGATCCTATGAAAACTCCTAATAAGAGTGAACAACGAGCTACAAATTTACATAACTTACCTAAATAGAACAAAAACATAATAATTATTTGAAAAATATATATAATGCTTTTTACGAAGAGTTTTAAACAAATTAATAAAACAGTTATAATTGAAGCAAACACAGCATATAGTGTATATTGTACAAATGACGGAAAACACTTAAAATGTTGGAAAACTTCTGTGCATAAAATACAATATCGTAGCTGACATATGGTTTTTCCTGTAACACTTATGGAGCCCGAAACTGTACGTCCGTCTTTATGTAAATATATAACTTGTATGACAGATTTGTATGCCAATAATTCGAACGGAATTCGAATCATTTTGTCATGAGGAACAGTTAACACATGTTCAAAATCTTCTGTGCGCACTATAACTCTACCATTGTCCGGTAGGTATAGAATAGGATCTTGAAATTGGATCGTGAGATTATGGTTTTCGAAAACAGCATTTTCCCCTTCCAGTAGTTTTCTGTGAATGCCTTGTGGGGAATTAATTTTACGTTTATCGTAGTAGCAGATTTCCAATATGAGAATATCTGGATTTCTGATTGTTTGTTCTTCATTAATAGCTAAAAGCTCTAATTGTGCGTAAGTGAACTGACAGTAACAAATGTCATTTTTGGTGCAATTTCTGATTTTACAGAAATCTGATGTGCCATCGCAAGTTTTTTCGCAGTCACAGGTTTGTTTTGGTCCTGTTTCACATTCATAAACCGTGGAGTTTGCATCAGTTTTAATCTTTTCTTTTCGTAATAAAAAGGAAGTGGGATTCCTCAAATTAAATTCTTCATCAATTATGTAACTTCTATTTGTAGTGATACATGCGTGACAATCATGTATAGCACAAGCCTCTGGTGGGAGGTTAATTTTTCCCCACAGATGTCTGGACATTGCTCCACATTTATATTTGTTTTGAAAGGAGCATAGAACTCCTTTGTTTTTGTGGCGAGCATATGTGGGTGTTGTAAAGATAATGCATAGACACAAAACTGAAATCAAAAGGAAAACATTTCTTAGTGTTCTGAGTATTATAAAGTTATGCATTTTATATAATGATCTAAAAATTAAATCTAGTGATTTTGGTTTAGTTAAATATATATCCCATTTTTTTTTTTTTTTTTTTTTTTTTTCTTTCGATAAATCCAATTTGAAACAGAAACCATAGCATGAATTTATTGACTATATGAGACATGAGATAAAATGAGATTAGATTGATAATGACAAGTAATAAACTAGAAATATACCATTAACTGAAATTTGGAAAGTTTGATTTACATATATATAATTATTTGTATTGTTATTTATTATCACTATTTTTATAAACTATGGTAATTATATCTCTAGGATAGAATGATTAACATTACTATTGAAAGATAAATTTGTAAAAATATTGGTTAATATTAAATGGTGCATAATAGAATTATATAGAATATAAATTAATTTTGATGACTACAAACAGCATATATAAAACCGAACATAAATAGTGAATATTCGCCTGCGAATAAGCATTATATATGAAAGAAATGCCAATGTAGTCTATGAAATATAAATAGTATTTTGGTTTAACTGGTATTTATGATTTGTCTTACGAGTGGCCATTTCGTAAAACAATATTCACGTAATTTAAAATATTAGTATTGTCAAATATGAGCATCTTTATTATGAACGATGTACGTAGAGCTAATGAAATATCTTGGTGTTTAATATACCATAGAATATAATTTTATTGAATATTCCTAATATTTTTTGAAAGTAAATGAGAACTAATAAAGTCTTAAATATAAAAGTCCAATGAAAACCATAATGATAATAATATCTACTCTCCCTTTAATTTTCAAGTAATCAAGTTACATGAGAATGGAAAGTTTGATAATCCTATGTATAAGGTTTATTTATTTATTTTATTTATTTATTTATTTTTTTTTTCTAGGAAAGATAAATTATAGTCAAATATATAATATTAACAAATTAACTGTTTTTGTATTAATAAATAACAAATATAAGAGATTCTAATGAAATATAATATATAAAATTAAATTATAAACTTATCATAATTAGAGATGAACTAAATCAATACTCATTTATATATATACCTTAAAATACTAAATAAATGAATACATTTATATATAGATATACATATAAAATACCGATGAAATTAATACCTATTTATATATACATACAATGTCCACTAAGAGAAATATTTCCCTAACTGTTGTTATTCCGTAAACTTGAGGGACCAGTCTAGGAAATTTGAGGCATAGACACGCGGATGTCGAAAGTAATATCTTTCGGATGCATTGTTAGGATTTTGAGTTTGGGGAGAGGACGGGGCGTCCTTTGGTAGATTTTCATCTTCCTGATGATAAATAACGGTACTTTGTGAATCGACGGTAGAATATAAAGATGCCTCCCCGTCCGAGGGTTCATTGACTGGTAGAGTTTGTTCCGAGTTTTGAGATGTGGGGAGGGGGGGGTTGAAAAGGAAACTATTGTATTCCGCTTTTTCGAACACTGCATGCGGTTTTGCTAAAAAGCTAGAAGGCGGATTTGTGAGGCTTTGGTTTTCTTTGACATAAGAATTAAAAGGATCTAAATCCGGTCTGCGACTCGTATATGGTATTAATCTATGAGAATGAACTTTTATTGGCTTGCGTAACGGGTTAAGAGCGTCTTCTATGGTGTAATCGACTTTGTTATGTCGTTTTACTATTCTCATGGGTCCGATATAATTTCTTCTTTTTGTCGTTTCTATATTTCTATCCTGGTCTGGGTTATATAAATATACTAATTCACCTGGAAGATAATTTCTATAACGAGCTTTTTTATGCTGATATTTCTCTTGTGCTTCTGCAGCTCTTAAAAGGCTTTCGTGTACTTTTTCGTTGGTATATTGTAATTGGAATGCTTTTCGTGCGACAAAATCCTCATAAGGTATGTGTTTTTCAGTGCGTGTTTCATTAAGTATATCAGTAGGTAATATTGGATCAAAGCCGAAGTGTACGTAAGCTGGTTTTTCATTAATTGCAGTATGTAAGCTATTATTATATAACATCGCATAATAGTCAAGATAAGTGTCCCATTCAGCTGTGTTTTCTGAAAAAATAGCTAAGGACTTTTTAATTCTGGGATTTAAATTTTCCGAAAGGCCATTACAAGATGGATTGAGAGGTGTTGTTGTTAATTTAGTAACCCCTAATTTCTTGCATAGAATTGTAAATAATTCACTTGTAAAAGAGGGCCCTTTATCTGTTAAATATTTTTCAGGGATTCCAAAAATACCTATAAAATCGAGGAACTTGTCGGCGGTAATTTTAGCGGTTTGATTCGGGGTAGCATATAATCGGAGAAATTTAGAATAATGATCCACAAAAGTTAAAATGTAGCGATTTCCTTTTGCTGTCAAGGGTAAAGGACCAATATAATCTGCAGAAACAAACTGCATAACCCTAGTGGGTATAAAATGTCTTTGTACCGGAACTTTTGCGAATTTATTTGGTGAACGAAAAGTAATGCATTTCATACATGATTGTACGTAATGTTTTGTGTCTGCATATAAATTTTCCCAAAAGTATTTTTCGCGTATAGCATTGTACGTTTTAAAAACCCCAAAATGCGTTATATGTTTCGCCGCTAGAATGTGCGGCTTGTATTTGTCGGGTATTACTATCTGTAAAACCTTCGTAGATTTCCTAAACCGAGGTAAGAATTGAGAATGCATGAGTAAACCATCATGCAAAGAATAGTTTTTATATAAGCTAGAAGTTCCTGTGGATAGATTTTCCAACGTCGATATAATCTTAGCTAATTTATTATCCTCTCTTTGCGCTTTTTTGATATCATTTATAGTAGGGATATCAATTTGAATGGTATTTACAGAAATCTCATTATGAGAATTATATTGGACCGAAGTATCAGCCTTCTCTTGTTTTAGATAAAAAAGAAGGTATGGATTTTGATTCAAAACTTCATCAGGTCTAACTTTTTGTACATAATTGTCGTTCATAACGTACCAATCTCCGTATGTATCTCTAACATAACTATGATAATGGCCACCATCCTGTGATTGCCTCGAGTGTACTATTACAGCATTCAGTACGTACTCAATAGGATTTCCTACGTTATGCGACATGTAAGGACGTAGATTAATTTTTTCAGGGTACTTCACGTTAATCGGTTGTGTATCGAGAACCGATTGGTCATGCGATGACTGTTCAAAGTGAAAGGTCGTCACAATAGGAAGTTGTGATATCGTTGTTTGCTTCATTCCGCCGTTTTCATTTTTACAAATAGGACATCTATAAATGTCTTGTATTGTTTCGAATTGTGTAAAGCTTTGTAATGCATTATCCAGAGTTACAATATTTTCCGGAACATTCATATGTATGCTCATAAATTTGTGAAATTCAACACTTTTTTTTCCACATGTGTTGCACGTGATAAGGTTTTTAAAAGAACCTTCGAAAAGTCTTTGAATCACATGTTTTGAGTTACTAGTAGTATTTATCATATGAGTTGTACATTTGTTTATACCGGATAGTTGCAGTTTTTTAATAACGTAACTAAAAAACTCTTGCGCGTCTTCCTGTTGGCCCCATTCAAAATGTGGTACAATACTTTTTAAATTATGGTAAATGTCTGTTGGTATTATCACCTGTCCCGTATTCGATAATGCGTTGTTTATATGATATCTCAAAGTACAGATCATACAAAATTTAGTTTGTCGACAATTTCCCACACATTGTACGTTATTTATTATCCAATTTACTAAGGGTGTGCAATGTGTTAGACATTGTAAAACGGAATTCATATAACATGAATTTCCTAAGTTCATTAAACCCGCACCTAAATTATTATTAATATTCCCTTTCATATGAGTTTCTTTTACTGTATATGATTTGTTTGGAGAGTAACCATAATTTCTCCTCTCAGGAATATTAGAGTTAGAGTATACATTAGTAATGTGTTTTTTTTCATTCTCATGGATAAAATAATTTTTTCCACTTTTGAACTTTTCATGTGTCGATTCTTTTTTCGTAGAATTCCAAGTGTTTTGAAAATCCTTTTTATTATGTACAACATTTATAAAAAAATCTCTTGATAATGTGTCAGCTACTACATTATCAGTAGTTTTTATTAAGTCAAAAGTGTAATTGTAATCAGAAAGAAAGGCGAACCACCTAGAAACTCTATTACCTGGTGATTCGAGCTTACTTAATTGGGTTAGGGCGGCATTATCACATCTAATTATAAAAGGTCTGCCATAGATATAATATTTAAAACTCTTAACTGCTTCGACTATGGCCATTAATTCTTTCTCCATTATAGTGTATTTACATTGTGTCGGGTTTAATTTTTTCGAGAAATAAGCAATTGGATGTATAATTCCATCGTTATCTTTTTGACCTAATGAAGCACCTAACGCTTTATCGGAACTGTCTGTAGATAAAATAAATTGTTTCGTGAAATCAGGATGTATTAATATGGGAGGTTGTGCAAGTTTAGATTTTAAAGTATCGAATGCTTCTTGAGCCTCCTCTGACCATTTAAATCTTTGATTTTTTTTTGTTAAGTTAGTTAATGGAGCAGCTATTTCAGAAAAGTTTTTAATAAATTTTCTGTAATAAGAAACTAGTCCGTGGAATCTTCTAACTTTTTTCACTGTGGTTGGAACCGGAAAGTTTTGAATTTTTACAATATTTTCTTCTAACGGTTTGATACCTTCCGAGTTAAGCTTATGACCTAAAAATTGTATCTCCGGTAACATGAAAGAACACTTTTCTGGATTCAGTGTAAGGCCGAACTGTCTGAATCGCTCGAAAAGTTTTCGTAGCTTGCTAATCATTTCTGTAGCATTCTGACTTCCAATACAAAAATCGTCGATAAAATTTGAAATTTTTAAATCTGATATGGGTGCCAAAAGCTGATCTGCTAATTGACAAAAGACTTCAGGGGACGCTGAAAGACCCTGGGGTGTGGTAATGTACCGGTATGATCCGAATGGTGTTATAAATGTGGTCATGTCTCTATCTTCCAATTTTAAAGGGATTTGCCAGAAAGAGTTTGATAAATCTAATGTAGAAAAATATTTCGCACCTCTTAAATTTTCTAATAAATGGCTAATAATTGGCAATTTATATCTGGGATATTTAAGGTGTCGATTTAACGCACGGAAATCAGTTACGAGACGCCACTTTTGCTGTTTGGGGTCTCCAGATGGATTTTTCTTTTTGATCATTATTAGTGGGAAACTAATGTGAGAATTTGACTTTTCAATAATGTTTGCTTCTTCTAATTCATCTAATTGTCTTTTTAATTGTTCTTTTAAGGCGTGTGGGATTGTATACGGACGAGATGATGGTAGCTGAGAATAATCAACTGTAAGTTTAGGTTTAATAACATTTGTACGACCAATTGTGTAAAGGCGTTTACTAAAGATATCCGCATACTCAAATAATAAAGATAATAATTGTTTCCTCGTGTTTACATCAAGATGATTTAAATTAAAATCTGTTTCTTTAAGTTGCTGTCGTCGAAGGTTTTTTATTTTATCAATATCTCGTGAATCAAATTCTGATATTATATTTCCTATACGGGTATTTTTATTAATCGGGATATTATGCGTACTAATATTTGTTATTGTAAGCGTAATTCTATTATTTTGTACTGGACAGAAAGTGTGAGAGAGTTTTAAATTGGGATTACGCATACATGGTTTTAATTCAATGATACTTCCCGTACGAATTTCAGAATCTAATTTTAAGTTAATTTCACGTGATTCTCCCGGTAATAGTGTAAATTTACTGGGTATACGAGCAAAATTTACCTCAATATTTGTTTTGTTCGGATCTATCGCGTCTGACATTTTAATGACACAGTTGTCGGAAAATAATTTATTTGATTTTAAGCAAATTTGAAAATTGTGGGTTTTCAAAAAATCGAATCCTATGATTGCTTTATAATGTTGTGAAAATGTATGATTAGCTATATAAAACGGATGGGTAAAGTTTGTACTCCCTAACGAAAACTGTAGTGTTGCATAATGTGATATATCCAACTTGTCTCCAGAGATCGATTTCACTTGCACGTTTGTTTGATATGTTTCGATATTCATGATACCTTTTACTTTCGAAAGAATATCATGTTCTAAAACACATACGGCCGCGCCTGTGTCAATAAGGGTATTTACTATATTACCCGCTATATAAATTGACACAGTCGGTAAACAAGGTCTCTCTTTATTAAATTGTAAAACTTGCGTGTTTACTAAAAGTTCAGTAACCTTTTTATAAGACGTGCTTTGAGAATTCTGTATGCGGGGAGGTCCCTTTGTTGGGTCATCTACTGACCTCCCCTTTTCGAGTTTAAATGCATCGTATTCCGTGATGGGGGAGAATGAAATCCATTGTCCCTTGTATTCGAACTTCTGAAGGAACTGTTCCTCGCTTGCGATTGTTGTGGATAGAATTTTGACCTTTTGTCACTAAAATTTTGTCTCGAGTTTTGTTTAGCGTCTTTAAAATAACAAAACTGGGAAGAGTGATTTGTTTTTTTACAAAAATCACATGGTGGAAATTGACGTTGTCTAACAAATTGGTTTGGTACATAATTTCTGTTATTAAAGGAGCGAGGTGAAAATGCTGCAATTTCAGGTGTATGTCTTTTTGATAAGAGTTTAAGATTTTCAATCTCTTTACTCAATGCACTAACTGTTTCGTGTGTTTGAAGAGCATGGGTTTCTATCAGAGCTTTAATTTCATTATTTGAAATTTGGGTATTAATGTTTCCTAATGTGTGTGGAACATTTCCGTCTGATTGAGAATAAGCTAAATTATTAGATTGTAAGAGCTCTACAAAATCAATAGCTTCTGTAAAAGTTAAAGGGTTTTTCATAAGTGCCGCATGTCTATATTCAGGCAGAAGGCCTTCGAGATATTTAGATAATTTACTTTGTTCGAAAAGTGCTTTGACGGACTGATTTGTTATGTCCGGGTTATTAAAAAATTTTTGAGTTACTAACGAAACTCTAGCAGCATAAACTTTAGCGGATTCACCTGGCATCATTTTACAGTTTGAAAACTGTTGTTGTCTCGTTGCGAGACTTAATTTAGTATCAAAATATGACAAAAATTTGTTTTTGAATTCTGCATAATTTTCTTCTTGACTGGGGTCAGGGGAGTTGATCATATGGGATAGGGCGTCGCCTCTAATACGGGATTTTAAAATTAGAAGTTTTTCCGCGTCCGTACATTTAGCTAAAGTAGTTATAGTTTCAAAACTGTCTAAAAAAAATTGCGGCGTAACCGCCGATACATTGTCGAATTGCGGTATTATTGCCTGTAACCCGGCAAATTTTTGTAGAAGGGTCTCTGTGGCCATCTCGTTTTAATGTAAAATTTAGATTCAAATCAATTAATGTTAAAATTAATCAGTATTAATACTCACATACATTTTTTTTTTTTTTTTTTCTCAAATTAAATGTTTTACAAAAGGTCAAATCGTAATTTATAGTAAATATTAAATATAATAAATGGGAAAAAAAAAAAGGGTTTCTTATTTGGGCAATAATTAAACTAATTATAAACCATATAAATAAATATATGTGTAGATATAATAGTAGTGTACGCGAGAAATAATAAGTACAAATTAAAGTTTAATAAATAGTTATATTCAATAATAAATAGTTTAATAAATAGTTATATTAAAAGAACATCTGACTTTTATTATCAGAAATGAAAATATACAAGCCGTACATATATGCATGTGTATATGTTTGCTTAAAATATTTTGGAAAATTGAAGTGCAACGAAATAAAACAAAATAATGCTAAATAAGATTTTTTTTTTTTTTTCTTTCTTTTTCAGCTAAATAGAATAGCTTAATTTTGCATATACACATACATACATATATATATAAATATATAAATCAAAGAAAACATATAAAATTCATACAAATTAATTTCAATTGAAAATCTAGTCTCATTTTATTTAATTTTATTTTTAATTTTGTCTCTTTTTATTTAGTTTAGTTTTAATTTTATTTACTTATTTACTTCATTTTATTTTATTATATATATATATATATATATTTTTTTTTTTTTTTTTTTTTTGAAAAGATGACTTATTTATTTGAAAAAGATGACTCAATTATCATTCTGAATTTGGAGCAAAATATTACTATACCTAAAAAGGTATACCTGGTCACTGGTACCATTGCTAAGTTGCTCCTTAGTTAGTTTTAATTTTGGATAATATCTTTAACATTGCGCTGTGTAAAGGTAAAATTAGTTTTAAATAAATAAAGATTTAGATTGGGAAAATGTTAACTTTATTTTGATAAATCAAAATCAAATACATATATCCAGAATTATATATATATAAATGTATATAAATTAATATAAAGTCATCTTTATATTAACTTTACTCTTTTACTGCAATTGTCTAAAATATTTAGTTCATATTTAAAATTTAGTATTCTCAGAACAAAAAAAAATGTTTACCTTGCCATATCTGCAGCTGAGTTGTCATGCTGTATATCCAAAGAGATCTCGGGGAACACACACAAATTCTAAAACTTCTATCACCACACCAAATCAAAAAATTCTATATATCTTCTTCCCGAAAATCTCCATCTATATCCTTTCCTCTTTCCTTCCAAAATTTCCATCCCCTCAACTTTAATCCAATCCTCAATTTTGGTAACACCCACTTAACTTTTACTGGTCTAACTTCACCCTCCAGATTATTTTTATTAAATTTTATTTTTCCTCACTCCAGATGTTATAAGAATTTGTTTTTCAGTCCAGGTGGATTTTCAAAATTGTTTATTCGACTGAAAACTCTCTACCACCGGACCCCTTTTTCTTTATTCCCTTGCGTATATTTTTCATAACTATTATATTTCTACTCCCTAACTTTTCATAAAATCTTTTCTTCTCATTTTATATTTCTTATGAGTTTCCCTTCCTTTCTTGTGAGTTTCGTAGTCTCAAAGGTTTATTATTTGACTACAATTTTTCTGTACGTTCCCACGCATGCTTGGTCATTCGATTTTGAATTTTATGATTCTGTTTTGAAATCGCAATATCACCTGGTGTAATAAATTCCTTACTTTCTTTTATGCATCTTGACCATTTCCTCTTAAAGTAACTTTTGTGACTTACACTTTTATGTATAACCTTTTATAAAATCGAACAATTCCATTTATACTTTACAACGGGTTAGATGCATTTTGCAAAGTTAGAATGTTTTGAATTTAAAGCTATTTTTACTCGTATTCTTATTTCTTTTCCACTATCCCTTTCTTTACCTATTTATTGGTGTTTTCCCCGATTCCTCGCTGCAGATGTTCAGGTATGCTGAGTTAGTACCTCAACAGTTAGTACCGATTAGTACCGCAAAAACTTTCGTTAGTACCGACACCAGTACCAAGTACTGAAGAGAACAAAACTTCGGGCTGGTGAAATGGTAGTCCGCACACTTTTGAAAAATCAAATTTCAACGATGTCATTCGAAAGTACTCCGTTAGTACCGGTTAGTACCGCAAAAATTTTCGTTAGTACCGACACCAGTAAAAAGTACTGAAGAGTACAAAAATTCGGGCTGGTGAAATGGTAGCCCGCACACTTTTGAAATATCAAATTTCAACGATGTCATTCGAAAGTACTCCGTTAGTACCGGTTAGTACCGCAAAATCTTTCGTTAGTACCGACACCAGTACCAAGTACTGAAGAGAACAAAACTTCGGGCTGGTGAAATAGTAGCCCGCACACTTTTGAAAAATCAAATTTCAACGATGTCATTCGAAAATACTCCGTTAGTACCGGTTAGTACCGCAAAAATTTTCGTTAGTACCGCACCAGTACAAAGTACTGAAGATAATAAAAAGTCGGGCTGGTAAAATGGTAGCCCGCACACTTTTGAAAAATCAAATTTCAACGATGTCATTCGAAAGTACTCCGTTAGTACCGGTTAGTACCGCAAAAATTTTCGTTAGTACCGACACCAGTACCAAGTACTGAAGAGAACAAAAATTCTAGCTGGTGAAATGGTAGTCCGCACACATTTGAAAAATCAAATTTCAACGATGTCATTCGAAAGTTCTCCGTTAGTACCGGTTAGTACCGCAAAAAGTTTCGTTAGTACCGACACCAGTACCAAGTACTGAAGAGAACAAAAATTCGGGCTGGTGAAATGGTAGCCCGCACACTTTTGAAAAATCAAATTTCAACGATGTCATTCGAAAGTACTCAGTTAGTACCGGTTAGTACCGCAAAAATTGTCGTTAGTACCGACACTAGTACCAAGTACTGAAGAGAACAAAAATTCGGGCTGGTGAAATGGTAGCCCGCACACTTTTGAAAAATCAAATTTCAACGATGTCACTCGAAAGTACTCCGTTAGTACCGGTTAGTACCGCAAAAATTTTCGTTAGTACCGACACTAGTACCAAGTACAGAAGAGTTCAAAAATTCGGGCTGGTGAAATGGTAGCCCGCACACTTTTGAAATATCAAATTTCAACGATGTCATTCGAAAGTACTCCGTTAGTACCGGTTAGTACCGCAAAAATTTTCGTTAGTACCGACACCAGTACCAAGTACTGAAGAGTACAAAAATTCGGGCTGGTGAGATGGTAGCCCGCACACTTTTGAAAAATCAAATTTCAACGATGTCATTCGAAAGTACGCCGTTAGTACCGGTTAGTACCGCAAAAATTTTCGTTAGTACCGACACCAGTATCAAGTACTGAAGATAATAAAAAGTCGGGCTGGTGAAATGGTAGCCCGCACACTTTTGAAAAATCAAATTTCAACGATGTCATTCGAAAGTACTCCGTTAGTACCGGTTAGTACCGCAAAAATTTTCGTTAGTACCGACACCAGTACCAAGTACTGAAGAGAACAAAAATTCGGGCTGGTGAAATGGTAGCCCGCACATTTTTGAAAAATCAAATTTCAACGATGTCATTCGAAAGTACTCCGTTAGTACCGGTTAGTGCCGCAAAAAGTTTTGTTAGTACCGACACCAGTACCAAGTACTGAAGAGAACAAAAATTCGGGCTGGTGAAATGGTAGCCCGCACACTTTTGAAAAATCAAATTTCAACGCTGTCATTCGAAAGCACTCAGTTAGTACCGGTTAGTACCGCAAAAATTTTCGTTAGTAACGACACTAGTACCAAGTACTGAAGAGAACAAAAATTCGGGCTGGTGAAATGGTAGTCCGCACACTTTTGAAGAATCAAATTTCAACGATATCATTCGAAAGTACTCTGTTAGTACCGGTTAGTACCGCAAAAACTTTCGTTTGCACCGACACCAGTACCAAGTACTGAAGAGTACAAAAATTCGGGCTGGTGAAATGGTAGCCCTCACACTTTTGAAAAATCAAATTTCAAGGATGTCATTCGAAAGTACTTCGTTAGTACTGGTTAGTACCGCAAAATTTTCGTTAGTACCAGAATATTAATTAACGCATTTCTTTTTAATTAAGCTATTAATATAGCGTTTTTAATTTTGTGCTACCAACTTCAAGCTGACACCACCCGCACAACAAAGTTATATATCACTTTCATATATCTAAACATGTAAATCCATTTAAAATCAGATGTCAAAAATGTTCAAGTGTTTAAATACTTTCATCTTTTGTTTATAGACTGAAATGAATTTTCTGCTTATTATCGCTATAAAATAAATAAATAAATAAATAAATAATATGAATTAATTTTTGTCATTTCGATTTTTAAATGGGGAAGAGCTAGCATGTTATTGGCTCTCTTTCACCCTTATTGAAATCATTTATTGCACGAAACTGAACAAATTTAATAGCCGAAAAAAAAAAAAAATATTAATAATGATGATCATAATATATCAATTTATGATTTTGAAATGAACAGAAGGTATAAGGTATATAAAAAGGTATCCAAATATTCATATCTCTTTAAGGTATCAAAAAAAAAAAAAAAAAAAAACACTATTTAACAAGAAATAATGACAATATAAACTGAATTATATTACGATAAATCGTATTAAAAATTAAATAACAATTTTATAATGCTTATGTGTAGTGATAAAAATTTCTGAAGAAAAATTACTAGAAATTAACTGACTAAAATTGATAGAAAAATTACTACAAATTATTTGAAGTCATGTAAAATTTCAGGACAGTAAGGGGAAATTGAAAAAACTATTTTATAGGTATATTTTTATGGGTAGTATAATTTTTATTAATATAGATGTATTTAACGAATATATCAGTGATTTATATTATTTTAGCTTTAGAAATTCATTCAAATTTTATTGGGAATAAAAGACTGAAAAAATAAATATTTACAAGATAAAATGAATTTTTTATATTCCATAAGTTTTCCGTTTATTTAATTTTAATCACTTTTCAGTCGTTTCCACTATCCATTTCGCAAAATCACTTTGTAGTGTGTGTTGAATACGTATAAGCAGTCCACACATCAAAAATTGCCATTCTATCATAATTTTGAACAAAGTTGCCTGTGGAAACATGTTTTTTACCCACCAACCCTCAAAAAGGGGAGGGGGGAACGGAATTTCAAATAATCCCTTTGTAGTTTGTGTGTGTTGAATACGCATAACCAATCGACATATAAAAAAAATCGCTTTCCTGAGATAATTTGGAGCAGAGTTACTTTTTAAAACATCCCCCCCCCGCCTTTAAAGTAAGGAAAGAGGAAATTTCACGAAATCTCTTTATAATGCGTGTTGGGAAAGCATAACCAGCCCAAGCATAAAAAATCGCCTAAGATAGTTCAGAGCAGAGTTGCACATGGAAAAATGATTTTCCCCACCCCACCCCCAAGGATATAGTGGAATAGAGGATATAGTGGAATTTTACGAAATCCCTTTGCAGTGTGTATCTTGAGTACGCATAATCAATCTACAGATCAAAAAATCGCTATCCTGAGATAATTTGGAGCACAGTAACTCGTATAAGCGTGTTTTTGCCCCCTCTCCGCCCTTAAAGGGGGAGAGGGAGAAATTTCGTAAAATCCTTTTATAGCGCGTGTTGGGAACGCATAAACAACCCACACATAAAATTAATCTTACCGAGATAATTTGAAGCAATGCTATGCTTGGTAACGTGTTTATTACCCTCCTGCCCTTAAAGCGGGGGAGGGAGAAATTTCGTAAAATCCTTTATAGTGCGTGTTGGGAACGCATAAACAATTTACACATAAAATTTAATCTTACTGAGATAATTTGAAGCAAAGTTATGCTTCGAAACGTGTTGCCCCCCTACCCCCAAAGGGGAAAGGCGTGCTTTCGAAAATCCCGTTACAATGGGTGTTGGACACATGTAAATCAGCCACACACTAAAATTTGTGACCTTAAGTCCTATAGATTACCACGGACGAATTTAGCGCTAAAAGAGGAGGTCGAATTTGCCTCCTCGTAACTCTCCCCCACCCCCCACCCCCCAATATGGAAAATCGGAAAAAATGAAAAGCAAAATTTTGGAAATATCCTCAAGAAGATTCTTGGCGATTTTCTATACATTTGGGCTATTATTCGTTGCGATTTACTCGAAAACTCGTATTTTGCTAAATTTGCCTCCGAAAATCGTTTTTACCCCCCCCCCCCCCCCTTAACAATCCAAAACTCAAATCGCAGAAACTGCTTTTTTTTGCATCAAATCTAGTCTCTCTCTCTGCAATTTCTTCACCTTGAAGCAATTTGGTGCCGAATTATGCTTATAAGGGGTTTTTTGCCTTCTGCCCCCCTAAGGGGAAGTGGGGGATATTTCACAAAATCCGGCCTTGTCAGGATCCTAAAACCAACGTGCTCTCCAAAATTTGCGAGTCTATCCAATACCTTCTAATCAAGGCCTTCCAAGATGATTGTGACGTCACATGCTTTAGGCCACTTTTTATGCACATCTTTGTAAATGGATTTAGAAATATTTTGAGATGACAACAAGCTATTTAGTATACTAATATTATGAGAGTATTGGAATGTACCGCATAAGTGAGAGATTTTATGTATGACTGGCAGGTGTTTACCCTTTTTGCCTACTAGTAATGTTAATAAAAATATATATGTTTGGTATAGTTATTCAAATGCTGCTTTTTACTCCCAGTTTTATTTATTATATTTATTATTTTAATATAATTACTAAACTAAAAAGTATAAAGTTTTAATGAGAAATAACCATTTACCTATAAGTTTCGGAAATTTTTAACAATGAATCCGTGCGAAAATTTGTCATTTGTCCAAGTTTCATTTTGAATCAGCGTGAAAAGGAAAAAAGTAATATATACAGAGAGAGAAAAAAATTGTTTTCGGAAATCACCATTATAGACATATTTCTTTACTGATTGAATTTCTAAGATTATGTACTCATATTTCAAAAAATAAAATTTATTTCGTTAAATAGGACAATAAGTCACATAGATTTCAAATGAAAAAAAAAAAAAAAAGACTTGTTTGTTATTTTTAGAACTATCATTAGAACCTTAAACAAAAAAAAAAAAAAAAAAAAAATTCTGGTTTTTTAAAGCAGAATATATAAAACATTTTAAACTTTATAAATTATACACGTGTGTCTGTATTTATATATTTGAATTACTGAGATAAATACAGAAAGAAGGTCAAAGAAAGATATGAATATTGAAAAGGATAAATAAGTCATACAGTATTATAAACAAGAATATCGTTTAACCTTCAATTTACGTTGCTTACGTGATCACACTACAGACAGAAAGACAGATGGATTAATTTAATTCATAATCACTCTTAAACATTGTTGAAAAGTGTTAACCATTAGTACAAACAGAAATGCAATTCCAGCATTTTCTAACTGTAGCCCTTGATGTATCCAAATATTTACTGTAGTCCTGTTAATCTTAATGCCTAACATACCATAATTTATAAAACATGTTTTAGCATATGTATAATAAATGTAAATTTAATTATGATTTGTGCAGTACTATGTTAACTGTAATTCTTAGAAATGCTTCCTATAAAACACAAGGCATTAGGATTCTTTTTTGGTGTACCTGGGAAAAATAGTCGTGGTATTTATATCACTTTCAATGGGAAACATGCCACTATGAACATGAATAACATATATCAGTTTGGTGAAAATCTGAAAATATTTACAGGCGGACAGACAAATTGAAATCATAAACTATTTTCAATTTTGTTGGAAAGTGTTCAAAATTAATATTAGATACGTTTCAGTTGAAAATTTTATAAATCTTTATATTATTACTTTTTTTTTAAAATCATCACAGCTTCTCACAATACATATTTTACAAACTAATTTAACCAATTGATGCTGAGATATAACTATCTGGATAATTACAAAAAATAACAATAGCGCCGCACGTCATCTCATGTACATCCAAATTGATTCGGCATAGTGTTTCATAACATACATCTTACATATAAAATTCAATGCATATATATATATCATAGAAGCTGAGATATGGCTCGCCTATAAATAGAGAAATTTGCTTTATGCCAACGACATCGGTCGGCAGATATGCGTCCAAATTTAATCAGTATAATAGTTTATAATGGCTTTTGCACGTATGAAGTTTAGTGCTTTTATATATCATAGAAGCTCAATTATAGCGTATTACCTGTTGACCGATATGCACCTAAGTTGAATAAACATAGTCTTTCACAATCGACTATGTATCACAATCGACTATGTACATAGTCTTTCACAATAGTATTTCACAATCACATCAAGTTAGGGAAAGTTACACACAATAGAAGCTAAGGTATAATCTTTCCTTAATTGTGGGAAATTGCAGCATAGCAACGCCATTTGTTGGGCGATATGTACCAAAAGCTATTCAGAACCAATTTATATCAAAGTGCATCCAAATATAAACTTTTTCACAATTCGTTTCATTATTTTGCGAGACACAGCACTCAAAACATAAAAATTTCATTATACGTAGTCAGACATCTCCTACAAAGGGTTTAAAGAAATCTCAAAACGTGTAAATGAACCAAAAGCCAAATAAAGAAAATTTTCAAAAATCCAATACTTTATTGTTATGTAAATAGAATAAAATAAAAATGAATTTTAAGTTATTGTGGAAATAGTATATATAACTGAATCTTTACGATCAATTACTTAATTTATAGAGCATAGTTAAAAGAAAAAAAAAAATGTTTAAATTGAAATAGCAAATGGTTCTTAAATTTAAATGTGCTAAGAATGAAACAATTAACGAGAAATTAAGTATATGTTTTTAATAAGATTCCTTTTGTCTATTACGAATACTTAATATGCTACACATGAACAATTTGATTTTGAATTGGGAACAGAATAACTAATAATTTAAACTCATATTATTTTTGGTTAAATTTGTTCTGAAAAAAAAAAATAATCAAATTTTTAATAACTAAAAATATCAACCTTTTATTACAATCATCAATCATTTTAATGAAACAAGAAACAAATAACATGAAGTTGAATATATATATATATTTACCAAGATATATATTATTTATCGCTATCGCTAACAATTAATATTGCATACAAGAACAATTTGATTTTAAACTGAGAACAGAATATAGTATGTGTATGTAGTAATTTAAATTCATATTATTTTTGCTCAAATTTGTTCTGAAAAATTTGGTACATTTTAAACAACTGTATACATTAAAACAAATTCTAAATACGACTCATATTATGAGAAGATTGCTAAAGGTTAGAATTCTAACAAAGCTTACAATAAAAAAATTATACAATAAAATAAAGTATTTAACACTTACTTGGTTGTAAACTTGATTCTTTCATTTTAAAAACTCTCGGGTTCTTTAACCTAAAGGAAAATTATCAGAAAAAGACGGTAAACGACATCAACGATTTAAAATTTCTAATAAGAAAGTATTCGAATTTCGAATTCGACGCTTGCATTACGTGTGAAATAACTAGCCCAAATGCTCATACGTCACACCACTTCCGGTTTTGCGGTTGGAAGGCCTTGATTAGAAGGTATTGGTCTATCTCCCATAGAATCGCCACGGCTGTGTTGAGTCAGTGAATCAGTGATTTTACTCTTTTATTCCCCACCCCACCCCCAGAGGGATAATGTGGGGCTTTCACAAAATCCCTTTAAAATGGGTGTTGGACTCACGTAAATAAGCCACAAACTAAAATTTCTTACCTCAGCTCCTATAGATTTCCACGGACGAATTTAGGCGAATTTGCCCCCTCGTAACTTCCCCCCAAAATCGAAAATCAGAAAAAATCAAAAATGGCTTTTTTGCAAATACCTTCAAGAAGCCTTTTGGCAGTTTTTTTTAATACCTTTGAGCTATTACTGCTAGAATTTCACTCGAAAATCCATACATTGCTAAATTTCCCACCGAAAATACTTTTTACACCCTCTCCCCCTTAAAAATCCAAAATTCAAAAATCGCAGAAAATGATTTTTTTGTACTTAAGTCTAGTCTCGCAATGTGCAATTTTTTCATCGGGAAGTAATCTGGAGTCGTGTTATGCTTATAGAGGTGTATTTGTCTCCTGTGTCTCCGAAAATCATTTTCACCCCTTTCTCCCTTAAAAATCCAAAATTCCAAAATCGCAGAAAATAATTTTTTTGTATTCAAGTCTAGTCTCCCATTTGCAATTTCTTCACCGTGAAGTAATTTGGAGCCGAATTATGCTTATAAATGTGTTTTTGCCTTCTGCACCTCCGAAAATCTTTTTACCCCCTTCCCCCCTTAAAAATCCAAAATTCCAAAATCGCAGAAAATGATTTTTTCGTATTCAAGTCTAGTCTCCGCATCTGCAATTTCTTTACTGTGAAGTAATTTGGAGCCGAGTTATACTTATAAATGTGTTTTTGCCTTATGCGCCTCCGAAAATCTCATTTTTACCCCTTACCCCCCCCCCCCCTCCTTAAAAATCCAAAATTGCAAAATCGCAGAAAATGATTTTTTTGTATTCAAGTGTAGTCTCTTCATCTGCAATTTCATCACCGTGAAGTAGTTTGGAGCCGAGTTATGCTTATAAATGTGTTTTTGCCTTCTGCACCTCCGAAAATTATTTTCACCCTCTTCCCCCCTTAAAAATTCAAAATTCCAAAATCGCAGAAAATGATTTTTTCGTATTCAAGTCTAGTCTCCCCATCTGCAATTTCTTTACTGTGAAGTAATTTGGGGCCGAGTTAAACTTATAAATGTGTTTTTGCCTTATGCGCCTCCGAAAATCTCATTTTTACCCCCTTCTGACTTCATCTTTTGCCATTTTTACTGTTATTTAAGTATGTGTGTATGCGTGTCAGTGTGTCAGTGTGAGTGAACAGTATAATATCTAAACAATTTGATCGATTGAGCAAAAAGTAGGTAGATATGTTACAGGTCATTTTCGCACGAACTGTATAAGTTTGGATGAATCTAGCACTTATTATTATTAGTAATAATATTTTTTTTTTTTTTAAACAAGAACACAGTCTTTATTATTACGGAAATGATAAACATGTTTAATTGTACCCCGCACTGAGATTACTAATTTTTTTCTTTTTTCAAATTTCCAATATATATATATAGATAGATAGATAGATAGATAGATATCTGATTTTAATTTTGAAGACATAAAGTCAACAACAATGTATTTAAAAAAAAATATTTTTAAATATAACAGCAAAGTAAAAAAAAAAAAAAAAAAGCTTTTAATATTTGAATTTAGTTTCAATGGTGAAAATATAATAATCTCCTATTAATTTCATAGAAACGTGAATGTATCCAAATCACATCAGTAAATAAAACATCTAGTTTTACAACATATATTTGAGCTGAAACTTCCCATGACAAATCGGACTGATTGTAGAAGTAACGTTTCATTGTACCACGACATACCCTATATGATTTTTAGTTCTTATACAAAGACACAAAGGAAAATTCTTTATCATTATGGGAAACGAACTCAATCTATTAAAATACGATATCTTGTATATGCCTCATCCAATTCAACTAAAAATTGGTAAGTATGTTATAGATCACCGTCATAAAATGTGTATTGATTTTAATGAGTACAGGATTTACAGTCCTTTTACAGAGACGCAAAAAAATTCTTTAACATTATGGACAATGAGCACAAATTATTTCAAGAGTATCGTGTCTAAACTGTGCATTCGACTAAGATATAAATTGGTAGGTATGCCATACAGATTTACATGAGTGTAGAACATATATATATATATATATATATATATATTACAAGTATACAAAATATAACTGTTGTACATTGCGGTCTATAGGTTCAAATTATTTAAAGCTCAATTTAGCTTTATAACAAAAAGGAGATAAATATTTGATATTTCGATCTTATCAACTAGAGTACTTTTACAGGGCGTGTAATATTGGTACTTGAGAATGCCCTAAAAGAATATGATCGTAAAGTACATCACTGTTGTTTCGCAATAACCAAAAAAAATAGGAAAATTTTTTACTACTTCAAAAATTTTTTTGAAAAATGATCAGTCGCATATTGCAACAGATAAAGTTCAAGTAGAGTTCTTTAATAATAATGTCTTTAGAGATTTGCTATATTGATCACACGGAGAGTGAGAGAGACAGGGTGCGCCGCGGGTAATACGTCTTCTTTCTAACACTCGCAAAAGTCGAATTGTCGCTATCGGGGCAGTGTTGCCAACTCGTTATGGGAAATTAGTGCTAAATCAACCTTAAAAAGTGCTAGATTTTGATAAATTTGTAAAAAAAAGGTGCTAAAATTTAAAAAAAAAAAAAAAAAATTGCTAAATTTTAATAAAATTGTGAAAAAAGGTGCTAGAATTCTAAACTAAATATGAAGCTACACTTTCATAAATTTAAGTAGAACATCCATAAAGCTGAATCTCAGACTGTTGCCTAGAATTGCTCATTAATTAGCCGTAGTTGGTGATCTAGTTTAAAAATCCACTCAACTTTGATAGATTTAAGAAAAAAGTGTTGAAATCCAAATGCAACTTTTCTGAACAAACTATAACAACGTCTGAGTATTAGCAGTTTCAATCATATGACTAATAGATCTCAGGTTACATCTAATTAATGAATTCTGAAAATTATTTCTCTCTTTCACAAAAAATCAAAATTGTGATGACATGTCTCCAGATCACGCCTACAACATAATTCCAGATTGTAACCATTTGGTTACAGCATAACCTTAGTGTGGCATTAAAAGCTGTCAATCTAAAAATTCTTTATATTTACCTAAGTATTTTTGCATTGTAATATCAGTTGATTCGTCATTAATTAGGCTATATTTACTGTCAGCAATTTCCTATACCAAAGTAGACTCAAAATGGATTGCTAAAGCTCCTTTTATTATCTCACGATCATTTGGCTTAAAGATATTGCATAAATGCCAATATTTTAATTTATTCTGGAGTATTTTTAGCCCCTCTTTCATTTCATACCACTTATTTTTTAAAAGCAATTTTTTGTTATTTTATGGAATTTATATATTGGAGAAATTTTTTCTAGAAATAAAGTGATGCGAAAAAAATGTGACAAGCGGATGGAGGCAAAACTGATCATAATGTTAACGAACTTAGGAAAATTTACTACTTGAAGCCTAGGGGTAAAAGGTGACGCGCAAGGGATTTATTCCCCTTTTGTTTTCTGTTTGAAGGACAGGGTGAGGATTCGTTCGTTATCAGGCCTAGGCCTAGCTACATTTACTCGAATAATAAAAGAAATATTAAATTTGCTTAGGCTATGACACAATGACGTCATTATCAAAATTTTTAATTTTAAATAATATTTAATTTAGGAAATAAAAAACGCGCGTGCAAAATTAAATAAAAAAGAATATACAGCAAGATAATTAAGCCTAGGGGCGACTGCTAACTGCACACGCGTACCTTTCCCCCACTTTAAAAAAGTACAAACTGCCCTCTGACATGTAAATGCCTCCTGTTACATAAAACCCCCGTTATGTATTTAGATCTTTCCACTGAAAGTAATGATAAAGAAAACGAAAGATGTAATGGGAAAACATGTAAAATTTGAGTTGTATCACGCACGTATGTAAGCTTCGAAAAAAAAACTGGACATCCCTGCCTCGCTGTAATGAATCTAAGAACGCATGTAACTCGTTTTCGCAACAATCAGTATCACCCAAGTATGTACGCTTCACGCACATGAAAAAAAAAAAAAAAAAAAAAAAGCCACTGGATACCCCTACATCGTTGTGCAAGAATCTGAGAACGCATGTAACTCGTTTTCGAAGCAATCAGTATCACGCACGTATGTAAGCTTCGTGCACATGAAAACAAAACAAAACAAAAAAAAGTGGACACCCCTACACCGTTGTGCATGAATCTAAGAACGCATGTAACTCATTTTCGCAGCAATCAGTATCACACACATGAAAACAGAAAAAAGTCATTGGATACCCTACATTGCTGTGCATGAATCTGAGAACGCATGTAACTCGTTTTCGCAGCAATCAGTATCACACACGTATGTACGCTTCGCGAACATGAAAACCAAAAAAAAAAATCACTGCACACGCCTACCTCACTGTGCATGAATCTAAGAACGCATGTAACTCGTTTTTGCAGTAATCAGTATCACGCACGTATGTTTTACTTTATGGTGGTACTGCTTGGTACTGGTGTCGGTGCTAACGAAACTTTTTGCGGTACTAACCGGTACTCACGCAGTACTTTCGAATGACATCGTTGAAATTTGATTTTTCAAATATGTACGGGCTTCCATTTCAGCAACCCGAATTTTTCTTCTCTTCAGTACTTGGTACTGGTGTCGGTACTAACGAAAATTTTTGCGGTACTAACCGGTACTAACGGAGTACTTTCGAATGACATCGTTGAAATTTGATTTTTCAAAAGTGTGCAGGCTACCATTTCACCTGCCCGAATTTTTGTTCTCTTCAGTACTTGGTACTGGTGTCGGTACTAACGAAAATTTTGCGGTACTAACCGGTACTAACGGAGTACTTTCGAATGACATCGTTGAAATTTGATAATTCAAAAGTGTGCGGGCCACCATTTCACCAGCCCGAATTTTTGTTCTCTTCAGTACTTGGTACTGGTGTCGGTACTAACGAAAATTTTTGCGGTACTAACCGGTACTAACGGAGTACTTTCGAATGACATCGTTGAAATTTGATAATTCAAAAGTGTGCGGGCCACCATTTCACCAGCCCGAATTTTTGTTCTCTTCAGTACTTGGTACTGGTGTCGGTACTAACGAAAATTTTTGCGGTACTAACCGGTACTAACGAAGTACTTTCGAATGACATCGTTGAAATTTGATTTTTCAAAAGTGTGCGGGCTACCATTTCACCAGCCCGAATTTTGGTTCTCTTCAGTACTTGGTACTGGTGTCGGTACTAACGAAAATTTTTGCGGTACTAACCGGTACTAACGGAGTACTTTCGAATGACATCGTTGAAATTTGATTTTTCAAAAGTGTGCGGGCTACCATTTCACCAGCCCGAATTTTTGTTCTCTTCAGTACTTGGTACTGGTGTCGGTACTAACGAAAATTTTTGCGGTACTAACCGGTACTAACGGAGTACTTTCGAATGACATCGTTGAAATTTGATTTTTCAAAAGTGTGCGGGCTACCATTTCACCAGCCCGAATTTTTATTCTCTTCAGTACTTGGTACTGGTGTCGGTACTAACGAAAATTTTTGCGGTACTAACCGGTACTAACGGAGTACTTTCGAATGACATAATTGATTTTTTCAATTTCAAAAGTGTGCGGGCTGGTGAAATGCACCTGAAATAAAACATCATTCGAACCTTTAAAAAAAAAAAAAAATGTGCGAGGAGAAAGCGATATAGATATTTCTCTAACGTGAACTGGTTAAGATTAAATTTTGGCGAAACGATATGATAATGATGTCATGGGAGAGCAAATTTCTCAGATTCATAGTGTAAGCAAACTAAACTTGAAAGAGAGAGAAACACTGTGGATAATAATCTATCTATCAATATATATATATTACACTAATGTAAGCGGAACCAAAACTGACGATATTTCTACACTGCGAATCGCAACAATTGAATGTAAATAAATGAAAAGCAGATTTTATAAATAGAAGCAAGTACACATGTTAAATTGGACGGATCAAGACTGTTTGCAGCACGGTGAATGATTGTGCTAAATGTAAGCTATCGCAGGAAAAAAAGAAAAAATATCCGAAATCCAAATATTTTTCTTATAATTCAGTATTTCGGGTTAAATTTTGACCAAAATATAGCCAAAAGATGACATTTAGCATTGCCAATTTACTTTAAAATTTTTTACTTCATCAGTACTTTAAAAAATCTGAACAGAATGTGAACTAATTGTCATAAACTGACTGAAAAATGCAATAATAAAAGTTGTAATCAAAATAGGTGCTAAGTGTTTTTTTTTCCTTTAACAAAAAGCTATGCCAGGAAAAGGAAATAATAGAAAGAAAGACATACAAAGGCACAGCCGGCAACAAAAATTTAAGAGCCGCTAATACTAAAGCTGGACTGTGAGGAAGTATGAAAATTGGATCGTCAAACATGAATTTTATTTTGAAAACTTTCATTGACAATTTTTTATTACTATCCTTAGAGTTTCATCCAACTATGTTAATTAAATCTAATAATAATTCGGCTCTTGATGAATTAAAAGTTTAAATTGGGTGGGGAAATTGGTTTAAGGTTTATAAATTTCAAATTTTAAAGGTAAATAAAAAACGGAATAAAGTACAAAAATTTCTCACAACTTTGACAGTACTATGTAACATATTAATGAAAACTAATTTTGCTGGAAAGTTCCATTCTTTTGAAGAATATATATATATATATATATATATACAAATCAATTCTTGTCATTTATATTGAATTTAATATATATATATATATATATATATATATATATATATACTATCAGGCTATACCCTCTTTCGCTGGTCCACTATATTTAAATGAATTTTCAAAAGGACTGAATCACTGTTTTTACATTCTCTTACCCATAAAGTTGAGAAAGTATTGTTTTGGGGTCAAATTTTCAAAATTGAGTTTTTGTAATATTTATATGTCTTGAGGTCCCCTGAACCAAAAATCATATTTTTAGCGGTTGGTCTGTGTGTGTGTCTGTTATCAGCATATCTCAAAAACAAATTACAGCAGAAAGTCCAAACTTGGTATTCTAAATGTGTATCATATAGGGATGCTATACGAAACTTTTCGCTGAGATAGAGCAAATGGTTCGTGTACAGAGACACCCAAGAGAATTCAAATACATTGCGTCTGTGAGAGAAATTGAAAGTATATAGAGTTTAACATCTATAGACTGCACTAAACCAAATGGAACGAATATATATATATTATATACGTAAACATGTTTCATGTGGAATATGGTAGAGAAATCATTCACTGTTCATTTACAGGGCTACACTAAAGAATTAGATTATAGTGCGACAATAGCTGAAAATTAATGGAAATGTATTTCAGGTTGTGTCGTGTAATATTGTTATAGGATTATATTTAGGTGCACCATGTGGTTTGTACATAATCTTCAAAAGATATACAGGGCTGCAAATATTTAAGCCATAACATTCTTTTTTATTGTTAGTGGAAGTGCTGTACTATAATATTTTAACATGTCCAGGAAAGCTGCTCAGGTATTGAAATGAATTCCTCATAGATATATTATAAATAATGTTTGTTTTAAGCTAAATATGCATTACTTGTTTTTTGTATATTTACACGTTTTCAGGCTTCCTGATTGCCAAAGTCAAGTTTTTAACGTTTGATCTTTGTCTGTGTCTCTTAGAGTAACTTAAAAACTAATAATTTCAGAAGATCCAAAAGTTGTATTTTGAAATTAATGTTAGTTTGTTGCTGGATAAGTTTGATCAAAACCGATAAGTTTCAAAGAATGTTGCGTGTGAAAATTGTCTGAATAATTTTAAGTGAACTTTTAATTTTAATAACAGATTTAAATTCTGTATAAATGTAGGTGCAGTAATGAAACGGGGGGTTGAGGGGGGCGGTAGCCCCCCTCACACAGAACCAATTATCATATAAAACTCTTTCAAAGTCTAATTTGAATTGTTTTAACATTGGTTTACATAACAGCACTTGTTATCTTACCTCTTAATCTCCAACCTGTATTTATAGTATTAAATTTTAAGGTAAGAGAAAGTCGTGTGAGTTGCACACCAGATTATTTATATCGCTTTATAAAAACTAAAAATTATTAAATTTTTTTTTCATGACTTTTATATGACTTTTAATTAAAATATTGAAATTTCAAATTAAAAATATTGCTTTATCAAAATAAATTATAGCCTATAGCACTCAGGGATGTGTGGCTTTTGATTAGTCATTCTTTTTTTTTTTTTTTTTTTTTTAATCGGTTCAGTAGTTCTAGAGATTACTCTCCTCATACAAACAAACTTTTTCTTTTTATATATTAGCATAGACAGATAGCGTAAACATAATTAACATAATGAAAAATAAATGATTTAGATTTTAACAAAAAACATTTTTAAACTAGTTCCCTTCACGAGGATCCGACTCACAAACTATGGATTGGAGCCCGACGTTTTAATTCGAGGCCACGATGTTCAACAGCTTGCAATGCAATATTTCATTTTTTTTTTTTTTTTTTTCATGGTTTTTATGAGGATTTTAATTAAAATATTGAAATTTCGAATAAAAAAATAGGTTATCAAAATTAATTATAGCCGATAACACTCAGGGATAGTGCAGCTTTTGATTAGTGAAAATAATAATAATAATAATAATAAAATTAAATTAAATCGGTTCAGTAGTTCTAGAGATTATCTTCCATATACAAACAAAATTTTCCTTTTTATATATTAGCATAGATAACAAAAAACATAATTAACATAATGAAAAATAAATAATTTATATTTTCACAAAAAACATTTTTAACTATTTCCCTTAACAGGGATCCAACTCATAAACTCAGGATTCGGAGCCCGACGCTTTACCACGAAGCCACGGTACAACAGCTTTCATTGCAATATTTTATTCTTTATTCCATGTTTTTTATGGTGATTTTAATCGAAATATTGAAATTTCGAATTAAAAAATATTTCATTAAAATTAATTATAGTCTATAGCACTCAGGGACAGTGTAGCTTTTGGTTAGTGATTTTTTTTTTTTTTTATTCGGTTCAGTAGTTCCAGAGATTGCCCTTCACATACAAACAAAGTTTTCCACTTTATATATTAATGTATATATATGTAGTGACAAGCCCTTCTTTCCCCCTAACCTTGCTTTCCCGCAACATTGGAATCTAAAGCTATTTGGTTTCTCTTTGCCCTTCCTGGAATCAAAAGCAGCTAAGTTTTCCCGTAGCAATGTGAGCTTCGACAGAGAGAGAGCAGAATATGAGCGGAAGTGCGTGCTGGTGACGTGAGTGACGCCACTTCCTGAACACGCCGCTGCTAAGAGCGTTGGAGGATAGAAATTCATATTCGACGGAGAGTTTTGACGAGGCATACACACTAGATGGGTGTACTGCTTGTTTTTAATAACTTTGTGTTTCATGTTCAACGTAATTGGTGAAGTACTGAGTGATTTATTTATGCCACGAATTATGAATAATTCGACGAACTGTTAAACTCACTTTGGATAAGCAATTTTAATGCTCATTAGCATTCCTGTAAATAATGTATAAAATCTTCACTTTCTTTATTAAATTTTAAGTAATTAGCAATTAATCGAATTAGTATTTTTATTGTTCTTAAACGCCCACAATCGACTGGATATTACATCAGAAGCGGGATCAAGAATGAATCGTGAAATTTACTTGATAAAGGATTGAACGTTAATTTTTAGTTAACATAAATTTTGATCGCTCGTAAATGTTTAGATGAAGGATAAATCGAAATTTTAATTTAACTTAAACTTCGGATTGAACGCAAATTTTAATATAAAGTAAAATTTTTATGAACTACAAACTTTAATTAAAATAAACTTTTTATGAACTGAACTATTTATTTATTTTAAAAACTGTTGTTGAACAGCTGAACTGCGATAAGTGGTGAATTATAAAGTTTTTCTCTCTATTAATATTTATGGTGTGACATTCGACAACTATGTGGATAAATGAGTGATACAATGTGAAATATGTTCTACAAAGTGCAAGGATGAAAAAAACGACAAATCGATCGAATGGAGATTTAAATAAAAACTCAGAACAACAGCTGTTTCTGCTCTACAAAGGTACGTACATTTTATTTTGTTGTACAATGGTTTCTTTAGGGGATATTCCCAAAATTGGCGCTGCACTGAGGACAGAGAACTATAGTAAAATTAAAATTCTGCATCGCTTTTTATTCGATGACGACGGTGATCGTAGGAATAGATGCAGAATAAATAAATTCACAGGATTCACTTTCGCCATTGGCGACGAAAAATACCTTGAAAAACAAAAAAATAATTGATGACAATTTTTCTTTGAACGAACTTATTCTTATTTGTAATATATTAAATGTCCCTTTTGATGGGAGCAAAAACGAATTGCGAGATCGACTGTTGTTAAATTTGTGTGACACATAATTACTAAAACAAGAAAATTCCGAGAATAATTCAGATGAGGAAGATTCGGAGAACGAATCGGGCAGTGAATCCGAAAGTAGTGGCGATAATGACGTCATAAAAATTGACTCCTCTGTGCAATGCCATATAAATGATAATAAGTGCTATGAAAGTAATGATAATGATGGTAATTATGATGATGGCAAAATAAAAAAAAGTGCAAATTGTAGTAATAATGGATCATTGGTGCAACTGTTTCTTTCAATGATTTTGAAAATACCATTTCTAAATTTAGCGGCGAGCCGCATGAAAATATTATTGAATTTTTTTCCGAATTTGAAGAATTGTCAGTAATGTTTAATTTAAGCGAATTACAAAAAATTGTTTTCTGCAAGAGATCGTTCAGCGGAAACGCTCTTCTCTTCATTAAATCCGAAAAAGGATTATTGACATACAAAAAATTAAAAAATGCACTAATCAACGAATTTAAAATCGAGATAAATTCCGCCTCTTTGCACGAAATACTGAGTAAAAAGAAAATGAAAGCCAATGAAACTGTTACAGAGTATTTTTTTAAAATGCGCGAATTGTCTAAAAACGGTCACATTGATGATGATGCCGCAATAATGCACTACGTGATCCAAGGAATTAATGATAAAAGTGAAAACAAAGTAATTTTATATGGTGCAAAAAATCTTCGCGAATTCAAAGAGAAAATTAAATTGTACGAAATGTATAAAAGAGAAAATGAGAAAAGTAAATTTAAATTTGATAGAATTGATAAAGTAGAACATAATGCAAAACCGAAGCACATAGCCTATAATGTACATGAAAAATTTAATCCTAGAAATGAAGTAAATAAAACATGCTATAATTGTGGTGATAAAAACCATGTGTCTAGGGACTGCCCCCACAAAGCTAAAGGTTTGAAGTGTTTCTCATGCAAACAATTCGGGCATAAAAGTTCGGAGTGCCCAGGTTCGAAACCAGAAGTTGATGCATTGTATATTGGTGTAAATCGTAATTTGAACAAAAATATTTTGATTAATAATGTAAATTTCAGCGGTATAATCGATACAGGAAGTGAAGCAACATTGTTGCGAAAAAATGCTTTCGATAAATTAAATGTGAATAAATTAAATTTTATGAGTACTACTTTGAAAGGGATCGGGAAAAGTTCAATAAAGCCAATAGGTTCATTCAGTGCTGATTTAAAAATTGACGAATTGCAATGCGAAACTGATATTTATGTTGTAAATAATGATATGATACCCTATGATATAATTATCGGCAAGAACGTATTAATGCTGGGTGAAACAACGATTAATGAAAAAGGCATTTTTGTGAAAAATAAATCTAATTCTCTCGAGGTAAATTTAGTAACAGTTCTTTCAGTAAATGCATATAAAAAAGAAAATTAAACGACTGCTGTTATTGATGCCCCCATTAACTTTGAGAACAAAATTTTTGAAAAATTCCCAAAAATAAATGTAACATTGAATAGTGTTAAAAAGTGTAAAAATGTAACCCCTCAACCTATTATGCTGTCAAAATAATCATTAGAATCTCCCGAAAAAGCCGTAAGTGAAAATGACGATGAAGACGAAAATGACGAAAGTGATGACGATAAGATGCTTTTAGAGGACGATAATAGTGTAGATGATGACAGTGAGGAAGAGGAGGAGCTTCGACGAAAGAAACAAAGTCAGACGAGTATTTTCCAGACAGATGATGATAGTGAGGAAGAGGAGGAGCCGCGCCGAAAAGGACGAAGTCAGACAAATGTTTCCTGGATGAAGTCGCTAAATCAAGAAAACACTTATTTGAAGAAAGACGAGAAACAAGTCCTACTTGAAAAAATTTCACAGTTAGCCGAAGAGTTGAAAGAGTTGAAGGGAAAAGTTGACAAAAATTCCAAACTCCTTAAAAGAAAGAAATCGAGAAAAAAGTCATCGACGATAGATTCCATCGAGTGTAAAAGACAGAATTTCCCAAAAGAAGAGACTGCCAGTATAGATTTGAGAAAGTTGTTCATTCCATCACTTCCATTGACGACCACGATTAGTGAAATAGCCATATTATTTCCCAAAGCTGTGCAAATAAAATTAGAAGTCTTCCCTACACATAAAAGTGCTACTATAGACTTTATAGTCGAACAAGGCTTCTGTAGCATAGCCTTAAAAGACATTAAAAGTGAAAATGATCGATTAGAGGTTCTCGAGTTCGAGTCCCAAAATAAAGATTTGAGTACACATATCAATAAACAATTTTCTAGAGTTAAAAAAAAAAAAATAAAGCAAAATGCAAGTTGAGTAGACAACCACCAAAAACTGTTACCGTAGGCAACCAAGTTGCCGTAAACCCAAAACTGACTTTCTTTTGTGACTTTAAAACAGCAAAAATGAAAAATGATAATATTGATGAAAAAGTTAGAAATGGATGCCATGAAGGCTCCCACACTTACTCATACTAAGATCCTCAGACATGGGATCACATAGTTTAAGAGCAAAAATATGAAGATTTGTAAAAAACTGTAAATAAGTATGTTATTATTTTGTGTTGCTTTTGTGTTGCTTTTGTGTTTTTTTTTTTTTTTTTTTTTTTTTTTTTATTTTTCAGTGTGACCGCCTGGAGGACCAGCCGGATGCAGGACGGCCGAGCTTGTAGTGACAAGCCCTTCTTTCCCCCTAACCTTGCTTTCCCTCAACATTGAAATCTAAAGCTATTTGGTTTCTCTTTGCCGTTCCTTTAATCAAAAGCACCTAAGTTTTCCCGTAGCGATGTGAGCTTCGACAGAGAGAGAGCAGAATATGAGCGCAAGTGCATGCTGGTGACGTGAGTGACGCCACTTCCTGAACACGCCGCTGCTAAGAGCATTGGAGGATAGAAATCCAGATTCGACGGAGAGTTTTGACGAGGCATACACACTTGATGGGTGTACTGCTTGTTTTTAATAACTTTGTGTTTCATGTTCGACGTAATTGGTGAAGTACTGAGTGATTTATTTATGCCACGAATTATGAATAATTCGACGAACTGTTAAACTCACTTTGGATAAGCAATTTTAATGCTCATTAGCATTCCTGTAAATAATGTATAAAATCTTCACTTTCTTTATTAAATTTTAAGTAATTAGTAATTAATCGAATTAGTATTTTTATTGTTCTTAAACGCCCACAATCGACTGGATATTACATATATATTAATATATATATATTACAAAATTTATCACTATTTTGGGCGCAATTATGCTTATAATTACTTCAATTTTTATGTTAAAAGGTAATATTTCTTCATTTCATATATTAATAAATTATGCAAAATTTATTATTTAAGATTTCTCACTAATTTTCAATTCTAATTTTATTACAACTCATGGTTCGTCATGGTTCGCCTTTTTTCAAGGACTCTTCCACCAATATTTTTACACAATATATTTCATTATAAGTTTTGGCATTTTTTATATGAAAATTTGTTAAACAGTAATACTGGTGCAGAAAATTAATAAAAGTCAAGGACTGTACGCACTATATAACTTTACATCCACACTCCAAATTGGTCAAGGGGCATGTCCATGATACGATCGTCTTGGGAGTATAAATAGTCTAATTTTCTCTTATTCCTTTTATTCGATTTTTTCTTCTTCTTTTTGTTTTTTTTCTACTTTTTGTCGTTTTGTTTAGATCATCGTACCGTTTACCTTGACCATGTAAGCTATTTTTTGTTTTTCACCAATTTCGCATGGAGTTAAGCGGTGGTTTTGATCACCGTAGATATTCCAAAAGTGCCCGTGATGATGATAACTTCGTCATTTTGATAAGCTACGAGTAAGTGAAGGGTTCTTTTCAAAGCTAAAGTTTGATCTGGACATATTCAAGCTCTTCGGTGTAATTAATTCAGAATATTAATTTCCAATAGCACTAATAATATTAAATCACTGTAAACTAAACATTTTTTTTTTTTTAAGTACATGGTGTCTGAAATTAAACGATCCTTTTTTAAAGTTATCTACAGACAAAACTATTGTTGAGAAAGTTGTAAAATTTTGTGCAGGACATAATGAAGGTACAAGAGTTTGTTTGAGCGAATAAAAAAATAAAATAAAATAAAATAAAAATGATTTTGATGAAATTCTGGCAAAAGCAGAATTTAGTTTAGGACGGAGGACTATTAGTTTTTTTTTCTTCCCAATTATAACATCGCTTTCAAATTATTCAATTATATTTTCGATAAATTTTTGATTCCGATAAATGTCCAACTATCGAAAACGACAACGCAAAAATCCCAGATTGAGACTTATTAGCATTCAGTCCTAAAAAGAAAAGTTAAAATTTTCGATAAAAAGGGGCGTTTTTTAATGAATTACTTGCTTCTTGATCCGTGCCCCAGACCTCATTCCATGCGATTCTTGGCTTTTGGAGGAGTTTGAAAGGTCTGATAAGTCGTGATAATCCAAGAACTTTACCTGATCCTAAAGACAGCATCTCACAACATGTTCGAAACATTTCCCTAACACACTGCGGTCTGTTGTGGAACATGCTGTCTTACGATTTCAGATGGTAGCTGACAATGATGACTGTCATGTTGATTATGTGTCATTGCATGATAAATTCATTATGTCCTACACAAAATTTCATAGCATTCTCAACACAATAGTTTCGCCTGTATACAGCTTTAAAATAAGGTAATTTAATTTCGAATACCCTGTATTTAAAATACTTTAGGAAATAAGTTTCAATACTAATAATTATAAGATAAAAAGCTTTTTATAAACCTTGTTTTTAAATTTTCTGTTGAATCATAGCTATAGAACTACATTAGCCCTTTTTATCAATGCGTATAAAACTTTTAAAGTGATAATGACGTTAATATTTGTGAGACGCATAATTTAACTTTTTACAATTTTTTAACGTTCACGTTTAATTAAATGTATTGATTTTTATGTCGAAAGAAAATAAGCTCGTATTTTTTTTTTTTTTTTTTTTTTTTTTTTGGCAACAAATAAATTATATCTAGAATTTTAATGGCTATTTTTATAGCTATTAGGAGGTTATTATTTTCATATTTTAATTAATTAAAAGAAAACTAATCAAAAATTCAAAAATCGGGCTTCCAAGTATTGTGTTGTCACCGGGTTCTGAGCTATTCTGAAAGTTTCAAATGTCTAGCTATTAGGGAAGTTAGTTAAAAATCGGTTGCAAGATTTTTATCGGACAAACAAACAAACAAACAAGAATCGAAGTTAATAAAAACATGATAAAATATATGACCCCCCCCCCCTTAAAAAAAAAAAAAAAATCTTTGCGAGGTTCCTTGGCACAATTGTTTTCCTTTTCTCCTTTTTTTCCCGGACTCTTTGCCTAAGGTTTTAGTTATTTTGTGCCGTCCAACGCATGCTCGCACGTAAGAGGTTTATTATTATTATTATTATTATTGCTGGTCCTTCATTTTGAACAATATCTTCTTACGAAGAGATTTTTTTCAAAGGAAAAATTCTAAATTCAAACTATTAGGGCTTTTTTATTTCCAGGAAATTTATGTGTATGTTTTTTACATATTTGTGGAAGTATACAATGGTTGTAACCACATATTGCTAATCACTCATGTTGACATTGATGCTATGTAAAAGATGTTAACCTGTCATTAAATTCTGGTTAATCTTAACGAATATATTGTGCACGCAAGATTATGCATCGACAAAAGGTTCGCTGTGACATTTTTATGTTAAAAATAATAAGTAAAATAAAATAAATAAATAAATAAAGAGATAAGAGAAATAAAAATGATAAGATAAATAATATGTAGAATTGATCTAAAAGTTTAAACAGATGGATAAAACCTTCTTAATAGCTGTTAAAATTTACAAATTTTGATTTTTTTTTTCAGCTGTTGTAAATAAAACTGTAACCATATTTTTCTAATATTTTACAGCTCAAAGTGCCATTTCATTAATAATACAACAACCCGGCTTCAACTAGGTAAAAATTTAGAAGTATATTTTTATAATTTTATATATGGTTTCGACATTTGTTTCTCTCATGCCTTCAACGTTTGGCCACGAGCTTCAAGATGCATTGAAAATAATAATATTTCAAATTAGGCCATTATCAGTTTCGCTCATATTAAGACAGATTTGTTGTGTCTTTTCATTTACTTGTATTTCGAAATCTTAATAAAAAGTTTTATACATTTTATTATGGAATTTTCATTTGTTTATTTTATTTTTATATACAAAATGTACATTTTGATATCTAAGATTATGCAACGCCCGTTTCGTCAACCTGGATCATTAATAATTGCCTATAAAACTACATTACCATAGCAAGAGTAACCTGCGTGTAAAGAAATAGTTTTCATCCCTTTAATAAAATTTTATGTAAAAAAAAAAAAATAAATAAAAATAAAAAAATAAAAAAATAAAAAACTAAAACATTATGAAGGAACACTTTAATATATAATAATGTGTTCAAATGTTAGTATCGCTTTTTTTTAATTCGTTTACTATTTTAAATTTGAGATTAAATATCATTTTCTTAATAAACTAATGCTGAAAATGGTGTCATTACTAAAACAATATATTGAAATGAAAAAAGTAAAATTTTGTCCCGGGTTTCCATGGGTGCATTTCAACTGAATAAAATAATAAATAACCTTGATAAATAACCTAATAAAATAAATAATAAATATTTGCCTTGTGTGTCACCACATGGCTTTCTCTTACTATGAAATTCAATACCATAAAGACAGATTGGGCATTAAGTGCTATACTAAACCTTCGTTAAAAACAATTTAAAATAGACTTCGGAAAAGTTTCATTTGACGAATAATTCTGTATCCACCACCACCACCCCTAAAAAACCCCGTTTCAATATTGCACTTACATTTAAAGAGAATTAAAAAGCTGTAATTAAATTTAAGTATTCATTTCAAATTATTCAGACAACTTTCACCCGCACCATTCCTTGAAATTTAACAATTTTGATAAAATTTTTCAAGTAAAAACCTTATATTAACTTCAGAATACAACATTTGAATTGCCTGAAATTATTTGTTTTTATGTTATGCTGATAAAAGACATAGACAAAGATTAAACGCTAAAAACATGACTTATTAAGGGAACTTCAATATTCAGGGAATCTCAAAATGTGTAAGTATATAAAAAACAAACGGTAAATATTTAGTTTAAAAAAATACAATATTTACTACAGGGGTATGAGAAATTATATTTAATTTCTGAGCAGTTTTCCTGAATATGGTAAAATATTATAGTAAAGCAACTCCACTAATAATATTCAATAAAAAATAATATTTCTACTTAATTATTGGAAGTCCTGTACGTCTTCTAAAAATTATGTGCACATTGTGCACTTAAATATAATCTTATATTAATAACATATAGCACAGCCTGAAATGTACATCCATGAATTTCCAAGTATTATTCCACTATAATCTAGTTCTTTTGAGTAGGCCTGTAAACGAACGGTGAAATCGGTTTAGTGCAGCCTATAGATGTTAAGTTCAACTTACTTGTAAATTCCCCCATAGATGTAATGTATTTGAGATAGCTTGGATGTCCCTGTACACGAACCATTTGCTTGATCTCAACGAAAGGATTAGTGTTGCATCTCTATATGATACAGATTTAGAATACTGTGTTTGAACTTCTTACTGCTGTTTATTCTTGAAATATGCTGATAACATACACACAGATGCATACACAAGGGACCTCAGAACGTGTAAAGATAACAAAAACTCAATTTCTAAAGTTTGACACAAAAACGATACTTTCTCTATCATATATATTGGTAAGAGAAAGTAAAAAGGACAGATTAATGGAAAATCTTGGAACACAATCGCAACAATCTATTGATATAATAAAACTTTATCCATGGTTTGCACGGTTTTGGAAAAATCGTTCATTGATTCCAATGATAAATTAATCATACGATCGATTTACAGAGATTTATTTTAAAAATTCATTCAGTATAGTGTTTATTCGTTGTTATGTTATCACCGCAGAAAATGAGCTTGAATAACGAAATAATTTTCCCAAATTTATTCATCCATAAAAAAAAAAAAAAAAAAGAAAAAAAAGAAAAAATCCTAAAATAACACAAAACAATTTCTATTTTCAAAATAACTTTTTATCGTTGCTATGCGAAATTTCAACAGTCAGGGGAAAATGATGACAATAAATTTAATATGCAGAATTCAAATGCGGCACGAGAAATTAGTAATATAAATAAATAAGTAGGGACAACGTTATAAAATTTGAATTAACGGATTGTGATGTCATATTTAATTTCTTGGAGACGTTTGCATTTTAAAACATGTAAATATTATGATACAAAAGATGATGCCATTATATATATATACACACTCTGCGACAAAAAGATAGGTACACAGGGTTTTTTCTTTATATTTTCATAAAATAACATTATCTAAATTGTTCTTTTCATTTATTATTATCATAAAATAACACTATTTCAAGACTAATTTTTTTTAAAGAGTAATTTAGAAAAATTTTACGACTAAAATTTTTATAATTTAAGACTATACTCCGCGACAAAAAAATAGATACATTTTTTTTTCTTTTTTTTTTCTTTTTTTTTTTTTTTTTTTAATTTTTGAATATGAATATTTTGAATCTGATACAAATATTTAGTATGTTTCTGATATGATAATATTTTGTTATGATAATAAATGATCTACACAATTTAGATAATGGTATTTTAGTAAAAGTTTAAAAAAAAACCTTTGTACCTATCTTTTTGTCGCGGAGTGTAGTCTTAAATTAGAGAAATTTTAATCTTAAAATTTTTCTAAATTAGTCTTAAAAAAAAATTAGTCTTGAAATAGTGTTATTTTATGATAATAATAAATGGTAAGCACAATTTAGATAATGCTATTTTATGAAAAATTAAAGAATTGTACCTACCTTTTTGTCGCGGAGTGTATATCATGGAAACCAATATTTAGTAATGTGAATTGGCTAGGATAAATAAATTTGGAAATGCATGTATAAAAATCGAGCGCTAGGCGGACGCAGACCGAATAGTCAAAGATAAATGTTGTTTTATTTATTTATTTGCATGGCAGAAGATTCATTTTCGAATTGAAAAGAGTGCGAATGTTAATAATTCAAGTAAGAATGTTAATATATATCATATCTTATTTCTAAAAATAAACATTATAAAACATTTTAATTCATAATAATGTGTTCATTTTTTTTTTTTTTTTAATGTAATTTATTTACTATTTTAAATTTCAGACTCTATATCAGGAAAAATGAATGATGTTTTAATTATATATTTTATTTATTTACGTCGGAAAAGACTCATCTCCGAATGAATAGAATGAGAACGTTAATAACTCAGAATGCTAATAGTTTATATCTTATTTATAAAAACGAAACAAATTTATGATGAAAGTGAATTGAATCGAAATTCTACGAGAAAATCTTTTAAATAAAATTTTCCATCCTTGAAGCAAACTCTTCCTAACCATTATTTAAATTGCTGTTATTCAAATAAAAATATTAAACATCAAGAAATGCTACGTTTTCATTCTTTAAAAATGTTGCTTATTGTTGCATTTTGAAATAAACTAGATGATTTCAGATTATTTGCTTGTGTTTTGAAGGAGTTTGATTCATAGAGTGCATTGTTAAATTTTCCAATTCCTACTAGTCAGCTTTTTCAGGGGATGTAGATTTTATTTAAAGAAATTTGCCGTACTAGTAGTTTCTACTTATTCCAGAAAAAGAGTTTATGTATGTATAAAATTTGGATTTTTGATATTTTTCATACGTAATCATTAAAATATTTTTGAAAGTATTTATTCTTTATTACTTTCAAACGGATTTATATACAACCTGTTGCAAAATTTAAATAAACTTTGAACTCATAGGAAAACTGTCCAGTAATTTTTAACATATAATTCATAAAGTACTTACTAAGTACACGATTTTTTAAGGAAGAAATAATTAATTAAATTATATTTAATTAATTTAGATAGAAATTAATTAAATTAGATTTAATTAATTAAATTATAAGTTTGGTTAGAGAAATATAGAAATATATTATACGAAAATCCGTAGAGCAACAGACAGTTGCTCCTTCTGTCTATATTCATACATTAATAGTCTAATGATTATCTGATGTCTATTTATATGTTATTGCTCACAGTGTCACTGTTGCAGTGAAAAAAAAAAAAAAAAAAAAGTATATGAGCAATACAAGCCGTGACTGTTTACAGAAATATTCAAAAATACTTCTGGCTTATACTATAAGAAAAAAGTAATTCTCTTGTTTCCTATTCTCTTAAAAGGAAAGAATGAAAATAACTCAACATGAGTGAGTTTTCACTCGTTTGCCTGTAGAAGTAACGCGCCGTCTCATCTTGAGTTAAATTCAATAAATTGAATGAGTTGACACAATGCACTCAAATTTGAATTCTTTATTGTATTTGAGTAATTTATTTATTTTATTAATGATTTTAATACAAATTATTGTAATAAACTAAACCATTTTACAATGGCGTTCGATGGCCAGTTGCACCTGCTTGCTACAGAAGAAATGCGGTGCAGGAAGAGCGATGTTGCCACTTACAGGTGGTTGAATGAGCAAAAATAACTGAAGTATCGATAAATATCGATAACTCAAGTTTGTTTACATAAAAAGTTACTAATTAGCTTAAAGAATAGAATTTTTAATTGGAATCGATTAAAAAAAAACTACTTGACATGGTGAATTAACTAATTTATTTTAAGACAGTATTCCTAATTTTTCAAAGCAATTTGCTTGTACTTACTTTATTTATTTATTTGCAACACTGCTTTTTTCCATTATGATGCCAAATTAAAAGAATACAGTTATTTTAAATTTATAGGGAGCTATGAGGCCCTTTTATTTCATAATAGTTCGTTTTTGAAGAGTATATAAATAAAATGGGATTAGATAAAATAGTCATATACTGTAAGATACTTGTGACTCGCCCCGTCCGAAGGCTCCCGAGTAACAAACTGTCTTGTCCAAACGACAACATCCCCACAGCAGGAGCCCACACAGGCTCAGACACCCCGACGCCCCAAACACCACAATGACACCGACCCATGCCAGCCGGAACAACCCAAGGAGCCGAGAGAAAGCCCGGTCCCCCCAGCAGGTGCGAGGCACGAGCACCGAACCCCGCAGAACATCCAGGCAAAGCCCAGGCACAGCTGCTGCGAGCGGCACCGCACCACAACCCACCAAGAAACACCCCGACAAGAAGGCAACAAAAGAGAAGCAACAAAGTACAAATATAAACTAAAACTAATACTAAAACTAAGAGTAACAAATATATATAAAGTTTACAGACAGTAGGGGAAAGGGCAGGGGCAAGGCTAAAAACTAAATCATAAAGCCAGGTCAGGGGCACGAACAACCTTTCACCAAAACGAAGTAGAGAAACCTAATACCCCACCCAAAATAAAACAGTACAAAATACAATATTTATTAATATAAGATAAAAGTGCTTAAAACTTATAAGCACAAGCAAAAAATAATTAAACAACATCAAAACACAGTAGTTATAAGCTAGTAAATAAAATATTATAATAATATTTCACGATCTACAGTAATCCATATCTTGTTCTTTGGTTGGCAAGCAAAACATATAAACGAACATCTTTGAAATCCTTGGGAAAATGCTCAAGTCTGATGCTGTCGACCAGGGAGCAGCGGTAAACAACATGGTTGATATCCTGGATCCCCGAGTTGCAGGAACAAAGAAAACTCTTGTTGAAAAAACGATTTTGATATGTTCCAAAGAACCCGTGGTTAGTGATGATCTGGTTGAGGTAGAAGTTTCCCATAATTCTTCGAGAGTCAATCTTCGGAATTGAACTGTATGTATGTCTTCCTTTGTTGGAGCTATCCCACTCTAGTTGCCAATCTCTAATTTTTAAATACTTGAGTTTTAAATTGATGATGTTCTTTTTAGGTAAGGTAATACTTATGTTTTCCAGGGGGGGTGGCGTCCTTCGCCAACCCATCCACCCCCTCGTTGAATTCGTATCCAGCATGAGTCTTGATCCAGCACAATCTGATGTCCACTTATTGTAACTCTTTTGTGAGATCTTTGATATCGCTGATAATCTTGTTTTTCGTGAGGAAGCCTTCGAGAGATATCAGAGTTGATCTTGAATCCGAAATAATAATAGCTTTATCAAGTCGAAGTCGCTTTATAAACTTAAAAGATTCTAAGATGGCAATGGCTTCAGCTTCGAATACGCTAGAGTGGTCTGGCAACCTGAACTTTTCGGAATGAAAAATAGCGTTGTTCAAGATATGGAGGAAGGCGCAGCCTACTTTACCATCCAATTTTGTACCATCCGTGAAGAAGTAGTTTATATCGCTCTCCCTGCCGACAAGGTTGTAGTCCTCCAGATAAAGTAACTCCAGGTGATGTTAAAAACATCCCAAGGAGGAGAAATAGTAGAGGTATCTTCTGTGAACTCGTTAGCAAGAAGACTAAAGTCTTCCTTGATTACATCTTCTTTCCAATCGAGAACTTGAGTTTTGTACTTGTTATACTTAAGAGCAATTCCCAAAGGAACAATACCAGCCAGGGTACAAAGAGCATCGGTGGACATCGTCGTATAACACTTATTAATCAGTAATAAAAATATACGTTGAATACTTTTCAATTTATCAAAAATATATCTATATTCATGAAACCAAATTTCTGAACAGTATGAGATCATTTTCTCAACCACAATAAAATAAAGGTATTTTAATAGCATGATATCCAAACCCCACGTGGCCCGCGAGATACTCTTCACCCTGACCGTATAATCCAGAACTTTGTTATGAAGGTAAATAAGATGCTCCGTCCAGTTGAATTTGTAATCGATGACGACATCCAAGTAAGTAAGAGCTTTCAAATATTTTATATTAATATCACTATAAATAATCTTAGGTATACAAGTAATAAATTTAGATCCTTTACGAATCATGGTGAAGTTGGACTTGTTCTTATTGACTTCTAAACCTCTAACCTCAGCCCACTTAATAACTTTTTCTAAATAACTACTACTAGTAGTACTAAAATGATACTTGGCCGTAGCATTTGTGATGACTAGAAGATCATCTGCAAAAGCCTGGACAGAACCCCTAACTTCGTGGTCTTCCAAAAACGAATTAATAACAATGTTCCAGAGTTTCGGGCCGAGGCTAGATCCTTGAGGAACACGTCTATTATATCTCAGGTGCACGTCATCGAAAGAGACATCTCTATCTTCGAGAAAATTCAAAATGATATTATATAAGCTTGGAGGCACATCATAATCAATAAGAGCATCGTGAATAGAATTCCAGAAAATGCTGTTAAACGCATTACTGAAATCAATTGAAAGAAGCAATGCGATTTCGTTGTTGTTATTAATGCTCTTAATTTTCTCGGTGACTCTTTTTAGGGCTTTAGAAGTAGAATTACCTTTACGAAAACCAAACTGACACTCGCAAATGATATTGTTATGTTCGAGGAAGTAATCAAGAAGACTTGTAATCACTTTATCAAAGACTTTTCCGAATGTTGGCAACAGACAAATTGGTCGATAGCTTCCAGGAAGGTCGGGTAGCTTACCCTCCTTTAAAATAAGAATAACTTTGGCGCTTTTCCAGGTCTTAGGAAACTTTCCAGACTTCAAACAATAATTTAATATATCAACAAACCAAACACGGTCGGCATGGAAAACGTGTTTGACAATTTCGTAAGGAATACCATCATGTCATGGAACCTTGTTATTTTGCAATTGATTTATAATATTATAAACTTCATTAATAGAAATCGGAATGAAGTTAGGTTCTATGTATTTACTTGAGCTGTTGTATAAATTGTAGTTGAGACCAAAATGGTGATTCAAAAGTAATTCGATACTTTCATTCCTGTTAATAGTAGAGTTTCCATCTTCTTTAGTCATACTAGTTATACTGAGGGGTTTCTTAGCTTTAACAACAACGGCGTTGTAAACACTGTTATGTATAGTCGTCTTGGTAATAGAACTGATATACTCTTTAAAACTTTTCTTCTTTTCTTGGTTGATGAGTTTCTTGTATAGAGCTTGGGCTTTTCTAAAATCGATCAACTTTTTATTTCTTAATTCTTCTTCATGTTCTTTTTGATATCTTCTTCTGAAAGCTCTAACTTTACTTCTGAAAATTTGAATTTTCTGGTTCCACCACCAGGCAGCATTCTTCTTAGGCTTATTCAAAAGTTTTCTCACACAATCTATGGCTAGTTTATAAAGGCTATCTTGAAAATTGATGATGTAGTTGTCAATGTCCTCCATTGACTCGGTTTTTTAAAAACTAATCAAATCATAAATGCCAGTCTTCCTCTTCCACCAATTCATCCTTTTTAAAGAGAGGTAACTACTCTCCAAAATAATAGTATTATCTAATTTAATAAGAATCGTAACAAGGTTGTGGTCGCTTCCTAAGTGTCGATCAACTACAGAAAAATCATAGTCGACATTCTCATCGAAGTTCTTGACGTAGGCCAAATATATCGAACTCATACGTAAGCCTCTAACAAATGTAGGAATCGAATTAGCTTGATTCAGTAACTTTAAATCATAATTCAGCATAAGTTGGATAATTTTCTCTCCTCTGCTATCAAGGGGTCTATTGCCCCAGAGGTAAGATTTGGCATTTCAATCACCAATAATGATGGTGGGGATACTGGAGTATTTATTAAGTAATATTTGAATAATATTTATTTCGTCAAGAATATCACCCGAAGGTCTAGAATAGACAGAGACTGCCATAAAACGAAAATAATAAAAGGTAATTTCAACCATCACAACAAACTTGTTGCAGTAACATAAAAAAGTGGAAAAGTTCTTATTTAAAACTACAATGGCTGCTTTAGCTTCACTATTATAATAAAAGGCTCTGCTATTTCTAGGAAGATTGGTAATCTTGTTTTTGTATAAGTACATTTCATTGAGACCGATGATATCCACATCACACCTGTTAAGATCTTGAAGTAGAGTAGCCGAAGCTGCTCTACTGTTACCTAAATTTAAATGCCAGATATTGATTTTATTGTTATCACTGTTGGACATAGTCAGTTCTTAGTATAAACTTCTCTATTTCTTTGAGCCAGATTGAACAGGTTTTTTCAGTACAGGTATGGGTGGTAGAATAGTTAGTTTTGAAATTCTGGTTAGTAAACTGACAATTGATACATTTGGGCTCTTTAGAGCAGCTAGTGGTTTCGTGACCTTTATCTCCACATTTTAAACATATCTTTTGATTTCTGCAGTATTTACTAGTATGCCCGTATCTGGCACAGTTAAAACACATCATCGGCATCAGGTGCTCTTTACAATCCAATCTTCACCAGTTGATCTTGATTTTTCTTTCTTTTGTGATATTATTAAAGTCGACTGGGTTTAAGGTTATGACCCAATTTAGGCCTCCCCTTGCTCTATACTTGTATTTAACTTGTAATTCTTCTTTTACGGTGATGTCATTATTTTCTAGAATTTTGCTTAGGAGCTGTTGTTCGTTCATTTCTTCATCTACGCTGAAGATTAGTAATTGAGGAGTTCTCTTCTTTATTTTGGAAGTCTCGAAAGTCTTGAGGGCATCTTTCTCTTTAAATTCTTTGATGAGAGTGTCTATATCTTCCTTCTGGTTTACCTCGATAACAACTCCACCTTCTTTCATATTTCTAACAGAATTAATCCCCACTTTAATCTGTTTAGGGTTAATGTTCTTTTTAATTTCTCGAAGTGTGTCAGCTGATTTCAAAGTCTTATCCTGAGGAATAACTCTGATAGCATAGGTTTTCCTCGTCCTGGATTTACTCCTAGCCCTTTCGATTCGAGTGACCATCTTCTTGACGGCTTCGCTGCATGCTTTGCTCTGCAATTGCTTATCTTTCTCCCCTATTATCCCAGTCATATGGGAGATAACATTCGACTGATCTATTACGATTTTAACCAAATCTTGAAGTTTACCTCTTACGGTATCTCTCAGTTCCTTCTTTATTTCTCTATAGACAAATATTCCATTTAGTTCTTCTTGGATCTTCAAGGTTCTGTCAATGAAACTGTCTCTGTCAGACTCGGAAAGTCGACTTGACTCTCCGGCGTCCGAAGTCTCACCTTCATCCTTGTCACCCATGACAGGTGCAAATACAATAAAATAGACAATATAAAAAATTCCACTCTTGTGAAAAAACAGAAAGAAATAAATGATGTTTTACAGGTTCTCAATTTTAGCTCCTACTTAATAGGATTTTCAGTCAGGACCTCTAGGTGGTATTGAGAATAGGTCTTGCTTGGGAATAGACTATAGGCCGTTGTTCCCAGCACCACAAAAAACACCAGATAAAGTAGAAAACACACTTTCTATACACACTTTGATCAATGGTGGACCCCTAACCAGTCATATACTGTAAAACAATTCCATGAATGAAAAAAGAAAAATTCTGCAACTTTCTTTCGGTGAATTTCTATTTTCGGAAACTACAAAAAATTCACTCTAAAACTATATCTCAATATGTTAAAAGAAACATTTTTTTCTATAAGTTTGTAACCATTGATGTATAATTCATACATTGAGAAAAAAAAAATATACCGCTTTCATCTAGAATGAATAAGTGGCCATTTTCTAAATCCCTTAACTATATACATTTCCGAGCTATGCGCATAAGGCACGCCAATAAACTGAATAGACGAAATGATCGAGAATTTCTAGTCTATACATTTCAAGATGGTGAAACAATATTTTGATTATTCTGAATATTCTGAATCTTTTGTATGGAGAGAAATTCTTGCTTAATTATGTAGAATTGAGTCATAAATCAAGATTATAGTTGCTGAAATCCGCCTTTTGTGTTCACATTTACTTGGAGATATTTTCAAATAGGTTTGACCTCGATAATATAGACAAACTCTCTAGAATTCTAATAGGGCTTTCTAGAACTCGCTTTCAAAGGGGGCTAGAATTTATAAGGATGACATGGAACTATTTTTTCTAGAGCCACAATTTAGATTCTAGATGTCAGTTACAGAATTTTTTCTCAGTGTATGATGGTTAGATTTTTTTTTTTCCTATGCATACATCGAGCTTGGTATTAAAGGGTTACATGGATTTCGAAAGCTAAAAAAATAAAATAGCAAAATTTCTCTATTTTTTTATATAATAAATAAAAATTTTTAATCAAAATTTGGAGCATATAAGAGTGCAACATTTAAATAACATTTTATAAAATTTTCATTAAAAATTTTGGAAAATTCAACCGATGGACCTATATTTTCGAAGACCCTTCAGAAAAGAAGTGGGCTCGATTTCTCAAAAAAAAAAAAAAAAAAAAAAAAAAAAAAAGAGCACCAATTTTATTGAAAATTTGTTCGTTTCTTCAAAATAAAATTGACAAGTTCTTAAACTAAGGATTAAAAGAAAAAAAAAAATGAAATTTGAATTTTTGTCAGAGTTGTATGCAAAAACAGTTCAATTTCTGGAATCTTTTACCCCACGCATAGCTTTGTAAAATTGGCTGTAATCGGAAAAAGAAAAATCCTTCGTTTAAAAGTATTCAGCTCCATTTTGAAGAAGTGTGCAAAATTTTAATATCGTAGGTGCATTAGATTTTAAGAAATCGTATTCACCACTTTTTTGAAAGTTCTCCAGAAACTAGGGCCTACCGGCTTAATTTTCTAAAAATTTTTAATAAAAACTTTAAAAAATCCAGTTAAATGTAGCTCTTATAAAATACGGACGATTTGTTTTTTCTTTAGCCTTCATAACCAATGTAACTCCTTAAAGTAGGCTTGGAAAACTCTACAGTTCTGTTTACATAGCAAATGCTATCCCGCATGGATTACCGCAGCAAACCACCAAAAAAGAGTTTGAGACTGAGAAAAAAAAAAGTTCAAGACTGAGAGGTTATATTGCCGATTGGAATGCAGTAGGCCGTGATTCGAATCTGGTTCGCTGAACTGTTGAATTTAATATAATTCAATTTTATCGTACAATATGCTCTGTGGGAGAAACATATTGTGTAACAACCACATGACTTACATTACTTACAATTAAACATATTATATATTCTTTTTAGAGATAATGTTGTCAGAAGACACAAGGTTGACTTAACAAATCAAACACTTAATATTTTTTCCGTAAGAGCGAACTAATACATACGTTGTAAAGATATTTAAAACAGAGTTTACGTAACGAGTTTTAAAAAATTCGCGTTTGAAGAAGAGTCTTTAAAGAAACGCGCTTGCAAGACCTGAAATTCACCTACTTGTACTAGAAGTCTATCAACTTTCCTGAGCTAATCAACAAAAACCTACGAAAGGACATTTAAAGTGTATTTTTATAGCAACTTTGAAGAAAATCATCAGAGCCGTTTTTGAGACACTGACTTACGGTTCCACATCTGATTTTTCAATTCTTACCAAAAGTTTGAAAAGACATCTGTTCACTAGACCTGCCTTAAATCCAGGCTACTAGCCTAACAACAACAGCATCAACAACAATAATAATAATAATAATAATAATAATAATGCATTTTTTTTTAAATCTATTTACTAGCAGGCGTTGCCCGCTTCGCTGGTCACTATATTTAAATGAATTCTCAAAAGTATTTTTAACGTATTAATATAAAAAACTCATAAAATAAATAATAAATGAAATCGTTCCAAATCTCAGTTACTTTGTCCTACACCCTACCTTAAAGGGGGGAGGAAATTCACAAATTTTTTTCAAAGTGTGTATTGGGTACACAAAATCAAACTGCTCATAAAAAGCCGCATTCCTAAGATAATTTAGAGCAGAGTACAGTTGGAAACGCCCGTCTTTCTTGCCCCTCCACGCTTATAGGGGAAATATTTCCCAAAATCACTTCATGGTGCGTGTTGGGCACATACAGCACACCCATATACCAAAAAAATTGCTTTCTTGAGACAACTTTTAATGGAGTGTTACACTTAGAAGCTTGTTTTTTGCTCCCCCCCCCCTGCCGCAGGCGCAAGTGCAAAATTTCATAAAATCCACTTATACAATACAAATTTGCCTTTTTGAGACAAATTAGAAGAGAGTTAAAATCGAAAACGTGTTCCTCCCACTCTGACCCCAAAGAGCGGAAGGGAGATACTTAGTAATACCCAAGGTCTCTTCATTACTTTAGATCACTCTTGATTAATACCCTTTAGGATACTTAGGATACCCTTTATAGTATGAGTTAGGTACACATAGCACACACAGATGACTAAAAATTGTCTTTCTGAGATAACTTGGAACAGAGTTACGCTTGGATAATTATTTTCTTGCGTGAAATCCACATAGGAGTAAAAGAAGGAAATTTCGCAAAATCTTGTCACGGTTGTTGTTTCATGGAAATAATCAAGCATCATACCAAAATTTGTGAGTGGAATTACCATAAATTCCTCATGACAAATTTAACGCAAAAAGGGGGCTTCGAATTTTCCCCCTCGTAAATCCCCCCCCCCCCCAAAAAAAAAAAAAAAAAAATAAAATAAAATAAAATAATAATTGAAAATCGGAAAATATAGAAAACTGGTTTTTGGAATTATACTCCAGAAGACGCACAGCCATTTTTCAACTTGTATGTGCTACTTTGGTAAAGTTCTTCTGGGAAATTGGGATGTTGCAAATCCCTCTCCCCCCCTCCCCCCCCCAAAAAAAAAGATTTTCCCCCTTCCCCTTTAATATCAAAAATTCGAAAATCGAACTTTTTTTTTTTTTTTTTTTTTTTTTTGTATTTGAGTTTAGTCTCCCTATGTCTAGTTTTTTGTTGTCTATATCTAGTCTCCAGCGTGAAGTAATTTGGAGCCGAGTTATGCTCTCAAATTTTTGTCCCTTGAACCTTCGGGGGAGGTGGGGGGGGAGTGGTAATTTAGCAAAACCCTTTCTTATTGGATGTCAGGGCTTTAGAACCAATATTTACACCAAAATTCGTGACTAGTCCCACACTTAGTGGCGGATGTACTGTTCATACGTATAGATGAAGGGTTATGCAATACACTTTTTTGCCCCCTCTCTCTTGGGGGGTCCTAAAATTTCTAAAATTCCAGAAATTGGTTTTTAGATGTTTGTGCTTGCTATATTTAAAAGCCAAAGGCTTTTGTTCGAGAAATGGAAGATTATGTGAAATCATGTTTTTTCCAATATGACATCAAATTTTGCTCCCTTCCGCATCTTCAAGTCAGAATTTCTAATATTTCAGAAATCGGTTTTTAGATATTTGTGTTAGCTGTAGTTAACGCAGAGATCTCACGTACAGCTGTTTATCTGTTTGCGATTTAAAGGCTTATGTGAAATCACGTTTTGCCCCCACCCCTTCCTTGAGATCTAAATTTCTAAAATAACATATTTTTTTTTTTTTTTTTTTTTTTTTTGTGTGTGTGTGTGTGTGTGTGTTAGCTATATTTTAAACCAAAAATATCGTCTCTCTCTATATATATATTTGGTTTGAGATGTAAACGGTTATATGTGAAATCATATTTTGCTCATATGAAATCATGTTTTTCTCCCCCTCCTAGTAGGCCGAATTTCTAAAATTCCAAAAAATGGTTTTTAAGTTCTTGTATTTGTATTCGCTATATTTTAAAGCAAAAATTTTACGGATATCTGTTTTTTTTTTTTTTTTTTTTGAGATATAAAGCTTTTTGCGAAATCACGTTTTGCCCTTCTCCCCCTCTTGGAGGACGAATTTTGTAAAATTGTTTCTTAGTAGGTGTCTACGTCACAGAAGGAATGTTTACACCGAGCTTCATTTTTGTAGGTGCAAGGATTTGGGCTGGGCGATGATGAATCAGTCACTTCCCCGCTGAAGCGCTGGAGGCAAACGATTTTATATACAAGGTGTCCGAAAATCACAGCGACAGACATTGAGAGGAGGTAGAGCACATCATAATGTTTCAGAATTGCACAGGAACTCATGTCAGCAAATGTTATCTCATCTCTTTAAGAACTGTTTTGGCATAGCTGCCAATATTTTAACTTATTCCGGAGTACTTTTAGCCTAGCCTTTATTTCGCACCACTTTATTTGTAAAAAAATGTCTCCAATATATAACTTCGATAAAATAAGATAAAATTACATTCAAAAAATAAGTGGTACGAAATAAAGGCGGGGCTAAAAATACTCCGTTATAAATTAAAATATTGGCAGCGATGGTTTTGGGGGTATTTTTTTTCACTGATGTGGGCGTGGCTTTTAATTTTTGAATTTTTGAATGAACATTTTTTTTTGAATGATTAGATAAAAAGGCATACAAAGTAATAATGGCGTTTCTAATCGATGTATTTAAAATACTGAATTGCTATATATTCGAAAATCTTTCAGCTGTTATCTACATCCACTTAAAGTGCGTAGCTCTATATTTGTACCGCCCACATCTCTTAAAAAATACGTATCCCAAAACACTCGGCTCTTAAGGATTAAGATGACATTTACGGATATGGGTTTTTATGCAAACATGAATCCTTATGATGTGCTTTATTTCCATTTAAATTTTGTTGCTGTAATTTTGGGATATAATATTTTATTTATTTTCCTTTTATTTCCATACTACTTACCGAAAAACAGAATTCTTCCAAAAAATTAAATTCTATAAAAATAGAAATCACATTTATGCAATTGCGATGCATTCTGCTGAAATAATATTTCTTTTTCCTTTTTTTTTCTTAACGGAATGCGTATATTAATATTAAATATATAGGCGTATGAATTTTAAATTAGAATAATTTAAAAATAATTTAAAATTCAAATATGCAAATATACGTCTAAACAATCTGTGAATATGAAAAACAAATTTTAGGTTATTTAAAGTACTCCTTTACACGTAACTTATTATACAGTTTGAAAATGCTGAATACATGTGAAAGGGAGAAAAAAAAATGCTTTGTTATTTCTCCATCATCACTGAATGCTAAATCCAGCAAGTCGTCCTATTAAAGGCATAATAATAATATTTAATGCTTTAAAAAATGGTGCCGTTTAAATTTTAAAATCTTAAACATATTTCAAGTTAAATTAACAATATATATATATATGTATATATATATATATATATATATATATATTGCTTTCTTATTGTACCAACAACCTCAGAAGGGTAAGAGAAGAGTTCATATGAAGCACTAATCACTATAAAAACCTTGTCCTATCCAAACCGTTTTCAATTTACTGCAAATAGAATGAAAAAGGTAAAAATCTTTAACCCTTTACCGGTCCCATTTAATTTCAAGTTTGTGTTACTTATTTTTTCAATACCCATCGCTAAGTTGGAACTGTAACGGTTCGCTAATCATTGAATAAAAGCGTTCCTAAACTGAGTAACATTGTTTAGATTAAAACCCAAATAAACTACTACGTCAGAAACGCCAAAGAAAAATATTGGAAATGCGTACAGCTGTTTCGGTAGCCTTTAGAGTACCGTCTTCAGTGCAAAAAGGATTCTGAAACTGGAGAAGTACTCGTATATATAGGAGAGGGGCCGAATTTAGTTCAACCAATAGGATTACGGGAAAGATGGGGAGAGTGGCCAATAGGAATTTAGGAGCGTTAGCATTCAGTTCAAAGTTTCCTGTCATAGTCCAAGCGGCGGCTGCAAAAAATTGACTTGATAAGGTATAAAGCTGATTTTTTTTTCTATAGATAGAATTCATTGTTACAATGAAAATCTGATAGGGTTGCCTGGTCAAAGCCGACAAGTTTAAGAGAAACAACCTCACTTCCGGTCACAATTTAAACGATTTTCGAACCCCACAAGTGTGAAGATGAAACTGGTGCTAAAATGTAGAGATTAATATGCTCTTTAAAATGGCATAGAGTTGCCTGGTAAAAACCGTCAAGTTTCAGAGGTTGCCTCGATAATAGGGGTCAAATTTAAACGATTTTCGAACCCCACAAGGTGTGAAGATGAAACCGGTGCTAAAATGTAGAGATTAATATGCTCTTTAAAATGGCATAGGGTTGCCTGGTCAAAACCGTCAAGAAACAGAGGTAGCTACGAAAATAGGGGACGTATTTTCCGATTTATTTAACCAAGTAAAAAGTGATTTACCCAAGTATAAAGATGAAACCGGTTCTAAAATGTAGAGATTAATATGCTCTTTAAAATGGCATAAGGTTGCATGGTCAAAACCGTCAAGACCCGGAGGATGCCTCGAAAATAGGGGTCAAATTTAAACGATTTTTGAACCCCACAAGCAGGGTCCGACTTAGACTGCCTGGAGCCCCCGGGCAAGCCTATTCTGGGGGGCCCCTTTTCAGTGGCATAAGAGGTCTTTTGGTTGCAGAATTTATGCATACGCCTGTAGGGGGCCCCTTCCAGAAGGGAGCCCAGGGCATTTGCCCCGTATGCCCTCCGTTAGTCAGGGCCTGCCCACATGTGTGAAGATGAAACCGGTGCTAAAATGTAGAGATTGATATGCTCTTTAAAATGGCATAGGGTTGCCTGGTCAAAACCGTCTAGATTCGGAGATTGCCTCGAAAATAGGGGTCAAATTTAAACGATTTTCGAACCTCACAAGTGTAAAGATGAAACCGGTGCTAAAATGTAGAGAATAATATGCTTTTTAAAATAGCATAGGTTTGCCTGGTCAAAGCCGTCAAGAAACAGAGGTTGCCACGAAAATAGGGGACGTATTTTACGATTTATTTACCCAAGTAAAAAGTGATTTACCCACGTGTAAAGATGAAACCGGTGCTAAAATGTAGAGAATAATATGTTCTTTAAAATGGCATAAGGTTACCTGGTCAAATCTGTCAAGTAAAGCAGTCAACCACAAAAAAATAGGCGAGTTTTGAAGATTTCTTAACGAAGTGTAAAAAAAAAAAAAAAAAATACGAATAGCATTAACAAAAAAAATGAATAAGGATGAGATTATATGAATATTTGAAAGGTGTGGCTGGTTCCAGAATGTACAGCATAGAAGTTATTTTAAAATGGCATATGTTTACCTGGTAAAATTCCTAAAGAAATAGCGTTCAGTCTCCAAAAAGCTAACGAATATTAAAGGTGTTTAACACAAAGTGAAACACACATGAAGACTACTTAAACTAGTATGTTGTGGCCACCAGAAGACTTTCTTCTATATTTTCCTATACAAATTCCCCCAGTAACAATATTAAAAAAAAAAAAAAAAATCCAAGTTTTTTTTCGTTAAAAGTAAAAAAAATCGATAACTTTGTTTTAAATGATCACATATTTATAGTTCAACCATTCGTTTTAAAGGTATTGACAAGACCTTTCGAAAGATACCCATCTTGAAAATTCCCCCCCCGGGGGGTACTTACCCCCAGGGGATGCCCCCCACATGCAAAAAATTTTTTCCTAATTAACTACTACTGTTATCAATAATTCATATTAATTTTACAATCACAGGTTAAGAATAACTCTCATTATGTACATTTATATGAAATTTTGTCCTATACTGCCATGTTAAAAATTTAGAAAAAATACGATCACAGCACCTCCTGTTGAGCGATTGATCCCCAAATCTAATCAGCGCCAGTTTAAGTCAGGGGCCAACTAAATACCAAGTATGGTTAAATTTCGTAAAAAAAAAAAAAAAAATTAATAATAATTAAAAAAAATAACGATTTTTTAAAATAATTCTTGTAAATTTCATAATGATTACTAAAAAATAATTCTCTTTATGCACATTTATACAAAATTTTGTCCTATATCACCGTGTTAAAAATTTAGAAAAAGCGGGATGGCAACGCAACCTGTAAGACAATTTTTACCAAAAGTTGATAGGCACTAATTTATGTCAAGGTGCAACTACATACCAATTTGTATGAAATTTTGTGCCGTAGTTCCTGAGATACAGTTGTCACAAAATTTTGTCACACACACACACACACACACACACACAGACTGACAGACAGACAGACATTTTCTAAAAATGGTCAAATCATGTTCTACAGCTCTCAAAACGTGTAAATCCATCATACACCCGAGGTCGAAAATTTTTACGAATGCAATTCTTTCTTCTATTGAATATAGAAGAAAGTAAAAAGGTTAAACACGAAATGATTAATATATAACGATGAAATTGCGAGCTAAATGTAGAACATACAACACTTTTCAATTTGCTTACGATTGGTGCTTCAAACCTCTCAAGCTATAGCGGCCAGCTTAGAAAAGGAAGCGAATTTCAATATTCGTTTATTTTACTTGTTAAATGATGTAAGAGATTTTAAAGCATAAAGAAAATTAAATTATTATGCGTGACCATTCTTTTTCTAATCTGTATAAAACTAATTTCAGTTCACGAGCTCGTTTTTCCCCATTTTTCAATAGAGTTCTAACAACCACGTGACTTTCTTCTTAGCAACCGTACTTTGCTGAAGGACAACGCTAATTTTTCCATGACTTTGGAAGCGTAGTAGTCGAATTTTTTTATGCTTTTAGAAATACATTTACAACACTGTGTTACAATAAATTTGTAACACTATTCCGCAATGATAAAATGGGTCAGTGGGTTCAACTATCCCTCAGCAAACAAATATGTGACGTCATCTGTTATAACTCAATACTTAAAATATTCAAATTGTGTCAAAGTATTGAGAATATAAATTCCCTGAAGAAATGTATGCGGCTGCCTTGTAGAATTTTATACGAAAATTTTAGGTTGTGTCGATTTTGTTATATAAAAAATTTGTCAATTTTAGAGAATTTTCTCAATTAATTTTTTATATCTAATTAAAAATAATCAAAAATACCTTGTGCAAATTAATTATGAGTACAAATAAAGCGAAAAACATTTTTAAAAAATTGATAAATTTTTCGCGTTTCTTAATAACTATGAATTAATTTATGAAATTGAAATTTGTAAATCTTGCTGCAAATCTGAAATAAGAGTTTTTTTTTTCATTTATTTAATTATTTATTTTGTATACTAACAGAATTTTTATTATGAATTTCTTGGGCATTATTATCTTCATTTCTGTTAACTTTTGCGGGCGTATTTTCTTATCTGTATCCGCATGCTACATTTTTAATTTTTACTATTAATTCGTTGTTTTTATGGGAAATTTTAGAACAGTTTCATTACAGTTTATTTATTTTATTTTTCTTTTTTAAATACTTTATATATATATATATATTTTACAATGTATAAAAAAAAAATCTTCAAAATTAGCTTTTTTTTTTTTTTTTTTCCGAGGCAACCACTATTTCTCGAGTTTTTCACCTGGCAACCCTATGATACTCTAAAGAGAATATTATTCTTTATATTTTATAAACGGTTTAGGGTAAGAAAACCGCTAAAATTCGCCCATCCCCCCCGTACACACACACTTTTCGTGGCAACCTCTTTTCTTGACGGTTTTTGACCAGGCAACCCTATGCCATTTTAAAGACCATATTATTCTCTACATTTTAGCACCGGTTTCATCTTTACACTAGGGTAAATCATTTTTTACTTGGGTAAATAAATCGTAAAATACGTCCCCTTTTTTCGTGGCAACCGTTGTTTCTTGACGGCTTTGACCAGGCAACACTATGCCATTTTAAAATGTATATTATTCTCAACATTTTAGCACCGGTTTCATCTTTACACTTGTGAGGTTCGAAAATCGTTTAAATCTGGCCCCTATTTTCGAGGCAACCTCCGAATCTTCACGGTTTTGACCAGCAACCCTATGCCATTTTAAAGAGCATATCGATCTCTACATTTTAGCACCGATTTCATCTTCACACTTGTGGGGTTCGAAAATCGTTTAAATTTGACCCCTATTTTCGAGGCATCTTCCGGGTCTTGACGGTTTTGACCAGGCAACCTTATGCCATTTTAAAGAGCATATTAACCTATATATTTTAGCACCGGTTTCATCTTTATACTTGGGTAAATCGCTTTTTACTTGGGTAAATAAATCGCAAAATACGTCCCCTATTTTCGTGGCAACCTCTGTTTCTTGACGGCTTTGATCAGGCAACCCTATGCCATTTTAAAGAGCATATTAATCTCTACATTTTAGCACCGGTTTCATCTTCACACTTGTGGGGTTCGAAAATCGTTTAAATTTGACCCCTATTATTGAGGCAACCTCTGAAACTTGACGGTTTTGACCAGGCAACCCTATGCCATTTTAAAATGTATATTAATCTCGACATTTTAGCACCAGTTTCATCTTCACACTTGTGGGGTTCGAAAATCGTTTAAATTTGACCCCTATTATCGAGGCAACCTCTGAAACTTGACGGTTTTGACCAGGCAACCCTATGCCATTTTAAAGAGCATGTTAATCTCTACATTTTAGCACCGATTTCATCTTCACACTTGTGGGGTTCGAAAATCGTTTAAATTTGACTCTTATTTTCGAGGCATCCTCCGGGTCTTGAGACGGTTTTGACCAGGCAACCCTATGCCATTTTAAAGAGCATATTAACCAGTGTTGTGCAAGTTCACGAAAAAAAACGAACTAGTTCAAACTCAAGTTCATCGTGCAAAAAACGAGTTAGTTCGCGTTCAAACTCATGTCTGAAAAAATGAACGCGCTCAACTCAAGTTCATTTTTAAAAAGGAGCGAAACTCATTAGAAGTTCATTTTTAGGTGCTTTTTTTTTTTTTTTTTTTTTTTTTTTTTTGTCTTTTCTTTTCTAAGTAGATCTCCTCTGTGAACACCTTCATAGGTAATTTACATTTTTTTTTTAAATTACCAATTACCATTAAGATTTCTTTTAATTTAATGCTTAATTAAATTTTAAACTTATAATTCTTAATTATAACTTATTAATTTAAGTGTAGTAAAAATTATTTAGCGGACACTTCTGAATAGTGGACCCACTGTTTTTGCGTGGTTTTTATTCTCAAATTTCCAATACGTTTGATTATTCACATGAGAAAACTTATTAATAGGAGACAAATTCCATCATTTGCAGGTTCAGGTTCCGTTGTTTTGAAGTATAATACTATTTTTAAAATAGTGTAATGGTTTGATTTAATTAATCTTTGTTTGATTGCGCCACAGTCAATGTTGGTTTTGTGTTCTTGGATAAATCATTAGAAAATTTCCTTGCTATTTAGCTTACTATACAGAAATAAGCATGTGTGTCAACTTGTTAGTTTGCGTACAAATTGTCTCAAGAACAAATTATCTCAGAGGTCAATCCAGTTTTAAACTAGTATGTTGTGGCCACCACAAGACTTTCTTCTATATTTTCCCTATACAAATTCACTCAGTAAGAATATTTAAAAAGAAAAAAAAAAAAAAAAAAAAAAAAAAACGATTTTTTCCAAGTTTTTTTCCGTTAAAGGTAAAAAAAAAAAAAAAAAAAAAAAATCGATAACTTTGTTGTAAATTATCACATATTTATAGCTCAACCATTCGTTTTAAAAGTATTGACGAAACCTTTCGGAAGATTCCCCCCCCCCCGTGGGGTACTTCTCGCCGAAGGGGGGGGGGAAGCGATGCCCCCACATGCACAAACTTTTTTTTCCTAATTAACTACCACTATTATCAATAATTCATATTAACTTTACAATCACAGGTTAAGAATAATTCTCATTATGTACATTTATACGAAATTTTGTCCTATACTGCCATGTTAGGAATTTAGAAAAAATGCAATCATAGCGCCACCTGTTGAGCGATTGATCCCCAGATATAATAAGCACCAGTTTATGTCAGGGACCAACTAAATACCAAGTTTGGTTAAGTTTCGCAAAAAAAAAAAAAAAAAAAAAAAAAACGATTTTTTTTCTAAGTTTTTTTTCGTTAAAATTTTAAAGAATCGATAACTTTGTTTTAAATTATCACAGATTTATAGTTCAACCATTCGTTTTAAAGGTATTGGCGATACCTTTCGAAAGATACCCATCTTGAAAATTTACTTCCCTCGAGGGGGAACTTCCCCCCCCAGGGGGGGGTGGCGAGGTTCCTACACATACAAAAAAATTTTTCCAGTTGACTATCTCTATCATAAATAATTCTTGTAAATTTCATAATGATTACTAAAAAATAATTCTCTTTATGTACATTTATACAAAATTTTGTCCTATATCACCATGTTAAAAATTTAGAAAAAGTGGGATGGAAACGCAACCTGTAAGACAATTTTTACCAAAAGTTGATAGGCACTAATTTATGTCAAGGTGCAACTACATACCAATTTGTATGAAATTATGTGCAGTAGTTCCTGAGATACAGTTGCCATAAAATTTTGTCACACACACACACACACAGACAGACAGACAGACAGAAAGACATTTTCTAAAAATTGTCAAATCGTGTTCTACAGCTCTCAAAACGTGTAAATCCATCAAAAACCCGAGGTCGAAAATTTTTACGAATCCAATATTTTCTTCTATTGAATATAGAAGAAAGTAAAAATATCATTTATGACTTAAAACTTGAAAAGGTAGTGAAATCTTATTTTCGAAAATTCAGCAAACAGCAATACTTTCTTTAGTATATAAAGTTAATGAAATTAAAAATAGAAATCTGAATTCGTATAAATTGTTTTATATATATTATATTTCTGAGTGACGGGATTCCCCCTCTTCCCCCCAATGCCCCATTCAATTATTTACATATTCATAAAAAAAACTTAAAGTTGTAAGGAAATTTTAAAATATGCATTTCAAGTTCTTTAGAGAACTTGTATCAGTAACTTACTGATCTTAGACAAAAATTTCAAGTAACATTTCCAAATAATCTTTAGCATTCTAAATTTAAATTTCTTCCATTTATTTCTTTTCATTTATTGCGATAATATAACCATAGAGGAGCTGTTAAAAGTTTTATTTCTATATTCAAGGCAACTCAAAATGCGAAATTATCCTATAAAGGCAACGTGAAGTATAGAACTCTGAACAAAGTTTTGTGTAACATATAAGTAAGCGAAAATAATTATCATTCTCAAGCAATTTCCTTTGACAAGGTAAATTTTGGCAATTTCCTCAATTATATCCAATAAATAAATAAATAAATAAAAGTAAGATCTTAACTGACTTCCATAGAATAATTTTTCGACAGAATAAATTTATATATATATATATTGGCAAAATACTTATTTTATTTTAAAATTTCAAATATTATGAATACAGCTAGTGATGAACACAGAGCATTTTTAAAGTTTTTTTTCTTTTCTTTTTTTTTTTTTTTTTTTTTTTTGGGGGGGGGGGGGGGAGATTACGACGTAGCTTCATTTATTATCTTCCAAATTTACATACATCATCATTACATAAAATCAATCAATGTCTTAGCGTGAGTTATTATTTTGCTCAGTTTTTAATTTTAAGGGGATGCTTTACCAGTCGACGCTGACAGCCAAACTCGTAATATCATTAAACTGATTTTTGTTTTCCTAAAACGGATTTCTTAAATTTTTAACATTTTGTTTTGAAGCTGTAAAGGGCGAAAAATAATTTTAGTTAATTATCCGCATTTTAAAGTTTTAGAACAGAACATTAGAAAAAAAAAAAAAAAAAAAAAAAATCAATTTGTTGAAAGGATGAATTATTTTAACGATTGTGAAATATCTAAACATTATTTTAAAAAATACATTAGGTAATAAGTAATTTACATTACAGGTTTCCCCATATAATATCACGGGGTTTCGCTATCAGCGACAACAGCTGAATAGCCTCCTTTTCCCTTTATTAGTATTGCTTATAAAATACTTTAGTAAATAGATTAGAAAAAAAGAACATTTTTCTGTCCAATTCTTCTAAAACCCCGCTGTTCAAACTGTGAATGTTTCCTATCTTAATCTTCAGTAATTTTTATATAACGTCGTTTAACAAGATTTTGAATAATTTTTTTACGATTAAATAGGGAAAAATTCTATGTTCAGAAAAAGCCGTAAGACAGAGAATTATTGCCAACGTTGGATGAATATATTCTTGATTGAGAAATAAGTTTAATTTTCTAAATACAGATTTTTGGTATTCTGTAAGCTAAATCTGTACGGGACATACTAATCCGAATACGAATTAATTTTTCTCTTAACTACTACTTATTTAAATTACAGAATTAGATAATTTTTTAATACTATATTCATCAAAAATAATCAGCTCTTTCCCTCTTAAAAATTAATGATAAACAACTTAATATTTTTTAATAAATATACATTTTCTTATAATATTATAAGGGCCCACCAGCGGCTGAATGGTTCTGCGCTCAATGCTGGTAGATGGGAGGTGCCGGGTTCGATTCCAGGTAGCGCTCATCGGCCTAGCCGTTCGGAGTTTTCCGTGGTTTCCTCCGAAACTCGCATAAATATGGGCTAGGACCCCTTAGAAAGAATATCACGGAGGACATTTCCCCTATAGGCCTAGGAACATGCGGAGTCAATCAGCCTTAAATCCTCCAACTAAACTAGATTATAAGTTAACAAGAAATCAAATCAGACTAAGAAAAATTCTTAAATGAAAATGAATAAGCTAAAATAAACAAGTGTTAAAGTGTATTTAAAATATTGAAAAACAATTTTGAAAAAATCACTCTCAATTTTCCTTTTTGCTGGACATTTTTAGATTGGCTAGAATCACAAAATCATGAATACAGTATTTCTATTCGGAAGTTTGGATTTTAAGCTTTGTAAGTATAATAACAGCAATAATGATATTAATGTAAGTATGTATATATATATATATATATATATACATATATATATTTATGGTTATCACGCACAAAATTTATTTTTTATTATTACGATTATTTCAGATAGTTTTGAAATTTATATATTAGGTTGGTTGTATAGCATAAGACCGATTGACTATACCAGGTCCTAGCTTATAGGGGGAATGCCCTCATTGGGCGTCTTTCTAAGGGTTTTTAGTCCGTATTTACGCGAGTTTTGGAGAAAACCACAAAAAGCTCCGAACAGTTAAGTCGACGAGCGCGACCTGGGATCGAACCCAACACTTCTGTTTATCAGCTTTGATAATTTAAATATTAATAATTTATATTTGAAATATTAAATATATACATATTTTTTTAATTTTTAGAAATTTAACTAAAGGGACAGTCATTTGCTATTGCACCTTAATGAAAGCATTAAAATGACAGGACATTTCATTTCAAGCATATATACTGAAGTTAAACCTCGGGTGCAAAGACAAATAAAAGTGATAGAATTCGCATTAATTCTCCGAATATATTGAATATGCAAATATTTATCATTACAATGATAAAAAAAATTAAAAATCTTTTCAAACATGAGTGAGTTTTAAAACAAGGCAATAATAATAATGCATAATATAATTCAAATATAAAATTAGTATTTACCTCTTAGTCTTGTTAATGTGTACATCAATATTCGAATTTCAGAAAATGAGATGTGGTGCGTCTTTCGCATGCAGTGAAACTGATTATAAATAATATAATGATTTCATCGTGTTTTGTGTGTGTTTTTTTCTTCTCATTAATTCTGGAAAGACTTGGTGCCTGATTGTCCAAATCTAAAAGCTTCTTTTTTTCCAAGGCCGCCGTAAAAGGGTGCAATGTATACACAACAAGGGGGTGGTGCAGCCTAAGGGCAGCAGATTGCAGAGATTTTGTTACCGAAACCGTTTTCTACAAATATAGGAGAACAACAACAACAAAAAAGAAAAAACTTATACACCCGCGACGAATTGAACCACCCTCATAAAACTTTCGGAGCATTTCCTTTCACTGATAAAAGGATGAAGTGAGAAAACTGAAAGCCCCACTGAAACTGCCCATAGTCCATCTTTTTCTTTAAAAGAATGGTACTTCCGCTATTCCCAAAAGCCATTTGCTTCGCTTGTAGGGTGGGCTGGGAGATGTGTGTGAGCCCTAAGGGGATAAGATTAATTGTAAAAAGTTCTATCTGTGGTCCACTTTCCTTTTCCTATTTCAGACAGAAATATTTAAAATGAGTTTGAGCTTGAATTGCTTTTTCACGCTCAAGTTCGTGTAAAAAACGAACTACGCTCAACTCAAGTTCATAATTTAAAAAACGAGCGAAGTTCAACTCAAAACTCAAAATTTTTGAGCTAAACTCATGAACGCGTTCAAATGAACGCGTTCGTGCACAACACTGATATTAACCTCTACATTTTAGCACCGGTTTCATCTTTATACTTGGGTTAATCGCTTTTTACTTTGGTAATTAAATCGCAAAATACGTCCCCTCTTTTCGTGGCAACCTCTGTTTCTTGACGGCTTTGATCAGGCAACCCTACGCCATTTTAAAGAGCATATTAATCTCTACATTTTAGCACCGGTTTCATCTTCACAATTGTGGGGTTCGAAAATCGTTTAAATTTGACCCCTATTATCGAGGCAACCTCTGAAACTTGACGGTTTTGACCAGGCAACCCTATGTCATTTTAAAATGTATATTAATCTCGACATTTTAGCACCGGTTTCATCTTCACACTTGTGGGGTTCGAAAATCGTTTAAATTTAACCCCTATTATCGAGGCAACCTCTGAAACTTGACGGTTTTGACCAGGCAACCCTATGCCATTTTTAAGAGCATATTAATCTCTACATTTTAGCACCGGTTTCATCTTTACACTTGTGGGGTTCGAAAATCGTTTAAATTGTAACCGGAAGTGAGGTTGTTTCTCTTAAACTTGACGGCTTTGACCAGGCAACCCTATCAGGTTTTCATTGTAACAATGAATTCTATCTATAGAAAAAAAAATCAGCTTCACACCTTATCAAGTCAATTTTTTGCAGCCGCCGCTTGGACTATTAGTGTGGCAACTAATATTCCAATTATTAGTGTATCAAAACCCGAATAAACTAGCACGTCAGAGGCTACGTCTACTACTACTACTACTACATAATTCTTGGGGTATTTATAGTATTTCTGGTCAGTGTGGTTTATCATATATTGGCGAAACTAAACGCAGTCTTAAATTTCGTCTAAAAGAACATATGAATTACGTCCGCAAACAAGAAACTAATAAATCGGCTATTTCTAAACATTGCTGGGAGAAAAATCATAATTTTAAATTTAATTCAGCTAAAATAATTTGCAGACCTAAACCCATTCATGAACTCGATTTTTTGAAGATTTTCATATTTATAAAAAATTTAAAAACCGCGTAAATTGTGATTTCGCTATTCCCTATTTGTCTGACTGTTGGAAATTTTATATTCAGTCCACATTTTCTTAATTTTTCTACTGTTTACACTGCTAACTTTCATAAATTCCTATTGGCCACTCTCCCCACCTTTCCCGTAATCCTATTGGTTGAACTAAATTCGGCCGTTCTCCTATATATACGAGTACTTCCCCAGTTTCAGAATCCTTTTTGCACTGAAGACGGTACGCAAAAGGCTACCGAAACAGCTGTATGCATTTCCAATATTTTTCTTTGGCGTTTCTGATGTAGTAGTTTATTCGGGTTTTAATATTCCAACGCCAAGTCTCCTGTTATTATTGTTTAGATTGCTTTAGAGCGTTAGGGTCTGCAACGTATTAAAAGTCCCTCATTTCTAAAGTTTCTAAACATGTTAACCAAAAATTAAGTACGTGTTTAGAAAGGGCAGAAAGTATCTTACAGAATGACGTCAACTATGTTAGAATATCTTGATTTAGTGAGAAGTTACAAGCATTGAAACAGTGGAGAAATGCAAAATAAAATATACGCTAAATATTTAATTAGTAATTTCGCAAAAACCGTTCAATCTACAATTAATAAAATTTACCAAAAATTGGCCTAATCCGATAGCTTTCGAATAAGTTTACAACAAACCATGTCGGTTAACTAGTGTAGGAGAAATTTAGCTGTTTGTTTTTTATACACCATTCATTTTCAAGTTTTCAAAAAGCCAGACTCCTCCCATTACGTTTTGAAACTCCCTTTAACAACTCCTCTTAGTAATTCACTTTTGGTCACACTTATATGCATTAATTAATCGTTTATTTATTACATAGAGAATAACTGTATGAGTATTTGTATCATAACATTATGATATGCATTTATTTGTATTTTGATTAAAAGAATGTTAACAAGAAATTATTGTAGTTAAACATAGCAATGTCAACAAAATCATACATGCCAACATTTTAATTTATTCCGGAGTATTTTAAGCTCGCCTTTATTTCCTACCACTTATTTTTTAAGAGTAATTTATTTTTATTTTATTGCAGTTATATATGAGAAAATTTTTCTATAAATAAAGGGGTGCGAAATAAAGGAGGGGCTAAAAATATTCTGGAATAAATTAAAGTTTTGACATCTATGCAAAATAATTATTAATACGAATTGACAGACATATTATACGCTATGCGTAGGATCAAAGCATGCATATGTAACGAAGCTTTTTTCTTTTCATTGCCTTGTAAAATTAATTCTTTTTATACTGAGTAATTCTGTATACCGTGTATTTCTGTAATAATGATTTTTTTGATGAAAATCATACTTGCCAACATCCTAATTAATATTCCATAGTCTTATTAGTCCCGCCCTTTTTTTCACACCAGTAAATTTTTATAGTAATGTTCTCCAAATGCAATTACCATTAAATAAGAAGAAAAATACTCTAAAAAGATACTGGTGTAAAAAAGAAGGTGGGGCTAACGATACTACGGAATATTAATTAGTATGTTGGCAAGTATGTGAAAATGCAAATAAATGCATATCTTGATATAATGATAAAGGTAGGTAAACATACAATTAATGTTTATGTAATAAATAAACTCTAAGTTACTGCATATAAATATCATCAAAATTGAATTACGGAGTTATTTGTCGAGTTTCTTAACGTGATGGGCGGAGTCTTATTGTTTATAAACGTGGAAACGAATAGACAAAGAAACTAAAACAAGAAACTAAATTTGTCCGGCACTTGTCAACCAGTATGGTTCATTGTACACATATTCGAACGTTATTGGAATGGGACAATTTTTAATAAATTTTATAAATTGTAGCTTCAACAGTTTTTTCAAAATTATTGATTAAATATTCAGACATATATTTTATTTTACATTTTGTCACTGATTCAGTGTTAGAAACTCGTTATTAAATTTAGATATTCCAACACAATTGCATACTTGCCAACTATCTCATTAATAACCGTACAAATATTAATGCCCTTTGAGTTTTTGAGATACAAACATTTACCAAAATTTGGCAAACTCAATTGCTGACCGGAAAACAACAATTACATAAGAAAGGATAACTTAAAGAGAGTTAATATGGGGAGTTTGATAAAAATTCCCCGCAGCCGATTTTAAAGGAATGCACTTGCCAGACTTCAAATTGATCTACTTATACAGGATGCCTATCAATTTTCGTGAATTAACCAACTATTACACATGAAAGGACATCTAATGGGGTGTTTATATAGTAACTCTGAAGAAAATCGTTAGAACCGTCTTTGAGATACGACGTACAGTCCTACTTCCGGTTTCATATGTCCCATTTTCGGTTTTCCATTTTCCCCCAAAATTTTAAAAAATCATCTGTACATCAGACCTAATTCAATTCTGAAGTCTCGCGTTCAATCTTCATTAGTTTCGGAGATATGATAGTCAGAAGATTTCCCAGAGACATAGACACACACTGAACAATTTCTTTGCAATGTAAGGAGAAGGTCTTTCATTATCATCCAAAAGCAAAACTTTGCTCCAGAGCCTTGTTTCTGGCGCCCAATGGCGGACTTTCGCATGAAGAACGTAGGGTAACAGTATACTGCATTGGAAGTCATTGAATTTGTAAAATCAGTGAAAGTGACCTTTTTTCTAAACCAGGACACCGATAGGGTATCTCTCTGCAGGCTGCGACACTTTGAATGTCTTCATTGTGGAAGAATTGGAATAATGGGCTCTTCCCAGCGTCGTCTACTCAATCACGTGATGTATGAATAACGTAAAATCGAATTCCGAGAATCGATTTCAATAAAATATTGTTCTTAAGAACAAAAGTGTAAAAATTTAATATAAATTAAAATAAAAGTAATATTGTGCCATTGTAAACAGTAGAATAATTGTATTTGTAAATTTAATAATTAAAATAAAAAACACTTTGTGTTTATTTATTTTTACCTGTACGAATCGATTTTTGTATGTTGTAGTATAACCGTTACATTAACTGATCTAGCAGTAAATAATAGCTTGTTCTTGTGGAATGTTTATGGATTTTAATTTGAAATTTTAAAATGTTTTCAAGTAAATTTAATTGCATAAAGGTGTTACAACAAGTTAATTTAGTTACTGGTCTAAATGTCTTTACATCGTACGATGTTGCACTGTCAAGGATTTGAGTACCAAAAATCAGAGTATTTAACATGTTCTCTATAAACATCGATAACATATATAAATTTTATGATGATTCTAAATGTATACAGCAAGCAAAAGATGATGAATAATGACATAAAATAGATTAAAAATAATGATGTATTAAAAAAAAAAAAAAAAAAAAAAAAAAAAACACAGATTAAATACGATTGATTAAAAATAAGAATAGAAAATATGTTATTTCATTTTTTTTTTTTTTTTTAATATTTTCACGCTACGACAAATGTATCAATATTGATAGCAACTATAGGGAAAAAAAGCCAGATGTTTGTTATCTTGTTAAACGATTGTGTGTTTACGTTTGTAATATAGCTTCCTGGTTAAAAAGTATGACGAAAGTTATCTTCAGGACATACATTAATAAATGATAAGAGACGTTATTGTGAATGCCACACTAGATTTTTTTTTTTTTCAAAAATGTTAATTTTGGAAGTTCTGCATTTATTTTTATTTATTTATTTATTTATTTATTTTTTTGCTAATACAGTAGCCGCCGCTTTATAAAATCACTGGTTAATAAAATCAGCCGCTTATTCTGATCAAATTGCTGGGTCCGGAATCAAATCAGTACAAACCGCCGCTTAATAAAATCAGCATCGCCGGTTAATAAACTCGAAATAAAATCTTTTCAACAGTAAAAATGATCATGTATGTAAGCTAAACAACGAATTATATTTTCTCACCGGATTTTTTAAAAGAGAAAAAGCGTAACAAGCCATCACATTATTACTCTTTGTCGAAAATTATATGCCTCAAAATAAAAAGGAAAGAAACGAAAAAGAAAAACACGCCCCGCCGCGTGTTGTAGTTCTGAATTCGAGGAATGAATTCTTCAAATGATAGGCCAATGAGCATATTTTCTGTCTTAAAATATTCAAATAGAGTTTATAGTTCTTATTTTGAAACAACTTATCTGCAAGATATGCAAGCAGGTAGTTTTTATTTTGAATGTAAAGTTGCTTCAAATGTGTAGTCAAAGGAAGGCCACATCGAAGCTTGAAATTTCTCAGTTTGCTTCATGTAAACATAATAATAAAGATTATATTAGTGCCTAAATTGTACCAAACGGAAGAGTGAATCGCAAGCGAAAATCAATAAAGAGAGCAGAAGTCATCAACGTAGCACATTTAGATAGGTACAGGAATTCCAGGTCAAAGAAAATGTCCATCTTTTACGTAATTTTTTCTCTAAAAGCTGAAAATTTTACATGAATGATAATTAGCAAAACTCCGTTCGTACGGTTGGCTAATTGATAGATGGAAGGGCGAAAAAGAATTTCTTTCCATATTTAGATAATAGTACTCATTTATTGAGTTCAGGTATGTTCGCCGGATATAAAAATCAGCCGCCTAATAAAATCATTTTGATGAAAACAAACGTGATTTTATAAAGCGGCGGCTACTGTATATAATATGTTTTGCAATCATAAAAAAAGCAACGATAAGAATTTTGTGTATCTATACGTTTTGAGGTGTCCTTAAAATTATTTTTGCTATTTTTATGCTGATGTATGCAAGTGTGTACGTGTGTGCGTAAGCACGATAGATTCTAGACGCTTCATTCCATTGAGCTGAAAATTGGAGGGTATATCACAAGTCTCCATTGGACGAACTGTATAGATTTTCATACGTGTGGAATTTTACAGTTATTTTACAGGCACACAGTAGAATTTACTATGGCTAATGAACACATATTCTTTAAAATACGCTAGCGTCTAAACTCTATATTCGAATAAAATTAATTTTTACAGGCATGCCATAGGTCATTATGGCAAAATCTAAGGTTTCATGAGTGTAGGATTCATAGATTTTTTTGCAGAAATTCAAAGTAAATTTTCATACATTGCTGTCCATGAACTCAAATTATTTGATCTTCATTTTAGTAATGTTAAATTGTTTAAATGAGCTAAAATCTGATACATGTTGCATTGCATTGCTATTATATACTCATTATGAGAAATAATGTGCCTATGTATTTTTTTACAGTGAAGCACGAACGAATTTACACATCACGTCCTTAATGAAGGAAATTATGTGAAGTCTATTAAATACAAAATGAAGCTAATACATATTTTAGAATTTTTCTAGAGAATTATAGATACTGGACTTGTGTGCTTACGATTTATATACTTTTACAGGGATTCACAAAAGGATTCCAGTACATTACGGTTCGTTGTACCACTGTATGAACATATGGCGAAATACTCAAACACTTTATGGTAATTTTCAGTTTTGTTTAATGTTAAACCATCCAGTGACTAAAATTTATTTAAAAACCAGGTAACTACTTTTTTCTCGGAAAGTTGAGACACATCAGATTTTTAGTTACTAGGTACAGCATTGTTAGTATCCTTATTATCATTATGTAACAATAATAGTGTTTTTCTAAATTGATATTCATAGTTCATAAAGATACACACTGCAAAAAATTTCTATTAAAAAATAGAACATTTCTGTAACTTTTCAATAGAAATATTTTGTATTTATAACTTCAGAAATTGGTGTAATACTACATCTAAATATGCAAAAAGAAACAGTTTCATCTGTAACTAGACAAATTCGGTAAGCATTGTAAGAGAATTTATCTGGTGTTTACAATTTTTTTATGCTTTGCATATGAAAAATTTGGTATCAAGGTAGGAAGTTCTAAGTAGGAAGTTCTAAGTAGCAGAACAAATTATACATCCTTAGTTGTTAGGTAACACCGTCGAATCCTTTCCGGTGGGCTTTGGTTCGATGCTAGCTGGCTAAAAGAACAGAGTAATTTTATTTAATGTCAGATTTAATACAGTGCGTCTTACAGAAAAAAATCTGTTGTATACGAATATTTTCTATACTATGCAAAGTTTTTGTCAACGTATTTTTTACATAGCATATGAATATTTCCTGGTAACTTTGCTACCAGAAATTTTCTGTACTATTTTTATACAATGTAGCTGACTTCATAAAAGATCTATTGAATGGCGATTTTTCTTACACCATAATTACAAGGTTTCATCCTATTATTCCTTGACTTGTACGATTTTCCGATTTGTGTCTATACAGTTAGAAAATCGAAGCAAGATTACGGGCAAAGCCCTGCAGCAGAGATTCTCGGCAAAGCCCGTAAAAACATTTGGACCATAAATGATGTAGTCCCTGTAATTTTACGTTGTGACAAACATACAAATTTAAATTGAATTCTTTGAATTGAGTTAGGAAAAGAATAGTTCTTTTATATCAATCACTATTTTTATGAATGCATAAAGAAACTCTCTCAACCAATAAAAATATCATTATATTTTTAGTTTCAAATATGAAGTGATTCTTATATGACGTCACTATAAAGTTAACACTTTACATTTGAAGGAATTTGACCGTAAATAATTACAAGAAAAAAATAACTTTTTATATATCCTGTTTTTAAATTTTCTGTTGAATCATATATACGCTACCGAAGGCAGCGGGAACCCGGAACAATTGGCTAAAAGTATTAAGAAAATTCATTGGTATCGTGTTTTGAGCTATTATAAAAGTTTCAAATGGGAAGTTAGTGAAAAATCGACTGCAAATTTTGTACTGGTAACTCTACCGAAGGCAGCAGGATCCCAAAGCAGTTCGTTAAAAATATTTAAAAAATGCATTTTCTGAACTATTCTGAAAGTTTCAAATGTCTAACTAGTCGGGAAGTTAGTTAAATAAATTTTCTGTTGAATCATATAAACGCTGCCGAAGGCAGTAGGGACCTGAAATAGTTGACTAAAAGTATTAAAAAAATGTATTATCACCGTGTTCTGGGCTATCCTGAAAGTTTCAAATGTCTAGCTAATCGGGAAGTTATTGTAAAATCGCTTGCAAACTTTGAAGACGGTACGCGATATGCTACCAAAACAGTTGTCTGCTATTAAATTATTTCTTTTTGCCGTTCAAGACGTCGAAGATTTTTTTTCATTTTTAACCTCTTACCAGACGACAAAAACTCACGACATTCACTTCCCAGTGCCGCCATTCTCTCTCAGCCTTGAAATGAGTAATTCCTTCGATAACACTGTCGAGATCACTTTCAAGGCCATTTTATTGTATTGCCAAACCGTAACAATAGTTTCATTGGTAGCAGTAGAACGCCTACATAGACAGGCTGACGCATCCGCCATTTTCTATCCCACAAGACCGGCTGACTATTTATTATTGGTGGTTTTTCTGCAATAAATTGCACGAATAACTCCAGAAAAGGGCATCGCCTGTTTATATTTTCTTCTAATCCAGAAAGGAGGAAAAAGTGGATTATAAATTGCAGATGTAACTCGTGGATACCCGAAGCAGAAGCACAACTTTGTAGTGTAAGATTCCCTTATTTTCAATTTATTTCATTTTATTTTCAAAGTTGTTTGACAAATTTAATATGAATGTACTGTTTTTTTAAGTTATTGCTTTAAATTCTTTTAAAATTAACTTTAATATTACATTTCTTTTAACGTGAAGGGTTGCAGTTTTGAGAATGTTGGCGATGTTCTTAAAATTGCCAACTTGTTTGTTTCCTGATAAGAAGTTCTAGCTCACTTGATCTGTATAGAAGTTTAAAGGCGATAACAACGCTAATCAGGTAACCTAGCTTTTTCTACCGCCAACACTTTCCCAGACGGGATAGAAAATGGCGGACACTGCGCCAGCTCTTATCATATAGGAGTCTTAGGTAGCAGTATAATACAAAGGATTGTACTTCTGTAAAACGTATATATAAGCCCGGGCCAGCTAAGGGGCTAATATATTTTCTTTTTAAAATAGTCTATAAGTACAGATACTACTTTATTTTTTGTTATTCACTAACAATTTTCTGAATGTATTTATAGGATAGTTGTAAATATTAAAAAAAAAAATAATAATAATAATCTTCTCAATGTGACTATACAGCATTGTATGACATGTATATGCTTTTAAATTTAGGAAATATATGCATTTCATTTTTAGTAAAAGATACGCAAAATGCATCGGAGATTTGTGTGCTTTTACATAAGTTTAAAATATATTTTTAGTTATATTTACTCTTTAGGAGATCTGAAAAATGTATTTATGCTTACTTTCTTCTTTCAGTAAGTATATTCTATGCATTCTCACAGGAAGTAAGAATCTATAGAGTATACTTACTAAATTCTGAGATACAGGAAGTATCTCAGAATCCATTTGAGTTTTATATGATTTATTATTATATAACTTCGAAATATTTTCTGACCATTTGTGAAGGTATGATACTCGTTAAAATATGAAATCTTCTTAATAATAAAACCCCAATTTTTCCAGGAGTAACACATGAAACTAACACTATATCTAAATTAATGTATTGAGAAAAAAAAAAAAAAATCCTTAGTTTAGCGGAATGAATAAAATAATAAAAAAACAAGGTTGATTTAGCAGAAAAAATAACGCCAATATATTAAGAAAAAGAAATATTTTCTCAGTGTTTTAAACAAATGAAATAAGTCGAAAAGATAATTTAATGCAAATGATATAATACAATATCAGAACCACTTCTTGGCAATTTGATAGTTTCTTTCTCTGTTCCAGGAATAATCCGCCAAATTGAGTACAAAACATTTTACCAAATTAGAGGAAAAACTAAAAATACATTTAAAAAGATGATAAATAATAAATAATTTTAAAATAAGTAACATTAAAAATAATTTAAATGATAATAAATTCATACCGAATATATATATATATATATATATATATATAAGATAAAAAAATTTTAATATACCATGATTTTAAATTTTCTGTTGAATCATCATAGCTATAGAACTGCATCAGCACTTTATCCATGCGTATAAAATTTTTAAAGTGATAATGACATCAATTTTTGTGAGATGCATAATTTAACTTTTTACAATTTTTTAACCTTCACATTTAATTAAATGTATTTATTTTTATGTCGAAAGAAAATAACTCGTATTTTTTTTTTTTTTTTTTTTTGGCAACAATTAAATTATAGCTAATAGTTTAATGGCTATTTTTAAAGCTATTAGAAGGTTATTATTTTCATATTTTAATTAATTAAAAGAACGTAATCAAAAATTTGAAAATTGGTCTTCGAAGTAATGTGTCTTATCGGGTTCTGAGCTATTCTGAAAGATTTAAATGTCTAGCTGTAAAATTCTGTAACGTTACGCATTATTTCAAGCAACGTTCCTGGTTTTCACGAGTTTTTTTCAGATTCCTGGGAAAAATAAGTTTTCGGGCGAAAATTTTCCTGAATTCAGTAAGTACGTGTTTCTTTTGCGTGGCAACATCTTTGATATCAATGGATCGCCATCTTGGCTTCGTATCGTTCGTAACTTTTTTCACGTGTGTCGCATGTGCTTTGATTTTTATATTAACAACTGTTGGATAATATACTAGAGAAGCTGCTTTACTTAAAAGTAATCAGTGCGTGATTAGTTTATTACAGAATGAGAAATATTTTATGCATATTACATTATTTTGATATCTTCGTATATCGTTCAAAACATAATTGAATGTCTTTAATTTCATTATATTTTCTTGCTGAACTTTCTTGTAATTGAACTGCTGTGGTAGTTTCTTATTGGATTATTATTTTTAAAAAGGTTATTGAGTTGGCAGTATTTTTGTATATAATCCATTTATTTTATATATTTGTATATCGTATTTTCTAAACTGAATGTTTTTTGTGATTTTTGTTGGCAAGTATGTAAAATAAACACATGTATCATTGTAAAGAAGATTGTATGATTAAATTTGATGACAGACATTTTGCTCTGAATAATGTTGATATCTTGCTCATATTATCTATTTTAAACTGTAAATAAAAATTATTTGAATGTTCTCTTTGTATCGTAATATCCTAACTAAGTGGAATAAAGTTTCACTAAATCATCACTAGAATTAAGTTTCTTTTTAACCCATATTTCAAGCCATTATGATGTAATCTGACAATTGGGTGCATATAGTAACTAAATGAAATCAGGGATGTGTACAAAAGTAGCCTATTCATCATTATTTACCGGGAGAATTCCTTTTCAAATACAACTTTAAAAATTATTCTGTAACATAAATTTTCAATAAACTACTGTTATTAGTTATAATAAATTTTGAACATTTTAAGTGTTGCAAAAATGCAACACTAGGCGTAAATGGTTTGTCTTCCCCCCCCCCCCCCAAGAATTTGTTCTATCAAAAAAAGAAAAAAACAGTATGCCAAATGTGTGTCAAAGCCCTAAAAATCTAACATTTAAAAATAAATATCTACTTAGGCATGTATACTTCCAGAACCACCTTAACACGTTAAAGATTTTGTGTTAATGATTTTTTTTTCATTAGTGTTGATTTAAAAAAAAAAGTGATGGCTTTCTGAAGACACTTGCAGCTTCCTAAAAACATAGTAGAACTTTGAGATTATTCCCATACCAGTTAAGGAAATTTTATATGCTACATTGTACTGAAATAGGTTACAAAATGAACACTTGTTTAACATTTTGTTACTCATGCCTTATCTGACAAATATCATTACTTTTTTCAATAACTACATTACACAGTCCGAGAGAGAATTCTTTTGTTTTGGAAAGAATTTGATTTAATGTTACTACTTTCTCCTTTAAATTCTGTTTTTTTAAAATGTATTTTATTAATGTTTACAATTGATATTGGTGTATCTGATGATACGATTTTTTTTTTCTTTTTTTTCTGCCAACAACTTAACGGCATTTCTAGTCAAATCATTACAACAAATTTTACAAAACTGTTAACAATTTTGCATATCATACAAATTATTGAAATTTTAATGTATCATTTTAAAAATGCAAAATTTTTTATTTTTAAAATGTGATAATTTCTCAATAACAACCCCTCCCCCTACCAAATATATATATATATATATATATATATATATATATATATATATATACATATTATATATATATATATTGGTAATGAATTGGTCTGAACGTTTGAAAAAACTGAATGTGTGTTATTATGCACTGGAAGACTTAGGTTTAAACTCATTTGAGTATTAAAAATAAGGGGGGTAAAAGCATTTTTAAGGATCAAATAATTTCTTATACTGTTATCTAATTCAGGCAAAAGCTGAGTAAAGTTAAAACTTTAAAAAATGGTATTAGATTTTTAACGTATTAAAAAAAAAAAAAATGTTAAAAGGAAAAATTTTAATTCATATTCTGCTAATGCTTCTAGAGTGGCTTTTTATCTTAGAAAGTATTATAGTTTCAAGGCATTGGGAATACAAAGGATTTTTTCTGTAATTCCAGAAACACCAAAATGTTCATCATACACTTTTGAACTGAGTATTAAGGAATGTTTGATTGTTAATTATTTTAATCTTGTTTTCAAAAAAACAATGTCTTGACCTTTGTATTCCCAATACCTGTCATATACAAGCACTGATTTTCTGTAAAAAAAATTAAAGCAAAAATGTACAACTTTTATATTCGGCGATCATTACATAGATAACAATATTATATTTCTTTATAATCCCAAATGTTGTTATGGAATTCGATCTGTGTGTAGAGGGGGGGAGTGGTAAAATATTATAAGTCTTCTGAGAGGGAGTACACAATATTTTTCAGTCACAGTAAAGGAGGGGCAACCATTTTCTGCCATGGCGAAGGGTGGCCCACAACCTAATTTTGTCTTGTCACATGGGGAAAGGCTGAAAGACTAGCATGTTCTTTCAGAATTTTAATATATTTAATGAATTTTCAAAATATTTGACTTGAAAACAATTTTAATACAAAACAACGTATATTAAGTTTCTTTTTTTGTAAATATCTATTCTCTAAGGGAAAAAAGAAATAGTACGATAATAGTTAAACATATTTAATTTTACCGTCAAACTAGTCTGTACAAAATTTTAAGATAAATATTGCATTTATGAACTATATATATATATATATATATATATATGTGTTATATATTTTAAAACGTTCGTGAAATAAACAAAAATTACCTTGCAAAACTTTTAATCTAACTAAATTGTGAACTATGTATTGGTCAAAATCAAAATGATTCTTCAGGTACATCTCTGAAATATATAGTCATCCTGCTTTTTTAGCAGGAATGTTACTGACTTTAAGTGAAAAAGATTTATGTATTCTTCAGAAAAGTTCCGGGTTAATTAAACGAAGGTTACTGAATTTTAGTGGGAAAGTTTCTGAATTTTTCAGAAAGGTACCTGGTTAATTCCAGTAAGGTTACTGATATTTTGTGGGAAAGTTTCTGAATTTTTCAAAAAGGTTCCTTTTTAATTCCAGGAAGGTTACTAACTTTTAGAGGGAATGTTTCTGAATTTTTCAGTAAGGTTCCTGGTTAATTCCAGGAATTTTACTGACTTTTAGAGGGAAGGTTTCTGAATTTTTCAGAAAGGTTCCTTGTTAATTCCAGGAAGGTTACTGACTTTTAGAGGGAGTGTTTCCGAATTTTTCAGAAAGGTTCCTGTTTAATTCCAGGAAGGTTACTGGTAAAAATTAGGTACATTAGCTGCCCTAAATTTCCCAGGAACGTTCCTGATTTTTTTTTTTACAGTGTACAAGAGAAGTTAGTTAAAAATCGATTGCAAGATTTGTACCGGACAAACAAACAAACAAGAATCGAAGTTAATGGAAACATGGTTTAAAAAAAAAAAAAAAAAAAAAGTATATTTGTTTGTTATCGGGATCTGATTCTGGTACTGCCAAATCATCAACATTTGGAAAAATTTCGATTCATGAGCAGTAATCGCCAAAATATTTACTATACGGTTAAAATGACGAAAAAGTCAAGAGGGAAAAAAAAAAAAAAAATCACAGTTTTTTTCGAAAAAAGGGAAATTTTTAATTGAACATAAACAACTTTATAAAGAAATTAGAAAATTATATTAATTACACACACTATACAAATTTATATCAGCAGGGAAAAATGAAACGGCCGAGATAATTTTAAATACCTAAAAAGATCTGTGCTTTATTTAGGGATAAAATTTTCGTATTCACGATATACGAATTCCACTGAAGATAACTTCGCAAAATTCAACTGAAATTCAACTACTTTTTTTCCACCACATTTTGTACAACCGCTTTCCTTTATTTTTAAAACACAAAATTCCGCGTAGCTTGAAACGTACTGAACTGACTATAATGTATTATGAATGAATTTAAAGATTTGATGTAATTTTTTATTTCTTCTAGCTTCTGGGATTTAAAACATTTTGAAGTAAGCATTGAGTTGTAAAGGATGTTGCCATTGAATTAAAAATTTTAATTGGCTTGGAAGAATTAAAAAAGCGGGAAAGAAATAATAAAATAAAAATCTCTTTCATTTAAAAATATCGTCCGCTAGATAGGCTAAAGACAACTGGTAATTTAATAGAAAAGAAATAACATTTATAAAATCATATATAACAAAAATACTTGTAAATTATATGACATTAACTATGTATATTAAAATTTAAAAATTTGTTTGCAAATGTTAAATTTGATATTTCAAAACTTGTTTTAGTTAAGGTGCTCAATAAGTGTATACATAAGCTTTATTCTGGTTCAAAATTAACCGGATTAAATTTTCTTGAATTTCCTTTCAAGTAATTCGAAATGAAAACCACAAATATTTCACTCTTATGAAAACACGATATTATGATTAGAATTGTTTTTCTTCAGAAGTGAAATTACTTGTCACAATTCCTATTTTTTTTACTTTATTTCGTTGTTGGTGCAAGTAAAATCCGTTATAGCTGTAATCTCATGCATGTTCCATAAAAATGATACTTCTGGAGGTTACTGAAGAGGGGAGCTATCTCATCAGTGGTGAATTAAAATTGTGATGGCATGTTTGCGGATCAGTGGCGTATCGTGAATGACGTTTAGAGCATGCTCCACATGAGTAATTAAAAACAGTGTATTAAAATGAATGTTCAAGTATCTTATTGCTTAATTCACTTATTTCGAGAAACAACGTAAATATAAGACATTTCAACAGTTACTCATCTAAATGAGCTTTTCATGATAACGAGTTGTTTCGAGTCACCCGTATGGAGCTAGCTCAAAACTTCAGTTACGATACGCCACTGCTACGAACCACCTTTCGGAGTGAATCTCAGATCATCGCCACTCTCCCAAAGAGTAGATCTCTAGTGCGACGTTAAACCTTTATAATCTCATCCTTTATCTTGTCTATGTTCGGTAGAAAAGATATTGTATTTTGGGTTGAACTTTCGAAGCTCAGTTTTGCAGTAAATGCAAAAATGAGGTCTGAGGAAATCGAAAATCAGAAGTATGTCTGTGCGTGCGTCTGCCATCAGAGTAATTCAAAAACAAATATTTGCAAGTACATTTAACATTTTTACATTGCTCTAAAAATAACGAAATTGATCTTTTTTTATATGCACAAAAACATGTGCATTTTCGCATGCACAACACTTTTTATATGCACTCCTTTATATTATATTTCTTTTTATAAAAACAGTCACCTTCCGTTTAAAGGATCATGAAAAAGAATTGTTCGAAGTACATTTAAATTTTGTTATGCATTATTTTAATGTGCTAAATTTCAATGCTATGCGTAAGTTAGTTACAGACAATATACAAAGGTACGCAAAATTAACCTAATACATTCTTTTTTACTCGATGCAAAAAATGGAAGAACTTTATTGAATTATACCATGTACAGGAAAAATGTTTAAAAATTTATTTCTCCTACCATCTGATACAAAAAGTATTGCTTTTGATCTAATTGTCGTATCTGAGATTTTGTGGTAATTGCACATTTTGAGATTTGCTAAATCCGGAGTTCGGATTTATAAAGGTTGGTTTGTGCATTTTTCTGCCGGACTTTTATCAATATAAATTAGAAGAAATTATTGCAGAATGTTACAGATTTTTATTTTGAATACATAACCTAAGGGGAAGCCAAAATGTTTACTCAAATTGATAAATGTAAAAAAAGCGATGAAACAGATTTTTCCCGTTATTATTCATTGATCAAAATCAGGGAACAGTAGAAGTTTTAAAAATAGTTTTCAAAACGGATTGAAAATTTGTTCTAAAATTGGGAAATTTCAAAAAGTGCTTACATTAAATGTAATGAAGTATTCATTGGTGATTAGATTCTTTTTGGTCCCAAGAACAATTATTTCATTTTATTTTTTATCTTTTGTTCAAGGGAAGACATAAAAAAACATTTTATTATTATTATTATTATTATTTTATTATTATTTTTTAACTACAACACAACTTTACACAACTTTAACAACATTTGAAGCTATGATGGACACTGTAAATTTTAAGTTGTTTGTATTCTTACCTTCGATAAATATTTTCTAAACTTCACTCTTTTTACCAAAATATGTAAAAATACATTTTTTTTTCCTGATGTTATTTAATTATTTTATATTGAGCAAAAGAGCGCATAGTATTTTTTAATTTAATTTAATTCATTTATTTATTTATTTTATTTTTTTGTGAGAAGGTAAAATGTTGACTTATATAAAGTCAAATGTTGCTCGCTCATGCTTAAAGTGAAAAATAGACAAGTTAGTGCATATTGTACAAGCTTGAATATTTTAAGGTACAGTCGGAAGCAAAATTATTCGAGCGCTAGCAATAATTCCCCTCTCTCTATATATATAAAGTACACTTAATACTGTTTTTTTTTTAAATAAATTCTTGTCAAATCATGTTCTTAGACAGACAGTATTAAGTGTACTTTTTTTACATAGGAATTATTGCTAGCGCTCGAATAATTTTGCTGCCGACTGTACATAGAGATTTTATTTCCGTATAGAATAAAAAAATCTGTTGTTTCAAATGGAAATTTAAAAAATGAAAAAAATTAACGTATTATTTAACATTGTCCTTTTTTGGGGACGTTGCATTTTTTATTGTTTTAGAAAATATTTTAGACAGTTTTTTTTTTCTGCCACTGTTCCAAAAATGTCATGATCTGTAATAGTACATTTAATTGTTTGAAATTGCTATAATACTTTAATATTCTTAAAAAAATAATATTTTTAAATGTTATTAGAATTCTTAAATATACTTAATTTTAATAACTTAAAAATTTCGTAATTAAAGGACAATTAGATACAAAAGTTTTGGCAAATAATGGGTTAATGTACAATAGTAAACATTTAGCGATTATGACTAACGGTTCAAAAATATCATTATTTTAGAATAATGCGAATATTATATACTTTAATATAAGTGTGAATAAATAATACAAAATGGATCTATAAAAGTCTCAATATTTTACACATAATAAATAATTTATTCTTCTATGGAATAATAAAAGTACTGTGAAAAAAATAAAATACATCGTGTTCAGAAAATAAAAATAATATAGAATAATATCATCATCATCATCACCATCATCATCAACTGCAAGGAGTAGGCAGGATGCCTGTTCCGGCTTCATTGGTCAATCCACCGCTTTCTCGGGCCTCCTCCTTTCGGGGTGTAGTGAAAGGTAGCTCTGGGGAATCTTGTCACTGCCATGGTCTTTCCATTTAATACAATATTCTTGTACTCTATCACATAAGTTGAATAGCTTCAATTCATTGCAGATGTCTTCATTCCGGATCTTGTCGGTGAAAAATATAGGATACGGTAATGATAAACAAATATGTAAATGTGTTTTAAGGTAAAATTTATAAGATTCTAAAACAAAGTACTTATACATTGTAAAATATTTTAATACTTCTTTTCTCCTTTAACTAAATTAATATGTAGTGTTTTTTTATAAAAATATAATCAACTTTAATATAAAAATATATTTTTTAAATTTTTCCAAATATATATATATATATATTAAATATAGAATTTAAATACTAATTTCTGAAAAGTTTCAACTCTTAAAATGTCTATTTTAAATAGCATTTTAACTGTATCCTTATACTTAAGATACAACCATTCAAGCAGTACAATATTCAGCATTAATTGTTTATACCCATAAAAATTAAATAAATTTGTATCCTTAAATATAAGAGACATAACAGATGAAATGGATATTCCCTTAAATAAAGATTAAGCTAAGTGGTATTGTCAATTAATGAATGATATGGAAGATCATATAGTAATGGAGTTAGCTTCACGAAATGAATGAGCTAAAACATACGGATGCAGCCACAAAGAATAACAATTATTTCATGAAGCTTAGAGGAAACGTAACAAAGAAACAAATTATAAGAGAATGATGTCACTTGAAATGACATCCGGAATGAAACATTGGTATAATAAAATAGCTTTTCTGCATTTCCATTACGATAATGAAACTGAGTTATTCTCTTAATGAAACTTTCTGAAACGTAATTAAGAAGATACAAATGAAGTGTCAAAAGTGTAACTTGAACATTGTTTGAATTTGTGACGATGATTACTACTTAAACTGGGTCTTCGTTTACTTAAATTATAGGAAGCGTGAATACGTTATTATCGTTGTTCTCGGAGATTTGTTAATTCTACAATTTCCCAAGTTTAATAAAAATTTTAAATGAACTTTTATAGCATTGCATGACAACTGTTTTACAGAGAAGCTCACACACACACACACACACACACATATATATATATATATATATAAACTTTCTACTAAAAAAATGTAGAAAGAAATTTAGTTCAAACAAAATAATTTCTTGAGGAACAAAATTTAAGCTTTCTAATTTCTTAAACATAAATAACGAGAAAATGTTCAGAAATTTTTTTTATTTCATGCCATATGTTACTTTGTGGAATGTAAAAAAAAAAAATAATTAAAAAATTATACCGGGTGTCCCATAAGTCTGCAGACACTTTAAAAATTCATAAAAGTCGAAGAAATTGGTAGAATTGAACGTAGTTTGCAAAAAGAGTTATTCTCGTGAAGGAGGAAGAAAGACAAAAGGCAAAGAAAAAACAGTAGTTAAAATTTTCGTCGATAGAAGTTGCTGTACAGGAAAAAATCAAATATTTCTGTGGAAAGTTATATTTGTTTGCACGCAAATGTTTACTGGCATATAAATCCTATTCTACGTGTCTGCCACGACCACACATTACAGTTTGTGAACAAGTTACAAAATTGCTAACTGTAGCTTCAGTTGGCGATTCTTACCTGAAGGAAAACGTCGTCACCAATAGCTTTTTATCCACCAAGTCAACACCACAACTAAAACTTCGTGTATGAGCAAATGTGAGGCAAAATAAGAAATAAGCTGTATCAGTCATAAAAACGTGCAATTTATAGGACACTGATTTGTATAGTTCTAGTTACACACTCTCTAAAATATGAAGAGTGAGATCTCACTCTCAAAGAGTGGTATATCACTCTTTGAACATACCAAAATGGAGCCAACCTCTAAAGAGTGAAAAGTCTCTTTTCGAAAGAGTGAGATTTCTCACTCTTTATTAAGAGTGAGATTATTCGGAACAATTTAAAGAATATGACAGTTTATTTTTCCTTAAAAAATTGTGTACACTAGACGATATTGTTTCATTTCACCTTGCGAATTGACTCCAATTCAACGGTGCAAAGAATGCAGTTTGGATCTGTCGGGAATCGAACCCAGGCCGTTCCCGTAGCAAGCGAGTATCTTAACCACTGAACGACTGAGCACATATACTAGCTGCTTAATTTATATTATTAAGTCATTCTCATACGTGATCAATCATATTTTTAAATTTTTACTTCATTTATCAACAATATAAAATTAAAGAATTCTAAAGAATATTTTAAATTTTAAATTATTTAGAAATTGCTAAAATTAGAATTATTTTAAAAGCAAAATGTATACTTTAAAAAAAAAAACCTTTAAAAGTAGCTTATGCGGAAAAGAAGTTACTTAAGTGTACATGTTTAAAAAAATAATAATAATAATAATAATAACTGTTCGCATACAAATCTACAGAGTTTCCTGAATAACTCGCCTGTTCAGAAGTATAAAACTTGCTGTTGATTTTAAATATTAGTAAAATATTATAGCCAAATTTTTGAATATTTCACATGTGTTAGCTGTCAATAAATTTAATAAAAATATGAACTGTTACAGATTTTAAGGCGTGGTGCATTAAATATTTGCATTGATATTTTCTCTTATACCTTATATATTTCTAAATATAAAACTATTTACTTTCTAAGACTAATTTCGATATGTTCCTTGTGATTTTCGATTGTTCATTAATAATATTACTTCGATTTTGTCAATCGTAGAGAAAAAATTATTTACCAAAGTATCTTTTAACATAATTATTTTCCTTTTTTTATTCATCAAAAATCTTCAATAAGTTCTTTTAAACAAATACATGCATGAGATCGTACCGGAAATAGTCCTTCATATTTCTTTCGAGATATGACTAACAGATGGCGCCAGCAATTTCTCACTCTACAAAAGTTTGATCTTGCAGTAGATGATGACCTCACTCTTTGTTACAGAGTGACTATACGTCACTCTTTCACAAAAAGTGAGAAATGTCACATTTTCAAGAGCGATAATAGTGTTTTCTCACCTTAATTGGTGTCAAAATAGGGGTCACTTTTTTAAGGAGAGAGATTCTCACTCCAGAAATTTTAGAGAGCATCCGTACAGCGCCCTCTATCAACGAAAAATTAAATTTTTCTTTCTTTACAAAAAAAAAAAAAAAAAAAAAAAAAAAAAAAGAACTTTTTCCAACCCTCGTTCAATTCTAGCAATTCCTTCAATCTTTATGAATTTTTTAAAGGTCTACAGAATTATAACACATCCAGTATATATATCTTATCCTGTATTTTATAAATTACAAAATTTATTATTTAAATTTTAAAAACAAAAATGTTGGAAGGAGAATCTTCATTTGCTCATCGTCTTTAAATAACTATTTTAAAAATTATAGAATCACAGTATATTTATTTTATACTTTTACGATGCATTTCATGAGATGAAGCCATTTAATATTGAAATTCTTGTTAGGAGACATTATTATTCTCTTTAAAAAGCAGTTTTATTTTTCGTCTAAGAGAAAAATAATATATTTACCATAACACACAAAATATTTTAAAATTAAAATCACGAATTTTATTAATTCTCTGCTATGTGTGTGCTTTTCACAAAAATAGACAAATTAAGCATACATAAAAATTTTCAACCTTCCTTTTTTATGTTTTTACGCATTTTTATATATGAAGGATACAAAAGTTACAGACTCGACATTGTGACCGTCTGTATTTTTGTGTTAATTTTTTTTAAATTTTCTAGACATAATATTAAGAACGAATAATCTGAATTATGTCGGACAAATTTAAAACATCTCTCATTATTATATCAATAGCATTATTTATTTTCTACATTCTAATTTGAAATTTTAATAAATTATTAGAAATTTATATACTTTTTTTATTAGGGATAGTAGGTAAAATTTTGAATAAACAAGCATTATTTTCATCGTACAGCTATCGAACCAGTTTTAAAATATTATTTATGATAATGGCATGAACATCATTCATTATAAATATTCTAGTTTTAAAACTCTATAAGTGATTCGACATTTACAATTTTCTTAACAGGGAAAAATACCGCAAAATTGTGTATACCCGTGAATTCCCATTTTTTTTCCTCAGAATGAATTAATCTGACCATTTATAAAATAGTTTTATGTATATTAAAGTACCCCTCATTCAGTGGCGCTTCGTCATTTAGGGCACCTGGGCCTGGCCCCGCTTGAATTTTTCTCTCTTTTAAAAATCAAGTAATATATCTTTCTTTATTTTTATTGTTTTAATTCTAACGTTTGTAAAAATGTATCTATCAAGTTAAAAACGCGCATCCAATTTCCTCTTATTCTTCTCGGACATAAAGTTTGCTTGTCCCTTTGTCCGCTTTTCTTTTACCGATTTACAGCTAGTTCCTATTCGGTGTTCAGCCGTTTGGGCACTTTGATTTGTACCCGATCTCGCTCATTAATTAGTATAGTATTTATTGCTTTGTGCATGGAACATCGGGTTAACACATTTGGCGAAGTAGAGCTTTATCAATGTTAATATTCCCATACTTTTACAGCGTTAGGGGCACTTGGCGAATTGGCCCATTTAACACGGTTTAATGAAAAATAACTGTCTCCTTTAAAATACATTAACCAAAAGGATCGTGGAAAGAATTTTGGGACTTTCACAGTACTTTTTATTTATTTATTTTTCTACTGATAGTGAAAAAAAAAGAGACTTTTGCGATTTTTTTTTTTTTTTTTCCAAATAAATCTATGATTGTTTAAAAATTAACAGTGATAGAAAGGAATTCTGTTGAAAATTTATTGACAAAAGGATTAAAACATTTTTGAGAAATTCTATGGGACAGGTAATTTTAAATGCACTTGCGGTTCTCGCAATCCACAAAGACATTATTTTCACAATTCCAGAATTTAACGAGAAAGTAATTCGAAGGTTTGCTCGACAAAAAACTCGGTGAGCAGAATATATACTTTTGTATAAACAATAGTCAGATTTAAATACTTGAACAGTTTTGACTGCCTAAATTTGTAAACCTTTTTATTATATATATATATATAAAATCATTAGATTTAGTGTAATATTTCTTATAATTATTGTTTTTCAGTCAAATACTATTTGATGATTAAAGTATTTTTAATAATAATAATAGCATTTACATAAATTAATATTGATTATTTAAAAAATATATTTCTAAATTATTATTATTATTAAGGGATAAATCAATCCTTTTTAAATATATATACATAGACACTTTTTTTAATTTTTATTTTAAGTATAGCAATGGATTTTTAAAGTGTCTTTATTTGCGTATTTTTATCTCGACATTATGCAAAAAACTGCAAAGAAATAAAATGTCAGACTTTAATTACTTTCTCTTACCCATACGGTTGAGAAAATATTGTTTTAGGGTCAAATTTTCGAACGTGAGTTTTTGTTATATTTACATGTTCTGAGGTCCCCTGAATACGAAAATCATGTTTTTAGCGAATGGTCTCTGTGTGTGTGTCTGTGCGTCTGTCTGTGTGTCTGTCTGTCAGTGTGTAGCAGAAATTTCAAACTCGGTATGCTAAATGTGTATCATATAGGGATACTACAGCAAGCTTTTCGTTGAGATGAAGCAAATGGTTCGTGCACAGGGACACTCAAGAGTATTCAAATACATTACGTCTATGGGGGAAATTGCAGGTAAGTAGAGTTTAACATCTATAGACTGCACTAAACCAAATGAAACGAATATATATTTTTTGTAATAGAGATAGTCAACTGGGAAAAAATTTTTTGTCTATGTATTCCCCCCTCGAGGGGAGTAAATTTTCATGATGGGTATCTTTCAAAAGAGCTCGCCAATACCTTTAAAACAAATGGTTGAACCATCGATCTGCGATAATTTTAAATAAAGTTATCGATTTTTTTTAATGTAATATTGAGAATAAATTCAACTTTTTTTTTTTTTTTTTTTTTTTTTTAATTTAGTGTTATAATACTTCTCTAATATGGAAATCGTCTGCATTATCATAAAAAATAATTTTTTTAAATAATAATTTTAATAAATATTTTTTTTTAAACAGAATTATTTTTTAATAACCGAATTAAATTCTATATAAATGTAGGTGTATTAATGAAACGGGGGTTGAGGGGGGGCACAGAACTAATTATCATATAAATCTCTTCCGAAGCCTTATTTGAATTGTTTCACACAGGTTTACATAACAGTACTCGTTATCTTACCTCTTAATCTGCAACCTTTTTTATAGTATTAAATTTCAGGGTAAGAGAAAGTCGTTTGAGTGACACACCAGATTAGTTTTTATTGCGACAGTTATAAAATTTTGTATTGTTGAAGGAATATAAAATTTTAAACTAACTTTTCTGTACAAGCTTAATTTTTAATTTTGATATACATTACAAAATCACATAAAGATTTAAAATTTTATACATTTGTCCTACATCATTGTTTTTAAATAAGCTAGAATATAAAAAAGTAAAATCACACACACTTTAATTAAAAAATTCGACATTTTAAAAATGCGTATACATTTTTTAAATACCGTTTATGAAATTTCTAATTTTAATTTAATTTCTTATATTTTGGCTGTGCTTTTAAAAACAAACGTGCAAGAAACATATATATTAAATATATAATGTTTTCGTTTATACTTAAAAGATTTAGAGTTGTTATGCACAAAAGTAAAAAAAAAAAAAAATGCATGCAGAAGAATTTCAGTTTAAAATTTTGACATTGTAGCATTGTAAAATTTTATAATATTCACAATGACTTATAATAATAATAATATACATAGAACACCCCGAATATTTAAAAAAAAAAAAAAAAAAAAAAAGATAATTTCCCCATTAAATAACTGATTATTTTTGTGTTTGAATTATGAATATATTTCACATGTCGTGCAATGGACCGGGCACCACCTGGGAAAGTTGGCACGAGCCGCCACTGCCCTCATTTATGCAACAACTGTTTTTTTTTTTTTTTTTTTTTTCTAGGTCAGTAATTTTTAAACTTTTTGACGTCAGGGCACACTTATTATCTTACGAATTTTTGCAAAAACATGTCATAATAAATAAGTTAAATATTTTAAAAGCAAATTCTCATTTTACTCGTCTTTTCATAGAAAAATTCCCTTTTAAATTAAATAATGGTGAGGGGTAGAAAGTCATAAATAACACAAAAAATACATTGAAAACAATTTTCATTTTATTATAATTTTTCGATTCAATTATCAACTTATATATAATTTTGATTAAAAAAAAATATTTGAAGAAAAAATTGAAATTATGAAGTACTAAAAATGTAAAAACATAAAAAATATCGCGAAAATTAAAGAAACAGCTGAAACAACAGCATTACGCTTGTATAAAATGAAAAAAAAGAAGAAAAAAATCGATATATATCTATATAAAATGGGATCTTTTTCAGTAAATTTTCAGGGCGCATAAAAATTACATTTACTGAACATTTAATAAAGTATGACAATTAATTTAAGTGTATGGTAAGAGAATTATCGTATTGTTATCAGTCTATTCAAATGGATACAATGTACTAGATTTATTAATGAACAGCGTATTTAAGCGCTTTTGTTCCAATTCATTCACTTATTTACAATAATTCACTTAGCATTTACTTGTTATAATTTGCCGAAGCAGATGTAACAATTGCACGAAAACCTCTAAAATCCCCTTTCGCCTTTGTGTTTCTTGGCATGTTTAATATTGCTGAATTACTTTACAAATTATGTGCATTTATATCTGAAGGCAATTGAAAATGAACTTATATTTATTTTGAGGTACTTATAAACACTTGTTTACGAATAATTTCCATGCATATTTATCCATATTTAATATCATAACAACAACATCTGGGCTATTTCTGAAATTATTTTAATTACGTCGCATATAATTAACAATTTATTCTTTTGAAAGTTATGTATATATTTTAAGAATAATAGTTTGTATAAATTTATTTAGATCAGACCAAGAGAGATTCATTTGGTAACTTTTTCATTTAAATATAAAAAATCATTTCGTAATTTGTGTTTATGCTCTATTTATTTTCAATTTAATTCTGTGTAATAACACAGCTAAAAGATCAAATACGATATTAATAATTTTTGTATTTCTGAGGAATAATATATAATTTTTATTAAAATCACACAATCAACTGTGGAAGAAAATCATATTTATTGAAATTTTATTTTTCCGACTGAGTGAAAATAATGCCTGGACCGGGAGCCGAACCCCGGATCTTTGACTTACAAGGATTTTATTTTTCCGACTGAGTGAAAATAATGCCTGGACTGGGAGTCGAACGCCGGATCTTTGACTTACAAGGTATTTTATTTTTCCGACTGAATGAAAATAATGTCTGGACCGGGAGTCGAACCCCGGATCTTTGGCTTACAAGGATGTACAAGATGTGACTTACAAAATGTTTCTGCCTAAAGGTTGCCTGAGTGAGTAATGCTGACCGGTTGTCGGCCTGGATAGCTCAATTGGTAGAGTATTGACCTTGTAAGTCAAAGATCCGGGGTTCGAATCCCGGTCCAGGCATTATTTTCACTCAGTCAGAAAAATAAAATTTCAACGAATATTATATAGTTAAATTTATCAGGGAAATGTGATTATATATACTGTAATACAGGGTTGTCTAACACTAAACTCTTGGTGGGCCGCATTATATAAATGCATGAACCATATACATATAGCAATTATTTTTTCGGTGAGCTTCTGAGGACATAAAATATAAAATATGTATATAAAATATATTTTTATTCATAAAATAACCGTAAAACAGTCAAAAACTACTTACTATTATACATTCATGTATAATGGTAGTAAGAATCAGTTACTGATCTGGTAATGTTTTATTAACATGAATGAGCACGATATTTGATTTTTTAGCTACATTAATTGGTATTTTTATTAAAAAAATCAGAAAAAAGTTATTAATTTTAGATGTTTTAACCGAAGATGTCAAATTATTAATTTCCTGAATTCTGTCGCAAGCCGCAGAATCTTACACGGCGGGCAACATACGGCCCGTGCCCGTGGGTTGGTCAGCCGTACTGTAATATATGCCGTAAACATTTTAGTTAAATCCCATACAGCACAAATGTTTCAGTTATGTTGCAAAACGCTTACAATTATCGTAATACGTATAATATCGTAATATCGTACTTTAGCATGCTCTCTGATATATTTCTGAAAGGTTCATTCTTTTGAATGTTAATTGATTGAAATTTTTCAGTTAGACATCTGAATTTTTGTTACGTTCGTGTATATTTCGATTTTGGAAACTAATATGAAAGTAAACTGAACGTTTCGAAACGTTTCTGAAATATTTACCATGTTTTAATGTTACATGATTGTTAAGTTTCAGCTGTATTTTCTGCTGTTAGGATATATTTCTGGAATGGATATTTTATGATTTTATAAAATTTTGTACTTTTTTTTTACCCTCTTATTATATGTGTCTGAAGTCATTATTATATATATATAAAGTCCATGTTTAAGGAATTAAAGGGACTTGACATCTTAAAGTTAGCAACACTGAAGATTTCATATAAAAGCTTATATTTACACTTCATGTTTATAATTTGAACTACATTAGGTTTGTTCAATGAAATATATATTCAGGCAACACATCTTATGATTTTTGATATATTTTTTTTACAGATTTGAAATCATTAAATTGCGTTTTCTCAATTTGCATTTTTTCATGAATTCATGATCTTCAATCAGCTAAAACGTCAACAGATATTTAAGAAAAGACTTAATATTTTTTTAGATATTTAATAGAACCTACTTAAAAGAATTAGGAATGGATTTTGTAATATCTTAAAAAAAAAAAAAATTAAAATTAAAAAAAATTAAAATGCAAGAAAACTCATAATTTTTTGCATATTTGTACATAGACATGCACTTTTTAATTTTTTTTCTCAAAAACTAATTAATAAATTTCAATATCCATTCCTAATTCTTTTATGTAGGTTCTATTAAACACCCCAAAAATATCAAGTCTCTTCTTAAATATGTGTAGAAGTTTTAGCATTTTGAATATCATGAATTCATGAAAAAATTCAAACTAAGAAAACGCAAGTTAAAGTTTTCATATTTGTAAAAAATGAATCAAAAACCATAAGAATTGTTGCCTGAATATGTATTGTATTAAACAAACCTAATACAGTTTAATATCTAAGTATTGAATGGAAACATAAGCTTTCATATATGAAACCTTCAGTGGTGCTAAATCTCCTTAAATCTTATGTCAAAATGTTTCTAATGTATGGTATACCTTTATGTATTTTGTTTGTTATTTTTCAGATTTCTTATATTCTGTTTGCAAAGAAATCACTTCAGATTTGTATATTTTTTATTCATATCAAAACAGTCGATTACACTGTGCAGAAAAGCAAGTTCGGCATTTGTAATATCGCAAATCTTCTGCAACTGAGATACAAATTCTGAATCACACCGTAAGAGTAATCAATTTAGGAAAACATATTGTTATCGGTTCAGCAAGATCCATTCAGAATTAAAGGTTATTAAGGATTTGAACTCCCAAAGATGTCTTAAATCAGAAGACATTGCAGTAGCATAAGCATTGCCACAGCCATCAAGAAAGGTGGGGAAAAGATTTCTCTCTCTCTCTCTCTAGTTGCGACTGTTTTTTGTTATTACTGGTCATTGTACTACCATGATACTGTTATTTCTTTTAAGAGATAGATATTTCTAAAACAATCTAAAAATTTTATTTTTTAATTTTTACATACTTCTGCATTCCGGGATATTCCAGAAATCTACAAGTTCTGCAGAATATAACTTAGGTGTCGGTGTATGCGTTCGAGTTAAGGCTAATTGTCAGCACTTACAGACCTAGGCCTAAGAGATTGAGTGCTCTAAGTGGGGGTATTTCTAAGGATTTCGAGCTCGTGTTCACGCTAAACATTAATTTATTAGTAATAAGATTAGGGTTCACAAAACTATTGGATTAAACACAGTCGGCAGAAAAAGTATCCGAGCACTAGCAAAAATTCCTATGTAAAAGAAGTACTCTTAATACTGTTTTGCTAAATAAATCCTTGTCGAATCATGATGTTCATAGTCAGTCTAAGAACATTATTCAACAAGGATTTATTAAATAAAACAATATTAATAGTACTTCTTTTATATAAGAATTTTTGCTAGTGCTCGGATACTTTTGCTGACGACTGTACTTTGTGTGTAACATTAAAAAAAACACATGCATATGTATATATATCTATAATTGTTATCTATATGTTAATCTTTTATTCAACTTAAGCTCAATTATGTATGTTTTGTAGAGAAAAATGTAACATTCTTTTTATATAAATTGAAACGTAGGAACCTTTAAAAATGTAATTTTATCGTCTGATGCTGAGTTTGATTTGTAAGAAGTTTAATTAAATGTTAACCCAGTATTGAAATACCATGAAACTTCATCAAATAACAGCCAATTCCTAAATCGCATGAAACAAATTACTACTTAGTCAAATATATATAAAACTATTGACAAAATTTGAAATCGTTGCTATTCAAATAAAAGGTATGGCAGCGATTATACATCTGTTAATTTATTTTATTGATTTTATTCGTACTTTGAATTTGATTTCCTCTTTATCTCTGATTTGACAGAAGACATAGATGGAAATTAATATTTCCGAATTAAATACAGCATATGTTGTTTATATTAACTATAAATAGCGTTTTGTATTAATTTGCAACTAGTAGCTGTGTAAATTGTAAAAATATATTTTTGCATTTATTTGATGATTAAAATATGAAGCATTATGTTGAATTAAATGTATCGATAGCTTGAAAAACCTTCCACTATTATCATGCAAAAGTATTAAATTATCGCTTACATTATTTCAAACATTTTAAAATTTCCAACAAAAATGTAAATTCACAAATACATTTTAGAAATATTAAAAGTTCAAAAGATGTTTAATAAAGAGGTCTACTCTTACTAATTAAAAAACTAAATTTAATTAAAAGAATAGGTTAGGGAGGTACAAGAGTGGGCGACGTACAAGAGTATGCAGTTCTATCATCCGATCACAGAGATGTGTTTTGAAGCTAGTTCCAGTTGTCACGTTGAGTCGTCATGTTAAGTACACTGGCAAAAGAAAAAAATATGCGTGTTTTATTTTATTTTCCAAATATTTAAATAAGGAAATGTAATTTTGATCTCTGTGATGTAACACTAAGAATTTTTATAAACATGGTTGTAATAAACATTAAAAATCTAATTTGCTTTTGTCTGTCTATTTTAGTTAGGCTACTATAGCACTATTTAGTATCTAAGTGATTTCAACATTCCCTGAAAAGATGTCAATAGTGATGTTTCAAAGTTGTTTAATCAGTAAAGTGCAAGAGTCCTCGTATACTTTTGTTGTAAAGGCCCTTTATTTTACCTTTTTCAATTAATTTGTTTCAATTAACTTGTTTACTTAATTTATATTTATACTTACGCATGTAAAAATATGTTTTTGCAAAATTTCAAGAAGAATACGAATATCTGAAAAAAATGTGAATCCAACTGTACTAGAAGACGCTCATAAATTGATTGCAGAGGAAAAAAGTAAGCAAAAAGTAGCATAACTGCTCGGTATACTTACGTCTAATCTAAGAAAAGGATTTTAAAATAGACTGCATTCCAATCGTTAGGTCAATATATATGTACCATTACTATTGAAATGGAGCTTGAAATTCTTGACTGTACTCAAAGTCTTGATGCAATGTTTTTTGTAAGAGTTGATAAAAAAATTGAGACGATAAGTTCATGATTTTGCTGTGAAAAATAAAATAAAGCATCAGTTTAAAAAAGGTTTGAAAATTGCGGTTAAGACTGGTTAAAAGGTTTTATGAAGATACTGCTTACTTCATTACAAAGGCAACCAACATGAACAAGCTTCGCAAGAGCTACGGGTAGATTGCTTCTATAAATACTTATTAGATATATGCGATAAATATTATTTTCAGCTGCACTGCAAGTCTGGTTTCACTACAGTACCCAATAAACTACTAAAAGTCATACCCACTAAAGACAAACAATGTATTAGTAAGATTTCAAGTACTGAAAGGGGGGAAAATATTACAGTGACTCATTTGTGCAATGAGTGCCAGTAGACAGTTCATTCCACCAAAGTTTATTTTCAAAAGAAAGAAGGTGAAGGCAGAACTTAATTTATTTGTAACATTTCCTAAAGTGGTATTTATAAGTTTATATGTATTTTGGTAGCTAAGTAACCAAAGACAACATCTCTTTATTTATTCCTATAAAATGAAATAACGAAAGCGTGCACCCTTGCATCACCCTAGTTTAAGAATTAACTTAAAAATTGAATAAACTCCGTCATTTTTATAAATATATATTTATCTACCTTATATGAATATAAACGCAAGAACTTTGCCTCAGATAGAAATTTTTTGCAACGTATAATATTTTTTCGATATTTTCGATAAAAGGCGAAAATTATTATGGGAAAATTATTTATAAATCTATACAGTATATAACATTGTTATTATATAATATGACTTCATAGACCAAATTTTAAAAACAACACTAATCTGCACATAATACATGAAGGTTTTTTTAATGAATATATGCATTACACATAAAATCTTTTGTGCTAATAATATAAGAATATAGGTTTTTGTATTATACTATTAAAACATTGAAATGTAATTCTTTAAATTATAGGATGCTTCAGAATTCTAGCAACACACTGAGAAGGCTAATAGGAGGCATCAAGAGGATGAAATCTTACCATAGAACATGGGATCGCAAACCCCGTTGAAATAGTGAAAAGCGTATGCAGGTTTCGATGTCACGCTGGAACGACAAAAATACAATATTAACTGAAAAAAGGTATATTTATTTAATTATTAAAAGAGTTGTTGACTGTGGCACCTGCTGATGTCACTGTACAGTCTACAACGACTTAAAAACGATTCCCGGACGCGCTCGAAAATAACAGGTATGCTTTTGATGTCTGTCGCAACAACGACAATCCACACTATGAGATTCTATGTTGTGTCTACAAGCGTCACATAGACGAGTGATTTAAGATGAACCAATAGTAAAAAGTTACACGGATTGAGATCTGTTGAATATGAGGCCATACGTTGGGTTCCGTGAGTCCAATCCATATCCTTCGTTTTTCACCCTCTCAGCGGGGTTTGCGACCCCATTTTCTATAGCAAGTTTTCCTCCACTTAATGACTTTTATTACCCATTTGAATACTTCGATCAAATTTTGGAACACCGTGTATAATTAACGGTGAATGTAATGTATATTTATTATTATATTATATATGTAACAGATTTTTCTGAGGATTAGGTGAAATATTAAAAACAAGAAAAATGCCAATAAATAAGACTTTGACTAAAATTTTAAACATCATTAAGAGACTTCTTTACTTATAAAAGTATTTTAAGCTTCATTAAGCTCTCATTAAAAGCAAGTCTTTCTCAAAGGAAAATTAAATATTGTGAATATGTTATTAACTTCAACTATTAATAATTATTTCTACATTAATTTGTTAATCTACTGTAAGAAGATTCCTTTATGTCGTTTATGCTTAATTCCTCTAAAACGGACTTACGAAGACTTTTTTCTAAAGAAATTTCATAAAAATACTTTTTTATTATTGTCTCTTGCCGCTACTTTGGCGACGTTATTTAAAATAGCAATTTGCATAAATAAGCATTTCAGTATTTTAACTTCAAGTAAGGTAAATGGCTTACCTTCATCGGTCCAGAGAATCGTGGGGACTGCCGGCCACTCATTTAATCCATTATTGATCATAGATGACGATGAATTGACATGATTCCGAAATAAGGAATCCTAATACTGCCACAAACATTTATTCACACGTAAACTACAACGGTACAAAACGAACTACACAGGAGAAGAAAAAAACAAAAATTAATAACGGCGTACAGCGCCATCTACAGGTTACAGATTGACCAATGATAATCTACATCCCTAATTAAGTTTAAAAATCATATACAGTATATACATAAACATATACTCTCCGCTTATTAAAATCACGTTCGTTCTGAGCCAAAATGATGATTTTATTAAGCGGCTGTTTTTTATACCCGGCGAACGTTTCTGCACTCAAGAAAAAGGTATTACTTTTCCGAATTTGGAAAGAAATTTTAAAAGGTAGTAAATGATGGAATGAATAAACAATATTAATTAATTTTTGGCAGATTAATTGTTCCTTCAGGATAAGTAAATTAAGCACATCTCAAGTTCTGATGAGCTTTCCTTTGAGGAAAGTCATTATTATTTTGCAAAAAGTTAAAATTTTTCTTTAAATTCAATATCTTTCAGTTTAAACCTTTTGCTTCTTAGTTTTTTTTTTTTTTTTTTTTAATAAGAACTAAAACTTGCCTTTTAATAGGTAAAAAATATGTATATATGTATATCATTTGCGAACCAAACTAAATTTGTAACATACTACCGCACTTTGGAAAAAAAAAAAAAAAAAACACATAAAATTGTTGCAAAGACAAGCGATGGTGGTTTAATTTGTAATTATGCTGCAAGTGCAAAATATTCGACAAAGAGAGACAGCGGAGGGATTGCTGTGTTTTATTTTCTTCGTCATAAAAAAAAAAAAAAAAAAAAAAAAAAAAAAATCAGGGTTAATAAAAATTTGTTATGCGTACATAAATAAAGTTTTTGCTGCTGAAGGCAATTTTTTGAGTTTATTAACCGGCGATGATGATTTTATTAAGCGGCGGTTTTAAAAGTAGTTTGGATTGATTTGATTCTGGTCCTAGCAATTTGATCAGATTAAGCGGTTGATTTTATTGACCAGTGAATTTATTAAGCGGTGATTACTGTATATATATATTTTAAAAATATTTTTAAGAAATATATGTAATTTTTTTTAAACATTAAACTAGTGTTTTTTTAAACAATTATTACATTTAAATTTGTTTCATTAAAATTTTACTTGCTTATTTTTTTCTATGTTATGGAATTATTATTATTTAATATTATTTATGAAATGTAAGATTTATGAGTTTTTTTAAATTAAACTTATATTAAACTTATAATTTAAAATTATACTTATTAAACTTTTTAAATATAATTAACTTATAAGTGTAACTTATATAAAAATGATTATATAAATTTATATATTAAATATATAAGTTTATATTATTATATATCTTATATAAAATTATAATATAAGTATAACTTATATTATAATTAACTTATAAGTATAAACTTATAATTATACTTATTAAACTTATAAGTATAAGTTTAAATTAAACTTTAAACTTATACTTTATTTTTAAATTAAACTTATAATTCTAACTGATACTTCTAATGACAGTTTTTCACTTCTCATTTAAAAATGTATATTGTTTTAATATTTTACAACTCGAATAAGAAAAAATGATGAATTGAAACAAAATAATTTTTATCTATTTAGAAGTTAGAATTTTTTTAACGATTTAAAAAAATATGTAATTGCTAATTAAATAAACCTTGTGTGGCAATAACATAATTTTCTCTTACCATGCATCACTGTAGACTTATTAATGCAATTTAATGAACAGAATATGAGGTACTAGTTTTGAGCATTTCCAGTGCATCGTAGCAGTTTTTCAGCATATTTTTTTAACGATTCATTAAATTAAGACTAGGCTCGATATAAGCATTAAAATTTAATGCTGTATACTACGGGAATTTATTAATCTTATTTTCTTGAAAAAACATCATATTTATAAAAATTTAGTTATACAAAAATTTTATTTCAACTGCGCACGACGAAAAATAAAAGTGGTTGGTTCAACACTGAAAGGGTTAAGCAAAAGTTCAAAACTGTTTTTAAGCGTTTTTATTCGACTTAAATTCCTGTGAGGGAATGTTAGCAATCCTGGACAAATACCCCCTTTAAACATTTTTCTTTTGGTTTATTTACTTTCGTATCAATTTCAAATAAACAAATATTCTAATGCATTTTGTACTCCGAGTAAATTATATACAAAACTAAATCTATATGTTCTCAGTGCTTCCTATTTATTGAAAATTAAAAAAAAAAAAAAATAAATAAATAAAAAATAGAAAAAATAAATAAATATTAAACTAAAAAACAAATAAATAAAATAAAATAAAATAAAAATAAAAATAATAAAATAAAATAAAATAAAATAAACATGGTGTGCGAGATGCATTTTAATGTGACAGGGTAGCCTACAAATCATTTCTACATTTTAGTACTGATTTACAATTTTGAGAATCGCCAATCAGAATTGCATGGTAAGAACGCAAAAGCAACAAAATAAACTCAAAACAATAATATTATACCGACTAAGGCCAGTTGTCTACGTTATTACGCATAGGCATGGGTGTTTCTACACTGATAAAACAATTAAAGGATATTATAACTTTATAAAAAAAAATAATCGCGTAAGAGAATTTTTTCCTACATAAAATAGAATAATGGAGTCACAAATTCAAGTTTTTCTCATTCTTAAACTTCTTAGTATGCAAATTTTGAGTTTGACGTCAAAAACGAGCTTTTAGCGACAGCAAATGAAATTTGGCTTTCAACTTAATGAAAGACAAAGCGGGAAAGAATTATCGACAGTGAAAGCATGTTTTTGATGAGTGCGATGTTTAACCGAAGTAATTTAACCTATTCTGAACCTTGATGAGTTGTTGGTCAGTTAGACGGGGGGGGGGGGGGGACACAAGTCAAAGTAGCAGAAGCCACTGGCGTTTCACAATGTGTTTTTCCAGAATCTGAAACCATTTTTTGGAGACTGGAAATGCTAGCCGAAAATCAGTCTTATCTGTGTAACAACGCCCAATGAAGATTGACATTTAACGCTAACGGCTCAGAGACACCAAAAGGTGAATGTCACATTTCTACAACGAACCTTTGTTCGGCAACTGGCACAACAATTTCGTCTCAAACTGTCCGAAACCAGCTCCACACTGTAGGTCTGTATGCTCACCTACCAATGATCTGTGTTTCGTTAACAGCAAGGCACCGTCGCGCGCGCAGGTGCAGGGCAACAGGGCATGTGAACTGGAGGGGAAGTGAATGGCGTAATATTTTTTTCTCTAACGAGTCCCGTATTTCTGTTCAACCTGATAATAGGTATATTTTCATCTGGAGAGAACGTGGTACTAGAAACAATCCTGTACTCGTGAATGGATGTGTCAGATTTGACGTTGGAGGATGATGGTCTTTGCTAAGATCTGCATTGATTGGTGCACCGATCTCCACTTCATCCGAAATGGAGCTCTGACCGGTTGCCGATATAGGAAAGAAATCCTCTGATCTATTATTACATCGAGGATCCGACTTCGGACAGTTTGAGTCGAAACTGCGGTGCCAATAGCCGAGTGAAGGTGTTGTTGAAGACGAGTGGAATTCGTATTTCTGTATCTCCAAGCCGTTAGCGTTAAATATCGATCTTCATTGGGCGTTGTTGCATGTCTATGTCTTTGCTCTACGGCCAGCATTTCCAGTTACCAAAACACGTTTCCAGATCCTGGAAATACACATTGTGAAACTCCAGTGGCTTCTGCTACTTCGACTTGTGTTTCGCCCCCTTTAACCGATCAAAAACTCTCAATGTTTCTACATCGGTTAAATGACTTCGTTGAGGCATCGCACTCATCGAAACAATGGATTGCTGGATATCGATCATTGTTTCACGTATTGACTTTCATTAAGTTGAAGGCCAAATTTCTTTCGCAACCGATAAAGCGCTGTTTTTGACGGCTCAAAATTTGCATACTTCAAAGTTTGAAAATGAGAAAAATCTGTATTTAGGATTCTCTTCTTCAAAAAAATTTCACTTATACGGTTATTTTATATGAGATTTACAATATTCTTTAAATGTTTTGAACAAATAGTGCAGGGTGGTTTTAATATCTGTATTCACGCGAGTTTCGGAGAGAAACATGAAAATTTCGTAACACTTAAACCAACAAGCGTGACCTAAGTTTAGGGGAGCCCATTTAAAAAACCAGCTTTAAAAGCAGTTAGTGTATGTATCAAAGTGAAGGAAAGGTAGTTATGATTGGTACATTTATAAATGGGAACTCAACCTGGTCGTTATTCGAACAGACTGTTCCCACCGTTTCGTAGGTAGTACACAAATACAGACAAAAAACTAGAATGTTGTGGCCACCACATGACTTTCTTCAATACTTTCCTATACAAATTCACTCCGTAAAAATGATTTATTAAAATTATTATTTAAAAAAATTATCTTCCATGATAATGTAGACGATTTTCATATTAGATCAGTAGTATAACTATATATATATATATATATATATATATATATATATTTACTATTAAAGTAAATTTTATTTTCGATATTACATTTCAATTAAAAAAAAAAAAAAATCGATAAATTATTTTAAACTATCGCAGATCGTTGTTTCAATCATTCGTTTTAAAGGTATTGGTGAACTCTTTTGAAATATACCCATCATGAAAATTTACTCCCTTGGACTTCCCCTCGGGGGGGGGGGGTGTCAGGTGAGGCTCTACATATACAATTTTTTCCCCAGTTGATATTAAGTAGAATTCTGGGATTTCACTGTAGAAAGTTCCAATTTATTGTCCAGGTCCATACAGCTGAAAAAGATTGTCGTTAAAGTAAAAAGGACTAATTGTTCGCTGTAAAATATATTTTATTTTGGAGAGGTTTCATAGGAAAATCAACCGTTCCTTAATATTGGAAATACATCTTGACCGTAAGTTACGAGAATGCAAAAGGTAGAGGTGAGAGAGAGAGCTACGTGATCACATGTTGTCTTAGCAGTCAATTACGAGCGAATTCTGAAGTTTTCTAAATCGCAATCAAGATCAGACTGCTGAATTACGCCAAGATTTTCGAAATAATGCCAAATTTTACAGCCAAAGATAACCCATTGTTTCTAGAATAAATTAATATAAGTTTTTTGAATTTAGCAAGTCCGTTATAAGAGTTTATGCCAATTATTATGTCAAATTTTATCGCCAGAAAACCGTTGCGTAAGGGAGACACAAAGACTACGATTTATTGCACATCTTGTCATTAAAAAAAATATAAATTACCCTTTAATGATACTACAACGGAAATTATTGCTTAATTTATTTATAACAAAGTGGACTTGCGCAATTTAAAAGAATGAAAATGCAATTATGTATACAACGGTTTATAAATGAAAATAACATTTTTTTATATTTTATTTATTAAATGATTTAGGAGAGATTATAATTCTGAGAGACGCCATTTAAAAAGATGACTAGCAGAAATAAATTATTTATTTTAAAGAATATGTTTTTGTTCTCAGAAGATTTATTTAATAGCTTAACGGATAAAATATTATTAGAATTAAGATATTTATATATAGAGACAAATGGGAATAAATATAAAAGTAATTTAGAAATTCGTTAGATATTTTTATTAGCCATTTAATCTATTGAAAATATAGTAATTAATTATTGCATTTATTTAAAGCTATAACTAAAACTCATATATGTGAAGGAACGACTTCACAGTTGACTATCTCTTTTTAAAATAATTCTTTTAAATTTCATAATGATTATTAAAAAATAATTCTCTTTATGCACATTTATAAAAAAAATTTTCCTGTACCACCATGTTAAAAATTTAGAAAAGGCAGGATGGCAAAGCAAGTTGTTGGACAATTTTTACCAAAAGTTGGTAGGCACTAATTTATGTTAATATGTAACTACATACCATTTTGTATGAAATTCTATGCAGTAGCCCCGGAGATACAGTTGCTACAAAATTTTGTCACAGAGAGAGAGAGAGAGAGAGAGAGAGAGAGATTTTCTAAAAGTGGTCAAATCGTGTTCTACAGTTCTCAAAACGTGTAAATCCATCAAGAACCCGAGGTCGAAAATTTTTACGAATCCAATACTTTCTTCTATTGAATATAGAAGAAAGTAAAACTATATTCTAATATAATAATAATAATAATAATAAGTGAGAGGGAGAGAGAAAGAAAGATCAATAAAGTTATTTCAATTCTCATTATTCCACAGGAAATGCAGTAAGTGCCACTATTTCTGTGCTCATAATAGCTTTTCCATTTAAAATAGCAAAACAAGATAAAATATTGCTTGTAACATAATAAACATAATGAATTTAAAAAGTATTTCTGCATTGTTATGAAACTGCATTTTAATATTCTTTGAAATACCTTAATAATCATATTTATTATTTAAATTACACAAGAATGCTTAACTTTATGAGATACACCAAGATAAAATAACATTAAGGATAAAAATATTTTATATGCTCTGCCTAAAACAATAAAGGAAAGACATATCCTAAAAATAAACCAATTTCCGTTTGAAGTAAAATTATTTTTTGTGTTTATAAATTTTAACACCTTCTAGTTAAAACGTCTTGCAAAAGAAATCTCCAAAATATATTGCTTTGCAAATAAAAACTTTACATTTATAAATAAATTCAAAATCCATTTCCTTCTGTCACTACCATTTCTCGCTGTTGATTCCGATTTTGATATGCATATTAATTCCAAAAAATAGGAAATGCATGGAAAATATTCTGAGAATCATTTTTTCAAAGAAAGGAGCAATTCAAAATAAAAACAAATTCTTTATCATTTCAATCAGCATTTTCCTTTTTACATTTCCGTTTTACAGGCAATCTCTTTGAAAAGAATGCTTTTCAAAAATGCCAATTGTGAATTTCTGAGCATAGCAATATATACTTGGAAAATATGAATGTCATTTTCTCCGGAAATATAAATTCCTCGATCTGAAACAGAATCTTATTTTTCTGGTTATAATATTTTTTTCGTTTCTATGCTTTTAAATGTTAAATCAAAATATTTAGAAATTAAATTGTATAGGAATGTTTTGTTTTATTTTATTGAATAAAAATATAATGAATCAAAATTATGAAATAGTAATAAAATATAATGAAATATCTTTCAGCATATCATATAATTTTAATAACTTTATTAAACTTTATATCCAACGTTTCGGTTAAACTTCATCTTTAACCATCCTCAGGGAAAAATGATGTTTAAAAACCACAAACACAGACAATTGAAGTCATTCTATGATACCACAAATGACTAGAATGACTTAATAACTATAACTCATAGAATGACTTAAATTGTCTGTGTTTATGGTTTTTAAACATCATTTTCTCCTGAGGATGGTTAAAGATGAAATTTAACCGAAACGTTGGATATAAAGTTTAATAAAGTTATTAAAATTATATGATATGCTGAAAGATATTTCACTATATTTTATTACTATTTCATAATTATTAAAACAGCATATATAAAAGTGGAATAAATATTTCTGAATCAAAATTAATAATAAACTAAAATGTGATAAGAATAGATATTTTTTGTTTTGAATATCATATCTTAGGCGGAAATTTTTCTTGGAGTTGAATCCTATATCTTCGTTGAAGCATAACCTTTATAACTCAACTCATATATAGCATATAATTCGCTTAAAATCTGTCTTTTGTAAGAGAAGATATCTCTGAGAAAACATAAAATTCCAAATATATAAAGAGAAGTGTCTGTGTGTTTGCGCTTTGGAGCTCAGACAACTGATCGCAGATCTTCAAAACTTGATAGAGAGGTAGCTTAAACCTTGCAGATGTACATCTAATCAAGAACTTTTCGAATTTCGAATTTGATTTTTTTAGAAAGTATTTATTCATTTTTACTCGATTTTATTGATTGAATTTTCTGTTTCATTTTCTAAATTTTTTCTTTCATTTCCGTCGTCTGCGTATCTCATTAATGGATTTTTTATATATTGAATTCATTTATTTTAAGGTGAATTTTTTTCTTTTTAATTTCTTATGTTAATTGAAATGTAATGGTATTACAGTTGAAAATAATTAAACATATTAAATTTTAAAATAAAAGATATATTTATAAGAGTTATATTCACGTATGATTTTTATGAGATAACTAATTGTACTAAAATTATAAATTTATTCCGCTTATGATTTTATTATTACAGATGAGGACTATTATAAATTATTATCATATAAATTATTATTATTAATATGATTAGGTCTCGCTAATACATCGTGCCAAAACTAAAATGTTTAATCGAAACTCAGATATATTCGTGTGTAAAATCGTAATTTTCGAATAATATCGACTCCTTCTGTTGTTCAATAAAAACCAAATTGAAATGCCAGAAGCAGGCAATGTGAAATGAGACACGACACAGCACGGAGAGAAAGAAGTTACCGAAGGTGGCAGTACCCGAATAAGTATTATATGTGTGAATATGTGTATGTTTACATACACATGGCGTCTATTTAGGTACGCAGTGGGATAAATTTACAGATAATGGAAATGACCATATTCATATCCATCATGTACAGTAAAATAATAAACTAAAGAAAAAATTCAGTTTTTGCAAAATTAGTTTAATATACGGAAAAAAAAAGTTTTCTTACTTATTTTTATTATAGACTCCCACTGACGAAAAATAAATATTCTGGAAATTTTTAAATATTTGTGGTGTTCAAACTAATTTTAGAAATCTCGTACAATTTATGCAATTGCAAACTGTGAAAATGCTTAATTTTGAAATAAGTTTTTACACCAGACTTTTAAAAGTCTTTCGATCATATTTCATTTTTGTCAGAGTGTGATTCTGTATTAAATATGTTAGAAAATTAAAAAGAAAAAAGTAAGGTTAAAAATTATTTATAAGCAAGAAAAAATAAATCCCCCCTAAAAAAATAAATTAAATTAAAAACATAGGGGAGAGTTTGATAAAACGGGATACGTTGCCTAGGGACCTGTCTAGTATTGCTATCGAGCGGACGACGACAGAAACTTATTCTCGGCCGTCATTACATCATTCTTTGTTCGTCCCGTCTCGAGACCACTAGTTTATGGAAAGCTGTAGTTCTTAGAACATTTTTACTCTGTTTTCTTGGCACTTTCTACATTTACGTGCGTTGTTTTGTACATTATACTGCCTACATATATGGGAAAACAATTCCGGTGAATATTACATTTGATTAAGCATTTATTAACGAATATTCGCATGTGTAGTCTATCTAATTTTCATTTCGCGTTTAGGCAGCAGCCATGTTTATTTTGAAAAGTGTCAGAGTTGGACAAAACGGGACACTTATGAGTTGGATAAAACGGGATACATTTTTTTATATACTTTTCTCAGGGGACATCGTAGGAGTAGACCAGTCAACAAACCTGTCAGGAGACAACCTACGGTCAGACCAACCAACAACATTCTCAGGGGAGAAAGGATTAGAACTCTCTTGTTATCAACCTAAGCTACCACTTTACATCTCTCCAAAGTTTGTTCTATCTGTACTTCAAGTAAAAGGACCTCGCGCAGTAAACAAGGCTGATAAGAGAAAAAAGAAACTGCAGTAATAACATCATCTCAGTATAAGAGTGAGTTAGAAATGGAAGATATAGAAAGGACGATAAAATTACAAGAAAGAACCAAGAAAATTAAAGAAAAGGCTGCTAAGAAATCCTTCTAAAAATTCCAAAAAAGAAGTTTATAAGAAAATGAAATAAAAAAGAGGAAGAGAAAGAGCTACCAGGTCCAGCCAAACCTGAAAGTAGGCCTAAAAAAAGAATGCAAAGAACGCCTAATCCTGATGTTAAAAGTCAAAACATAGAAAAGTTTAATAAACCATCAGCAAGCAGCCACGAATGCATGTCGTCATTGCCTGAAGATGAAACAAAGGGAGGAGAAACCTGCATATATTGTAATGCACTATACGTCGAATCTAAGGCTAGTGAAGGTTGGATACAATGTTCTGGATGCCAAGAATGGGCTCATGAAGCGTGTTCTAATGCCCTTTTATGTAACTTTTGTTCTGCTACAGGCCTAAATAAAAGGTCTTCTTTCCATTTTGTAAATAAAAACATACAAAACTCTCATTTTAAGCCTCAGATTACTGAAGACATTGTTCTTTCAAGCGGAAATTTTGCTTTATAGTTTTCTGTGAGTTAATTATGCTTTTCAGTTAGTTTTACACAAAAAATTAAACATTGTAATCCCTATCCCGTTTTATCCAACCTAGGTATGCTAAAACGGGATGTTTAAGAGTTTGGTAAATACATTTTTTTACTATTTTACAATCATTACAATTAGTTAACTATATGTTTTTTGTGTAATTCAATAAATGTTGTAGTTATTAAAAGCAAAAAATGTGTGGTTTTCTTCAACATATTTTCCGTAGTAAAATAAAACAAGAATGGTATCCCGTTTTGTCCAACTTTCCCCTATATATATATTTTGGGGGTATAACATAGCTTCCAAGTTTTCCTGTTTTATGAGTAGACACCATAATAGAATTTTTTAATAGTAAACCTCAAGATCAGAAATTGCAGGAAATAAACATCAGAGGTTTCTGAAAAAATACTGCTTGTTTTCAAAATAAACAAAACACCTGCGAATAAAGGTGTAATACAAGCCATAAAATTTCTGTTAATGAAAGTCCCCTTAATTGAAATTATTGACATTGAAGAATCCAGATGCTGATTGAGCTTTGCAGTCATTTTGGCTGCAGTTGTTTTCTTTTTAGACATTACAATCCGTTACAATATGTGTTGGTCTCTTTCATTGAGATTCTCCTTTTTGAGCACTACTTTGCTTTGCCGAGTTTGTCTTGTCGCGCTGTGTGTGTATTGTTATGAGCTCTAGAAACTAAAAAAGCTGGTACGCTTCGGTCACAATTGCTCCAGTTAGTTGGGATTCTAAAATTTGTCCACTTTGAAAATTTGTAGGTACTGCCATTTTACGATTATGACAAAAATCCAACTCACTACAGCTACTTCACACGTGACACGATATATACTTTTCGTTCAAAAAAAAAAAAAAAAAAAGAAAAGACAAAAAGAGAAAAAGAAAAAGAAAAAAAAAGAAAGTGATGACTAGAATTTTATTTTATGCTTACGAAGCGTATTCTTAAATGTCACTTTTATTCACAGACGCACAGGTATTTACATTATTTTCATAACCACCTGTGTAGCGACGATAATCCTTACTTTAAAATGTAAATGTTAGCAGCTATACTATAAGGCTGTATCTAGAGACTCCACATAATGGGTGTCTAAATGCTGATCTGAATGATGTCCGCAAAAGCTCACGGTGCGTACCCAGTCCTATTTATATATATTCGATCAAAATTGCTAGAAAAATCTGTAAACACCCTTTGTATAGTCTTCGGATAAAAGAAAGATTTAAAAAAAATGTTAAATTTTTATCTATCATATCGTGAAACAGACAAAAAAATGTATTTGAAACACATTTCATTTAGTATACTTTAGAGTATGTCTTAAATATATCTGCAATAAATATGATGCATATCACCTCATCATAATAAATCATGAGGATTTTGTGAAGTGTTTCTTTAATGTACTAATTTAATGTAGATAGAGGTCGAAAAAGGTATTTAAACTTTAATTAAGGGTAAAAATATATTTACTTTTTGTGTTCCTTAATTTTTTCTAAGATTGGTGGGATATTCTTGAGGTAATATAAGAATTAATTATAACACACGTGAAGATCATGAAAAATGCCAAGCAAAATCTGTAATAGTACTCTATAAAATGCTTTCTGTAACAAAAACGGTTACAATTAGTGGTTGGTTCGTTAGTTGGGTTTTACGTCGCACTAGTGCTGCGCAATGGGCAATCTACAGGTAGTGTCCATAGCGCCTTGTAGTGATGTTAAAAAAGGTATATACGAACTATTCTTATAAATACTCTCTTGATATTTCTCCCAGAAGTTCGATTTTATATGCTTAAAAAAAAAAAAAAAAAAACTGATGGTATTTTAAAGTACCGTCATTAGATTAAGAGTTAAATATATCGGATAACATCACACATAGTGGAAACTTCAAGAAAATTTTTTGACTATTTTGTGTAATACTCTTAATTTTAGAAGCTGTAACTACGAGTAAAATGAATGTTCACTACTTTAATTAACTCTTTCTGTACATAACTGTGCTACAAAAATGTGCAATTTTTTTTTTTTTTTTTTTGTGTGTGTGTGTACTCAAAAAATTTATTTTCCACAGAGATTAAAACGTACCAGTAGTGGACACATTTCCTGTTACAGTAAGAAACACGTTTGAATTTCATCAGAAATGAAATTAGAATTGATTGAAAATGTTTTTTTAATTAACAAAATATGTTTTTATGTTTTACTAATCCATTAAAAAAGCGAAAAAGTTATAAAATTGTATCATAAATAAAAAACAAGTTAACTATGAAATATTTAACGGCTTCAATAACATATTGTTATATTTAAAACGAACCTTAGTTTGTTTTTTTAAAAAAATAATAATACGGACTCTTTTGTGTAATAATATTATAAGTACCAAGGCAAGTTATCTTTTTTTTTTTTTTTTTTTCTTTTTAGATATTTACCTGAACTCTGCATTCGTATCATTTAAAAAATGCTAGTCTCTGCTAAAAAATTAAATAAAAATAACCTTTTACGAATATACTGAAAGCATTCCGATCTAATCTTAACTGAAATTAATTAATGCTATAATTTCTAAAAATATTGAGACGTGTCAACTACTTAGTCTGTTTTTAAAAGTCAAATTAGCCGGCAGTTGGAAGGGTTGTCTACTATTGGTTATGGTGAGTTTTTGGAACACCAATATTGGACACTGATAAAACAATTGCATGCTAATACAAAATTAAAAATTTAGCCCAACAAATGAATTCTTTATCCAAAATTTCTATTAATATGTATATATATCGATTTCACAATACTTTGTATAAGGAAGTATTGTGAAACCGAATTTTTCTCGTCATAGTTCGTATAAGAAAGTAACAACAACAACAACAACAACAACAACAAAAGGCTAAAAGATGATAGAAAGTACTTTTTTTTTTTTTTTTTTTTTTTTTTTTTTTAGGACTGAGGGCCTATTAGTCTCAATCTGGGATTTTTGCGTTGTCGTTTTCGAAAGTTGGACATTTGTCGAAATCCTTTTTCGATAGTTGGACATTTATCGAAATCTAAAAATTATCGAAAATATAATTGAATAATTTGAAAGCGATGTTATAATTGGGAAGAAAAAAAAACTAATAGTCATCTGTCCTAAACTAAATTCTGCTTTTGCCAGAATTTCATCAAAATCTTTTTTTTTTTTTTTTTTGAAAGAAAAAGAAAAGAAAATTAATAATAATCAGTATCGTTACAAGAGATATCTAAAATTTTTTTTTAATAATTTTGAATTAGGAAATAAATAGTGTGCGTGCATTAATATGAAATAAAAATAAATAAAAATATGAATTTAATGATTTGATTTTTATATAAAACACGATCGCGTGCTATCTTAAAAAGTAGATGTAAAATTTAAAGTTTAATTTTCTTGGCAACAATTATAAATTAAAATAAATAATTTAATGAAAGTTTAGAAGTTAGAATTTCTAATTTTATTTTTATTTTTAATATCAACTAATGTTTTTCTAAAGCTAACAAAATTTATTTGTATAGTTCAACACATTAATATTAGACGAGCGTTTCTAGAACCTACGCAAATATCAAAACCTTTTTCCAGGGTTTAAATGCAAAATTTATGCTATTGGTATAGGGTCCATTACTAGTGCTTTTACCATATGTTTTGCATTTTTTTAGGAAAACACCCTTTTTTAAAAGAAAATGTCAATTTCTCTGATATTAATGCTTAAATTCTTAACTTTTAACTGGCGTTCTCAAAATGCATGTGTTCAATGTACTTATTGGATTATATAAAACAAAACTAGGTTAAAAGAAAAAAAAAAAGGAAATATTTTTTCTTTACTGCAGTTATTCCCATTCTTTTATAAAACTTTATACAGTTAACAGATAAAACAAGAAAACAAGAGAACTCATTAGGTGTTCGAAGATAAAAGTTAAAATTGAAAAGAAAAAGAAAATTGAAAAGATTTCTACAAATAAGAATTAGTAATGAGTAAGTTAATCTCTTAATGTTAATTAACCAGTATCAAGAATTTTACAAGAAGTACATTTTTACTTTGTGTTTGTAGAATAAAATGTATTGGTCATGTGTTTATAGAATAAAATGTATTGGTCAGGGAAAAGGCTTTTCATGTTTGCATGTTTAAGATCAATGATTTTAATTTCTGCATAAAACTTAAATCACTTAATTACACAGAAAGATTTTTGCTTACATGTGAAACATTAGGAAATCATTTAAAATATTTTATATAAAAATATTCTTACTAACAACAAATAAACTATTTATTTTTTTAATTTTTATTATTAATTTAAATCCTTTTAATTAGAGTTAAAATAAAAATATAGAAGCAGCAAAAAATATTGGAACTCTTATCATGGTTAACTTTATTTTTATCTATAATTCACGATAAAATGAAAAAAAAAGTCTTTTTGATTAAGAAATTTTTCCTGTTACGTCAATTTAAATAAACAACTTTTAAAAATTTAATAAAATAAAGTTTTGGCAAGCTATTAAAAAATCTAGCATTAGAATTTAATCCTATTTAAACACACTGGAGTACTGATTTACATGTTTTAATCCTTTATATACTGCGTTATAAAACAGACAAAAAATATATTTGAAATCGTTTCCGTAATCACTTAAGTGTAAATTTAAAGATATACGCATCATAGAATTTAATGAGGATTTAGTGAGCTGACACATTAGTGTACCTTTGGTAGGTAAAGGTCAAAAAAGAGATAAAAACGTTAAAAAATGTAATATAGTATAATTACATACATACATATATATATATATCATTCATAATTTTTTCTAAAATTGGTGGTAGATTCCTGAAGTGATGTACAAATTTATTATAATACACTTGAAAATCGTGAAAAATGCCATTCAAAAACAGCGAGATCACTCTATAAATTCCTTTCTTGAAGAAAAGTGACTAATGTAAGTAGCGTCTAGTGTCGTGTAGCGAGATTAAATTGAGGGATATATGTTCTATTTTAATAAATACCTTTAACACTCTTTACACCAATTCGATTTTATACGCTTTTCAATTAAATGGCATTTTAAAGTGTTGCAAATAGATAACGGTTTAAGGTCCCCCTAAGTGAAGTATAAACATTCCATTCTAATAAATAAAATGTTTCACACCATTTCGATTTTATACGATTTTTTTGACCTAGTGGTACTTCAAAGTACTGTCAGTAGATGAAGAGTAAATGTCCCCTAAGTCCAAAAAGTCCTTTTTTGAAATTAATCAGTGTATACATATGTGTATATAGGAAATCTTCTGAATATCATATATCCGAAACGAAAAACAATACATTAAACAAACTTTATAATTAAGGCAGGTCTAGTGTAAAGAAAGGTTTGCTAAAATGGGAAGACCGAAAGTGAGACATTTAAAGCCTCAGATGGGGACGAAGATCTGTATCTTAAATTCGGCTATAATTATTTTCTTCAAATTTGATATGCAAATCCATTTTAGATGTCCTTTCGTATGTACTGGTTGCTAACTGTAGGAAAGTTGTTATGTTGATTGATGTGGTAAGTCAATTTTTGTATTAACTGTGAGTTTCTCAAAAAACAGCTGTACAGATTTTTGATCAAATTTGTTTATTAATTTCTTTTAGATTTAATTCCATATGCTTTAATAAGTTACCGGTGTTCAGATAAGTTTTTTAAGTTTTGGTTAAAATTGTGAAACGCGTTATCTGAAAAATAGCCCTATATATATATATATATATTGAATTTTCTATATAAATTCCTGTTTAGAACTATTTTCCTATTCATTAGTTGTTACACTAGGAAAACTGATAGATGCCCTTATAAAATAGATTATTTTTAGGTCTCTGAAGTAGGTGTCTCAAAAAAGAAATAATAGGATCTAACGGTTTTCTTCAAGTTCACAATATAAACATCCTTTTAGATGTCCTGACATATGTATTAATAATTATTACAGGAAATTTATAAGGAGTTTTAATTAGTTAGGTAAGTTTTATGTCTTCTGATCATTTTATATAGATATAAAAAAAAGGTTCACTTTGGCCAATGGAAGTTGCATAGTTGTAAACACTAGATTTTTTTTTCTTTTTTTTTTTAAGTGTAGACCTATCATTCAAAAAGATTTAGTATACTTCGTATAAAGTATAACGAATTGTGTGATTAATTATATTTTTAATAGTTTTTAGTTTGTAATACTGGATGTAAATTTTATTTTTAAGATAACTCTTTGCGACTGCTCCAGACATAAACTTATACTGCTTTAACAAAATAGAGTAGATAAACCGTTTGAGGGAATACTATCAGGAAATACGTTAACTTGTGCTCTAAGGGAAAAAAATGTCAGTAAATAACTTTTAATTACCAGGTGATCGTAAAATCGTAGATATATATATATATATATAAAATATTGATGGTATAGCCATATTGGCAAACATATGTATATATATATATAATTATATATACATAAAAAACATAAAAAAGATTTTAAAATAAATGAATATTATTCAAAAAATATTGACAATAGCATTATGCAGTTTTCACTGAAATGCACAAAAAAGCATGGGGTTTTTAAAAAATTTATTAGACAAATATATTAATTACATATTCACCAACAGATAGCTCTGTATCAGCAATATCCTTTCACATTTTAAATACATACGCCTTCTCAAATGAAGCCATATTGCAAATATTAATTAATCTGGTCTTTAACGTATTGCATGTGATTTCAGATGTTAGCGTCTCTTTAAATTAAATATTTAGTGTTTATTACTGCTTTTAATCGTTCTAAAAAGACAATTACGATATTGTTAAGAGATAAAGCATTGTTAAGTTAGCTTTATTATGAGAATTCCCAGTGCGTAACATCTAACGTCATTCATTGAATGATGCCACACTGAACGGCGTCACATTGAACATTTATAATCCTAGATGCGTTGTTGTATGCATTGAGCCTTGTTTAAGAAAGTAATTTTTTAATTACAGCGTCACCTGATTAAGAAAAATAAACAGATTTTGGTAATAAACCTTTCACTCTTGAAAAAAAAAAAAAAAAATCCAGTGTCTTTCTGTGCATTTTAATAAAAACCGCATACAGCTAAAGTCAATACTTTATGATTAATATAATTTTTATTTTTTCTGTGACTTTTGAATCACCCTGCCTATTTCAAAAGTATACTTAAAATGATAAGCACGTTCATAAATATGTTACAACTGTCTAACAAAAAATTAAAGTCATATTCAAACAGTTTAATGAATAATGCTTTAACAATTTTTTGTCATCAACTATGAATTAACAAACTAATTAAGAAATAAAAAAATAATGAAATGAAGTTAAGAAAATAATTTTCATAATAAAATTAAAAAAGAAAGAGAAAAGTGTGAAAAATGAAACAAGAAAGACCTAAAGAAATTAAAATTTACTGCTTTTTATAAAAGACTCAGATGATTTATGTAATTAATTAAATATTAAATTTAGATCAATATTTTTTTTCTCAATTAGCATTTATAAAAAGGAATGAAAAGAAAAAATGTATCATGAATAAAAATTATGCATCGACTATAATTTGTTGTTTTCTGTCTTAAGTTATATATATAAAAAATAATACATAATTGTATAACTTGCTATTAATAGAAAATAATGTAAATTTCTTTTTCTTGATATAGAAACTACGTAAATATTGGAAATGATTCTCTAAGAATTAAAGTTATACTATAAAAATTCAATCAAAAATGCCATAAGAGTTTTCATTTAAGAAAAACGCGAATTTTCAATTTAATTCAGAATTAAAGAATTAATGAAAATCAGTTAATGAAAATAATTTTACGATAAGATGCAAAACTCGCCTAACTAATAAAAAATCAATGTTTTTTACAAAACAAAGACTTAACCGATTTACGTAATTAATTAAACATTAAATTCGGGTCGATGTTTTGCCTTCATTAGAAATTCTAATAAGAGATTATAATGAATATCGTGAATAAAATTTATGCACCGACTACAATTTTTCATTGCTTGTCTCTGATTTTAAAGAAAAATATTAGAAATGCATGTATTTTAAAAACTCATATTAATAAAAAATATGTCATTATCTTATTACAAAAACTACAGTAATACTGGTAATGATACTCTAAGATTATTAATTGATATTAACAATTATAAATAATATATATAATAATTTTACTAAGTATTGTGAAACTCATATTTCAGATAAAATACATGATCATTACTTTCTTAATAAAAGAAGAATATAAAGTATAATTGATTTATCATGTCTCCATATGTCAGATTTTTGTGCTTGATTCTAAGTCCACTTCAAAACTTAAATCTAGATGAGGACAAATAGCATAGCATAAGATTAAAACACGAAAAATTTTAGACTTCTTGACAGCAGGATACTCAAACTTTAAAATACGATACTTTCCCAAATTAAACTATTGAAATGGTTTATTAATTATTATATTATTAATTCCAAATTAAACTATTCTATTAAACGCCCCAAAAAATATTTTTTGGGGCTTTTTCTTAATTATCCTTAATTATTCTTAACTGGGCCTCTTTTCTTAACCCGTTAGTAGTCGCTATAGACAGCGCCACCTATTACATATTGAGCACGTTTTATTTAACTGTCACCAATAATTTTAAGAAGTGATGTGATCGACGTTTCTTCAGTTTTATTCGCGTTTTATGTATATCATATGTCACCTCTAAAAATTTTTGGTGGCTATTGAATAAAAAAATTTGGCAACACTGAAGGATGGGCGGCAAATCGACCAACTAGCGACTACTAACGGATTAATTATCTGTTTTAGTATTTTGAAGATATTTTGAAGACAGCGAATTCGTGAAAAAAATGCAAACTGAAAAAACGCAATTTAAAGATTCCAAGTCTGTAAAAAATATGAGAAAAATCATTCGAATTGTTGCATAAATACATATTTTATTGAACAAACGTAATATAGTTTAATTCATAAATATTAAATGGAAATATAAGCTTTTCTACGAGATCTTCAGTTGCGCCAAGTTAAAGATGGGAAGCTCCCGTAATTGTAGTCACGCATTGGAGAAAATTGCTCTGCAAAAAATGTAAAGTGAATAATAATAATAATAAAAAGGCCAACTCTGCATTCCAAAAGAAAGATAAAGCGATAAAACGTTGTTTTGTGTAAGCAGTATAATATTTCTATTTACTTATGATGCATTTATAAACTAACACATCATATATTGCGTCATAACTGTATAATATGTATAAACATCAAGCTTAATGCGGATGTTTTGAACACCTTTCTTCAACGCTTATTTATATTTAAGGTATTTATGCTTAGAGAAAGCTCTAGACTTCATGTACGCAATAATTATTTGTATTTAGCTTAGTAAATTTTTTTGAAGTGGATCTGAAAGAACTAATTTTATCTGAAAGAACTTTCTGCTTTCTCTACGAAATGAGAAACTAGAAAGTAGGCCTTTGGGAAAGCTTTGAAAATGCAGAAGTCGAAATAAAGTAAGTTATTTAGAATGAACTTAATGAAATTGAAATTACTTTCCTTGAAGAACTTTGTCCAGAGAGATCGCAAGTCCTTTACTCAAAAGGGAAAAATGTTTACTAAAAAAGCATCAAATAAAGCAAATCTTTTATGCTTTTTTAAATTTTATAATTCTGTAAATGATTTGAAAATTTTTACTTAAGAAAATTTAAGATTTTTTTAATCAAGAAAATCCCATTTAAAATAAAAGGATATCATTTGAAAGTAAATCCTTGTTTTTGTGCAAAATTAAAATATTTATCTTTAAAGGAATTACACATTTATATAAATGAAAAGATATATCAATGTTTTGTGATAATACTTTTAAGTTAAAATTAATTATGAGTGTTAAATCAGTGAAAAATAATTACTTTAAAATTTATTATTTTTGTCACTGTATTTTAAACTGGTATGCTACACTTTTACGTAAAGGTTTCTGACATCATTCAAATACGTTTCAGTAACCCAATTTTTAGTAATGCATATAATATTAGATGACTTTTATTCCACTAAGTTTCTGAAAATCTGTGATATATATTAAAAATTAATCTGGTGTGTCACTCATATGACTTTCTTTTATCATGCATTTCAGTATTATAAAGACATATTGGAAATTACGAGGTCAGATAGCAAGTACTGAATATGAATGTAATTTAGCATATTAAAACAGTTTCAGGAACAGTTTTATTGGGCATCTAATTCTGTGTGAAGGAGGTGTTTCTCTCGCAGCACTTTTTGAAACTTACCATTCTGGATCATCCAACTCAAGCGGCAACCTCATATGAACTTTAAAATACAAAATTTGAATTTTCTGCAATTATTTATTTTAAAGTTATGCTGATAAGAAACATACATATAGGTCAATCGATAAAAACATTCGTATTCTCAGGAGCCCCCCCCCCCCCCCCAAAAAAAAAAAAAAAAAAAAAAAAAAAAAAAAAAAAACCCTTTAAAATTGAATTAAAATAAATAAATAAATAAAATACTTCGTTTATCGTATGTGCAGGATAATTTAATTTTTAATTCCTGAGGAATTTTCCTCGTTATGGTAAAATGTAAAAAAAAAAAAAAAAAAAAAAAAAAAAAAAAAATATCAATTATATTCAGTAGAAAAGAATGTTTTTGCCTGATTTTGAATAGTCATGTGTATTGTCTATAAATTATATACAGAGTATATTGTGCACTTTAATTTAGCTCTATATGAAAATCGCATAACCAAACATGCAATGCACTTCCAGCAATTTAGAAGTATAGCCCCAATACATCCAAATTCTTTTGGATAGCGTTATAGAAGAATGATAAATAATTTGCATACAATATTCTTCACAAAACCTGCTTCATGCACATAAAAAATGTGTTTATTCCATTTCCCTTAGTAAAGCTTATATATGTTAATCTGTCTCTATCACGATTTTTGGCTGATATTTAGATGTATTTGTACACTCTTAGATGCCCCTGTACATGAACCATGCTTGATCTCAATGAAAACTGTAGCGTAACTTTTCTATATGATACTGATTTAGAATATCGAGTTTGGACCTACTGACACTACTTTTTCTTGAGATATATATGCTGATAACGGACAAACAATAATACAGACACAGAGTCCAACCGCTATAAGCATGATTTTCGGGTTCAGGAAACCTCGAAACTTGTAAATATAACAAAAAAAAAAAAAATTCAAAAATTTGCCCCTGAAACAATATTTTCTCTATCATACATGTATAAGAGAAAGTAAAAAAAAAAAAAAAAAAAAAAAGAAAAGAAAAGAAAAAGAAATCTGTGCTGATAAGTATAAAGGATTTAAGTCCATATTCTTGATTTTTCAGGAGACGAAAAATAAAGTTAACTAACTAAAAACTAATCAGCAGAATCTATTAGGAAAAAGGGCTTATGTTGGTTTATACGCTTTATACCATTCAGTGATTGTCAATCTCCATTTAATAAAGGGAAAAATTTGAATTAAATGTTTTATACCAAAGATTAATGTTAAATTTCTGACATGAATCTTTTTTTACCAATGGATTTTCTCAAAGACTAAATGACATGGATTTAAATCCTTTATACCAATCGATAGAGAATTTTTTTCTGAGTCTGACTATGTACATAACTCAAAATCGACAGTTTTGGACTTAAATCCTTTATACTTATCAGTACAGAAATTTACTGACATGTACAAAATATTAGAATAATTGGGATTTTTTTTTTTTTTTTTCACTATTATTATTATTTTTTTTTCCATTCAAGTAGTAATTCAAAAAAGATTGTTTCACTCATTGATGTAATTTAGGAAGAATCTGGAGAACAGTTGAACATTTTTCACCAAAAGTTAACAAACCTACAGTTCGTACATCTGTCAGCGTTTCATCTCCATAAATATTTTTAGATATCAATATTACTATTCAGTTTTTTGTGTTTAGTATAAAATGCTTCTTATTAAAAACCTTATATATACCAACACTCATTTGTGCAACACAACCTATAAAATAATTCGAAGAAATTACAGTTTTTTTTATAAATGGTCAAGTCTTTTCTAAATGAAGATTTTCAATCGTTCTATGCTTTTATTACACTTTTCAATGATGTTGAAAAATATTTATTACTTTTTGTGAAATATATAGCTATAGTCTGTAATTGTTATATGATTTTAATTTTACACACTTTTGTTTTGATTTGGCGTTAAAATAGCATATTTTCCTTTAAAAACCCGTTAAAAATCTTCACCAAGGCAGAAAAGTACTTGGCGAGGGAATTTGGCAAGTATATCATCCTTTGGTTTTTTTTTTTTAATTTTTTTTTTTTTAGCGATTTTGGAGAGTAAATCCCTATTATCGACATACCAATTATCTAAGCTCTAAATCGAATACTTCACGAAAAAACTCAAGAATTCTGGAAAAATGCTAGACTATAAATAAGACCTCATTTCGGCTGTCGAGTTCAGTTGAAGCCAAGTCATTGACGTGTTCGGAGCTCCCTGACTGATCCCTGCTAATGATACAACTTATGCCGTGTGTTATATTTATGATACAGTTTATGCTCGTATTACTTTCTTCTATATTCAATCGAAGAAAGTATTGGATTCGTAAAAATTTTAGATTTCTGGTTTTTGACGAATTTACACGTTTTAAGAGTTCTAGAACACGATTTGACCATTTTTGGAAAATGTCTGTCTGTCCGTCTGTCTGTGTGTGCGTGAGAGACAAAAATTTTGTGGCAACTGTATCTCCAGAACGACTGCTCTGAATTACTTATAAATTTATATGTAGATACACCTTAACCTAAATTAGTGCCTATCAACTTTTGGTGTCAACTGCTCCGCAGTGGCGCTGTTATACCGAAATATCCACAATTTAAGGGGAGGCTATATCTCAGGTGCTATTTCGTATAATCAAACAAAACTTGATATGTAAGAAAGCCAATATAAGACACTACGCAGGTGCAATTTGAATGCTTATCGGTTAACCGGTGGCACTGCTATACAGCGATATCTGCAATTTAAGGGAACGCTATAGCTAAGGAGCTACAGCACAGAATTGCATATAAATTTACATGTAGCTGTAGCTGTACCTTGACGTAAGTTAGGCCTATAAACTTTTAGTGTCAACCGCTCAACAGGTGACGCTGCTCTACAGCGATTTCCGGAATTTAAAGGAAGGCTATATCTGAAGTTCTATTTCGTATCATAAACGAAATTTGATATTCGAGAAAGCCATTATGAGATATTGTGCTGATTCGGTTAGGATGCTTATCCACCAATAGGTGGCGCTACTATACTGAAAATTTCCTCGAAAACGGTAGGGCTACATCTCAATTTCTACTGCATATAAGAACATGAAACTTGATATATGAGATAACCGTTATAAAAATGCACTTTTTAAGATGTTGTTTACAGACAATAAAACTGTTTTTCTGTCGATATTTAGTTTTTTCTAAGATGAAAATCATTTGCATTCATTATGTTAGATAATTTTAATAAATAATAGTTTTTGTATATTATTTGCACTTAGTGAATTTGGTTAGAAAACTGTAGAAGAAAGTCTTGTTGTGGCCACAACATACTAGTTTTTATGTGGCAAGCTATTATTTAAAGCTGTGTTTTCTGGTGTAACTAAAGTTGGTCGACTTGGTTGACTGACTTGTAATCTTCTACAATACTCTGTACGTAAATTTTAAGACTTTGCAAGACCTGCGGACAATTTGACGGACAATACACGAACCTCGAGTACGCAACAATATTTAATACGGGTATGTATCTTGTATTGCAATGATACACTAATACATGGAAAATTGTTTCGAATATCTAGTATTTATATAACAAAGTACTTATACAATAACGCTGAAAACGAAAAAATAAAATAAAAATTCGTATATTGTAATTTCGTTAGCTTTATGCATACCATTATTGCAGAATAGCAAGAATGAATATAGCTGCTATATGTACACAAGGAAGCAGATTATAAAGCCTTCTTAAAAGCAGTAGAATTGTGGGGTTATTGATATATTAGGCAATAAAAATTTACGAAATTCTGAGCTTTGGCAATTATAGATGAAAATTAAGAGGATGGGAAATTTAATTCATTATTTACAATGCTCAGTATTTCCCTATTTCCTATTGGCCAGCTTCTCCACAATACCCCAATTATATTGGCATAATCAGTCTCTGAAATCTGCTTCTCTGTTTTTAAATAGGAGCGTCTTGCTATTCTGCACTGATGACGGCATGCTTAACGCTACCGAAAATTCAGTAGGTAGGTTTTTTTCTCTTTTTCTTTTCCTTTTTTTCCCCTATTAACTTTAATGCATAATTACTTTTCTGTATCTTATTAGTCACGGTTTACATATTCTAGTATTTTTTTTAACTTCTTCCTATGTATAAATTATCTAGTAAGACATTTTCTATTTCAAAAAATATTTAAATTTTCTGCGGAGAAAGTAATCTCAAAAGCCTTTGTGCAAAACTACTTTTGGTATTACATGTCATTCTTTAGCAGAAAAACAATTTCGTATCGAAGTCAAAAACATTTTTCTTTAAGAGAGAAGCGACGTTTATCTGACTTTGGATTTGTTCATCCTGCATTTGCATTTGAATCTGAAATTTCATCGTTACAAACAAATCTCCCACAAACAGAGTTTGTATTTCTAAGCTTAGTTGGTGTTGAGCAATGTTTACTTTAAAGAATATTATATACTTTCTTTGATAAAAATTTTCAATATATTTCCATATTTTTTTCACTTTTCAGATTAATCTATCGAAGATATATTTTCAATAGAAATATATTCAAAAACACAAAATTTATAAGTTTTTGTATTAAAACTGTTTCTTAAATTAACATTTATATGTAATATTCGTCTTAATTTACATGAAAATCAAAATTAAATTTTTAAATGTATACGATATTGTTAACAATATATTCTGTTACATATTTTAGTATATATTTTATAACGTCAAGGCATTTTGTGATAATTTTATATAAATAATTCAAAATATTTTGCATAAATTTTTCTGAAAAGTACCATATTATCCGTAACCTGCAATACACAAAAGTAATACTTTCTTGGAATTATTTATTGTTTAATATAATATTGAGATAAATTATATTATAATTTATTCATTTTTGTAATTTTAAAATTTGCTCCAAATAACTTGCAAATGCATATAAATAATGAAAATGCATATAATAATCTGTTTGGAGAAAAAAAAAATAATAAAAAACTAACTAAAATCACATCTAGATAATTAATATATTTTTTAAACTCTCATTTTCTTGATTTATACATCGGAGACTTTAAACTGTTTGGTATTTGACAAATTTTGGTGTCGTATGTCTGCATGACGTATGTCTGTGAAAAAATATAAATAAAACTCGATTAACACTCTGCTGTTTACTGTCTAGTAGTACTGAACATAGCATTTCTGTTGAATAGGTCAACAGGACAGTGGATTGTAAATGATTAAACAAACTTTTGGCTAAAATGCCATAATTTAACCCTTGTGGTCCACTGTTCAGTCGAACTGGACAGTGGACTCATACAACCGAAATGTGGTGCCAGTACTACCGGACAGTGGGCCGCACAGGGTTAAACAGTGAACCTCCTATGACAAAAGGGATTGTTCCTATTCATAGATGGTCAGTAATGGCATGAGTAATGAATAATTGGGATTATTTGGGACCCACGAAACGTAGAGACGAATTCAACTGGCAATCGGTATACGTAAGCAATATTTCCTATGACTTCCAAACAAATATGCCCTATTAGTCCGTGGGGCGACAGACTAAATTATGCTTAAAAATTAAGTTTCGTTTGCCACACCTGGTAACAAAGAAATTGCTTATTTTTGTAAAAGATAGATGTATATGGAGTAAAAAAAATACAATGTTCTCCCAAAAATACTTGCACATAATTTGTTTAGAAGCAAAAAAATTACATGCAGCAATATTTTTATAAAAACTGCTTAAATGCTATCAAATTTTATATTTGAAATTATACAACGTACTTAAGTTTATTTTTTCTATTGAAGAAGAATGAAAATGTTTTAAAACTGGCTATAAAAAGGAAAGAAATACGAAAAAGAAATTTTTCCTGTGTAAATTGTATGCATTTTAATAGAATGCCGAATAATTATGCAACTAAATAACTTTTACTTTTAAAGCATATTTATTTTAAAACTAAATACATACTGAATTCTGCATATTTTCCCTTTACCTCCGAATACAATTATTTATACATTATATTTAATCTATCTTTTATTTGTAGAAGTATACATTTGTAAAGATAATGATGTGCATTATTATGCACATAATCGAAGACAATAATTTCGAAAGTTCTAGTGAGAACTCACCTTATTATAAATAAATAATACAACCAATAAAATTATACTATAGATATTTAAAATTAATTAATGTTTGAAAACAAATAACATAATGCTTTTTTCACTATATGCATTATTTTTAAATGAAATAGATGGTAACTATAAAATATTTTCATGCAAAAGCATTAAATTGTATTGATACATATTTCAAACAAAAATAAATAATTGCATAATGGTAACTATAACAACATTAATATCTTAAATAATACAGTAATAATAAAAGACAATATAATAGTTATAAATACATATTTATTGTTACAAAGTTGTAGAATGCATACATATATTGCAGCAATAGTGCCATAAGAATTGGTTAACAGTATACTCAAGTCAGAAGAAAATGTTATGAAAATATTCAGAGATGAGCTTATTTATTGTATATATTTTTAATTTATCAATACTAAAAACAATTTGTACTCTCTCACACACACACACATATATATATATGTATATATATATATATATATATATAATCAGAAATTATTTAAATTAGGGAATATTATACACAATATATTCAATATATTTCTAACAACAAATTCTTCTTTTCAAATGATTAATTGTTATTTTCAGATCTTTAATCTCAGTTTTCAGAAATTCATTACTATTTTTTAGTTTTTCTTCTTAAAGGAGTAAATATAGCTACTTTGTATGATGGGGCCATTAGTAATATATTATGTGTGATACTTTCTATCAATTAAAGTTTCTTTGGTAAAATCAATGTTGTCCAAAAATAATTCAAATATACTTTTTTTTTTTTTTTTTTTTTTTTTTAAATCCGGAAGGAAGCACATAAAATGAAACCAATTGCATTTGAGTAAATGTTGTATCATATTTTGAAACTTCAGTTGGAGAAAGAGAGTATCCTAAACTATTTAACAGATTAATTAGTTTTGCAAGTCCGGTTAAATGTCTGACTCATTACTAACGAACTACAAATGCTCAGGGGGTTATTCCTTACATTTAGAAGAAAACTATATAATATATTCAGAAAATTAAGTTAGTATTTTCTGCAGATTTTTTGGAATAACAATCTTTTTTTTTAAATAGTTTATTTGTTATAATTGATTATATTTTCGTTATTGAAATTTTCTATGAGATTATACAATATGATCATGATAAAGTGGCTGACCTTTTTATTTACAAACAGTTTGTATCAAATCATCTATTCCAGCAATTATTGTAGCCTTTAATATGTCTGAATATTTTATTGTAGCCACGTAAATTTTAACTTTAATCAAACCATATAGTGCAGTAAACATTTTTTTAGCATATAGATAAGAAAAGTCCCTTTAACTAAGGTTTGGACAGTACAAAGTTATTTAAATATGACTTATAGAAATATAGAAAGCATTGTCATCATTTTAGATATATTTGTACACAATTCATTTGTACCATTTATACCATTTTAAACAGAGAAAATGTCATGTTGAATTTGAAGACATTCTGAAAATATTTATGGGTGCTAGAAGCAGTCATAAGGGCAGATAGACAGACAAACAATTGGACTGATAGAGAGACACAGAGATAGACTAATTCAAACAATAATTAGACTTAAACATCGTTATAAAGTTTCTAAAATGCTTAATACAAATGAAAATGCCATTACTTACATTTCCAATTATAGTTCTTAATGTGTCTGAATATTTTTGTATGGCTCTGTAAATCTTAATGCAGAAAATCTTTACTGCTATAGGAATTTTGTGAATATGAATAATAAATATAAATTCAATTATGATTTTTACAAAATAAAGGTAATGAAATAAGGTTTATAGAAAAAAACTCTCATAGAAATTAATGGTATGGAATCCTTTCCAATGTTTCTGTACGTAAAACATTTGTGGTATTTACTCCATTTTCAATAAGGAGTATCCTCTAGTGAACTCGAATAACATATATCAGTTTTAAGGAATTAATTCTATGAATATTTACAGGAATTAGAGTGCGGAGACACACCTAGACGGACAGGCAGACAGAATTAAGAATAAAAAATAAATGCTTAAGTGCCTGTTTGGGAACATTACAATTTTTCAAAGAAATATCATGTTAAACCCATGTGCAAAAATTCACTTAGTTGCGTGATTTGGCAAACGAACCTGAACTCTTGCCCCACAGACTATATGTGCATTTGAGTATTTTTTTTTTTTTTGGAAAAATCTTGTAGGATAATGGGAAATTGCACAAATTCAAAGTTGTTTTTAAAAGACTAAAGAGACACTGTTACAATTTCAACGTCCCCATTGGCCACCAAAATATCTCTTAACGTAAATATATATATATATATATATATATATATATATATATATATATATATAACGTACCTAGAAATTCTGATAGTGTGATAAAAACACAGATTTCTGTCATCCACAACCTTTTACAATTGTAAATTGCCGTGTAATATTTACGTGAGTGCTTTGTTTTTATTATAGCTTCACAGGTGAGCGAGCTCATTCAAAGTCTTATTACTGCAACTTAGAGTACTTTAAGAAGACCTACATGATTTAAGATGTACATTTAACAAAATTTCCAATTATATTTTCTTCTGTTGATATGATATTTCTCTCAACAAAAATAATATCAGAGGAAAATTTTGCAATTTTTGAAAAACTACCAAATAGCAATTACATTATAATTCCAAATTATTCTGTAATCCCAATATTTATAATATCTATTTAATAATAACTAATTTTGTTTCATTCAAAAATAAAATTAGTACAGGAAAAGTGCATGAAAAAATAAATAAATAAATGTATTTATCCTTACATCTTCTTTAAAAAATACTAATTTGTTTATGCTATTAATCTTTATACAACGAATAAATAATTTTTTTTTTTTAAAGATATACGTGTCTTTAATTTTTGTGGATTAAATTTTAATTCAGTTTCTGCTTTACATTTTTGACTTACATGTAAGTTTGTTATAAATTATTTTTGTTATTAATTATTTTTAATATATTGTATGATATATATATATATATATATATATATATATATATTAAATATTCAGTTATATTTTTCTTCTATTGAAATGATATTTTTATTTTAAAAATATCAGATTTAAAAGAAAATTTGTACTTTTTAAAAACTACAGTTTTATCTGATTCTCGTAATTTAAAAGGTATTGAATTACAATTCTAATGTCATTTATAATGTTAATATTCTTTAAAGTTTTGTAATCATAATTTTTTTTTATTATTCCAAGATAAAACTAGCGTATGAAAGATATATACAACAAACAAATAATAATACTAATTATAATTATAGCAATAATAATGTTATGTATCTCTTAAAAAAAGGTGAAACATTAATATCAAAAGAAAAAAACAATAATAGTTTTGGGCAATTAATCCTCATGAAATTACTATTCAACATTTAAATATATATATATATATATATATTAATCAAATTGTCAAAAAATGACACCATTTTTCATTATATTTTTCTCTTATGGTTGAGATATTTTTAATGGCAAAAATTATATCACATTTAAAAGAAAATTTGCAAATGATATAGTCAAAGCTTTATCTGATTTTTTGTAATTTTTAACAGCGTCTTAATTGTAATTGTAATTTCCTCTTTAGAGTTATTATGCTTAAATGATATGGTATCATAAATTATTTTCTTTTCAATCATCCCAAGATAAAACTAACGTACTAAAAATATATAAAAGAAAAAAGAAAAAAGAAAATAATAATAATAATAATAATAATGTTTATCTCTTAAAAAAGTAAAATTTGTATCTCAAAAAAAAAAAAAAAAAAAAAAAAAAAAAAACTAATTTGTTCGTGCAATTAATCCTTATGCAGCGAATAAACAAGATTTATGAAAAGATTTAATTAGCATTCTTTAATTAACATTCTAGGTGAAGTTTTTTTTTCTTTTACTTTTTTCAAGAAATGGGAGAAATTTTCTCAACGGAAGATTCCTATTAACGCTCACATTTTTTCATTTTTTTTCTTTCGGTATAATAATTTTATGCTCAGTTCTTTCAAGATGTATTACGTCAGTTTTGATCGTACTCAATGTTTATACTTTTCAGTCGAAAAAAGAAGAACTATTTGTTGTATAAAGTGCATTAAATATGGTAATTTCATACTTAGCAAGTCTTTGTATTTTCATGAAATTAAAGTAATAAAATAAAGTGTAATATTAATTCTACGTAAAAAAAAAAAAAAAAAAAAAAAAAGATAAAAGAAAATGTTAATGTTCCCTTTTTTTTTTTTTCTCTTTGATGAAATTAAAAAATATATGATTGTGAGACAAAAATCTAATATAATTTTCGATCATCCAGTGTTTTAATGGCTTTTAATGTTAGTATGCAATGCAATTGAGGAAATTACGCTGACTTGGACCTTGAAAACGTCTGACGCCCCCCCCCCTCCACACACACACACACATAGACCTTATATAGGTAGACTACTCCACCAATAGGACTTCCCATTATAATGAATGTCTTCAACATGAGGGTGTAATCTGATACCTTCATCCTTTGCGGTCAGCACCGTATGTCACGTGACATAGACTTGAGGGAGATTTTTCTATAAGAAAGCACTTATTTTTGTAAGAATCAAACAAAAAATTCTACCCTTCAAAATGGTTTTTCACAAAAGAAACTTTTTTATAATTAATCTATGACATTTTAGCTTTCCAACGATGTGTAAATCTAAAGGCTTAAATGAAAAGTATGTGTATAATACAGAAATTAAAAAAACTCAAAACTACTTTCTTTCCTAAGGAAAAATCACATAATATTCATTCTCGTTAAATATAATTAAAGTTACGATTTCAAAACGCTATAATTTTAAAACTACCCATCAGAGCGATTTGATATTTTACCAGAGCAATCGTGAGGCAAAATTTTGTTTGGAGGAAGAAAAAGGTAGTTCCAACATGTTTCTATGGATGGCGCTGTCAGGGTAATGTCAGGTGTTAGCAACACAATGGAATAGCAGGAAACAATATAGACTTCAAGGGTTTACAATTTTTTTTTTAAAAAAAGACAAGAATACGTCTTTACAGTGGAAACAGTCATAGTGAAAAGGGAAAAAGAGGAGCTTCATGAAACAAATACTTTACGGATAATTAACGGCACATTTTGGAACTTTTTTTTTTTTTTTTTTTCCAAACAAACTTTCATTGCCTCACGATTGTTGTGGTAAAATATAAAATTTCTCTGATGGGTAGTTTTAAAATTATAGCGTTTTAAAATCGTAACTTTAATTATAATCATCCTGTATAAAAAAATTTTGAGTAACACTGTATAATTAAAAATACTATCGATCAAATATCGCTTTTCCAGAATTCCGTTGCAATTAAAAAATTTCATTAAAAATAACAAATACTGATGAGCATTGGAACATTATGCATGGAAACATTTGCGTGGAAACATTTGCATGGAAACATTAAAAGAAGAACGTAATTTTATTTCTCTTTCTTCCTTTCATTTTCCCTTTTATTCTTTTTTTTTTTTTTTTTTTTTTTTTTTTTTTGAGTGCAAAAAATGTCGTGGTTCATAAAATGATGATAGATATCTCTAATATGCATACATAATGAATTTATGCAGGTCAGGTTGGGTCTCTTCATTCAATTTCGTCAATATGCAATCTTTATCAAATCAAACTCATGGATAAGTAACTCGTTCTAAGTTTTCCATAGCGTTTGTTCCAGATAATGTTGAACACTGCTTTCTAATGTAATTCCTGAAAACCGTAAATTTTTATCATCTTTTTTTTTTTTTTTTTTTTTTTTTTTTTTTTTTAATATGACTTTTACAAGTTGCAACGGACTTTTGTCACAGCCGATGTAAGCTGTTCTTGCAAAAGTAAATTTTATTATAAATGTAGATATTAATTAAATAATAAAATATTTATTTCTTTTTGTCGTATTCATTCTTACTTTACTAAGCGAATTGGAATGTTAAAGGCAAATTAAATGCAGTACAAAAAATTGTAAAATTCACATGATAATTATTTTTTGTGTAAACAGTTTCTTATATTTCAGTAATACATTTCAATAATAAAGAAAAAAAAAAAAATTTCTGCTTATATGTTAAAAGCATAGAAGTATTTATTATTAACTCTATTATTTTTAGCCGTTTCAAAATCACTTTGATGTTTCGCAAGAAAATATCTATCAAAAGACTTTTCCTTATGGAATATTAGATTTTCTAGTAGCTCGTGTAAAAGTTCCAAAATATTTATTAGAATTCCCAAATGATTCTTCCAAGATAAAAAATATATATTATTAGACATATTGCGTATGATATCCCTTTTATCTCAATTGAAAGAATGTATAGTTGTTTATTAATTAATAAAGAAGAAGTTAGAATTTTTAAAGGTGAGTATAGTTGTAAATAACAGATAAATTGAAAAATGATTTATTTCTATTTGAGCTTTACATTTTGATAGATATTTAAAAAACTTATATAACAATTAACAGATAAAGGCTGAAATATTCTAATGCATATAATACAAAATATCAGAATTGAAACGCAATTTTTCTGTAAAAACACATAAATACAAAATGTAAAGAAATAAATTACAATAAATGTAAAGAAATACATAGCGTATTTTTTTTTCTTGTGAGTACAAAAATTACATTTTACAATCTCACTTTTTACCATGTTTTTATTAACTTCGATTCTTGTTTGTTTGTGGGTTTGTCAGGGACAAATCTTGCAATCGATTTTTAACTAACTTCCCGACTAGCTAGATATTTGAAATTTTCATGACAGCTCACAACACGGTGACAATACATTTTTCTAATAATTTTAGTGAACTATTTCAAGTATTATTTCAAGTCCTATAGTGAACTATTTCAAGTCCCGCTGCCTTCGGCAGCGCTTATATGATTCGACAGGAAATTTATTTAACTAACTTCCCGACTAGCTAGACATTGAAACTTTCAGAATAGTTCAGACAACTGTGAAAATGTATTTTCTTAATACCTTTAGCCAACTGTTTCGGGTTCCTGCTGCCTTCGGCAGCGTTATTAGTACAAAGCTTGCAATCGATTTTTCATTAACTTTCCAACTAGCTAGACATTTGAAATTTTCAGAATAGTTCAGAACACGGTGAAAAAGCATTTTTTAATACCTTTAGCCAACTGTTTCGGGTTCCTGCTGCCTTCGGCAGCGTTATCAGTACTAAGCTTGCAATCGATTTTTCACCAACTTTCCGACTATCTGGACATTTGAAACTTTCAGGACAGTTCATAACACGGTGACAATACATTTTTCTAATAATTTTAGTCAACTATTTCAGGTCCCACTGCCTTCGGCAGCGCTTATATTATTCGACAGAAAATTTATTTAACTAACTTCCCGACTAGCTAGACATTTGAAACTTTCAGAATATTTCAGAACACGGTGAAAATGCATTTTTTTAAATACCTTTAGTTAACTGTTTCGGGTTCCTGCTGCCTTCGCCAGCGTTACCAGTACAAAGCTTGCAATCGATTTTTCACTAACTTCCCGACTAGCTAGATACTTGAAACTTTCAGGATAGCTCAGAACACGGTGGCAATACATTTTTTTAAATACTTTTAGTCAACTGTTTCAGATCCCTACTGCTTTCGGCAGCGTTCATATGATTCAACAGAAAATTTATTTAACTAACTTCCCGAGTAGCTAGACATTTGAAACTTTCGGAATACGGTGAAAATGCTTTTTAAATATATTTTTATCCAATTGCTTCGGGACCCTTCTGCCTTCGGCAGCGTTTCCAGTACAAAGATTGCAATTAACTTTTAACTAACTTCCCGGCTACATAGGCATTTGAAACTTTTGTAATAGCTCAAAAGACGATAGCAAGGAATTTTTTTAATACTTTTATCCAATTGCTGGGGTTCCGGCTGCCTCCAGGAGCGTTTATATGATTCAATAGAAAATTTAAAAACACTGTTTATAAATTTTTTTTATCTTATAAATATTCATTTCATTAGTTAAGCTAATAATTATCTGCATCTATTTTCAAAATATAATCTAAAAAAGAATTAAAATAAGTAAACCAGCTGTATGAATATACATAAAATATATTCACAGTGAACTTTATATATATATATATATATATATATATTACATTCCGCTTGTATTTATAAACAGATAAATGCGTTTTGAATATTTTGAAATGGACCAAACGTGTTTTTTTTATATGGAACTGCGAATTTTAAATTATAATTTCTCTGTTCTTCGCCCTCAGCCCCCATTCAGTTTGCATTCTATAAAAATCCGAGATAAAAGCGCCAGAAAATGGTTGATTCTACAGAGCTCCCAGCGTACCTAAAAATTTACACGCGTTTTATTATATTGTCACACTATTCTTAAAAAGAAATTTTTAATTGTATAATATTATTTAACAAATGACTCTTCTGAACAGCGCTCCCAACTTTTATAATTTATTCACAATCAATTTTTGCCCCGCCTCTTTTTTACGCCGGAAATTTCGAAAAAATGATTTTCTTCTTATTTAATCGTTGTCACATATTAAAAAGAAGTAATCTACTAAATTTCTGGTTAGTTAAAAGAAGGCGGGGGGGCTAAAAATGATTGTCAATAAATTATAAAAGTCTGAAACGCTGCTTCTCAATTACCAGTGACTATGCAATGCAATACAATGCGAGTGAAATTCTAGGAATATTGCGTGGCCTGAATATATCATAATAGAATAATTAGAATTAATCGTTTTGCAACTTTAATGAAAAAAAAAATCTTTTTTCTTCATCAATACAATAAATGAGTTTACATTGATAAATAACTTGACTGCATTTGTGTTATAATTATATTAAAGTTTAGTTTAGTTAAATCTAAATACATTTTCTGTGTTTTTCAGATTTTGTTTTTCATTTTTTGAGAATATCGCACTTAATAACAAAACAGGTTTAAGGAATGACTGAAAATTTAATTAATAAAGTTAATTATTTAACGTAATAACAAAAGTGACTATTAAAACTATTTATGCGAATAAAATTTCAAAATTTAATTTTTAGTTCAATTCAGTTTTTAATTTAATCAATAATTGTGCATAAAAAATATGTATTATTGATTTTGCTATTAAACTTAAATAAAATCAATAAAAGATATTAGAAAAATAAATAATTTCCAGAAATCACTCAGTTAAATTATCCAAATATTACAATGTTTGTTTAAGAATCTTAATAACGGGGGTCGCAACGTTCTTATATTTTTACGATCGTTTAGTTATATTTTCACCACAATTTTCAGAAAGAAAATTTTCTTCAATGGTTTTGGGCTATTATAGAACTAAAACCTTCGAGTAAATTCTCTTTTTGAAAAATGTGACGGTATAATAAAATGATCGTAAAGATACAGGAATACTGCAACCACTGTAATAACCATCGGTATTCAAACGTAGTAAATTAAAATAATAATAATTGCTTATATAAAAATCAGATTTTTTAGTTTAAAGTTCATATGCATTTCAATAAAATTATAACTTCACTTGTCTAGTAAAGAGTTACATTTATAATACTGCGCTTATTCATTAGTGATAAGTGATTTAACTTTAAAAGATTTTTATTACTTAATATATAGGTCGTTCACTGTAAAAGTGAATTATCTCCTTGGCGATTGATTTTGAAATAACGAGTTTTTTTTCATATTTATGCGTAGGAAAAAAAGTCAAAATTCAGTAAGTGTTATCGATTTTTGTGTTAAATACAAATCATAGGTATAAGAATTTATAAATTATATTAAAAATAATTTGAAGTAACTTAGAAACTTCATTTTTATAATGAGTATTTAGAAAATTTAGTTTTCTGAGAAAAACATGTAATGCCATTTATGGGATTTATGTGGAATTATTGGAGTTTTTTCTTATTTAAAATAAAAGGTGGGAAAAAATGTGATACAATTAAGCAAAAATGCGTATAAATAGACAATAAGACTTCTACACACACCATAAATTTTAACCCAGCACGACCGGTTTCGAAAGGACGTAGCCTTCTTTCATCAGGTGCAAAAAAAACACGTGCTACTGCCTTGGAGTCAAAAGCAAGACAGAAGGCAAAAGCAAGGCAGTGTCTTTTTGCACGTGTTTTTTTGCACCTGATGAAGGAAGGCTACGTCCTTTCGAAACCGGTTGTGCTGGCTTAACATTTATGGTGTGTGAAGAAGTTTTATTGTCTATTTATCGTTTGTACACCAGTTTTGCATTTAGTTTTGGCAAAAATACGTATATTTAAAAATTTGGAGTTACACCACTTTTACAATGAGCCGCCCATATAAAGCCGCCCATAAAAACTACATGTTATTATTTTGGAAATTAACCAACTGTACTGATGAACAATTAACTTAGCAATGAGGACATGAACTTCTTGTTCTTGTTCTTTTTTTTTTTTTTTTTTTTTTTTTTGAAGTTCATGCATGTCATAAATAACTGCGCAATGAGTTCAAGTACGAATAATTACACAAAATTTTGAACTTACAACTAGTTTAATTGATACGCTTAAAACCATCTATTATGTGAAAAAGTAGTTTCTCTAAGAATTTTTAAGAATATAAAAAATGTTTTTTTGCCCACATTTAACCTTTTATTTATTACACTGTAAAAAATTATATTAAAATACTCCTGTAACTTTTCTACAGAAAATTTCTATTTTTCAAAACTGCAAAAATCCACTATAAAATTACATCTTAGTCTGTAAAATCACTTTTTTTAGTAATCTGATAAAATCTGTATCAATGGTTACTGATTTTATCTGATGGTTCCATATTTTTTCTGTTTTGCATATACTTGGTTTCCAAGGCGGTTAAAATGTGTTACGTAACAAAGTGGAATGTGATTCCGTGACTGTGAGGTAAAGTCTTTGCTACTCTGCGATGGACCATGGTTCGATTCTTGCTGTAGAGCAGGAGAAATTTAGTTAATGCGATTTTTTTTTTCCTTACAGTGTGACCATTTAAGTACACACACATATATATATATATATATATATATTTAAAATTATTATTCTGTTACTAAAAATTTCTATGAACGTGTATTTTTTCCACAGTATAGGGATATTTCCGAGCAACTACATAACCTTTCCTCAGATTGAGAGTTGTAGATTTTCCTCAACAGATCGCTGTATAGCATAGCAGTGCGATCTGTTGAGAGATTTGCAATAAGTATTGACAGGCATAGATTTATGAAAGGGTGCAACTACATATAAATTTATTCTGTGCAATATGTTCTGTGCAGTACAGTCGGTAACAAAATTGTCCGAACACTAGCAAAAATTCTTATATAAAAATGTAGTGTTAATACTGTTTTGTTAAATAAATATTTGTCGAATCATATTCTTAGACTGACTAAAAACCTGATTCGACAAGGATTTATTTAACAAAACAGTATTAACTCTACTTTTTTATATATAGGAATTTTTGCTAGTGCTCGGATACTTTTGTTACTGACTGTAGTTCCTGTGATACAATCACCACAAACTTTTTGTTACACCTACAGACAGACATACACTTTTCTAAAAATGTTCAGAAAAATTAAAAACGTTTAAATTTGTGCTTGAATTCCTCAGATATATTTTCCTGTATCACAATATTATTAGTTACATGTTAGCACCACTGAATAGTGATGAAAAAGATATTAAACAAATGTTATGTTATTTCAATATTTGTATTCCTTTTACCACTTTTTAGAAAAATTTTGGGTAAAATTATAGGAATAATAGGAATTAGGTAGAATAATGCAACTGGCATATCTATAATGATTTTAAACACAGGCATTTCAGCTTTGTTAATTCCTCCATGCAGCAATCGCTTATAACTTATCTTTAAAGATGCAGTTTTTAATATATGTATTTTAAAATGTAAAAGAATTTTTTAATGTAAATAAACAATGTAAGAGTAATTTCTCATCTTTTACCTAACTATTTATTTAGATTAATTTTCTCATAATAAGTCAAGATGCAGTAATTTGATATAATGTAACTTTTGTGGAGACAACAAAAGAAAATTGAAATTTAATCCGTGAAATCTTATATCATAAACTTTAGATTGTTTATCAAAGTTAACGTCTTACAAATAAACAAAAATTAATCGCCATATAATCAGGCTGTAAATGGAGAAAAATAAGCAATTTTATGTTACAACATAAGAGTTCAAATTTCAGAAGGTTTCCTAAAAGTTTCTTTCTAACTGAAACAAATACATTAGTTTCACGTAACTTTCCAACGGAAATAATTTCAACTTGAACTTTGAAACTTTAGTATTTGAAAACATTTCTTTGGAGATTTTTTTCTGTAAAGTGTTTCTTAAATAATCTTTCCTAACAATACTTTTCCCTTTTTATTTTTAGCGCAAGTAAAGAAAAAAGGACCAAAATTTCTTAAATCCGTTATATGAAGTATAGAGTAGTTGATGGTAATTATATGGCTAGTTTATTGTACTATGGCATAATATAAATATAGCATATTATAAAAAATGTTTATGCTGATTACTGCGATATCAATTTCAGAAATGAAAATGAAAACAAAAATACATTTTGGTTTTACTTTACACACACCAAATGTTCAAGAGTTGCCGTCTCAAGAGGAAACTTTTTACATCACTATTTTTTTATCAATAATTTCTACCTTATTCAATCTTAAAAAGTTACTAGACATAAACAATAGAAATTATTGATGTAAGAGTTCTGCCTTGAGACGGAAAGTCTTGCACGTTTAACACCTATACACGTATATCCATAAATTTATAAATAAATAAGAAGTGAAGCAAGGAATTCGTAATAAATTATGAGATTTTTATTTATTTATTTATTTATTTATTATTAATATTATAATTTTTTTTCATAAAATGCCACTTTCAAAAAGGGCAATTTTGCCAGTTCTTTTTACACCAGCATCTCTACTCTCCGTATTTTTTTTTTATTATTATTTATTTTTTTTACTTATTTAGATTTTGAGAGATATCTATTTACGTAAAGTTAAGATCGTAAAATTAGTGCTTAGTAAATAATATTATAAATACGTAATCATCTATCAAATACTCTGATGATATTCGAAAGAAAATACAACTTTTGAGCTGCAGTTTCAGCAGTCTATATTAAAATTGTGTCAGATAAAACTCTATAATTACACTGCTATTAATTAGAGTCAAGTGTTTTATTCGATTCGTTAAACCTATGCATGTATTTGAACATGGATCATTATTTCTCTAGAATTTTCAAGTCATTTTTAAAATTAGAAATGATTTTTCTTTAAGTTTTCTTTTATGAAATATATCTTTTAAATCTGTTTTAATACTGCGTTATAAATTAATAACCTTCATAAGTTTAGAGTCGAAGATAATTTTGTAACATGTTGCGAAGTTAAAAGTGACATTTTTTACTTATTTAGATTTTGAGATATCTATTTACGTTAAAGTTACGATCATAAAATTAGTGCTTAGTAAATAATATTATAAATAACATAATTATCTATCAAATACTCTGATGATATTCCAAAGAAAATACAACTTTAGAACTGTAGTTTCAGCAGTCTTTATTAAAACTGTGCCATTTAAAAGTCTATAATTGCACTGCTATTAATTAAAATCTCGTCTTATATTCGTTTCGTTAAACCTATGCATGTATTTGAACATGGATCATCATTTCTCTACAAGTTTCAAGTCACTTTTAAAATTAGAAATGATGTTTCATTAGGTTTTCTTTTATGAGATATATCTTTTAAATCTGTTTTAATACTGTGTTCTAAATTAATGATCTTCATAAGTTTAGAGACGAAGATAATTTTGTAACATGTTGTGAAGTTAAAAGTGACAAATTTAATTTTCCTACGATAAACTTAATTAAGGGCTACAACGAACTTATTATATTTATATAGAATATTATGTTTCTGTGATTTAATAAGCATTATGCGTAACGTCTTATTTTAAGATTTTCCTTTATGCTAAGACATAATGATAAGCAAGTTGTCAAGGGAAATTTTCTTTAAGTGGATTTGGTTCCTTCAACGATACCACTAACGTAGATTTCATATAAAAGCATGTATTTGCACTTAATATTTATAAATTGAACTAAATTAGGATTTTTGAATAAAATATGTATTCACGCAACAATTCTTATGGTTTTTGATATAATTTTTACACATTTAAAATATTTAAATTGCGTTTTCGCAGTTTTCACAGTTTTATTTTTATTTTTATTTTATTTATATTTTTTTTTGTGATTTCATGATCTTCAAAATGCTAACATATTTACAGATATTCATGATAAGGCTTAATATTTATTTTGAGCATTTAATAGAGCCTATTTAAAAGGTTTGGGGATGGATTTTGCAATATCTTTAAATGAAAAAATGTTAGCAATAAAAATGTAACAAAGAGCATGTTTTTTTTTTTTTCCTCCAAATTTTTATCTAGACATGTACTTTTTAATTTTTGTCTCGAAAACTAATTTATAAATTTCTAAACCTAACCCTAACTCTTTTAAGTAAGTTGCATTAAACAACTAAAAAAATATATTGGGTGTTTTCGTAAATATCTTTGAAGATTTAGCATTTTGAATATCAGGAATTCATGGAAAAATGCAAACTTAGAAAACGCAATTTATGGATTCCAAATCTGTAAAAAAGATATTGAAAACCATAAGAACTGTTGACTGAATCTATATTTTATTGAAAAATTCTAATATAGTTTAATTTATAATCACTAAATAGAAATACAAGCTTTTATACGACACCCATTTTAGTGATGTCCTCAAAGGAGCCCAGTCCCCTTAACCCTTTGTATCCCATCGGAGCTTTAAAGTCCTATCAAAAAATATTCCTCAATATAGCCTAAATTTACAACAGGATTTCATTGGGATTACAATTTAAGTTTTAGTCTTTATAGTTTAAGCTTTCCCTATGGTTAAGCTATAGTTTAAGCTAAATTTAATACTTTCGCGACCACTGACGTAGAGTCACGTCATTTGAAAATCGGTAACTCCACCAGTGGGCGTTTCTGTCGCAATTTGTATGCTATTTATTTATTAAATATATAATCAATATTCATTATTTTACAATGAATTTTACTATGGATACAAATACTTTGATTAGAAAGAATATAACTATAATGTATATCTATTTCTAATACAAATGTGAATACAGAAAATTTTGTTCTGAAATATTGTAACATAGGATAATAACGCCCACAGGCGGACCTTACTGTCAAAAATTCAAAATCATGCGGTCGCGAAAGTGTTAATATGAGATGATTCTCATGCATAAAGAAATATAATAAAAAAGTTTCAAACTGTTTTTCCAAAAATAAAATAATTTAGGATATAAAGGGTTAAGTAAAGAAAAGTATGGATCAGAAAATTAATTTTTTTTTTTTTTTTTTTTTTTTTAACTGCCATTGAAAATTATTTTATGTGATAGATAACATGTATATCTTATACTATTAAGTGAGCAATATGTGTATATTTCACTGATCTCGAAAACGGTAGCTCGGACAGTCACGAGATTTAACACAAAGGTGCCCCCCGAAGGGTCATTGTGCACATCGAAGTCAGATTTTCGAATTTTTGATTAGTTTTTTCTTAATTAATTAAAATGTAAAAATAATAACCTTCTAATTTCTGATAAAAAAGCCATTTAAATTTTAACATTTTATCCATAATTTAATTGTTGCCAATTTTTTTTTCGACAAAATAATCTTATACTATTAAGTGAGCAATATGTGTATATTTCACTGATCTCGAAAACGGTAGCTCGGACAGTCACGAGATTTAACACAAAGGTGCCCCCCGAAGGGTCATTGTGCACATCGAAGTCAGATTTTCGAATTTTTGATTAGTTTTTTCTTAATTAATTAAAATGTAAAAATAATAACCTTCTAATTTCTGATAAAAAAGCCATTTAAATTTTAACATTTTATCCATAATTTAATTGTTGCCAATTTTTTTTTTCGACAAAATAATAATAATTAAAAAAAAAAAAAAAAAAACGTACATTTATTTAAAATGAGGAAAATAAATAAGAAAGATTAGAAAATAAATTAGAAATATCAGTCGCATCGTTACAAATAAGATAGCAAATGAAAGGGAAAATTTTTGTAAATCCGATGCATTAAACAGCTTATCAATCGGATGATTAGTTTTTTCTTAATTAATTAAAATGTGAAAATAATAAGTCATTTAAATTTTAAAATTTTATCCATAATTTAATTGTTGCCAATTTTTTTTTCGACAAAATAATAATAATTTAAAAAAAAAAAAAGAAAAAAAGAAAAAAAGAAAAAATAACGTACATTTATTTAAAATGAGGAAAATAAATCAGAAAGATAAGAAAATAAATTAGAAATATCAGTCGCATCGTTACAAATAAGATAGCAAATGAAAGGGAAAATTTTTGGAAATCCTATGCATTAAACAGCTTATCAATCGGACAATTAGATTTTTTAAAATTAACTAAAGTATGAATTTTAGGTGGCAACAGCAGAAGATTGTATGGAAACCGTTAGGAGAAAAAAAATGAAAAATCTGCTTCACATTAAGTCACATGATTTTTAAGTGGGATTAAAAATTGCAGTTTTCAAATTCTTTTAAATTTTCTCTCACGAACACAAAAATATAATATACAGCCTGTACCCCACAAGACCAACTTGCATTTCAAATTTCAGCAATTATTTTGGTTAATAAACAAAAGTTATTATTATTATTTTTTTTTTTTTCAAATTAAGTTTTATTCTATCTTCAAAAAGAATTATGTGATCATAGATATAATAATATATATAGATCTATCATCCCAATATTATCGTGCAAAGATTTTTGATGCCGAAAAAAAAGCTTTGGAATCAGCCATTAAGTGGTATTGAAGGAAAAAAGGAAAAAAAGAAGAATGAATTTGAAACTATATCTGGAGCTTTTCATTCACCTTTAGTAAATAAATTATTCATGAATTTTATTTACTAAAACATTCGTGTGTATTCCCGTGTGTATTCACTCGGGGAAAGACTGCCATATTTTGGTAGAATCGCCATCTTTTCCCGAGTGAAAAGGAATCACTTTTTTCTTCCCAATGATCAATCTATATATTATTACTATATCTATGTATGTGATACGATACATTAATAATTTGGGTTTTAAAAGTTTTTTTAAATAGATTATTTAAACTCCATGAACCATATTTTTATTTTATCAGTTTCATTAACAGATCCTGCTGGGCGATTTTTTAAATTTTGGTGTTGAAGTACACCGAACGTTTTTCGACAAGAAATTTAATATAGCAACAGCCATTTTAATCTAAGTAGCGCATCGAATATATAAAAACATAAATGATTTATTTTTACACAAAATTTACAGAATGAATGCAGTTTTAAAGATAGGAAATTTATTTCAACAAGCACTATTTTAAACCTAAAAACCATTAAAAATATAAGCAGAATATAAAGGATTCTTATGTATAAACAAAAAAGAGTCTGGTAAAATTATTAGCAAAATAGTCTTCCCCTTTTCATAAAAAAAAAAAAAAAAAAAAAAAAAAAAAAAAAATCCATCGCTAATATGGCGACAAAAATTCAAAAGCCGCCAGTGGAGCAACATAATAAAGTTGTGCAACACGATAATGTTTACCTATTTATTTATTTTTTTATATAATAATCATTATGCTAATTTATCATACAAATAAATGAGCCTCTGTGTGTTACTGCACTTGCACGCTGTCGAACAGAAATATTTGAATAATTCAAATTAATATTTAAATAAATAAATAAAAATATGTTTAATGGAAAATATATATAACCATAAAAAGATTAGTTGTCTAAAATATGGCAGAAATAGCGCTCATAGCATATTGTTACAAGGTATTAAGTCTTATTGTTACAATGGATTAAGTCTAAAATGGTGACAAAAATTCAAAAGCCGCCAAAGAGAACTAAATTAAGGCTGTACTATCAGGTTTACAACCCATGAATTATATATAAACACAAAAAATTAATTGTCTCATGCGACAGACGTAGCCGGTCACAGCATATTGTAATATTTGGCGTGAAATTGCTGTCATTTAATGATTGATTGGATAAACAAAATAAACATATGAAATAACGTAAAAGCAAATATTATGTTGTCTAAACCCAGTTACGTTTGAGTCCAGTCCGAGTTACATGTGAACAACACTGGGATTCAAATATAAAAGGGAAACTCCAATTTTTTCGATACTATCTATTTCGAAACTGTTATATAATAAGCACCTAAATGGAAGCTCATTGGTAAACTATTGTCGCAGGTAATAGGGACAAGCGACCGAGTTGCAGTGGATGACCAAATCGCTGCCGAATGCAGCAGGGACCTGGAGCGAACTTTTGAACAATTTCAGTAATTTATTTTATTTTATTTTTATAAAGCTATATAGAAAAGAGTTTCCTTTAAATTTAGTGGCCAGCGAAGCGGGCAAAGCCTACTAGTTGTATACTATTGTAATTAAAACCAAATTTTGGAATACTTTCTTCAGTCACAAGATTCTAATGCTTTGGAGCACTATTATTTACTTTTGTTTCTATTTTAGATGCTTTTGAGATCAGAGTAAATATTTCATTAAAATTTAAGTCTCATGGGAAATATCCATAAAAGGGCCTCTATCACAGTATTCGAAATTAATGGACATCGTAAGTTTTCGAAGTACGTAACTTACTTAGAATGTGTTTCTGAATTAAATATAAAAAGTTTAAGTCAATTGCGATAATGTTAATTTAGAGCAACATTTAATTAATTAATTATTTTTCTTTTATGCAGAAACAAGCTTAAAGAAATATTGGTCAAGCGTTTTTTTTAAACACTTTTTTTTTTTTTTTTTTTTTTTTTTTTTTTTTTTTGTAATTTTAAATTTAAATTATATTTGAATAAACCTATCTCTAAAAATAATACGATATAATAAAATAAAATAACAATACATAAAAGAGACCGTGTACCTAGGACCACTTTTTTTCAGTGCCCAAAAATAGAGCCCCTGACCTGTTTAAAATTATAAAAATTATATGTACTTATTATTTAGGACCAATTACTTCCAATTGCGATTAATATAAACTCTTAAAATAATAAATTCCGACAAATAGAAGGTTTGTAAATAAACTTCACACATGACCCTAGGTGTAACAACCTGGTCAAATCCCATTGTACCTAAGGCCATTTCCCGAAAGTTAGATTTCTCTTTGTAATGCATAGGAAACAAACATATAAACTTGTATTTTATAAAAGAAACAATATCAGGCAATAAATTAATTTATCATATAATAATTATTTAAATTGCAGTGTGCCAAATTTACAAGCATTTTCATAAATTATTCAACGTTGAAAAACCAATCCTGAAAATAAGCTGCATACACTGACTTTTCTAGAGTGTCTGTCAGAATTTTGCATCTCCCTGGTTTTCAGCGTCCTATTTTTTTATGTATAAGGTTTCGCTTTTTGAAAATGCCATACTTGTTCAGACGTCATACATGAGATGGAATTAGATGTCGAAGGTTTCGAAAATTCTAGAAGAAACAGAGCAGAAACAGAGTTTGATACAGAGTTTGGGCAAGAAACAGAGTTTGATACAGAAATGCTAAGTTTCGTCATTGTTGACTCACTCTCTTCCTCAGGAAAATCAGTATTTTGGCAATTTATGGAGGACTCTGGCAGTTGGTCACACTTGAACTCAAATATTCACCATCGGTGAATATGTTTTTGATACACTGGTCATACACAAGTCAAATGAGAATTCGTTAGAATGTTTATAGTAGTAAAGGCAAAGGATAGGATTTGCCAAAATTTTCCACAATGCCTATTAACTAAAATCGATTTTCTCTGTTTAATTACGAAAACTTGTTTCTAGTAAAATGGTAATAATACAAAAGAATATTATTATAATTGTACCTAAGGAGATGGTCCTATGTAGAAGGCAACTATGTGGCCCTAGGTACAAGAGTAAGTAATTCCATTCAAAAAATTTTCTACAAAAAAACAGATGAAGAAGAGACTTTTTTACAATCTCATTTAATACTTAGTAATCTTTTAAATCTGTTTTAATACTGTGTTCTAAATTAATGGGCTTCATAAGTTTAGAGACGAAGATAATTTTGTAACATGTTGTGAAGTTAAAAGTGACAAATTTAATTTTCCTACGATAAACTTAATTAAGGGCTACAACGAACTTATTATATTTATATAGAATATTATGTTTCTGTGATTTAATAAACATTATGCGTAACGTCTTATTTTAAGATTTTCCTTTATGCTATGACATAATGATAAGCAAGTTGTCAAGGGAAATTTTCTTTAAGGGGATTTGGATTTAACAAGCAAAATTATGTACTAGAAATTAAAGACAAATATCTGACTTGCTTTTGAGAAAAGCAATGAAATAGATGAGCTGCAAAATTTTAATTTAGACCATATAAAACTTTGTTCCATCTATAAACCGTCCAAACTTTCCCCTGAAAGTAATCAAAGTAGCTGCAAAAATAGCAATTGGTGTTATTACTCACTTAATTGAGAAGTGAAAATTAAAACTAAATATTATTCAAATAAAGTGGAGTGGCTCTAGGTACATGACGGCCTTAGGTACACAAGTCTCTCTTAATTTTCTGAAAATTTAAATATTCGTAATTTTATTGGTTAACTTTTGCATTTTTCAGAGTACGGTTATTTATAAATAATCACAAAATAACTGCATAAGATTTTAAATAAATAATTTTAAACTTTCTTTCATCTTCTTTTTTCCCTACATTGAATAGAAATTAGTTTAAAAAAGTCTCTTTACCCCTTGGAATTTTTAAATATATCGTTACTTTATTTGTAGCTATATAACGTACGACTTCTTTAATGAGCATTTTCGAAAAAATTGAAATCATTTCTATATGCGTATATTGTAATGATTGAGTAATTTATGAGCTTCGTACATATCAATTCTTAATTATTAACTTAGACGATACTTTATGTGATATGCTCTATGCAATCAATTTTAATGAGCTTTATATGTGTATTTATTAAGACTTTACATCTTTTCCTGAATTAAGCTGTGTTTTTCATCACGTGATTTTTATTTGCTGCTCAGAAATTTGCTGCTTTTCAGAATTTAATCAACGCAAAAATGCTTGTAAATAAACGTGTTCATATATTTTATTAGGGCGAAACTCAAGTTTAATTATTTTGTATGAATAATGAATCACGCGATAAAAAGGATAATGTGTAGCTTCGTCAAATATTTTACACATATAGAATATTTTATGCGAAAAGAAATAAGATCTTTTTTCAAAGTTATAAACGCTGGTTCTAGTAAAACTTAAATTTGAAACAGTCATTTTCTGCATTTAATGTAACTTTTTCTATGCTCTATCATTTAACTAAATTTCAGTATTTTATTTTGACTTTAAATCTGTATGCAAATAAAAAAAATCACACTTCTTATGTAAATTTCGGACATATGCTTTTGCAATGATTTTATTAAGAAGACAATATTTATATACATATAAGATATAAATAGAATATGTGTAATATATAAAAGTTTATTCTAATACTATGGGTTAATAATAAATGAACATTTTACTTTTTGAATATTTCCTTAATAAAATAAGATAAAACAGTAAGCTTTTGTGAAGCATTATTTTGAAATTTCTCATTAAAATACATGTTTAACACGCATTTAATCTGCTGTATTTTGAATTAAAATTTATGCTATACTTTTTATTTTAAACTATACAGTATGTTAAATTGAATTTTATCAAGCTGATTCATATGTTAACAATACAAGTGTTCCATTTTTCGTTTTGATATATAGTTTACATTTTACGCAAACTCTTTATAATATATAAACTAAAATATTCACTACATCACTATCTTCACCATGTCAGTTATTTTATATGAATAGTGAATAACATGGAGAAAAAGATAATGTGTAGCTTCATGAAATATTTTACTTTGAATATTCTATATGAAAACGCATTATTCTTTTTTTAACAAGACATTTTTTAGTACAATTTAAGTAAAAAAAAAAAAATGTTATTTCCTGCTCTATAACATAACTGAAAGCGAACATTTTTAATTCGACTTTAAATTTGTATTAAAAAAAAAAAATCGCATACATTTTATGCAAATTTCAGACATATGTTTTTTCAATGATTTCATTAAGAAGATAATATTTATGCACATAAGACGTAAGTAGAATATGTGTAATATATAAAAGTTTATTAAAATACTTTAACAGTAGGTTTAATAATAAATGAACGTTTTCCATTTTGAGCATTTCGTTAATAAAACAAGAGAGGATAGTAAGTTTCTGTAAAACATTATTTTGAAATTTCTCGTTAAAATAGATGTATACCTTTAATCCGGTGTATTTGAAATTGAAATTTATAGATTATTATTACTATTTTTAACTACAAAATGTTAAATTGGATTTTATCACGCTTGTTCATATATTAACTATTCCGGGTTTTAATTTTTCTTTTTGATATCTAGGTTACACTTTACTGATACTCTTTATAATATATCAACCAAAATATTCATTAATATCATAAATTTTATTTATTTATCTCTATGTGTGATAACAGTGCGTCTATACATGCTATATTTCTAATCACAGAGTGTTCTAAACATTGCGCAAAAGTGGTGTAAAATTTTGCTTTACATTATTGTTTTGAATTTCGATCTCATGTTCCCTTACAGAAAAAAAACTTTTGTAATATGATAGAGTAATAAACGTGTGTTTTTGCCTTCATTTTCTTTTAAAATTCTCGAAATTCTATTAAAATTTTATTTATTATTACTTTTTTCAAATATGCGAATACAGACAAATACAAATTTGCGTGTTATTTTAATTTTTATATAACTTAAACGAAATTATACAGGATATTACTAGCAGTTCATTCATACAAATCACATGGTAGTTAGCGATTTATCCAGTATGGCTAGTTCAAATAATTATTTATTCAAACATGTGATTGGTGTATTAATTCACAATTATAATATTCAAACATCTAGTTACGTTATCCTTAGTTTCGTATAATTGGCCAGTCCCATTAATTAATGATTACGTAAATTAACTGTTTCAGTTTATAGTTGATGAATATAAATTAAAAGTTAATTTAATAATTTATTTATGAAATTTAATGATTTTACATAATACTTACGGGATACCCTATTTATGACAATGATTCTAATAAATATCATTCATTTCTATTAGTTTAATTAATAGTTTTTAACACAAAAAAGTTAGTGCCATTATCTACTAATATCGAAGTAAGGAAATAATATTTGTCGTAAACCAATACTTCGAAGAGGTCGCAATTGTTAAATTTTTATTATTAAAAATTATGTAATAAGTATGCGCTAGTCTAATCTTTGTAAATTTCATTCAAAGAAATAAATAATTTACATTAATAAATCTTTTAAAATCAAAATATTAAGTGATTTTATCTAATTTTTTTTTAATGTAAATAAGAGCTAGTAATAATTGTAATATCAAATTAGAGATGATGTGAAGATGTACTAACATATCGATTAATTCCTAAGTGATACTATGATTCACAAGATTAAAAACATTTAATAAATTTAAACAGTAATAGATTAAACTGATTATTAGACCATAACGTCAATTTTTAAGCAAGGCGAGTTACAAGATCTGAAGACATGAAACAGATTATATTGGATGATGTAGTAAATTAAAAAATAATAATAAAGATTTTGGAAAATTTGATGTAAGTTTAAAAGAAATTAATTATTATAGTATTTGTTATTAGCACATATATTTAATTATTTACCTACGTTATATTAATTATTAACATAAACATTTATCGATGCAATATGCTCTTATGAAATATTATGTAAGGTAATTTGGCTGTTGTCGAATCTGTAAGTGGCATTTATGAAATGCTTCCATAATAGCATAAAACTAATTAATCTGAGTATAGGATTAGAAATTTGACCTTTCTGTATGCTCTAAAATTAATACATAAATGGGTATTTAACTAAAGCATCAGCGCAAACAAGTATTTTTTATAATAAATAAATAAATAAATTTTTAAATTAGTAGTCCATGATCAAAGTTATGTTTAAAAACCAAAAATTTGCAATTTAATTTCATAGTAAGTACCTTAGAAAACAATAAATATATACAAGACTTTTGATTAAAATAATTTGGATTATATGTGTTGCTATTCGTATGATACACAAAAAAAAAAAAAAAAAAAAAAAAAAAAAAAAGAAACGCGAAAAAAAAAAAAAAAAAAAAAAAAAAACGAAATGCACTTCTTAACAGAAATGGGAATACACTTACAGATTTGGCCAAGACCACAACATTAATAACAAGCTGTAGGAGATTTTTCAAATTAAAAAAATAATATTAATATATATTTTTTTTCAGATATTTTCAAATGTTTAAAATTATTATCTAGCTGTACATTAAAAATATATATAGACTATCATATACTGCCCTAAATTAACTAAAATATTCAATAGTAAAATGTATGAGCATTAAAAAAAATAGGTACTAGATTTTTTTTTTTTTTTTTTTTTTTTTGAACACGCAGTTATATCAAAAAATTCGTCGCCAAATAGTGATAAAATTTCAAAAGTCGTTAAAAAGGTCATACACTAAAGCTGTAATGCAAAATAGTCTAGATATTACAAATTTCTTTCTTGCCCCTAGTATTTCAAAAACATGTTGAAATGAGCGATGTAATCGATATATATCTTTATTTAATTATTTCTATGTATAATAGAGCTTTGCAATTAGTTCCATTGATTTTTTCTTTCTTTAATATTTCGTACATCTAATATTTGCAGTATTTTTATTTGGTACTTTGATTAAATTTAAAATCAATCAAAAAGTAAGACACTTAAATATAGCATTTTAACAAGATATAACCCCTAAGATGTACTTAATTGCAACATTTAATAATACTTATATAAAGTGTTCTAGAATTAAGCAAAGATAATCTAAAATAATTTGCTTTAGTGTTTTGTATGTTTGATAACTGAAAAGGATGAGTAGAAACATTTAATGCTGTAGAAATGAAAGAGACATGAGCACTATTTTTTTATTTGAAAAAATTTTGCATTAACTAAATACATACCCACATAGCTATTTCAGTTTGCAGAAAATTGCAGCAGCCCTGATTTGTAAGCCAACAAACTTGCAGCCAGTTCAGTGTGTCAAGCTTGTAAGTTCATAACAAGACTGAAGCAAGATAACGCAAAGTCCAAAGTCACCATACGCCAAATTTGCAGGAAACTTGTGGTGCAAGTAGCACTATTACTGTATCAAATTTGCTGTTAATTTGTTGCAAACTCGTAGAAAAGTTAGCTTTGTCGTATCGAGACTACTGCAAATTCATTGCAATTGGCAAGTTTGTCATGTCACACCAACTGCTAATGCATTCCAAACTCAGATTCTTGCTCAGTCACACTATCTGAAAATACGCATAGCAATATGCAAACATAGAACGTACTTCACTGAGGGCCTTATTCACCAACTTCTTAACACTCGGAATAAACCTCGGATCAGTGGTAATCGCTCGATCATACAAAAATCGGTATTCTCTAACAAAACTCCGCGGCAGATCTGTAGAACAGAGGTTCACTGGTGTTTGTTTACATTTTGGCGATATTATCCGTGCGCCAACGAACCAAGGAAATGAATTTATCTTATGGCAACCTTACAAAACGTTTGTTTACGTTCGAAATGAAAGAAATATTAATGCAGACGACTATTTAACGTAATTAAATAAAATAATCGAAGAAATTTCATAAAATGGCGATGGTTAATTAACTTTTTAACTACAATATTTTAATAAATAAGCAAATACAACAAAATGCACGTTTTGTCATCGAAGATTTAAGAGCAAATTAATTTCAACAACACAATAAATGTAATTAAATAAATGGAAATTCAGAATAAAAATATAACTTTAAAAGTAATTAAAAAAGCATGAAAACGTACAATATATGAATTTTATTTATTTTTTTTATTTATTTATTTTTTAATTTTAAAATTTCTGTTGACTCCATAATACGTAAATCACATATCAAATATTTCACTTCGCGCTCAGTTAATTCGTAACATTCGAGGATTCTAAAACCGCATTCAAATGAATCGAAACACATCGGTATAAATATTATGAGAATATACAAATAAAATAAAAAACATATTTTCAAGTTATCAAATGATACGCTTTCATTTCTCCAGACACATATCGTTTCGAATTTTTCATTAATACTTACATTTCAGCGAAGGGGAAAATTCCCTAGTTTTCATAAACTTGACCAACAAGTGATTGAGTGAGTGAGTTTTACGTCGAACTAGTGCTACGTTGTGGGCAATGAGTACGGCAACCAAATATCCCCATTTTCTACAGACAATGTTTACTTTATTCGCATTATTATAATTTTTTAAAAAATTATAGAATGTAAACTATTTAATATTCAAATTTTATTTTTAGTGCTTATTAATTAAAAATGAAAAAAAAAAAAAAAAAAAAAAAATACATGCATAATTAGTTAATTGTTGCAATTTAAAGCTTCTCTGTTTTAAAAGTTCACGGATCCGGCCACTGTAACGACGGAGGATGAATTGGGACATACCCCTAAGGTATATGAACCAACAAAGAAACATGGCACTATGAATCTGAAAACGCACGTAACTTGGCTCCGCGGCAATCACTGTCGCGCATGTTAAAACCAAAAAAACATCACTGGACACCCCTACCACGCTGTGCATGAATCTGAAAACGCACGTAACTCGGCTCCGCGGCAATCACTATCGCGCATGTTAAGACCAAAATTTCCCATAATGTAGCTCTAGTGCAACGTAAAATGCGCTCGAAACAAATGAACCAATCAAATATCGCCTAATTTCCCATAATGAAGCTCTAGTGCAACGTAAAATGCGCTCGAAACAAATGAACCAATCAAATATCGCCTAATTTCCCATAATGTAGCTCTAGTGCAACGTAAAATGCGCTGAAAACAAATGAACCAATCAAATATCGCCTAATTTCCCATAATGTAGCTCTAGTGCAACGTAAAATACACTCAAAACAAATGAACCAATCAAATATCGCCTAATTTCCTGTAATGTAGCTCTAGTGGAACGTAAAATATACTCAAAACCAATGAACCAATTAAATATAGCCTAATTACCCATAATGTAGCTCTAGTGCAATGTAAAATACACTCAAATCAATGAAAAACAAATGAACCAATCAAATCTCTCCATACTGCGTCATAATAGAATTGTTAAGTTATGTTTACAAGAATAGGCAGTTTCTCGCTACGGAAGTTCGCCAAGCAGAAAGTGAACCTCTGTTCTACGGATCAACCAAATCGGCTGTTCATCGGCTACTTTAATTCTCTGATTTGCTGATCCATGGTTTAATCCGAGTGTTAATAAGTTGGTGAATAAGGCCCTGAAGCCTTGTTACTGCAAGACTTTGAATATTTTCGAAGCCCCAACGGACAATGTCACGCTCCTTCTTGTAATAAACAACACGAGCAAGACAACGTTGCAAAACCGTTTCAATATCAGTCTTCAGATTGATGAATTTCAAATACTTACATAGAAATTTTAGTTTACAGCGAAAACGGTGTGAAAGAAAAAAAAAAAATTAAAACGAAAGATGGATTTATTTTCCGCCTACCTTCCGGCAATTTCGCAGCAAATTTGTCGCCTCAAATTCGAAATGGCAAGATTATTTCAAGAAAAATCAAACTTGCTGCAAATGTGCTTGCTATCTGGGTAAAGATGCATTCTGAGACAAGTTAATTTGCGTTTTTTCTTGATAACAGATTTTTGTAACTTATATATTCTAAAATTCTTACTAAATTCAAAACCTAACAATTTTTAATATGTAAATGCTGGAAATATTTTTTTCTCAAATGCTTAAAAAAGTTTATTAAGGCGGTGGTTGGTTTTATCGTTCTTATAAATATCTGTTAAAAAATAATTTTATAAATATGCAATGAAATGTTACAACATAAAATATGCAAAAATTTGTCGAACACTTTTACAAAATAAATAAATTTAAAATTTTTAAAAAATTACTAAATTTTCTTCACTAGCTAATTTTAGGTTGATTTTTTTAGAAATCTACCTATAGCAATCACTTCGTTTATCTGTCTGTCTATCTATTCATCAATCTATCTATATATATATATAAATAAGGAAAATATTGTCATCACGATAACTCCCGAAATAATACTCCGAACCGAACCAAATTTGGACAGCGAAATTAACTTATAAATATCTTGGATGAGTTCGTTCACCAAGTTGCTCCGCCTTTTTGTTTTCAAGTGGCAGTGACTTGAAAATTTCAAATTACCGTTGTAAAAAGCGTATTTAAAGCCGGATTTGCTTGAATTTTCATGCAAATATTGACTGCATAAGGGTCACGATCAAATTTATTAATCCACTTTATTCGCCATTTTTTTACAAAGTGGCAAATATCTTAAGGTAAGCGGGGTCACTTGAAAATTTTAAATCACGATAATTTCCGAAATAATACTCTAAATCGAACCGAATTTGGACAGTGAACGTATCTAATAAATATCTTACAAGGAAACATTCAAAAGGTATCGTATTCAAAAAATATTGGAAAAAATATATGTGATTCTACTCTTCCTAAAACACTAGCAAGTGAAAAAATTATCGGCTGAAATGAATTACAGCGACCTCAAAAAATTATCAAAATTAAGGATATTTGGCGATTTCACATTGTTAGGCAATTGATTTTGAGTACTTGGCGGAGAAACAAATATACACGGCAATCAATCTAGCGAACCGAACGCCTAACAGCGCTAAATCGCCAAATACGCTTAAATTTGATAATATTTGTGTTCGCTGTAATTCATTTCAGCCGATAATTTTTTCACTTCCTGGTGTTTTATGAAGGGTAGAATCACATATATTTTTTTCAATATTTTTTGAAGACGACACCTTTTGAATGTTTCCTTGTTAGATGAGTCTGCTAACCAAGTTGCTTTGCCATTTTGTTTTCAAGTGGAAATTCACATTGGAAAAAGCGTATTCCAAATTTGTTTGAATTTTGACGTATACATAGACCATATAAGGGTATCAACCAAGTTTATTAATGACCTTTATCTGTCATTTTTATCAAAGTGGCGAATAAGGAAAGCGCAGGTGACGTAACGCTCAGGGCAAAACATTCTATTCAGGGCAAAACATTGGTATTTCCACCAATAGAGGTTGTCCTTTTGCCACTCGTGAATGCCAAAGATTGAAAAAAGGCTCGTTTGTTTGTAAACATGTCCTTTCCTTATATCTTAAACTAAGCGGAGCCACTTGAAATCAGGCTACCACTTGAAAATTTAAAATCACGATAACTTCCGAAACAGTACTCCAAATGAAACCAAATTTGAACAATAAATTTATCTTATAAATATCTTCGATGAATTTGTTAACAAAGTTGCTTCGCTATTCTGTTTTTACGTGGAGGCCACTTGAAAATTTTAAATTGACATTGTAAAGAGTAAACAGCGTATTTAAAACCGGATTTGATTGAATTTTGACGTATACATAGACTATATAAGGTTCACAACCAAGTTTATTAATGAACTTTATTTGTCATTATTAAAAAAGTGCGAATGTTATAAACTAAGCGAGACAACTTAAAATTAGCCCACCACTTGAAAATTTATATTCATGATAACTTTTTAAATTCTGATTCAATTCAAGCCAAAGTTGGACAGTGATCTTATACTATAACTACCTTGGGTGAAATCACTGAGCAACTTGTTCTGACATTTTGTTTACTAGATAAGGTCACTTGAAATCCCGCTACCACTTGAAAATGTCCCATCACGATAACTCTTAAAATAGTTAATTGATTCAAACAAAAGTTGGATAGTGAATTTATGGTTCAAATATCTTGGATAAGTTTCCTTAGTAACTTGATCCACAATTTTATTTCCAAGTGGCTGCCACTTGAAAATTTGTCATTATGATAACTTTTGTAGTACAGAATCAATTCTCATCAAATGTGGGTAGTGGATTTATCATTAATATATTTCAGATAAGTTTGCTGGGCATCTCACTCCACTTTTTTATTTCCAAGTGGTGGACACTTGAAATCACGGTGCCACTTGAAAATTTTTATCACGATAATTTTTGAAATACTGAATTAGTTTGAACTAAAGTTGGACAGTGAACTTATCATACAAATATCTTGGATGATTTCGCTAAGAAATTTGCTTCGCCATTTCGTTTCTAAGTTGCAACCACTTAGACTGCCACTTGAAAATTTGTCATAATAATAGCTTTTGAAACACTGTATTGATTCGAACCAAAGTTGGACAGTGAACTTATGCTTCAAATGTTTTGGATGAGTTTGCTGGGAAACTTGCTCCGTTATATTGTTTCCAAGTGGCGGCCACTTGAAAATTTGTTATCACTAAAACTTTTGAAACACTCAATAAATTCAAACAAAAATTGAAAAATGGATTTATCATTAAAATATCTATGACTTCAGTGGGCAATTTCCTCCGCAATTTTGTTTTCACGTTGCGTCCACTTGAACGTTGGCACTTGAGACTTTGTTATCGCTATAACTTTTGAAATACTGAATTTATTCGAACCAAAGTTGGACAGTGGACTTATCTTGCAAAATTTTGGATTAGTTCACTGAGTAATCTGCTTAGTATTATAGTTTAACAATATATTTTAAATTTCTTTGTCCATTGCTTTGTGGCTCGTTGTTTTTTAGATATTTTTATGTTTGAATGGTAAAAAAATAGCATTAAATTTTAGCATTCAATAATAAAACTTAAAAAAAAAAAAAAAAAACTCTTTCGTTTTAATGTTATAAAATAGAGAGAGAAAGAGACAGAGAGAGAAACATTTAGCTGAAAATATTTCAAAAAATTAAATTAAGAAATTAAAAAATTTCCGTTGCATATTTTTAATTTAAATAATTTTGGAGAAATTTCAATATACTTAATATTAAAAAAATATAATAATTAATATTAAAAAATAATAAAACTAAAAAAGTAATCTTAAATAATATTAAAAAAATATAATAATTAATATTAAAAAATAATAATAATAAAAAAGTAATATTAAATAATATTAAAAAAATATAATAATTAATAATGAAATTTTAATATACCTAATATAAAAATTGTATTAACCACATATATTTTAATGCATATGTAATAAAATTTTGATAATTCTAAGATCGTAATTTATAAAAAAAAATAATTATAGTAACCAATTCTTAAAATAAAATACTCGTAGAAAAATTAGCTATAGCATACACAGTACACATAGTTAAAATGCACAGAAGAAAAATTGCCATCATCACAGCAGATAACTGAACGACAAGCATCATTAGTTTGTTATTTTCTTTATTCAATGTTGAGAAGACGATTTATTTTAGTGACGGTGCTTTATTCCAGGCAAATAATAGCCTGATAAACAGAATGAGGAAACAAATTTATTTATTTGCATTTAGTTTAGCAGGAAATGTCAAATAACGTCGCTTTTGATGATATTTTCTTTTCGTATCTAGAGGAATGCAATCATGAAAGTCTCCTGATAATACTAAAGGAAAATTAAGATGAAAAATAATGGCCATCATACAGAGTTACGTAATGAAAACTATCTTTGAAAGAAAAGAAGAAGAAGAAAAAGAAAAACCACGGAAATATATATATATATATATAAACATCCCCACAAAATGTTTATTAGGTGTATGTAAATCCAAATAATACATTTGAATACACGAATCACATTTCATAATTTAAGTTTTTCTTTCAGTTCATGAACATGTATATCATAAGAAAAAAGTGAAATTATAAGATAATTGAAAATATGCGATGGCTATTTCCTTTAAGCATTTATTTTTTTTCTTTTCAAATTGCATAATAATTCGAAGTTTAAATTATATTTGAAATTCGATAATCAATTTAACATTTAAAAAATCCTAGGAAAAGTTTCAATTTTCTCATGCATATTCCAGTATTGAAATCTATAAACTAAAAAATATTGAACACTATAAGATACAGACTGTAAATATTGGTTGAATGATGGTTAAACTAGATTTTATTACTCATTTTAGAAGTAAATCCTGATGTAGAAACATGTTTTCAAATGTAAAATGTTATATATGTATTTTTTTTTTCTATATTCTAAAAAATACTCTCTTATCTTCAAAGATTATTAAAAGACAACGCACACAAGAAAATTTCTAAAAAAAAAAAAAAAAAAAGAAAAAAAAAAAAGAAAAAGGAAAAAAATCTGAACATTTCATTGATTAGATGTTTGTTTCCTAAATATAAAAGATACTACTCTTACTTTTATCCTTTTGATAATAAAATTGGATATTTTTGAAAAGGTGTTTTTTTTTTATTATACTATATCATTTTCATCTATTTTGTGAATAATAGTTGCAGCATCTTGTATATCTGGTATTAATTTATTGCTGTAATAATACATGTATATATATATATATATATATATATATATATGTATATTATTTTGTTACTTATTAGCTATATAGTTTACTACTTTTTAAATATACTACCATTAGTAGTTTAATTTTATCAAAATAGGCTCTCGAAAGAGAGAAAGGGAAAGAATATTTACTATATAACCCGCGTTCTTACTTTGCATTTTTTAGGAAGTGCTAGTGGTCGTCCTTTTTCGGTGTGTTGGCGTTAGTGTATGAGAATGAGGCCGACTGACTACACTAGGGTCTAAGGCCTAGAGTGGTATGCCCTCCATTGGGATCTTTCTAAAGGGTTCTAGTATTTATGTGCATCCCTTTTCGGAGTAGAACTGTTGTCTTCAAATCATTCGTAATTAAATTTTATTAATTACTTATTTATTGTTTACACATATATGCATCTTGGATACGCGACTCCAAGTCAATTTGTAAGTTTTCGACGCAGAGAACAGGTAACACATGATAGGATTACAACTTTAAAATCCGAATATAACTGCTAAAGAGCCTCACTGTCACCTGGATTTTCATCACACTGTAAAAAAATAACTATTACCAGCTGCAAGAAAGTCTCTGTGATTGAAGAAAATAATTATTTTGTCCAATCACAGAGAGTTTCTTGCAGCTGGTAATAGTTATTTTTTTACAGTGCAGGTACTCTGGGTCCAGAGAAGCCAAACGACGAGGTAGACTTGTCCATATTTTCTAAGACAACGACGATTCATCCTCTATGTAAACGAACAGAAAAACTAAGTGCACAACAAAAACAAAATAAAATATTACCGTTTATTATTAATTTCGCTAAATACAAAAGTTTTCTTTATCATTGTTGATGCTTACCAACTGAAATATGAAATGAAAAACAATGATATCTATGAAAAATATAATCTGATTAATGCTTATTTTAATAATTTATTAGTAGACCTTCTTATAAGACAGTGTATTACATTATTATTATTATTATCATTATTATTGTTATCATCATTTATTTTATTTATTTATTTACTTTTTGTGAAAATTCTGAAATATTTCATTAAAAAGGGGAAAATAACTTTTAAAATGACTAAGAATGCTTATATTTAAATGCAATGAAAATGAATATGTTTCTGTAAATTTTATTACCTAATTATCAGATGAATATTAAATTTCAATAATATATTTTTGTTTTATTTTAACATATTTTTGTTTATTTTAATTAATTAATATATTCATTGCTGTTATTATTTCTACTTTTTCTCTAATGTGGCAATCCAAGAAGATGAATCTTTCGTTATAAATATAAATACATGAAAAATAAAAAAACTACTCAAAACTTGTGCCTCTTTTTATTTTTTTTCTCTTTTTCATAGAACTTAGCGAGATGTTCTGCAACTAATTATCGATTGTTAAAAAAATATTTTTATAACTGCAGTTCTTTTAGGATACAGCAATATGTTTAGGATTTTAAAAAGTAAAAATTTAAATTTTTGAAATTACATATTTATTTATTTTAAGATTGAATATTAATTACCTTGAATGAATACCTTACAAATAAATAAATAAATAAATAAATAAAATAAATAAATAAATAAATAAAAAATCATGAGCTCAGTTTAAAAAAAAACAATATATATTTAATTAAATTTTGTAGATATAATAATTATTTAATAACAGCCATAACTTAAATTATTGTGAAGTTATAATTACTTGTTAATGAAAATAGAAATATTTACTTAGAAATAAATATAATTAATTATCTTTCATTTGGTGATATTTAGCTTTAATATTGCAGCAGAATAGGATTGAAATGTATATCCAATTAAAATAAGTTTTATTGCATCTATAAATATGTACACTGCTTTATCTCAAGGATAGATCTCACATACAGAAAAAAAAAAAAAAAAAAAAAAAAGAAGATAAAGTACAAAAATAATTTTATTTTATAGTTCAACTAAACACGCACAACACATGCATATTTAAGTCTTTGGTTTTTAAAGAATTTTGCTTGACCAATATTTCACAAAATTGTCAGTTTATACATAAAATTTATTTTCAAAGCTTTTACCTGAAAAGTATATTTTGCATTCATCCCTAAGCGAAATACAAATATTGCAGATGGAAAAGACAGCTTTATGACGCTTATTTGACTTTTATGTTTGTTTATGCAAAGTATGCATTTTGATTTGAAACTACAGTGTTATAAGCAAATCTTGCGAGACAAAATTCACATTCAGAGACGAGCAACTGTGGAGCAGTATATGCTAGAAAAATATTGTTTTTTTATTTGGCTGTTCAAAAATTTCAATATTTTTCCATATTCAGCATTACATCATGTTAAAATATGTTATATCGATATTTTTAAAATAGAGTATCGAGAACAATGTATTTAAAATACTTTTAAAATATATTTAAAATTTTACAAATGTTTACGTGGGATAAATTGAATATTATTCAATTTTCTTTTACAAATATTTTCTCTACAAAAGAAACAACTTGTAATCAGAAAAATCATGAGACGAAAAAGAAGGAAGAGCAAAATTAAGAAATATAAATTTTGATCATAGTTTTAATGAAATCAATATCATTAATAAATTAATAGATTCAATTAAATTTTAGGTAATAATTATTTCAAAAATCAAAAGCAACTCCAATTTCTAAATAATAAAATTAAGCTATCAATAAAGGAATGCGACAATATCATTAATACACATACTGTGAAATAATATTACGGTTAATTATGCTTATTATAGGCTATACAAGTAATAAGAAATAGGTGAAGAGAAACGACTTATATTTTGCAACCAAGCAGCAGATTACTTTCAGATGAATTATAATTTATTGAATTATTCAGTCCTGAATATTGTATGAAATAGCTAAAATAGTTTCTACCACATTTTGTTAATTTTAATACATTACCTAAATGAGGTATGAAGGTACATTTTCAAGGCTTTGATGGCGAAGTATAACTTAAAAATTACAATTAATTCACTTAATATTTATTATCAATCAAATGCATATCCGAATTTTACATACGAGGATTATATATTGGAATGATCTGGGGATCAACGAAGCGGAGAACCATATACTCCGTGGAGGATTAAATTGTGATGACATGCCTCAGAACCAGATGTGTCCTAGAAGTGAGTTCCAGATTGTCAGCAGTTGCCCATTTCGCAGTACTTGTGCGACGTAAAATCCAAACATCCAATTAACCAAACATATTGGAATGAAATTGAGATTAATCATAAATAGCTAAAAAATATTTTTTTTTCATTAATTTAAATTTTAACAGCATTATGACTAAATTGAAAAATGAAAACAAAAAAATATTATTAAATTTGTTATTAATCAAGAGGTATGTCGTTATAGTAAATAATTACATTTTATGATTGAAAATCTTCATATGTAATATTTATACTTTATTTATTTCTATTCTTAAAAAAAAAAAAAAAAAAAAAAAAATCCTGCTGCTGCCGTTTTTAAATTTCTCATGTCTATTTCGCTTTCTTATTTTGTACTGTAAAAATTGTTTGGAATAAAAACATGAAATTAGGAATTTTTTGTACAGAAATGCGTGATAAATATGATGAAACAAACACTTTATATGTCAATGCATTATTTTAGGTGATATTGAATGTTGAAGTAGAGCAAAACGTTGCAGTTATAAAAGTTTTATAGACTCAAAAACTGTTCTTTCAAACCATATCAGATTTGCTGAGATATACATCAGCTAAATGTGGTGTACTGTATGTAACAATTTTTTGGTTTTCGCAAATTTTTACATTTATTTTGATTTTTCTTTTATGTTTTATGTTTTATACGATTTTTGCGTTTTCCCTGAAAAAAAAAAAAAAAAAAAAAAAAGTTATAAATGAATAAAAAAATTAAACTCTTAAACTGTATCAATAAAAATTTATGATAAACTTGATGTTATAATAGCTTTAAAATTTTAATTTTGATTTATTTAGTATTTAAATATTATAATTTCAATTAAAATGATCTTATATGTTTTATTTTTCCTGATTTTATCGTTTACAAACAAATTTGAATGCATGATTGGTTTATTTTTTTAAGTACACCCTCATCACACCATTAATATAGTTTTAATGTGTCATGACGAATATAAAATACATTGAAAGTTAAGCCGTGTAATGGGAAAGCATTTTATAATCTGTTTTATTCACATGGCTTTTCTTTCTTGTTTGTACTACAAGGGGAAGGGGGAGGGGGAGGCGACGAAAAAGATCTAAAAAAGTTTAACATCCCTTTGTTAGTTATATTATCAATATAAGAAAATTGGTAAAACTGATGAAAATGAATTCGGAAAAGTGCGAATATTTATTTCATAGTTTGAATTTTAGAGGCTACAGTCATATGACGATGAACTTTAATTTTTCAATATAAATAAATATATTTAAATGAATAAAAAATAATATCTCCGTTGACGGAAAAGTATAGACACCACGTAAAAATGTCTATACCTTTCAGTCAACGAAAATATAAATTTTTTCAAAAATTCAAAAAATAGTTTAAGAATTTTTGAGTCATAATAAATAGTTTTGACAATCTTGATATTGATTTATTTGTTACATTTTCTTATATTTAAAGAAATTTTTTTTTTTTTTTTTTTTTTAAGTTTTTGTATTTGTTGGAATGAAATGGTAATGCGGTAGAAGGATTAAACTTATTAAATTTTAAAATTAATTTAAAGGTACGAAAGTAAAATTTATGTATAACTGTTAAAATATAACCAATAGTAATAAAATTATAAATTTATTGTACTTATAATCAACATTTTATTCATAGCTTTTTATTTAGGAGAATAGGTAATTTTTGATAGATTTAATTATACAAAATGGATTTTCAAAATAAAAGGAAGAAGTGATAAACAAAGCATTAAGTTAATATAGAAGCTCATTGTTTAGCATAAGATCGATGAAGTTTTGGTAAGTATTCTTAATAAATTAACCAATTTCAAATTTTCATCCAGAAGAACAAACAAAGCAGCTTTTAAAGATGTTTATTCTTCGAAAAACTGGAGGCCTTGGGGAAAAAAAAAATTCTAAATATTTTTTATTAGTATAACTGACTAAAGCCATCCAGTACTTAATTGAGGAAAGGGAAGCTTCTGACAAATTTTCAATGATATAAGGAGTGTAAGCCTTAACAAGGCAAAATTTTCCACGCAGAGATGGGTTCTTACGAAGCCACCATGAAGTTCTAATCATATAAACTTGGGTATTTATCCGAAATATGTAGTATCCTAAAATCACAGGATCGTCAGTTTTAAGTTTTAGACTGTCTTTGATATCACTATTTATGTTTTATTTTACATTATAAATAAAAACTTAAAAATTTAAATTCGAAATTTGAAAAAATCTCGATGATTTGCACACCTATAGGGTTCCAGGTATCCGTTTTCCAAGATTAGCAGCTCTGCAATTGGTAGTGTGAGCGCTAGAGCGCAGACATGTAGGCACACAGACACACAGATACACACACATTCTTCTCTTTATTTACATAGATTAACTGTGTCTCTATATTCAATATAATCAAACACAAATAGTTAAAGGTCTTTTATATTTCCTTTATGGCTGTATAGAGCGGTATTCTGCCTTGGCTTTGAACTGCTGAAAATAGTCGCCAGTCGAAATCTGTTTATTTAAATATCTGAATTATTAAAAAAAAAAAAAAAAAAAAAAAAAAATCATTTAAATATTCTAACCAGCGAAGCAGGCAAAACGCTTTAGGTAAGCTACTACAGGATTGATTATAAGCAAGAAGGTTCCATATATTAATATATTCCTTCAATTGGAAGATTAATGTTAAATGCTTAGGGGGGTCGGCAGCATTTGAAAGTATTTCTCCATCTTCACAGACTATGAATATACTAACAAGAAGTTATGAAATTGAGTACTAATGAACAGTTATTTCTTTAATGTATATCCTAATCGTCAAACAAAATTACCCACAACTCTTACATTTACCACAAAGACATTTAGTAGTAATTTTAGAACAGACTATCAATATACTAACAAGAAGTTATGAAATTCAGTACTAATGAACAGTTATTTCTTTAATGTATGTCCTAATCGTCAAACAAAATTACCCACAACTCTTACATTTACCACAAAGACATTTAGTAGTAATTTTAGAATCTTTAAAATAGTGCAAATTACTATGAGAGAGAGATAAGTTGTTTCGATAAGAAAATCAAGTTTAAACCGCTTATCAGAAGCCTGGTAATATAAGTAAAGACTGAAGAAAATAAATAATTGATTATTTAAAAGCTGAAATTTAAATACGAAAGCAATAAAATAAACAATACACATTTTCAATTTTTATTATTTTAATTTCTGTTTACTTTTTTATTGGGAGCTTATAGGAGACAAGCGAATTTAATATCTTTGGAGTACGCGTGTTTGTCAACTGCTAAATAAATTATTAAGTTTGGTAAATAAATATAAAGATGTGGTAATATTGACTAAAACTAATCTGACATAACAAACCGCAATTTTTATGTAATTACTTGATTATGTACTCATTTTAAATCTTAAAATTCAAATGAAATTATTTCTTTTCTTCTATCTATATTTTTAAAGAAAACATCATCATTTGTAAATCACTATGTTAGTTACATTTTTTTTTTTTTTTTTTAATTAAACTCGAAACTAAAACAACAACAACAACAACAATATTTTTTTCCAGTTTCTATGTTGACAAAACTAAAGGTATGTTAAGACTTTTTAATGGCATTTTTAAAACTTTAAAATAATCAAATAGTACGTATTCGAAATTATACGATGATTACCTTATATAAAGATATTATACTATATTTATTATAAAATGAAATAAGTTATTTTTTAACATTTGTATGAATTAATTTTTGTTCATTAAACAGTTAAATAAAATACTGAATTATGTACTTAAAAGTTTTCATTTTTAATTTTTTTCAGGAAGATAAAACAATCATGATCCTTATGTTTTAAAACATATACTTTTACAGAAATATATTTCATATGCAGGCAAAAATTAGTACGTACGTATAAATCATATATCAATCGTATTTAAAATTAATAGGAGACACACAAAATTGTCTATTCAGTGCTGATAACAATTTGCACATTTTTTTTTTTTTAAATTATATACTCATGGAACAGCATTAAAATTTAAAAATGTGCATATCAGATACATATTTATTTATTATATATCCATGCTACGATCTACAAAAAGAAACTGTTTATGAATATATCTATTAATATTCAAAGTGAATATATTTTTCAGTATCACAAACCGTTGCATAATAATTAGACAAAAAATAAAAATAAAAATAAATAAATAAACTAAAGCAAGTATCTTCCTCCGAACGTTTTAAAATGAACAGAGAAAATTCTCTGCATGGCGAAAAGAAAGGAGGAAGGGGGTTGAACTTTGACGTAAAATTGGAAAACTAAAATTCATTTTACATTCATAAAAATAAAATGTAGAAAAATCGATAAAGAAGAAACAGAATTCGTTTTAAAACTTTAGATACAAATGAAAATTCTATTATGAAACATTTAAAAATATTTTCTTTGAAGTATACAAATCGATTTTTAATAAAAAAGCACCACAAAACTGGCGTTGTAAAAAATATTACTTGCAAACTTTGAATAAACACCATAAAATGCAATAAACTCGCAACAATTGTTTCGGGTCGAAAAACCACACCACCCTTCATCAGGCGAATAAAGTAAGCACTCGTGCTTACAAATAGTTTGTAAGTAATATACAAATCGATGTTCAAAAACTTTTTTCTAAACGTTTAAAAGCAATTTAATTTTTTATCTTTAAAAGCATTTCAAGTATTTCTGAGATGTACATTTATATTTATTAGCTTTGACATCAAATGTAACTCACATAAAATAAGTACATGTTTTTACTTAATGGTTATTTAAAAGTGAATATAAAATGAAGCTAAAAGTTTCTGTTAAAGTTGAGAAAATAAAATAAATTGAAGAAGTTGTCGTTTTTGGTGTAATTACTTTTTTTTTTTTTTTTGGTCTGTTTCTTATAAAAATTAAAACGATTTCAGACTTGTGCATAAATGATCCCTTATGATAAACAATATTCATTATATACAGGGGAAGGTGACCTAAGATGATCACCTTAAGGAAAAAACTTGTGTAAAACAACACAATTGTTTAAATAAAAATTTGGTTCTTCGTTAGTGTGTTTCACAATATATTTTGCATTATAAACATTTTTGCATTATAATACTTTTAACTTAAACTGAGTAATAAAAAAATAGGTTTTTGAGAAAGGGTCCAAAGGATCATTTTACTCTCACCGAAGGGCAAAATGATCCTTCATTTAAAAATAATTGTAGATTGCTTTTTATCTGCAAAATAAAGGATATAAAAATAATTATGACAGTACATAAAGAGATAAAATAAGCTTTACAATCAAATAGCATACATAATTTATTTTATGAAATAATAATAATAAAAAAATAATAAAAGTTTCTCAAATAACTTTTTGGAAAAAAAAAAAAAAAAAAAAAAAAAGAAAGAAAAGAAAAGAAAAAGAAAAAAAAAGAAAAGAAAAGAAAACGAGAAAATGGAATACAGTCGAACCTCATTAACGTGAATTTCAAGGGGAACAAAAAAATTGTTCATGCTATCAGTAACTAACCTTCATATAACTACACTAAACTTCATTTTGACAGGGATTGTGGAAGCAGTTCACGTTAAAAGTAATTCACGTTAAGCATGTTCACGTTATACTACTGGATGACGTCAAGAAACCTAACAAAACTAGAAAATGTAATGTATATCTAAACACATATTTTATTATGTAAACCAAGTCATATTTATGTTCATGAAAGGCTGTATATATGAATAAATCAGAAAGTTAGTGCTTAACTTATAACAGATTTTATAAAATCCCCTTTTTCAAAGAATTCTATTCATGTGCGTAACACTGCCATCGCTTGAATACTGCCATTGCTTCTTCTTGACTTGGTACAACTAGTTTATATGTTACCTGGTATATAACGTTACCTGTTTCGAAGAAAACATATATGGATTGTTTTGTCTGCTAGGACCATTTTAGGCTACATTCCCCTAAATAATAGTAATAATAACTTAGTATTGAAACCTCTTTGATTGAACACTATATTATATTAATAAGAGATAGTAAAATTAAACAATTTAAACAGTTAACATAGTGATAAATGAAAAAACAAACAATATAGATTGATCCTCAATAAATATAATTACAATTAAGTAGCGAAAAATATAACGCTTTGTACTATAAAAGTAGCTAATAATAAATATATTACCACTGAACAACCATTTTCACCTGGATATACCTAATATTCAGGTAAGAAGAGACGAGTTGAGTAATTTAAAGGTATCAATAATTATGCTAGGTAATATTTCATATCATGTAAAGATAGTAATTAAAATTAATTCCAATTTAAATGTCTTGATTCGCTACTCTACGTTCTTAACACCTTTTATAAATAACTTTACTTTTTAAAGTATACAGTCACTGTTATGTTAATTTAAACTTATGTTATATATCAAATAATTTTATAATAACCATTTTAAAGCTCTTTAAATCTTTAAATGTTATACATTAGGGTTGATAATTAATCTTATACATTTTACTATTCATTATCAGATTTCAATATGAATTTTTTTTTTTTTTTTTTTTTTTTTTTTTGTGTGATTTTCCTCTTTTGTGTTCTCCTTTTGTGATTAACGTTTAAAAATTATGTTCGCTGATTGTGTTGAATGTCGTTTAACCTCCTGATTAGACATCTTGCTGTTGTAAATGAAGAAGTCATAATAATAAGCATGCAAATATAAAATCCTCACTAGTTTATTTGATAATTTAGTGTGCAGTGGGTGGCTACCTGATAATCGTCGTAGTTAATATGTAGTGAGTGAGATTCAGACCAAGGGAAAGCTTTAATTTGCTCTTGAAACATGTGTCAGAATCAACTGAGACTAAAACCTGATCTCCCTTGTTTGGAATGTTTGGCTACATAAGTAACCATACCATAGCATCACTTTACATATCTATCCTAATTGAACCACTCCAAAATAATTCCGAATAACCGTAATACCAAAATATCACCAAAAGTCACAACGCGTGTAAAACTCGCAACTTCATCTGTAATTTCCTAAATTTTCTATTGCTTAACAACTATTACTAACAAAATCAATCGATCTAAGTAAAATTTCGCAAATTCTATCATCACCACGAAAAATGTTGTTGAGATTTCTCAAAATTATGTCTAACATTCTAAAAATTTTACTAGATTCCAGACATGATTTTAGGAAAACATATTTTAGACATTTTATGTACAAATCGAATGACCATTTTCTTTCGCGATTTTTATAATTAAAATAGCAGTATTTTAATCAGCTTATTTAAATACACGAAATCTTCCAAATATATATATATATATATAATAATAATAAGAAAACTACATCTTTTATTTATAAGATTTTTGTTGAATAGGGAAAGAGTACAAAGAACATATTTCAATACGTGATATTCAATGTACATACTCATTTTTATTAATAATAAATGTCATGATATTAATAAAATTTTTTAAAAACTTCCTAATTGCTATAATTAATCTAAGAAATAATTTCTCTTAGATAACATGATATTTGAATTCAAAATAAATATCAGTTTTGGAAATTATATAAATTTTACCTTAAATATATATATATATATTTAAAATAATTATTTTAACTTTATAAATAAAGCAAAAAATTGCTTTATAAGCCATTTAAAAAATAAAATTTGAATAAAAATGTTGGGATATTTTTTACAATATTTCTAAAAGAAGTATTCTGTTTCACGGCTTCGGGTTGTTTTCAAATTGAAAGGGTAATAAATAAAAATAAAGCAAAGGAAAGTTTCGAACTATAGTGCTGCTAGGCGTTGAGGACGATACCAAAAGTTTGGAGGGGTGCCAAATTGACCAACAGATTGGCATTTATTATCCAGTTATTGGTAAACATTCAGTTATTTGGTGTTCCCTTATCGCTTATTTTCTGTCAAATATAAGGGTTATCATCCCTATTCTAACCTTGGACTCTTTCATTCCGCACTTGCACAGAGGCTCCCATGGTCGCAAGAAATGCGCTTAACGAATACAAGCTTGATTGTCCAAGAAAATACTATTATTATAAATTTAATTTTGTTTATTATCATTATTATTATTTTTAATCGCATGTGAAAAGTTTTAGGAACGTTCTTATTGTCTGGAGATAAGAATTATTTCGTTGAATAGAAATTTGAAAGTTTTCTGAGTATTTTATTTCTGATTTCAAATAGATATAAAACTGGAAATTTGTTTCACGTATATTATTAATAGAAAAATTGAAATTTTCTTTCAATACTAATTGCTGAAATTATGCAATTTTCTTTCATACATATATTGACAAATTAAAAAATTATAGCTATTTAAAAAAAAAAAAAAAATGCTATTTAAAGAACGAATACAAGCTTTGGATTGTCCAAGAAAATACAATTATCATAACTTTTATTTTATTTATTATTATTATTATTATTTTTTTTTTTTTAATCGCATTTGAAAAGTTTTAGGAACGTTCTTATTGTCTGGAGATAAGAATTATTTCTTTGAATAGATATTTGAAAGTTTTCTGAGTATTTTATTTCTGATTTACAAATTGATATGAAACTGGAAATTTGTTTCACGCATATTATCAATAGAAAAATTGAAATTTTCTTTCAATACTAATTACTGAAATTTCACAATTTTCTTGCATAGATATATATCGACTAATTAAAATATTATACATATACATATATTTAAAAAAAAAAAATGCTATTTAAAAAAAGGGAGAAAAAAAACCTCACATTGCGGCAATTTTTATTTAAAAAAAAAATTAAACTCACTCTTTTTTGTGAGAAAATTGTAAAAAATATGTTGATGTTATTGAAATCTTAAAATTTCTCATTTGTTTAACCGATAACTCATTTGTTTCAACGATTTTGCATTCTTATATGAGACATTTACAAATAATGGAGTTTTGCGCACGCGTGTACTATGTTATAAATATTCCTCTCATAAAAAGAATGTTTTTTTCTTCTCAGTATACCGCCTAATTTGGCTGTAAAATTTTATCAAATATACAGAACTGTAGGGAATACGATGAGTGACTTAAAACTTTAAATACAATGTGAAGGAAAAAAAAAAAGGCTATATTTTTATTAAAATATTTCCTTAAAATTGACATATTCTATTGCTTCTTTGAAATAATAATAGTATGCAGTGCTACAAAGAATTATCTTGTCCTCCCTTTGACAGATTCACATTTCATAGAAACTTCACTTAAATTCCAAAAATCTAAATTTTGAAAGGCGAACATTCTTTGAAAGAAGATACCAAAATGTATTATTTTTGCATTAAATGTATGTCAGATTTCGATAGTTTTTTTGCATGTGGAAATATTTTCTGTTTTTTCTTCTGAAATGCATAACGTATTTTTTTTTCTTTATTCTTATAATACAAAATTTGCCTAGTAATATAAAGAAGAATACAAACTTTAATAAAATGAATAACTGACTATACTTGATATACGATTTAAATAGATTTTTGATTCATTAATTAAGTTAAATATCTCTTACTAGTAAAAAAAAATATGCATGTAACACTTTCGCGGCCGCTGACGTAGATTCACGTCATTTGAAAATCAGTAACTTCGCCAGTGGGTGTTTCTTTCGCAATTCATATTTTATTTCTTTCTTAAGAATATGCCCTATATATAAATTTGCACAATCAAATATATTATGGATACTAATAATTTGATTAGAAAGAATATAATTATAAAGTTTATTCATTTGTAATATAAATGTGAATACAGAAATTTTGTTCTGAAATATTATAACTTCGGAGAATAACGCCCACAGGTGACCTTACTGTAAAAAAAAAAAAAAAAAATGTGGTCGCGAAAGTGTTAAGGTATGGAGCCCTTGGTTTAATATTCTGGTGTGGTATAAATTTTTAGCTGACTTTAAGAAAAGAGCAGGTTCTAAAATCAATCCGTATGTTTCTTTTTTCCAGCTCATAATTTCTTAATATGCTCCTATTTTGATGTTTTTATTTGTTGTAATGGTTTCTAAAATGTATGTGTTATGGTTACGTTACTAACACTATCAGAACTAACGACATTCAGAAATAGGCTTAACATTTTTCGTGTTCTTCATCTAATACAACTCAACATCTTTAAAAATATTTTGCGGGGAATTTAGAAACAAAATTAAAAGCTTTGAACACATACTTAAATTTCATATTTACGTAAACAGTTATAAATCTACAATGGTTATTTTTTTCAATCTGCTATAAAAGGTTTGTCTTTTTTTCAATTGTACATTTGGAGGTAGAATCATTTTCCTTATTGAGGCATATAGTTATTGTTATAGTGCAAAAGAAGAACGCACTTTAATTATATATATTTATGCGCGTATAAGATAAATTCATATTATAATAAAATTAATTATGCATTATTTTTTTAAATTATGAGACATTTTTCCATAATTTCAGAGAAAGAAATAGCCATTGTATGTAAAAGTATAGCCATTGTATGTGTATCCCTGTAGAAGAAAGCTTCCGATTTTAATCTTTCGTTGCTTTATTAATTTTATTAATTTTGTTTATTGTGAAATAAAGATCAATTTTAGTTCTTAGAGGTAAAAAAAAAAAAAAAAAACTATACTGATCTGACCTCTAATTCATATTTTAGCACTTTTAATGGCAATTAATAATAAATGAAAATATCTGTAAATATATTTCTTTATGTAATAATTCTTTATTTAAAATATTGTTTAGTAATAATAGTAACAGAAAGAATAAAAAGTTTTTATACACATAACATAAAATTGTGTATATCTTTATTCCCTCATCTATCTAACTTTAAATAGATTAATCTCTCTTTTAAAATGTAAGATTCCATGTTACTTATATGATGAATATAAATTTATATAAATTTTTATATGATGGAAAAAAAAAAAAAAAAAAAAAAAGATGACAATTATAAAATACATAATAGGAAATCGTCACGACAGCATAGAATAAGAATGAGGGGACGAATCAAATAAATTTGTTATGAATATATTGGATTGAAATTAATTGTCGGTAAATAATATATTTTGTTTGAAACACTTAGTATATGCAAACAAATACATACACATACACACAAAATATTATTAATAATAACTGAGCTTAATAGATATCAGAATTTTAACATTAAAAAAAAATCATTTATTTGTTAAAAGCAAAGAAAACGGTTTTTATACATCGCGAAGTTTTTTTAACAGTTTTGAGAACAATTGAATAAAATTCATAATTGAGACAGAACAAAAAGTTTGACTTTTTACAAAATTATGTTCTGGAATGTTAATAACATTAAATATTATTTTAGTATTTTGATAAACAAAATACTCTTCGATATTTTTACTCTAGAATTTAGAGCGTAATCTGTCTTAGATTATAAATTGCTTAAGTTACTCTATTATTTTGTTATTTTTATACCAGATCGGCGCATTTTTATTTAAGTTATTTTTATTTAATTTTCATAAAAATGAAATGTATAATGTTAATTGAAATTTAATAATCTATTTAGAAACTCTCCAATTTATTAATTGTTAAGCATGCTTCGTTTTTTTTTCTTAAGTTATAATTTAAACATATTTTGTTTTCTTTTATAAATTACATTTCTGAACTAGATTTCCTTAAAAACTTATAAACCAGATTTTAGCAAGTTGTTATGTTAATGAGAATTTTTTTTTATACATACTTTACAGTTTTTCCCTATGATAATTTATAACTTACATCTGTAGAAAGTAAGTAAATATTTAAAAATTAAATATGTCTTTTCATATCCATCCATCTCGATAACCCTATTTTCTGTTAAAGAAAATAAAATTATCCGCGTCATATTGTTGCGCATTTTCCCCTCATGAATTTAATCATTATTTATATACATATATATATATATATATTTAATACCTGTTTTTTTTCTGTTTTCAATTTTCTTCTTTCTGTCAATTGTAATGTTTAGTTTTCTATCCTTTGTGCATACCATCCATCCAATATCCATTTATTCCTTACTGCACATTTAACCCTACTAATTCATTCACTACTAATTTATTCCTTACTTGTAGATTTGTTAATTTTTTATTAATTGAGCGTGGTGCAGCATTTTAAACCTAAAGTGCTACTAATAATCATTTCTTTCAAAAACATTGTTCTTCTTACTATGGATTACACAATAATTCTTTTTCTTTTATTTATGGTTTACATCTAATATATATATATATATATATATATTAAAGTTATTTTAACAAATGTTAAAAAATAAAAATATAAATAAAAATAAAATAAATACTGCTATTTAAAATAGACGCATCTCTTAAGTAAAATTAATATATTAAAAATCTGGAATAGATTAAAAGGTACAAAATAATTTTGATTTGTATCAAGTTGCATGTGTGTATATATATACGTACAATTTGATACAAATAAAACTATTTTGTGTATATATATATATATATATATAATATATATATACAATCTGATACAAATAAAAATTATTTTGTATATTTATATCTATTGCAAATTTTTAATATATCAATTTTACTTGAGAGGTGCGCGTCTATTTTAAGTTGCGGCATTTTTTTTTTAAACACATTTGTAAAAAAAAAAAAAAAAAAAAAACTTTATTATTCAAAATTCCATCAAAATTCCCTGAAAGGAGTCAGAGTGTAACGAAAAAATTTAATATGAAGAAGCAGATGATTGTTGAAATTCAGCTGATCAAATCATATAAACATTAAGTTAAAAATACCAGTGTTCGCCAGATTCACAAAAACATGTTAAAATAGGCGTTTAATAACATCTATGAATTTAAATCCGCCCGTGTTAGATTCCTGAGAACCAAAGAATCTAGCTCGAGCGGATTTAAATTCATAGATTAATTAACGGTTACTTTAACATGTCTTTTGTGAGGGTGGAGAACACTTGTGTAAACCTTAAAGGTAGCGAACACTGGTGTCTTTACCGTTATTCCCCATCATACTATTGCTAAATTTAGTTATTCGTGAAATGTTTGCTTTTTTGTCTTTTTCATGTTTTGAGGTTTGGGGAGCCTAAAAATCGCAAAACTGATGCAGTATCCATCTGTACATTAATCATTTTGTTAGTTCGTGAGTTAAGTTAGTTTGCTAGACTCTATGGACATTATCGTAATAAGAAATGATCGTAAAGGGATAGGACCAGTTTTAAAATATCATTTATGACACTGTTAAGAAACCTATTTATTTGCAACAGTCTAATTATTAATCTTCGTAAGTTATTAAAACTTTACAAATTTTTGATGTGGTAGAATTTAGGCAAAATTTTCTAAAACGTGTATTATGAGGAATATTTTCACAGTAAAAGCATCAGACCAGCTTTAAAGTATCATTCATGATACGGATGTAGAACATCATTGGCTGTGAAAGCTTCGTAAGTTTTTATAAATCTAAACTTTTCTTAACACAGCAGAATATGGCAATATTTCTCATAAACTTGCATTAAGATAATTATCTCACTGAAAATATTATGTAATTGCATAACACAAAAATACAAAATTAGTGTTGATAAAATTAATTAGCAAATTAGCATAAAGTGAATGTCGAATAGGACGGAGGGCAGCTTACTAGATAGTGCCTATCAGTTTGTGACCATGAAGGTTGATTGGCAGAGTTCATTTTCTTTAACATGAATTTAACGTGCCTTATATAGAAATTTATGAGAACAAATATATGCTAGGGAACTGAGCAGAATTCATACATGCTAACCAGTATATTTTTGTAGAACTGTCGATTATAATTTCTAGAAACATTACAAAAATATTGTTTTGGATTATTTAGATACCTGTTTCGGACCACCTGTAAAGAATTTTAAAATGCGAAATACTTTTACCCAAACAAAATTTATAAATATGTTGCCTGTGTTAATCATGGAAAATTTAGGAAATTTCATAAATTTCGTTAAATAATTATATTTTTAATCAATTTTTGTTATAATAAGTAATAAGAACAAAACTTTGAATAAACACGACACAAACCTTTGAACGCGATGAAATACAATAAACTCGTAACAATTGTTATGGGTCGAAAATACACACGACCAGCGCGAACAATGTAGGCACGAGTGCTGCAATCAAAGAGGCAACGCACCACAAAAGTAATAAGAAAGCACCACAGAACTGCCGCTTTAAAGTAAAAAGCTTATTATTTTCAACGCGAGTTCTGTGGTGCTTTCTTATAAATTTTCGATATAGTTATTTTCAATTAGATCCACTTTTTAAAAATAAAACGGATCTTCTCTATATATTCCCTTTTCATTTAATTAAGTAGATTCTGATACATTTAGCTATAAAATTACACGAATCTTTACTCTTTTGTAATGAAGAATGGTTAAAACCATTACTGATAAAAAGATATATACATATATTGTGTCATAAAACATGTTTTGTTTTAAAATTAATGTAGTATTTCTAGTTTTCAAAATAATAAGACATATTACTTTTGAAGTTGTTTTTGTTTATCAGTATTATTGCGTAATATTTAATCTTTATATTTATATCTATCTATCTCTTTGATATTCATATCATTGTAGCATTAGATAATGTTTTAGAAGGAGCTTGAAAAATAATTAAAACCTTGTATTTAAGTAAATAAGTCATGTATTAATACATTCAAAGTAAACTGAACAATAAAAAAATTCAGTCTTTACATACTCTAGATTTATTTTCGTATTACTTTTTCAAATAAATAAATAAAAACAAACAAAAAGAAAAGAAAAGAATGCTATACAATAAAAAGAGAAAGAAAATTTATTTCCTTTGCATTTTTTTCTTTGTATGCATTGGTTTACTTCCACCATTTAAAGCAAAAAGAACTTGAGGCGAATCGATTGCGTTTGATATTTGGAGTTCCAGTTCATTTACGTACAGATAGCCACATTTTTAATTTATCTAAGAAAGTAAAAATTGGTAAGTTTAACAGTAATTGACCTATAGCTTTATTTTCCATTGTTTATCATAAAAAGAAAAATTAACAAAATTAAAAACTGATAATATAAAATCTCATTGCTTATGCTGTAAAAATAATACTGCAGTCTTTTGAAAATGTAGAACTGGAATTTCGTTTTTCTCAATCTGTTTTTTAAGCCTAAAAAGGAAAAAGTATAAAATTTTATTTTAAACTTTTATAATACTTCCCAGTTTAATGATTTACTCTAAATATCACAAGAAATAAAATTTATATATTTTCATTTACAAAGATTTTTCAATATGTATATAAAGGGTAGCTATAAAATAATTTTACCGGTTTGGAGACAACTGCTGCAGCTATAAAACTAATGAACGGAATGAAACCAAATTTCATATATATATATATGTATACTGAATCCACGGATTTGATAGTATAATTTTACGGGAAATGATCGTTTTGCTAGCTAAGTAGTCGTACGGTAAATTGATACAATAAAAGTATAATTTTGAATAGTGGCATTTTATTACGGACAAAAGTCGATAGTCTACGTGATTTGTACACATTTGCCATTAAACTGTATTTTTACTGTCAAATCCCTTCAAATATAAAGTGTTAAATTTTCAGTGACGCCATATAAGAATCAGTTCGTATTTGAAACTGAAAATATAATTATAGTTTTATTGTCTGAGGGAGTTTATTTATACACTGATACAAATAGCGATTGATATAAAAGGGCTATTGTTCTGCTGATTTAATTCAAAGAATTTAATTCAAAGTCGTATGTTTGTCACAATGTAAAATTACGGGGAATTATATCATTTACGGCCCAAATTTTTTTTTTTACAGATTTTTCCTGGAATCTCTGCTGCTGGGCATTGCCTGTAATCTGACTGGAATTTTCTGACTGCGTACTGTAGAAGATATGGGAATATGAATTCTGGGAAGGAAAAAAAAGTTGCTAAAAATCGCTTATAGGGATTATTTTGGCGCTGGGTCATGTAAGAACAAGAAATTTGCACAAACAAGACAGATTATACAATTTGGTGTCGCATACATTATTTTGGAGCTGTTGAAAACGAAAATGGTCAATACTTATAATGAATGCATGGAAAATAAATTGTCGAAAGTTTCATAAATGTTAGAATATAAATGCAAGTTCAGAAAGTAATAACATACAGTATTAAACTTCCGCAAAATATCATTTTATAAATTAACATTGGTGTCCATACGACCAAGTGAAATACATATATGGAAGTTTGGACAATCTAGATAGACTATCGAAATTTCATAGTGCTTAATTAATAAACCATCCATTTTCCGTGACTTTTACTACTTAATCATTTTCTTAGCGAAAACCAACTTCCCATGTTTTCCAGAATCTTTATTGTAAAATTTGGCTTTATTCCATTCATTAATTTTGGCTGTTAAAGTAGTTATTTTATGGCCACCCTGTATATATGTCTTCTTTGTTGTTTTAAGTTACACATGGATAACAATTTAAATATATATATATATATATATATATATGTTAAATAACATAAAAGATAACATTTTGTTTTAGTTTTGTCTATTTCAGTCACGTGTTTATATATACATATATATATATATATTATGCTTCATAAAAGTGTGTATTTTACATTGAAATACCATAAGTCATCCCTAAATAGTGGGCCATATTACTGTAAGATTGGAGTAAGATGTCGAAACGAAAGCGTTAATAAAAACTTTTATCCCAAAGATTTTAAACTATATTTGAAATTAAAAACATTTGTAATATGTACTTAAAAGCATAAATTTTCACGTGATCAACAAATAACAAATATAACCCCACGCACAGCAGGCAATTAAAAAAAATATTAAATAAAAAATACTTTTTTTCCCAAATCTACCTTATGCATAAATATTTTCGATATTTTTCCATTCTTTTTATTGAAATAAGAATTACAGATGTACCCTAATGTCTCACGAATCCTTACGATAGTTATTGCGTTTATTTTAGAAACTTCGCCGTTACCACTTTGACAATCGCTATCGAATATAACGGAGTGTACCCTTTCTTTCTTTCGTTCTTTTTTTTTTCTTTTTATTATTATTACAGTTTAAAAGGGACCGCCTCACTAGATGGTTGAATAGAGGTTAATAGAGTCTAAAAATGCTCAATAGGTGTTTCAGGTTAAAAAAAGTATAGCTTGGTCCTTCACCAAGCAAGAAAATGTAGACATGAATGAAACGTGTTTAATGTTAATGACGAGTGCAGCAACCGTTTAAATTTTGATAATAAAAAATATCAATATGTATATAAAATTTTTAAGTTAAGAAAAAATAAATAAATTTAAATTACGAGGTTATCAGGCTTTAAATTTTTTTAACAAATATTAAAGAAAATAACCACACATGCTGCAAAATTTTAATGCATTGTCCAGATTATTTTTCTGCAAGAGGAAAATGTGTCCATGCCATAATCAGAATCTTGAATCTAAGGGTTAATATCAGTTAATCTAGTTATTAGTTAATATCAGGTAAGGGTTAATCCCAGAGCTAGGATGCCATCTCAAAAGTCACATATGTTCTAGCTTGTTCACATTTTATTTTGATGTAAAAATTAATTTGACAACTGTGAAAAATTTATAACTTACAGATATTACTAATACAAATTAACTCATTACTATTACAAATTAATGGAGATGTGACAAAAATGAAACATATAATATCTATGTCGCATTAAATAAAAAAAAAAAAAAAAAAAAAAAAAGGTTGCATATTTAAACAATTGTCTTGAGATAATAACATTTTAAATAGGTTTTAAGAAAGTAATTTTGAAAATAGTTTTTGTTCTGCTATAAGTACATAGCATAAAGAAAGAAAAATCTCGAAATTTTAAGAAGTAACATGTAATTAAACTCCTAGTATCCACTAAAATGTGAGATAATGAGAGCTTTTTTAAAAAAAAAAAAAAAAAAAAAAAAAAAAAAGAAAAGAAAAACAAATTTTAACGGCAATTTCCACATTTTAAAAATTTTTATATTTCAGATTACTTAGTTTTAGTTAAAATAATCACGTAATATGTCTTTAACTAAAGCAGTTATTAAGTTCTTCTAAAGTTCCCATTTTTAAATATTCGTGTTTAAACAAAAATGCATAATTAGGCTCTCATTTAAAAATGAAACATAAAAAAAGGTTATTTTTAATATTTTATGCATTTATATGTAATAATAATTTAATTATTATTACCAGATTTAATTTTAAGAATTTATAGACATGCATTGCGAGTATTTTTTAAAAAACAATATGACAGAATTAAATAATCACATTACTCCTGCCTTAAATATTGATAAAAAAAATAGTTTGTATATTTTTGAAAAGATAAATATATATATATATATATATATATATATATGAAGTATGTATATATTAAACTTCACACAAACACAATTTTTAGAAAGTACTTTTCAAGTTAATAAAAACTGAATTTAAACATAAGGTTGTTTACATAAAAATTTTCTGTAAAAAGATTTTCGTTTAATCGGATTTGAATTAACTATTTTTAGGAAATGTTTGTGAATGTGGAAACATTTTAAGGAAATTTTGTTTTCACAATATCGCTGAAAGTAATTAACAAAATTCCTTAAAATTTTCATTTATAATTAGTAATAATTTACGTTATAGGCTTTACATTTTATTTTGATAATTTTTATGTTAACTAACTTTTAGGGATACAATTTTAGATTAGTTTTAATTTTCTGAACAATTTTGATATAAAAATATTTAAAATAATTTTGAATATAAAAATATTTAAAGTAAAAATGAGCTTTAAAGTAAAATTTTTTAAATGCTAATTTAATACTTTAATTCAAACGGTAATTGAATTGAATTGAAATAAAGTGTAATCATGATAAAATGCATTTTAAGCAAATGACCTACATAGACTCTATTCAAAAGAAATATTTTTTGCATACCTGTACGCGAGCAAAAATCGCTCTATTCACCAAAAACTATACATAGCTAATTTGACGTGCCATATAAGTATTTGTGCTCAATTTCAAGATAATCGTAAAATTTTTGTTGCTATTGTTGGGATACAAATTAATATAAAAACAAATATAAAAACTAATTAAGATTAAAAACTATTAAAAGTTTAAAATTATTATACTGAAAATTATACTGAAAATGATATTGAAATGAAAATTTTTTATTGTAACCGTAACTTTAAAAATGTTTTTATTGTAACCGTAACTTTAAACCGTTTGAACTTCTTTATTTATATATTGCTGGTTCTATGTAACGCAATTACACCTGATGATGCTATTGTTATAATGGCGAAAAGCTTTGTGTAGTTTTTAATAAAAATATTGTATCTACGTGTTTTAAAGTGGTTTGTTACCTTTTATATAAAATATAAAAACGTTTTTGGTCTCATCTGTGAAGCTTGCATACACTGTTAAAAATTTCAGTTCAAGGTTGAACCAAATGTTGGTACTACAGTAGCTTCAGAAACCAAAACATGGTACATTTTTGCTGCCACCATGCGATGGTGAAACCTTCTACTATGATTTGGCGTTTCTTGTTTAAAAAAAGCACCAAATTATGGTAAAAAATTTCTCCGTCTTATGGATGTAGCTATTGAAGTACCAAGCCTTGGTTTAGTAAAGCACCAAATAATGGTAAAAGGTTTCACCATAGCATGGTGGCAGCAAAAATGTACCATGTTTTGGTTCAACCTAGGAGAAAATTTTTAACAGTGTACGTTTTATAAATTGTAATCTTGTAGCGTACCATAGCACTTTACTAAATATATTCACTACTTCACTAAATTAGTCCAGCATTGTTTGTGTGATAACCACTATAACAGACTACTATTTGCGTCATAGAATCACTCTTTATGGTCGAATAATCATAACACGAAAAAACCAGTACAAAGATTTTATTTGAACAAGGGAGAAGAGCTTACAGCTTAAAATGAAAAGAAAATTACATTTAAAAATAGAATAAATAATGAAGTATGCCAAATTTATAAAATTATATTTATAATTAATTTTAATGTGAGACGAATTACATTTTTACATGAGACATATATTTTTAAATAAAGTTACAGAATGTCTACTTAATCTTTCAATTCCCAAATAACTTAAAAGAAGATAGAAAAACATGGAAATGAATTTGGAAATTACATGTCATAATTTATACTCCTTTTCTATTTATCCATTTATCCATTTATTATTTATTTTATATTTTATAGTTTGGATATTATGAAAATTGAACTAAAAAATTGAACATAAAAATGAACTAAAAAATTTAACCATTTCAAGATTACTTAAAATTATTTTCTTTAAATAATGTAAAAGAAATTTAGAATTTTAAATGTCTACACTGTTAAAAATGAACTTAAAATTGAGAAGATAAGCCTCCTCATATTTTTTTGAGAAGGTTTTTCTCAAAACAAGCGGGAGCCGTAGCTTTCTCAAAAAATGGGAATATTAGTAGAAAAAGTATATTTACTTGTAATTAAATTTCATGAAAAGCGTTTCGATAAATGCTTTTAATTTGTTTTATAAATCCCTTGAATAATGTACACTGTTAAAACACACTTCTCAAAAATAAGCAGGATCTTCTCATTTTTGAGAAGTTTCACTTCTTGTAATAGCTCCGAGTAGGAACGTCTCATGAGTTTTTTTTTTCTCTCATTTAATTATTCATTTCATATTCACTCTTATAATATTGTAACGAAAGTTATTTCGTTTGTGAGTATCGCAGCTCCGAGGTAAAGAGTTGGGCTACAAAATCAGAGATTGTGGGATCGGTTCTCTTCAAGGGAAATCGTTTAAAAATGGTTTTTGTTGAAGTCTAAATTGTTTTTTTTTTTAATTTATTCATTATGTGTTCATGAGTCATTCCGAAAAAAAAGATGTAAATTTCACATTTTAAAACTTGAAAAATAAAAATAATATTTGCAAAAGAACTTTATATTTCAGTGATAGCCAAGATGCATATTTTATTATGGCATAAAATTTAATTTGATAAATCATGTATTTTTAAGGATTTTCTTCGTTTTCTGTCAAAAAAATGGAGAAATTTGTCCACTCTGTTACATAAATGTTTTTTGATTTATCTGTGTTAATTAATCATTCAAATTGAGATTTACTCCTGTAAATATATGCAAATACATTAAAATGTGTCATACACATTGTAAAAATTATCATAAATATAATTATTTATATTTTTTCTTATATTACAGTCCACTATGTTACGAATTATGATACAACAGAAGAAAAAAGTTTATTTTTCTATTATATATTTAGTTTACACAACTCTTGTTTTTATGTTTTATAAAAGGACTATAATTCCTATTTAAAGTAAAATACATTTATTTTGCATTACTATGTTTGTTTCATTTAATAATGATAAAATAAGCTTCTGTAATAGAGTGGACACCTTCTGTAACAGAGTAGAAATATTTTATAATACTTGTCATTTTTCTCCTTGAAAATAGGAGGTGGGGGGGGGGGGGAGGGAGCCAAAAAAATTGCAAACATTATTTAACGATTTAATAGTGTTTTACACAATTCTTGATATATGTTCTTATACTTTCTCACAAACATCCACACTACATGGAAATTCATAATATAGTCGCACACCCTGTAACTGCAATTTAAGTATGATGGGCTCAGGTAGCATTTCAATGATCTGATCAAATTCTATGTATGAAATATCTTAATCATCAGCTTTGAATAAATTTGCACTATTATTAGCAATTTTTCAAACTAATAACTCTTACTTCTCCATCATTCATATCTTCTTGTGTTACTACAGCATATTTGAATGTTAATTTATAATGAGTACCATCTGTGTTGAATTTTGCAAGCACATGGACTCCAGCTGTTATATCTTTTTGAAATATTTATTTTTATTTTTATCAGTTCTTCATCCAGGGACAATAGTTCATCAGTTTCTGTTGAAGCCGATAAATAAGCATTAGATATTTTCAGCTTTCAGTTGTTGTTGGATTTAAGGCTGATTGACTTCGCTGGGGTCCTAGGAATAAGTGTATCGCCCTTACATGATCGTTTTTCTATGGAGTCCTAGCAGACATTTACGTGAATGTCAGAGAAAACCACAGAAAACTCTGCATAGTTAGGGTGATGAGCGTGGCCTAGGATCGAACTTGGCACTTCCCATCTACTTTATTATTTCAATCTGTTTATCTTTAATTAAGTATAATTTCACCTTAGTTGTATCTTTAAAGGAATTAAAAACTTAGTAGCATCCTTTATATTATTACTGCATAATATTACAATCAGCCTTCCTCTTCAGCATGCCTCTACATCATCAGCAGCTCCTTTGTGGTGACCTGCTTCGAAAAAATTCCAAGTGCACCACTTAAAATCAACTGCATACTTATTAAATAAGTAAATTTTTTTCTTTTGCCGTATTGTTTAAAAGGGGTATCGGAAAAAATGTAACAACATTTATTTTCGTGTTTGAATCATCTTTAAAACTGGGTCCAATCTAGATGACAGACCATGATCTAAGCACAGATTCCGTACATACATGACTTTGATGTCAACTTACACTGTTCTCTAATAATTTTTCAGGGTCTTCCAAAGTAATGTATCTCTTACATAATATAACCGATTTATATTTTACATAGCTTTGATGAAAATACCAGCCTGTTGCAAATATTTTTAAAAATTAGAATCTCTCGAAAATGGATTTGGCGCTCTGCATTACTTTCTTTTGGCAATATCAAAGAAAAAAAAAAGAATTTCCAGTAACACATTTAATGTATTTTTCAATTTGAAAAATAAATATATTAATTAAGGTATTTATAGTAGATAATATTATCTGTTTCTGTCAATATGTCCATTCTGTTACATTAATGGTCCACTCTGGTACTTTCTCCGTGTAACAGAGTGGACATGTAACAGAGTGGACAAATAACCCTAAAAGTAAGGTTAGAGACTGTAAATTTCAAGCTATAAAAAAAATTAAAATTTCCTGAAAAAAACTTCATGAATTACATACTGATTTTCAATAATTTATTCATTTAAATTTTTTTATGAAATAAAAAATTAAATGTAACAGAGTGGACATTTATTTAATGTATTCAAGATATTATAGACATGAAAAGCAACTTATCTTGTTCTTGGAAATTTTATCCCAAATGACTGATTGCAGGGACTGATTGTAAACCCTTCAGGCAATTCAGTAGTGTTGCCAGCTTTGATATAATGTTAAAATATTAGGTTGATTTCTTTAGAAATCGACCAATTGCAATCACTTCGTTTATCTATATCTATATCTATCTATCTATATATAATGAAAATTTTGTCATCATGATAACTCCCGAAATACTCCAAATCGAACAAATTTGGACAGCGAATTGATCTTATAAATATCTTGGATGAGTTCGTTAACCAAGTTGCTCCGACTTTCAGTTTTCAAGTGGCAGCCACTTGGAAATTTCAAACCGACATTGTAAAAAGCATATTTAAAGCAAGATTTGCTTGAATTTTGTTGTAAATACAGGCCACATAAGGGTCTCAATGAAGTTTATTAATGAAGTTTATCCGCCATTTTTAATAAAGTGGTAGATATTTTAAGTTAAGCGGGACCACTTGAAATCAGGCTACAACTTGAAAATTTAAAATCACTATAACTTCCGAAATAATACTCCAAATCGAACCAAATTTAGACAGTGTCTTAACTTATCGTATAAATATCTTAGATGAGTTTATTAAACAAGTTGCTCCGCCATTTTGTTTTCAAGTGGAGACCACATGAAAATTTCAAATTCAAATTGTAAAAAGCGTATTCCGAATTTGTTTGAAACTTGATGTATATATAGACCACATAAGGGTCTCAATGAAGTTTATCAATGAAATTTATCCGTCATTTTTAATAAAGTAGTAGATATCTTAAGTTAAGTGGGACCACTTGAAATCACGCTACAACTTGAAAATTTAAAACCACAATAACTTCTGAAATAATACTCCAAATCAAACCAAATTTAGACAGTGTCTTAACTTATCTTATAAATAACTTAGATGAGTTTGTTAACTAAGTTGCTCCGCCATATTGTTTTCAAGTGGAGACCATTTGAAAATTTCAAATTCAAATTGCAAAAAGCGTATTCCGAAATTTTTTTTTTTTAATTTTGATGTATACATAGATTTTACAAATGTCTCAAATAACTTTATTAATGAACTTTATCCGCCATTTTTAATAAAGTGGCGGATATCTTAAGTTAAGATGGACCACTTGAAATCAGGCTACCACTTGAAAATTTAAAACCATGATAACTTTCGAAATAATACTCCAAAAGGAACAAATTTGAACAGTGTCTTAACTTGTCTTATAAATATCTTAGATGAGTTTGTTAACCAAGTTGCTCCGCCATTTCGTTTTCAAGTGGAGACCACTTAAAAATTTCAAATTTAAATTGTAAAAAGCGTATTCCGAAATTGTCTGAATTTTGATGTAAATACAGACCACATAAGGATCTCAATCAAGTTTATTATTAAACTATATCCGCCATTTTTAATAAAGTGGCAGATATCTTAAGTTAAGCGGGGCCACTTGAAATCAGGCTCCCACTTGAAAATTTAAAATCACGATAACTTCTGAAATAATACTCCAAATCGAACCAGATTTGGACAGTGATATTATCATATAATTATCTTGAATGTTTTCACTGGGCAACTTGTCCCGACATGTTGTTTTTAAATTTCAGCCACTTGAAATCACACTGCCACTTGAAAATATGCCATCACGATAACTTTTAAAATACTAAACCGATTCAAAAAAAAAGTTGGATAGTGAACTTATGGTTCAAATATCTAAGATAAGTTAACTTGGTAACTTCATCCGCAATTTTATTTCCAAGTGGCGGCCACTTGAAAATTTGTCATTATGGTAACTTTAGTAATACAGAATCAATTCGTATCAAATTTGGGTAGTGGATTTATCATTCAAATATCTCAGATAAGTTCGCTGGGCATCTCACTCCGCTTTTTTTTCCAAGTGGTGCCACCTGAAAATTTCTTATGACGATAATTTTTGAAATACTGATTTAATTTGAACTGGAACTGGACAACGAACTTATCATAGAAATATACTGGATGATTTCGCTGGGCAAGTTGTTTTGCCATTTTGTTTCCAAGTCGCAGCCACTTAGACTGCCACTTGAAAATTAGCCATAATGTTAACTTTTGAAACACTGCACTGATTTAAACCACAGTTGGACAGTGAACCTAAGCTTCAAATATCTTGGATGTGTTTGCTGGGCAACTTGTTCCACTGTATTGTTTCCAACTGGCAGCCACTTGAAAATTTGTTAGCACGGTAACTTTAGAAATACTTAATCAATTCAAATCAAAGTTGAAAAATGGATTTATCATTCAAACAACAAAAATCTAGAAAATTCACGTAACTCGTGAACCAATCACGTTATTGCGTCCATCTTTGGTATATCGATAATAAGTATTTTCTCGCCAAAAGTCGCCAAAAAAGTCGTCATAGGGGAAAAGTCGCCAAATTTGGCTCCAAATCCATTACCTGCGTTACTGGATCTTTTTAATGCGTTTTTAAGGAAAAATTAGGCTATTTTAATGCTAAAACAATCTAGAAATGCAGAAAACTAACATTTTATCAACTTACTAAGTCTCTTTCAAAGAATTTCTACAGAAAAAATTATTTTCAAATTTGCAACGAGCTACTTTTTCTGCCATTTTGATCGAAGAGGCAGCCACTTAATTTTTCAACACGATGACTTTTGAGATTTTGAATTAATTCGAACTATATGTGTATAGTAGACTTATCTCACAATTACATTTCATATATTTGTGAACTTAACTCACCATTTTTTTCCAATCGCCGGCCACTTGAAAATTTTAAATTCACATAAAAAGGTATTTATGAACCGATTTGCTTAAAACTCCATATGTGCATAGCCTACATCAATATTTCTACCAAGTGCATTAATAATTTTTAGCCGCCGTTTTAAAAGAAAATGACGGCCACTTGATAAGGAAAAAGAAATCAACCTACCCTTCCGAATAAGCCGGAAGGACTTGTTTTTTTATTTATTTATTATTATTTACTGTAACAGAGTGGCCATAACAGAGTTGAATTAAATTTGGGACACAGACAAAAAAATTGTTTTTTCATACAAATAAAAGGTGATGATTTTTCTTTTTTGTCAGTCCTTTTTAGAATTTGTATTTCTGTTCTATATCATTAAACTGATTATTATAACTCGTTACAAACTTGTATTAAATGTGTTTGAATTTTATAAATTTCCGCTTGGGACAACAGGTTTTTCACTCTTCATCTATTAAAATATTTTATTGTGGCTATTATATTTCATCTAGAATTTAAAGAAAAATATCCAATGAAAGAAATATAAACAGGGAATAAAAAACAAACATAGTTGCGTTTTAATTCTTTATCATTATTTAAATAAAAAATCATATTTTCTCGGACATAGTTTTTACCATTTTTTTCGGAATGACCCTCATGTTAATTATTCAGCTAATGCTATGCAATTTCTGGACTTTTCGAATTCTAGAATATTCTGTTCTAGAAAATTCATCATTTGTATATAAAGTGAGGTAAAATTTGAAATGAATACTTAAATGAGAAAAAAAAAAAAAAATCTTAAAAATGAGATGTTCATCTCGGAACTATTATAAGAAATGAAACTTCTAAAAAATGAAAAGCTTGTTTTTGAGACGTGTGTTTTAACAGTGTACCTCATATTTTTGATTGTTTAGATGATAAATATTTATTTTGTAATATACACTAAACTTGCAACAGTTGTACGTGAAGATCAAGCTGAAAGAATTTAAAGATATAAGAGTTTACTTAAAAGATTTAGCAAAATATATTGAAAAATGTATTTTAGGAAATCACAAAATATTCATAGTTTTTTAAATCATATAATAGCAATATTAATAGCATACAAATATTTAGCTAATTTAGAATAAACCATGCTAATAATGTATGTACATACTAGTCTAAAACGGGAAACATATCTCGAAAACAAATAACGATTACTCAGAAAATAAATTATTCGTTGAAAAATATATTTTGTATCAAATAATCTCTCTTTTTAAAGTGTGTTTTTCCTGTATTTCATTTTAATGATCTTTATTCCAAAGACTTAAAGATTCACAAGGTTGAAGTAGTTCCAGTAAGTAAGGGAAAAAAAATACAGATATCTTTAGTGACAATTTTTCTGTGGAAATAAAATCCCCAATGAACAAACAAAAACAAAATAACACATAAATTATCTCAGAACTTATTGCTATACGCATTTCTTTAAAGTGACTAACATTTTCAAACAAACGTAATGAGTTATCTTTTCAAAGTCTAAACATTCCTGAAGTTTGAAAGAAAATCATTTAATAGCTCAGATTTTTCAATATACAATAATTTTAAAGTTTATAATAAACAAATAGTATTTTTATTTTATAAAAGGAATCAACATAGAAAAATATACATAACATTGATTGCAAGCAACATTTTTACGGCCGTATTTTAAAATAATCAGAAATAATGAAAATATCATGTGTTTCAAGAAATATGAAATTTAAATAATCTTTCAGAAAATCTGATGGCTGTTGAAAATTTATTTTATTCGGATACATTATTCCAATGATTTTAAAAGAGTATATCTCTTTATTTAAATAGTTTTTAAAAACTAATTTTATGAAGTTTATTTATCTGTTTCATATACTCCAAGTACTAACTAAAATCTTAGTCTTTCTTTCTTTATTGCTTTTATTTTATTTTACTTTACTGTCTCTTCTACATATATGTGGTAGAGTATTGTTTTTGGGATAAATTTTCTAAATTGAGTTTTTGCTGCATTTACACGTTTTAAGGTTTCGGATTACGAAAATCATGTTTTGAGTGGTGTTAGCAGTTGATCTGTGTGTGTCACAGTCAAAAAAACTTTGTATCCTTTTTGTAAACCGAAACTATTGTACTGTCATTCATTCTATTAAAATAAACTTTCTTCTATTTTTTAACACATAAGATTTATTTACGAACAAATAGACTTAAATAAATGTTAAAATATTAAATTACACATTAAATAAACTTTTCAAAAGGTAATCTATTAATAATAAAGACAATTCCAAGCGAACGGCCTTTCATCGAATATTCTATAACATCTTTCCAGCGCACCGGCCGGAGGTCAACTGCTTTAAACACCAGTGCTTGGCCACGCTTTTACTGATGCCATTCGACCAAGAGAAAAAAAATTACGAGCTCACGTTGCCATTGGGCAAAACATGTACAAGAATTTACAAGAACGCTGCAGTGCAAATAAGCTATGTGTGGCATCGGGTTCAAAAATTTGGAAACATAAAAAACGGAATTGGAGGTACATTGTTAATTGGTCGCCTGGCAAAATCAATCCCAGATGCTATATAAAAACGTGCACGTGAATTGATTCGAGGAGGCAACCGCGTTATATTTCAGGATATTGCCGACGCATTAGCTATCTGACAACCTTTGAAAAGGGCAAGATTGTAGTATTAGTTTCACTGCACAGTGCTTTCTAAGTAATAAAATAATCCTAAATCCAACTTTCGATTAAAAATGTAATTATGTACATGATTATAGCCTTTATGACTATTGTTAATAATCTTCTAATCTAAAAAATAATCTAAAAATTCATAATTGTATAATTTTTATATATTTGTGTATTGTAGAAAAAAGAACAGCTCAGTGACCGGATATATCGGTCAGTAGCGTTAAGATGGTTAAACGTTTTCTATAGCTCTGTCTGAAATTTAATAACTTGGAATACCTAAAAAACTGTTTTAAAATCATGGGTCATTAAGAAAAATCCTAGATTTTTCCAAAATGGTTTTTATGCCTACGTTGAATGAGAGAGTAAATATATGCAAATGCATGGTGTCTGTGTTGAACGGTAATTTTGTGTAGAGGACAGTTTAAACAATGATCTTTAATAAATTATTCTGTTGAAAAGTATTTGTTTGATACCATTGAAAGTGTAACAAGAGGATTGAAAAACTAATGAGTAGCAGTCTATCAAGCTGCTATGCACATGGAATCATAACAGAATACATGGCAGAATAGGGCAAAATTTCACATAAACGTCAATTTTGAGGAATATTTTCATCGTAAAGATGTTAGACCACTTTTGAAATATTGTTTAGGATACTGATATGAATATCATTGACTATGAATTTTCCAATATAAAAATTTCGTAAGTCATTGGAAATTTACAAATTACTTAACACGGCAGAATAGGGCAAAATTTCACATAAACGTTAATCTTGAGGGATATTTTCATCGTAAGACCAATTTTTAAATATTATATAGGATACTGGCATGAATATCATAGACAACGATTTTTCCAATTTAAAAAATTCGTAAGTTATTTGGAATTAACGATTTCCTTAACGTGGTAGAATAGGGCAAAATTGAGAAGAAACGTCCCTTTTGAGGATCATAAATATATCAGACTTCAAAGTAACATTTATGGTATTTGTTTGAACATGATTGACTACAAATATTCTAATAGGAAAATTTCGTAAGTTATTCGTAATTTAAGATTTTGTTAACATCGCAAAATGGGACGATATTCCATATAAATATGCATTTTAATGATTGTTGCATTGGAAGTAGTAGCATGAAAACTAAACTACGAAATTGACACTAGTAAAATAAATTAATATATTAGAATAAGATAAATATATCGAAGTGGACAGGACAGTTATTAGGCAGGAATTTCATTCAGTCACTGTTTCAAACTTTTGGTCAAATTCATTTCTCTTAACATGATTATAACATGTCTTTCCCTAGAAATTTATGAAAACATATATATGATGGGAAACTGAGCAGAGTCCACCTATGCCAACTAGTTTAATTCCCACTTTAATAGAAAATTAATTTAAAATAATCTAATGCTTTTAAACATCACAGCTTTTATACTTTAAAGGCAGATTTCTAAATGTAAACATTCGATTACATGAGTAATTTGTAAAATTTCAATTACGTGCATATAAAATCGGAAAATGCCAAATGTTTTATTCTTGATTTTTATCTTAAGGGAATTTAAAATCAGTTTTTTTCTATTAGAGCACAGATATGTTCTTTTTGCATAATATATTCTTTTATTTTTTATTAGCTGACTTAATATTTTGTTTCTTTCATTTTCATATTTATGTAATCTTTATAAAATATCCAAACTAGGACTTTTCTCTGAACAGGAATTTATTAATTATAACGGCAAAAAATTTAATTTTGTTCTTCTTAAATTAACCCAAAAGTCTCGTCTAAAGAGTCCGATACTTTATAGTGAATTGGTTCGCAATTTAATATACAAGTCAGGATATTAGATTTAAAGTGACAAAATTTTAATTAAGAACACATGTCTTCTATTCACCAAGAAGTGGCCACTTCATGCACTAATTTAAAAGGTATGGAATGCTTCACGGACAAAATTTAATCTGCTTTTAATTTAAAAACTTCTCAAAATTGAATTTTTCAATGTAACTTGTTATTAAACGCATTTAGAGGGTTTTTTTTTCTTTTACAGCACTGATATTAAGTTTTTACTTTTATAATTTATTTCTTTGGAAATTAAATCCTTGTGATTATTCTATAATTAAATTTCATATCAGTTCTCGAAATACTTGGAGAAGACAAATTTTAACTATGTATCATTTTAGCTGTTATCTTCGTTTGCTTAAATTGTCCGTATTTTTAATTGGATGTTAATAAAAATAATTAATGTATTAATATTTACTTTTTTAATACTTTAATCGTAATATGTCGATAGTTTTATTATATTACATGCAAAATGAACTCTCAATTGTCAAAAAAAAAAAAAAAAAAAAAAAAATTGCATGCATAACAATTTTTAAACTGTTTGAAATTACAGAATCTTAAGTGAATGTAGAATGCTTTTCAATGAAAAACACATTTCCTACTCAAACAAAATGAAAATATAAACAAGTAAAGAAAAAATGATTTTCTTTCGGCAGAAATATAAAACTAAACCGAAAAACATGCCTTTAAAATGAAATATTTCGCGTAATATTTAAACTAATTTCCTATTCTATGCCCACAATTTTCAACAGAAAACATGCTTTTAAAATTCTAATAAAATTTCATTATATTTGATGGGGTGTAACCATGTTAAAATACACTATAAAGTAATACCGACTATAGATCGTAATAGCACAAAATTCTTTTATGTATCCCGGAAAAGGAGCCACAGTTATTATATACGCCAATAATAAGAATACACCTAATTTATTATTACTCATTAATTTTTCAAACCAATTTGACATTATTTGGATGATTACAGTACGTCATCGGAAACCTTTTGTGTGGTCCCATAAATAATTTGTCTATACATACCCTTTTTAAAGCGTAAACATGCTTTTAAGCATCTTTATAATATATGTCAATTCCATTATGTTCAATGCAGCATAAACGAATTAAAGTGCGCTTAAATAAAAATTTGTTCATAGACCCTAATGTCACTAAATTCTTTGGTGAGTCTCTGTAAATGAACCATAAACATTGTATACACCAGTAAAAACTATTCACATACTAGTAAAAACTATTCACTACGTTTTTCATGAATAATTGTTTGAAATTTCACATAATTTCGATGATGACGTTGTCAGAACATTTTTGTAAGGTCATGTATACTAATTAGGAAGCCTAAGAGCACATACTTTCTGTAGAAAAAATAAGTTTAAGCATCTCAGTTACGTATGGAAATTGCATTTTCCTGATTACAAAGTAATGATGTTAAAATGCGTTTAAACGAAATTCACCCCATATGCTGTAACAATAAGAATTTTGGCGTGTCCCCGTACACAATTCATAAACAACATAGACATATAAAGTTATTCAGCTATATTATTTCTATACAGAGTTTGAACGTGTGTGGCAGTTTGGGAGTCAATCGGAGGATTTTTGCGGCCGTTATTGCGGTACATGCAAATTCTGCCCATAGGCCGTAAAGATAAGAAAAATTTTGGTGTGTCCCCGTACACGAACTACAAATGGAATACACACCCAAAATTATACAGCTAATTTCGTGTGGCTCATAAACATGTGTACCAAATTGCAATTTTAAAATATTAGATAAATCTTTATAAAGAACGTGTAGATTTTGGTGAGTTTTATTCCAAATATCCTTCTTGCTGACATATCTCTCTTTTTTTTAATATTAATTTCATGTTTAAAAATTACTTCCTTCGAAAATGCCGTAGTGTATCATAAAGTAATATTTTGGGTTGGGGAAAAGTTTTTGCTGATTTTCTGCATTAGACGGCGTTAGGTGGGATATATCGAGCACAACTAATCTGTTCAATGATTACTTATTTGGATTTTAAAAGTGACAATTCAAATTACATGTATATAAATAAAGCAAAGAGTTTGTCGGCGGAACACATTCGGGTGGACCACTCCTATTTTGGATTTGTCTAGATTTAAATACTTTGGTGATGAAAGTCCGCCTTTTTTCTTTTTCTTTTTTAGTAAAAACTGATTAATTTTTTAATAAGGTACTGCATAGATGTTATACTTTTTTAAAAGAGCTCTAAAAACTATTCATTTTTTATGGAGACATCAAGTTATTAGATTTAAAGATATTACGTTGCAAAGATTCACAACGCGATATCATTCGATTGCTTTTATCTTAAAATAAGTGTGTAATATTAAACAAAAAACAACCTAAATTTAAAGAATAATGAATAACTTTAAAAAAATTATCAGTTTTGAAGTTCTAAGAGCTGCAATTTTTAAATTACAGCGTACTTATTTCTCATACATCTGTTAAATTTGTAAACAATTGTTGTTTCATATTTGAGAATCATTCACATAAGACCATAGAGCATTCTTGTAAAACGAGTCATGTTTGGTTGGTTGGGTTTTACGTCGCATCAGTGCTGAGTAACGGGAAATTGGCGAAGGTCTGGAATTCACCCCTAGAGGTAGTCCAGATACAGGCCATCATAATTTTCATCCTCCGCGGAAGCAAAATGAGTGCAAAACGGAAGAAATATTTTATTTATTATAGTATAAAGAGCGGGAAAGATAGGCAATGGGTACCCGAAGTGAGGTTTAGAGCGATTTTAATGTAGGTATTTTTTTTTTTTTTAGTTTTTATTTATAATGTGTTCAAAAAGATAAATGGTGATTCAATCCTTTTGAAAATTCCATTTAAATACAGTGGCGTAGCTTGTTAGCTTTTTGAATAAAGCATTGCAATTCATTTTCTGTGTCAAAATTTATACTGCTTAAAACATGAGTGTAAATAAGGAAGAAATTCGATATATTTTGAAAAGGAGAAAGAATTCATTCTTTCCAAAGAGGATAGAATGCAACGTAAACAGCCAAGAAAATTTGTGTAGTTTATGGTGACGATGCCGAGTTAGAACGAACAGCCCGCCAGTTGTTCATTTGCTTTCGTTCTGGAAATTTCTATGTCAAACATGCACCTCGCTCTGGTCAGCTCATGGCTGAAAAAGTCGATAAAATAATGCAAAAAGTTGAGCAAGATCGATATTTCAGCAACTGTGATATTTCTGGGGAACTGAACATTAACCGCAAAACAATTTTTAAACCATTTGAGTAAGGCTGGATACAAAAAGAATCTCGATGTTTGAGTACTGCATGAATTATCACAAAAAATATTCATTGACGGAGTTTCTATCTGCAAATTGCTAAGAAATGCAAAGAAATCAATTAATTTTTGAAGCAAATGATTACGGGGACGAAACCTGTATCACATATGACAATAATTCGAAAAAAAGTCGTGATAAAAAGCAAGATGAGTCATCGCAAACTGTTGCAAAGCCGAGTTTGACTACAAGGAAAGATTTACTTAGTATTTTATGCGATTCGGAAGGAGATATTCATTATGAGCTGCTGTCACCGGGTCAAACGATTGTATCTGTCATCTACTCCTAACAATTAACCAGATTACAGTTAAAAATTTCTAAAAAGATGGCCAGAATTGATTAATAGGAAGAGAATTGCATTGCATCATAAGACCACGTACATCTTTGATGAGACAGAAAAAACTGAGAAGAGTTCTTGGATGGGAAATTTTAATGCATAAACCGTACAGCTCTGACCATACACCCTCGAATTATTATTTGTTCTGGTCTCTGCAAAACTCCCTTAATGATGTAAAATGAGGCCACTGAAAATCAGTGGTCAAGTTTTTTGCCAATGAAGCACTAAACTTTTACAGTGATGAAATGCTAGTTCATTTCAGAAAATGGCAAAAGAACCATCGATAATAATGACACATATTCATTTGAAAAAAAAAAGAAGTTTGAAAAATGCCGAAAATTCGACAAGATCTTTTTGCAGAACACATTGTATTGAGCCATTCAAAAAGTTCTTATATTTTTCAAAGTGAATTGCTGTTTCATTTAATTCTTTTGCTACTTCCAACAGAAAGTGACTGAATTATGGAGATATGAACATTCTGTTTTCCTGCTTGCTCTAGATAATTCTTGCTCGTGCTGTGACATCATTTTTGATTCAGATCATTTCTAAGAATGGAGAAACGAAAAGTTTATTTTCATTACATTGAGCTTTTTTATTTCAAAAACGGTAAAAATATTTGTCAGATTACTCGTATAATTTATGTAATATATGGATAAAGTGCTGTTTCAGATTACATAGTTTGAAGATAGTTTGAGAAGTTAAAGCATGGAAATTTCATCCTTGATGATACCTGTTTTAGACAAACATTATTTGAAAATAAGGACAGTTTAAAAGAAGTTAATTTACTTAAAATCTACATTACAGAGTCTAGGAGTTATTACATAGACTAAATATTAAAAAAAGTACAGTGTATGATCATTTGAAGAAAACTGGAAATGTATTTTGCTATGATGTATTGGCACCCCAAACTTAACTCCGCAGAATATGCTAACTTGTGTTTCAGCAAGTGATTCTTTGCTGAAACAAAACGAAGAAGCTTCTTTTTTAAAATGTCTCATTACTGTAAATGATAAGTGCATACTATAAAATAATATTACAAGGGAAAAATCATGGACTAAGTCAAATGAACTTCACCAAGTAGCATCGAGAGTGGGATTGCACTCCAGAAAAGTAATGCTTTGTGTATGGTGGGACTACAAAGGAATTGTTTATTATGAGCTTTTGTCACCAAAACAAACTTTAAATCCAGAAAATTACTGTTTCCCTAGTAGCAGTTAAAAATATATATATATATATATATATATATATATTAGAAAAAAAAAAAAAAAAAAAAAGAGGCCACATATAACCAATGGCTAAACTGTTATTTTTAAACATGATATTGATTGGTTCCAGATAGAAATGAATGCCAGGCAATGTCTAATTGAGTATGATTGGGTTGTTTTGTGTCCCCCTCCATATATTCACGAAACCTAGACCTTTCAGACTTTTACCTCTTTATATTATTCTGAAATTCTTAGAAAGACCAGCAGTTCACCTTAATAAAGATTATGAAGGAGCCCTTTTATAACATCCTCACAAATAAACCTGTTAATTTTTATAAAAAACGTAATTTTCAAGCTACCAGAACTGTAGTCAAAAGGCATAGAAAAAAATTATGCTTAAATGATTCAATAAAACTTTATTAGGTATTTGTACTGTTTTATTGTTATTTATCATTAAAAAGAAAAAAAAGAAGACGAAACTTTATGGAAGACCCAATAATTAATTTGTTTATATTATAAATTTATAGAAACTCTTTCTTTTTATAAACTTTTTAAAATAAAGCCCTAGAGAACTAGAATATCAATATAAATTTAAACTTTGCAAGCCCATTATTCTCATGAAGAGTATCCAAACTTACATTTTTATAAAAATGCTCTTTGTGATAATAATATTTGTTATAAATAAGGAAACTTACATAAAATAGAAAGTTTGGAATAATTAAGCTAATTCTCGGGAAAGAAAAATAACTTGATATTCCTTGTATGTGCATTTTACGTTTCTGAATAAGTTAGAATATCTTCTCATAAATTAAGAAATATAAAGAAAAATTCTTAAACTACCTAGAAAAGGAATGAACTAAATTAAACCACGCGCACATTCATTTATTTGTGTTTACAGTTAATTTCCTTCTGAAAATTAAAAGAAAGCGCACTAGAAATTTATGATTGTGCTGCTTATATTATAGCTTTGAATTTCGAAGATTATTTCCGAAATATTTAATCCTGCTATGGCGTATATAGACATTTTATATCAGACTTTCTGCTAAAGTAAATATAAAAAATTAATCCATTCAGAAAATTATTTTTAATAAATATTAGCCCCATATTTATTTTATTTTATTTGAGATTCTTTAAAAATGATTGTAAAGATATTATCTAATAGACCATAAAATAAATTTTTTGTAGGATTTTTTTCCCTATGCATTCACTTCAATGGGTTGCAAAGAGGTATTTGTTTCAGATTTCATTTAATGGTGTAAATGTTATGTCCGATTATTATTATTAATGTTTTTTATGTGTTTGAAATTTTTAAATTTATTAAAGAGTATAAACAATTTTTTGACTGTTGATATTTACAGTGAATTTATAAATTTTATTAGAATTTTAATAGTAGATTATAAGCAACGTTATTACAGGCGTTACAACCAACTGTTACTGTGCAAAATTTTATGAAATTTTGCAATAATGACTAAATATGGATAGAGGAAATTTTTAAATTTTAGTTTCAATTTATGAAAGCTTAAAATTCTATTCATGTAATTATCAAATTGTAAGGTAGTTTGCTTAAAACAATTACTAGTAGCAATAGAATTAACTAAGATCTTTTTATAGAACTCTTTACAAATTATGGCATAACTTTTAGGAATTTTACCAACGTACTTGGTAAAAATCTTAATTTGTAATAGATTGATAGATTTACTTATATTTATTATCTCTTCATTTTTAATAAATTTTAATTGAATAATATGTAGATTTTTTTAAAGAGATTTAAAACATCAGTCTTCCACACATTGAAATATTCTAGTGATTTATCGTTATCAACAGCAATTTTATAAATAAATAACTCTTACAAAAAAAAAATATATATATATTTAAAATTTGATTGGTATTAATTTTATTGGGCAGTCTAAATTTAGTACCATAATTCATAAATTTATGTAAATTCAGATCACCAATAATACCAAGATCACCAGTCATAATACATCCACGTGATACATATAACAATAAATGTATTTTATAATTATAATTTGGTCATCATTACGTATAGATGTGGTCGCAGAGTGTTGATAATGTTTTAAAATATAATTGATTTAGTTTATATAAATTTGGTTTATAAATATCTATAATGATAAAATACTATCTTATTTTCCCTCAACGGTATAAAAATATATAGTTTAATATAGTTTAATAACCCAGCTATTGTTAAATGATTTTGACAAACATTAATTATCACAAAATAAATTTTTACATTTATATTTATATTTATATTTATTTTATATTTGTAGTTATCGTCATTTTACCTTTTTTATTTGTTATCATATGGTCTTGTAGAAGATTTGAAAAAAGTTGGACCCCCGAAACTGGTCTAACAGCTCTACTTGCCTTATGCTGTGGGGGGGCCTCTTCTTCTTCTTGATGTCTCTATTTTACTTCTATGGATTTGCTTTTGTTTCACAGAGCATATATATATATATATATATACAGTCGGTAACAAAAGTATCCGAACACTAGCAAAATTTCCTATATAAAAAAAGTACACTTAATACTGTTTTGTTAAATAAATCCTTGTCGAATCACGTTCTTAGTCAGTCTAAGAACATGATTCGACAAGGATTTATTTAACAAAATAGTATTAACTCTACTTTTTTTACATAGGAAATTTTGCTACTGTTCGGATACTTTCATTACCAACTGTGCATATATATATATATATATGAGTGTGTGTGTGTGTATTTGTGTTCGTGTATTGTGAGAGTGGTTGTAGAAAAACAGATGATGGGATACCACCATTATCCGCACAAACCAACCAACCAAAGAAACCAAAGATATAACCAATAATAGTTTTAATAAAGATATGAAAGAAACATAATTCTCTATCTTTTTTTTCTCTCTCTCTTTCACACAAACACAGCGCACATATTGGACAGCTTATCTAAACATAGATTTTGTCAAACTTTTGGAAAAATCAATTTAATCTAATCAAAAGGAAACAAAAATGTTAGTTGTCAGATATTTTATTCTTAAGAATACAAACTTCAAATGTTATCCGTGTAGCCTATTAAACAACATGATTTTCACTACAAAAACAAACATAATGAGCTAAAAAAATAAAGATTAAGAGAAGTATTTTTCGAAAACAGGAAGTTTAAAGACGTCGATTACATCATGTTTATTAATGATTCCTGGAGATTAAATAGTTTTCTGAAAGTATTGTACTTCCAAAATTTTAAAGAACAATACAGAATATTTCCTTTTTTTTTAAGTTTCCTGTCAAGTGACTATAAATTTATAAATTTTATAAGCACTGTTTACATATGTTAAGAGCCATAGCTTATATATTATTACCGTACAACTGTGGCTCATATAATAGCTTCGGTAAGCAATGCTTAAATTACTAAATGAGTAATCTAAAATAACCGCAAGGGCTGCATAGATTGTATATGTAACTAAGTGACTGTTTATTGGAAGTAAATATTAGCAGAATGTAAGAATTATATTGGTTATTTTAGTGAAGAAATAATGTTCACTAAAAAGAAGAATACATAATTTAATTATTTAATATAGTAATTTAAGGGATTTAAATAGCTCAAAAAATATTGGTAAATGAAACATGAATGTATATATTTACAATTCTGATCGCTCTTATTTTAGTGTCGAAAATTACTTTTAAAAAAATCTAGTAATGTAAGAAAATTTATATCAAAAGTGTATCATCTATATTAAAGATTTTCATAATCTAAATTTATTTTTAACTTTATACAGAAAACATCCATTATTTCTGTAAAAAGCGGTAATTGGGTTTACTTATAAATGTTAATTTAAAACTTTATAAAATCAATATAAATAAATTTCTGTTCTACAAAATTTTCAAAAATAGGTAAGTTTTCGTTTAAAATTGAAAAATAAAAATTAATATGTTGGCAAATACGAAATGTTTAACGAGAATTATTAATATATATATTTTTTTTTCTAGTTTTGGGCTTTTAATCTACTCAGTTTTTAATAGAAATATTTAATTAAATTGCACATATATTTTACTTAAAAATTGACTGGATAATATATTTCAAGTACTGAAATTTTGATTAGTCTTCTAAAGTTTTCATTCGTTGCAAAATATTCAATAGAATTTCCTAAGATTACTGAAATCTAATCTTGCAAAATTCGACATATACCGACTTTAAAATACTCTAAATTACTTAATTTAATATAAAATGAAATAAATTGATTTTACACGTTTTCTTTTCAGAATCTTTGAAATTGCTTACTTTTAAATTAATACAACATCATTTAATTTGCTGTTTTCTGTAGCAGAAAATTATGAAATTACTTTTTAAAATTACGAAAAAAGTTAAGATTAATAAGAATGGTAGACAAAATATGCGGTCTCGATATATAAAGAAAGATTTCTTTTTAAATTTAAACTTTGATGCAAATTAATTAAACTATTAACATAATAAAAAAAATAAAATAATCAATTAATATAAATATTTCTAAATTATCTAAAAAATAATGCAAAATTTTATAATTTGTTAAAAACAAAAATTCTTGTATATTAAGCTTTTCAAATTTGAATAGTTCTAATGCATGCTTAATTAAAATATTTATTTAATGAAATTATAACGTGATTAATATAACATGATGATATAATATTTATTTTATGGTACTATAACTTGATTATTATAACTTATTATTATAACTTGATTTAAACAAATATTTTATAAAGTATTTATTTAAATCAAGTTTTCGATAAGAATACAAAAATGACGTCAAAAAACGCAAAAATTCTATAAAAAAAATAGTTTTGTTAAACATATATTTATTATTACACTGTTAATAACTTCAACAAAAAATTAATGGTAATCATTTATTGTGAGTCTTATGTAAAATAACAGAGAAAAATAAACGGAGATGTTAAAAAATACATTTTTTATATGACTTTTAATGACTAATGTTAATTTAATTAATTATTGGCGAAAATATATTCGTGAGTTAGAATACTTTTTCGAAAGTAAAAGCATTATATATGTATATAAGCATGATAGTGTAAGAGGTGACGCTGTACGTGTGGAATTTGCGCGCTTAAAGCAACACAACTTGAAAAAGGGAAAAGAAAGGCTCATATTCAAACATGCGTTGCATTTTAAAATGACATCGTATGTAAAACCAGCAGTGAGACTTTATACGTGGCATCATGATCAAAAATAGTTTATATTTTTCCGAAAAGTACTATTTTAAGAGCTTGAAAAGCCCCGTGAAAGGGATTTCATGGGTTTCAAAAACCAAAAAGAAGCATACTTTCTCTATTTTTTATTTGTATATTTATTTATTTGTATTTGTATTTGTATTTTATTTATTTTCAATAATATATATATATATTCAGAATATAAAAAAGTCCATTTTGACAATATTTTATAAAATTTTTATAAAAAAATTTGGAAAATTCGGCCGGTGGGTCTTGTTTTCCGGAGACCCATCAGAAAAACGGTAGTTGCCATTTCTCAAAAACGAATGCACCGATCTTATTGAAATTTTTATCGCTCCTGCAAAATAAATTTAATTAGTGCTTAAAGGAAGGTTTTTTTTTTCTTCAATTACAACCAATTTTTTACAAAGCTATATGAGGGGAAAAAACTGTACGAAAAATTGTAATGTTTTTGTATACATATCTGCCAAAAATTCAAATTACAATTTCTTTCGTTGACGCGCTAGTGAATTCAATTTTGAAGAAGTGTGCAAAATGTCAATAAAATACGTGCATTGGTTTTTGAGAAATCGTGTCTGTAACTTTCCTAAAGGGTCTCCGGGAACCAAGACCTCCCGGTTGACCTATTTTCCAAATTGGAAATTTTATAAAATGTATTTTAAAACTTCCTTTTTTTTACGTTCAAAATTTTTAATAAATTTTTTTATTCATGTAACTCCTTAGAGAAATCCTTAAAGATATTCTTAAGAAATGTTCATAGTAATATGTGTAGGAAAAAATCAGTAATTGATGATCATTTAATTGCCCTTTGCGTAAAGTGTCTAGAAAAAGACAGTAGACTGAATTGCTCAGTTGCTGCATAGTGCAATCAGACGAGTGTCTCTGTTTATTGTTGCTAGATGCCGTTATAAAAATGGCTCATTCTTTCGCTACAGTCGGTAACAAATGTGTCCGAACACTAGCAAAAATTCCTATGTAAAAAAAGTAAGCTTAATACCGTTTTACAAAATAAATCCTTGTCGAATCCTGTTCTTAGACTAACTAAGAACAGGATTCGACAAGGATTTATTTAGCAAAACTGTATTAAGTGCACTTTTTTTAAATAAGAATTTTTGCTAGTGTTCGGACACTTTTGTTACCAACTGTACCTAAACGAAATGTACCACTGACAGACCTAACAGCGGCAACATTTATAATGGGTTAACGAACACAAAGACTGGAAACCTCATAAATGGAGCTACATCCTCTTCACCAAAGAGAGTAATCTGAGTCTTCGAAACAATTTCTGGCGTCAGATAATATGTAATAAATTAGGGACACATTTTCATCCGATTATCATCAAGGCAAGAAACCTTTGGGTTTTTTTTTCCGGCAGACCAGTGAGGGGAGGTATAACTATAAACAGAATTATGGAGCTTCACATTTTTTACAGACGATCACTTACTGAATATCATTACTGAAAAAAAATCATCTCCCATGGAACGCATCAGTTCAGATGCTTCATCTTGGTCCAGACTTTGTACCTCTGGACGATAGTGCAAAGCTACACAGGTGTAAAATAATTCTCGGTTCAGTGGTATTTTAAATCTAAGAAAAAAAGGAACAAAATCGAACGCTTGCCGGATTCTTTAAACAAGAGAATGAAAAAAGAGCAACGATGCATTATTCTTTTTGAAGTTTAATGATTATAATAAAATAAAAGATCTATTTACACTTTAAATTACATTATATACAAAAAAGAAATACTTAGTGGAACATAGTTCCGAATCTAAAAAACTCTCAAAGTGAGAGATCGAAAAATTCCATCTTCGAACGCAGTCGAAGAATCCAAATCTAAAACTAAACTACTGGCTGTTGCCAAAATCTATTAACAAAAAAGGTTATATCATTTTTTTCTTTCATTGGCGACGCAGCGCCGTCTAAAGGAGATTGATTTTACTACACAACTCCCCGCCGTGAACTCTTACAGAGTTCACAAATCAAAAATCTCGTTAAATCAAAAATAAATCTCAAATTTGAACAACTTCTGATAATCATAAATTGTACAAATTTCTAAATATTCTATTAATACTAAATCACATAATCATTTTTTTTTTTTTTTCAAAATATCAACAGTTATCTAATATTAAATAGAAATGTAAACAATATTTACTAAAGTACTATAACTAAATCAATAAAAGATCAAATCAAAATATTAAATTGAAATATCAATATTAAACATATGCAAACACATTATTATTTAAGCAATTAACTCTTAGTTATCAAATATAAACAAAGTTATCAAATATAAGCAAACTTAAATATAAAGATAATAACACATGCAAATTTTTAATATTTTCAATTATCAAATAAAATTCACTAAATTATTCAAAAAGGATATCAAATATTCTGAAAATTAAAAAAAAAGTGTTCATTAAAATGAAGGTTTTGAAAGTTCAAATTTTTCTCAAAAGTTTGTTATTTTATCAGTTCGTAGCATTAAAGTTTTTAGTTAAGTCAATTCCAGAGGGTATAAATGCTGAGCAGTTCGTTTTAAAACACCATTGGCAGTCTTAACCTCATAAGATCGGATGTTGTGATCTCTGCCGACGATTGTTTTCTGAATTATACCAAGTTTCCACAGAAGTTTGTTTTTTGAATCATCACCAATTAACACTACATCTCTTACTTTCAGTTCAGGTTGTGCAGTAGGATTCTTTAAAGTATGTGCTGTTTTTAAATCCAATAGGTATTGGCTTTTCCATCTATTCCACAACTGCTTTAACAAGAGTGATTGGTATCTTTTACGTCTTAAGGCAGATATTTTGTTTGAAGCACCTTCAATAATGTCAGCAAAATTCACTGGGTAGGTGATTTCTTTACCAAAATTTAAAAAGTGCATAGGAGTTAAGGGGTTCGGTTCTCCAGATTCACTATACACGTAAGTTAAGGGGCGTAAGTTGAGCACTGTTTCTACTTCTATAAGGAGAGTAGACATTTCATCATAATTCAAGAGGGCTTTGCCAATGATTTTACGCAGACAGTCTTTGACGGATCTAACTAATCGTTCGTAGAACCCGCCCCACCAGGGGGCCCCTTCTATTATATTTTTCCATATGATTCTTTCATTTCCAAAAAACTTTAAAAGTGAATCATCAGAAAGAATTTGATACAAATTTTCTAGCTCTTGTTTTCGAACGTTTGAACGTTTTGGCGTTATCCGAATATATAACTTTACAGTTTCCTCTTCTCGCTAAGAAACGTCTGAAGGCCAACAAAAAAGAATCTGTTGACATGTCGTGTACAAGTTCTAAGTGTAACGCTCTGGTTACTGCACAAGTGAACAACACTATATAAGATTTTTCAATTTCTTTAGCATTTTTAATGTAGAGAGGCCCAGCAAAGTCAATGCCACATATGGTGAAAGGGGGCGACTCTGTTATTCTGTCACGAGGTAGTGGAGCAGTGATCTGATCTGTTGGTCTGGAAAGGTATTTCTTACATATAATACACTTATTCAGGACACTTTTAACTAACTGGCGACCTTTGGGAATCCAATATTTAGACCGTATTTTTGACAATGTTCCAGATACCCCTCCATGCATTATCTTTTCATGTTCATTTTTTATAATCAAGGTAGTGAACCACGACTGTTTGGGGAGAATGATGGGATGTTTTTCTTCTAGCTGTAAATCACTAAACTCTAATCTCCCGCCGAGCCGCATCATTTTTTCATCATCTAGATAAGGAGTTAAGTTGTTAAGGGGAGAATTTTTATCAATAATTTCTTCATTTATTAGCGAGTTAAATTCATTTTTAAAATAGAACTTTTGTTCATTCCATATCAAATGTTTCTCAGCTTCTATTAGTTCTTCGGTTGTCAATGTATTGTTAAGTTCTGGAATTTTTTTGATCCTCTTAATAAATCTTTTTACCCAAGCTGTAACTCTGATTAATTTTTCTAAACTGCTGTATTTTCTGATATCAATGGGGTTTTCTAGTTGTTCTGTCATGCAATTGAAAAGGAGTGTTTCTTTTATCTTTTTTCTATATTCTAAGCTTTCTACATCTAGCTTTTGTTTATCATCAGGCTTAGGCCAAAGTTCGGGGGGTGAACTGAGCCATTCAGGCCCATTTAACCACAATCTATCGTTAATTAATTTTATGATCTTTGCACCTCTGGATACAAGGTCGGCAGGATTAGACGAACCGGGACAGTGCCTCCAATTTGAAGGAGATGTCAATTCACGAATATCTTGTACTCTATTCTGCACAAACGGCTTAAACTTTTCTGGAGAGCCTCTAATCCAAAAAAAAGCGATCATTGAGTCTGTCCAGTAAAACGTGGGTATTTTTCAGAGCTAATTTCAGAGCTCTCAAAATATTATGACCTAGTTTAGCTGCCAACAATGCAGCTGTGAGTTCAAGTTTAGGTAGCGTGAGATTTTTCATAGGCGCTATTCTATTTTTGGAAGCTACGAATATCGTTTTGCATTTTTCATTCGAGATTTCTTTAATTCTAAAATAGGTAACAGTGCCAAATGCTTTGATACTAGCATCTGAGAAAACATGTAGTTGCAAATCACCGATGTTAAATTCTGGAAAATCAGAAAAATAATATCTCGGCACAGAAAATTTAGAAAGATGAGTTACTTCATTACACCAGTCTTTCCATATTTTTTTCAAATCTTCAGGCAATGTACCATCCCAATCAAGACCAGTCTTCCAGATCATTTGCATAAGGCATTTAACTCTTAAAGTGTAGGGCCCTAGGAAACCGATAGGGTCATAAATTTTGCCTAGTACTTGTAAAACAAACCTTTTAGTATTTATCTGTTTAGAAACGAGGTTTATTAAATCCCTACAAACAAAATAGAGAGTGTCTTTCAAGTTATTCCACCCTAAACCCAAAACTTTATTAGGGGGATCATTTTCTTTAAATATTTTAGAATCCTTGCTAATAACATTTTTTTGTACCCAAAGTTCATGTAATGGTGTCGAATTTGTATGAAATTTGTGAAGTTGCATACTCGCGTCTTTAAAGATACTAAGTGAGTCTAGACTTGTAGTTAAAGCCTTCTCTACTGATGGGTGGCTTCCTATTATGTCATCTACATAAATGTTTTCATTTAAAAAACAGTCTCCCTATGTGTGTCGGTAAAATTTTTCAAATGATGTTTTATCGTCGCAGCTAATAAGAAAGGACTACAATTAAGTCCAAACAAAACTCTAGTGAATCTAAAAATCTGAAGGGGAGAGGTGCCTTCGTGAGGACTTTCTGTAAACAAAAATCGTGTTACGTCTCTATCTTCCTTCTATCAAAATTTGTAAAAAAGCTTGTTTCATGTCCGCAGTAAAGGCTACGGGATGAAATCTAAATCTAGACAAAATGTCAAAAATATCTTCATAAAGATTAGGTCCAATATGTAGACAATTATTAAGAGAAAGATTATTGTAATCATGTGAAGACGCATCAAACACGATTCGTAATTTACTTGTTGTACGATCTGTTTTTATTAAAGCTCTGTGTGGTAAATAAAAGGTTGTAGAATTTTCCTCCAAATCCGTAACGGGTTCTATAATACCCTCTCTCAAATAATCCTGTAAAACATTGTTGTATTCAAAAAATAAATTTGGGTTTCTACAAAATTTGTATTTAAGTCTCGAAAATCTGTTTTCAGCGATTTCAAAATTATTTCGTAATTGTGATTTACTAATTTTCCAAGGGAATTTAACTTTATATCGTTTATTTTCATACTTAATTTCCGATTCAAAATTTTTCATAATTTTATTTTCGGAAAGGTCAAATTTTTCTTTCGGATTAATAAGACCCGAATTTTCCAAATTCCAAAAATTTTCTATTTGTTTTGACAACAAATTTTCTTCTACTATGATACTCATGGTTAATGATTCAAGAGAATCGCTTTTAATTCCCTGTAAAACCCAACCGAACACAGTTTTTACTGCTACTAAATTTTTATTAATGCGTCTAATATTACCTAACACAATATCATAATAATAATCGACTCCTATCAAAAGTGTAATGCTTTCTTTACTATTAGGTATATCAGCTAATTCTAAATTCTGAAAATTATCATTTTTCGTGATTTTCTCTAATTCAGGGGGAGGGTGAATGAACGATCCAGAAATTTCATCCGTAACTAACGCTTCAATTTGAATATTATGATCAGGTTTATTTTTATTCACGAGTTTTAATTTGACTATACCATAGGTCTTTTCTATCGGTGTCTTACTTCCAAATGTGTATACTTTTAATTTTTCATTTCTAATCACTTTTAAATTTAGTTCATTAGCAATAGAACGACATAAAAATGTTCTACTAGAAGCTGAATCAAGAAGCAAACGGATCGTTTTCTCTTTCGTTTTATTTTTAATATTTACGGAACAAGTTTGCAACAAAATTTTATTTTCCTGATTAAAGGAAGAAACAGTAGAAACTATTTCCTGTTTGGATTCTGAACCAGAAGGAACATTTATTTTGTCCTGAGGTTTATGTTTAGATTTGTAACACAGAGTTATATTATGTTTATATCCACATATTCTGCATTTAATGTCGCTATTGCATTCTGCGATACGGTGTTTTTGTTCCAAACACAAAAAACAACGGCCTTGAGATTTCAAAATATTCTTTTTCTTTTCAACATCGAACACAAAGCAATTTTCTGACGCGTGATTCTTTTTACAAAAAATGCATCTCATCTGTGTATTTTCAACCGCTGTAGTGATTAATTCATGTGCAGACGATAATCTATTGGCGTCTCTCGAACTCAATTTTTTACTTTTTATTTGTTCGTTTGTTTTATTTTTTGTAGATAATGTTCTTTCCCGCGAAATTATTTCCGTTTGTATGAAATCTAATAGCTCTTGAATTTTAATTCCATGTATATTAGATGCGTGTTTTCTATTGAATTCTAAATTTAAATCGGACGGTAGTGACTTTAAAATTACTGCGATTAACATAGCACTACAATTATTTTCATCAACTTCTAACGAGGATAATGATCTAATATTTATCTCGATTTCTTCATCTAATTTTTTTAATCTAAAAATATCTGTGGATTTATAAACAGGTGCTAAATTTAACAAATTGTTCATATGATGGTTAATTATCATATCGCGTTGTCCGAATCTTTGTTTGAGAATTTCTACGGCTTTATCATAATTTTGTTCTGAAATTTCTAACCCGTGTATGGAATTCAAAGCTGTCGAAGTTAAATAACTTTTTAAATAATTAAATTTTTCTACCTTTGACAAAGCTTCATTGTCATGAATAGTAACTTGAAAGGTATTCCAAAAACTCATAAATTGGGACAATTCACCGCCAAATTTTTGAATGATTAATTTAGGGAGTTTAACGAATTTGTTATTCTCACTTAACGGTGTACTTCTATTCTGTAATGTACTTGAAACATTTGAATTTACACCACTATTTTCGACTGAATTTACTTTTATTTTCTTTTTTGCTCTAAAAATAGCGTTCGCGATTTTATCCTGATATTCATAACACACGTTTTTTTCATTTTCATATTCCGTTAAAGGAATTATTTTTTCTATTTCTCTATCGGCTTCCTGTAGAAGCCCATTTTTTATAGTTAATTGATTAAGAGTTTCCTCTAAATCTTCAATATTTAAATGATCTTCTTTTATATTTAATTCTATACTATTGACCAACTTCGTAACGCTGGATCGAATAATTTTTCTATTAACTTTATGTTTCTCCAACTCCATTGTAAATTTTCATAAAATTTCTTACCTTGAGAAGTCTTCGCTCTTTAAGAGCTAATCCAATATGAAACACAAATATTAATTTTAGTAATAGAATTTGAAACAAGCATCGTTACTTTCTAAAACACAACATTCATCTTGCCGGCACTGATGCACCAAAATGTAAAATAATTCTCGGTTCAGTGGTATTTTAAATCTAAGAAAAAAAGGAACAAAATCGAACGCTTGCCGGATTCTTTAAGCAAGAGAATGAAAAAAGAGCAACGATGCATTATTCTTTTTGAAGTTTAATGATTATAATAAAATAAAAGATCTATTTACACTTTAAATTACATTATATACAAAAAAGAAATACTTAGTGGAACATAGTTCCGAATCTAAAAAACTCTCAAAGTGAGAGATCGAAAAATTCCATCTTCGAACGCAGTCGAAGAATCCAAATCTAAAACTAAACTACTGGCTGTTGCCAAAATCTATTAACAAAAAAGGTTATATCTTTTTTTTCTTTCATTGGCGACGCAGCGTCGTCTAAAGGGGATTGATTTTAATACACAGGCTCCATGCTATTTTGGGGCTTCTAAAATAGAATATATTTGCTGAATGAATTATCCAGTTTTCTCTGATATTTTTTTCATTAAATTTCATTTGGATGCTTTGATTAGATACCTAGTAACACAAACGTATCCCCCGTAGATCAGAAAACAAATGTTCAATGAGGAATGAGGACTCTTATCTCAAGAACTATTGGATGATCTGCTGTTAATTACTAATATACAGTACACACAACCGTTAAAGTTAGGGTGATCATATCGCTTAGTATAAGTCTTTGATTTTATGATTTTACATAAAATCCGACAGTGTTTTCGAATTAACGCTATCCTAAAATAAAGCCAGATTGAACTTTCTACCATATTTCATGCTTCACCCTGATGTTATTGCTAATATGTTTTTACGATTGATACAACATTATGCTTTTTTTAACTGAATTTCCTGTCACATATTTAGATTTTTGTTTAACAACAATAGAATTAAAAAAGGAAAAATTAAATTTACCAAACTAGCGTACATCCAAAAATGTTAAAAGTTTTGAAGGTCAATTAAAATTCCCAAATTATTTTTAATTCGTTAATTTATTTTAATTTAAGTAATTATTTCAGTGAAACTTTTTCTTAAGAAATAACTTTTCGTAAAAATTAACCCAATACACTGTAAAAGTAAGCGTAATCTTTATTATTATATCATGATAAATCGTATTTTTTAATGACTTTATGAATATCAGTCCAAATATAATCCAAACAGGAAATTATACTAAATTGACAATTTATTTTGCCATTTCTTGGACGTTAGGTCAAAAATGAGTGAAACTGTTTACTTACTAAACATTTTTTTTAAACAAAACCTTTTGTTTTAGAATTGCATGTAAATTTGTTGTAGTAATCTCAAAAACAATGATATATTTTTTCAATTTATATATATATATATAAACATTCAGAAAGGGGTTTACAAAAAACTTAACTTTAATTTTTTGATTAATCTGTTGAAAGAAATATTATTTTAGAATGATTTAAAATGTAATAAATTAATTTTAGTTCAATTTTGATTTAATTTTGATTCAATATCTGATTCAGAATTTAGATCACCTTATAAAGCTTCTAAACCTTTAACAATTAAAAGAGTTAAAATTCTAAAACATCACTTATTTGTATAAATGTTGTAATCATAGTATCTGAATATTAAATAACTGATATCCTCAATTTAAAGCAAATATGCATTACTAGTACAATTTCAATTGGCATAATTGGGTAATCAATTGAAATCGCATAAGATGCTTATCGCATCCTTCGTTGCAGTTTAATCGCATTAGTGATAGTATATGCAGTGATAATAATCTGTTCTGTTTTGGCAATAGTAGTTGTGAATTATTGTACTTAAAATCTTAGCAACTAATTAATATTGTATTATATTCTATCATTTATTAGAAAAACTTCCACATGAATTGTTAAGAAAATCTTCCAAGGAAAATTCGTGCGACATTCGCGTAACAAATGTTTTTTCAATAAAATTTAATTCGCTGCAAAAGATATCGCACATAAAAGAAGAAAAACTAAAATTAAAGTGGTATTTATTTATTTATTTATTTGGAGGATAAATTATATATTTTAAATGAATAAATTGTAGTTCTTTACATCGTTGGAATATATGTATATATATACATATATAAAAACAGTATTTTGATTACTATATATATATATACATATATATATATATATATATATATATATATTGTATATACGAGTATATATATCTGTAATATTATGTATGTGTATATATGCATGTAAGATCTTGGCTGGGCGTCTAGAGTTGGGGTCAATGATGAGATGCAGATTAAACAACGTCACATTTATTTGACGATACACAAAACACAAATTACGCATAAATATTATTATAACAGCAGATCTTCATCAATAATCAACTGTTGGTTTCGTGGCTTAACACCCAAATTATGAAGTTCACTTCATTAAATGACTATCACAAAGCACCATATAAGCACCTACTCGTATTATAATGCACAATAGCACCTACGCGTGCTATATCAAATGGTGAAATTGAAGTATTGAGCCTTCCATGGCTCTACCCAACTACTCAGAGCGTTTCAAGCTCTAATTAGAAGAAAAGGACCATATCAGCCTTCGCGCTGTCGGTCTCAACAGCTCTCCATTGTAGCCGGAACCCAACTCACTCTTCCGCTTGTCAGCTCGTTCTCTGGATACATACGAGACAGCGCCATCTGTTGACTGCGCAAGGAATTACTTTCCATATATATATATATATATGTGTGTGTGTGTGTGTGTGTGTGTGTGTCCGCTAAAAATAATCTCAAGATATTCTGCAGGTATTTTTAGAGAAAATCTGCAGAATATCTTAAGTTATTTAGCCCATTCTTAAGAAAGTTTACAATATTTCTTTATATTGTCTTTAAAATTTCTGAAGATATTTTAAGAAAAAGATAAAACTTCAAAATATTTTAAAATATTTGAAGAAAGTCTTAAGAAAATGCTATTTTCTCAAGAATATCTTCGGATTATTTTTAGTGGTGTGTGTGTGTTGTGTATTACGAATATGTAAATAATTTTTAATTTTCTACTGTACGTTCTGATTATCTCTCTCTATATATATCATCGAATAAATATGCAAAATTAAGGCATGAAAAAGAATTCTTACAAAATGATGACTTATCAAATGGTGTTTACCACCTGAAATTATTCATAATTATATTAAAGTTAAGAATGGTAACGATGAAACTCCCAAATAAGCTACATACCTTTATCAAAGGCAACTTATAGCTCTAGGGAAATTAAATTTGACAGATATTTCTAAAAACAGCAAAATATTAATAATAAAAAAAAAAAAAAAGCCCGTATTGTCCACAATTCTATAAAGGAATCACATAGAAAAAAAAAAAAAAAAAAACGCGCGAATCATGCACCAAACATATAATTAATCTAAGGAAATGTAATAAGCGTTACCAAAAAAAAAAAAAAAAAAAAAAAAAAGCGGTGAGAAACATAATCAACTTGTGGCACATGTATGAATACGAAATATGAGTGCATTCAAAAGTTGCATCTACACGAATAAGGAAGTGTTGATATATAAGTGCGTGTGTGTGTGTGTGTGTGTGTAGATAAATAAATAGATAGATAATGTTGACTATTTCAGTAAATAGTGACAGGTAACTACTAGTCTTCACCAATTTTCTTTTTCTGAAAATGATCTCACATTCAAAAGTATAACGTACATTTTTGTTTAGAAAAACTTTCAATTGTTGAATCGTATCAAAATGATCATTTCAGTTATATAATGCATTATGTAACTGAAAACTATACGTTAAAAAAAGAAATTAAATAAAAATTGTGAATTTTTATGTTTGTGGCTACAAATATTACTGCTATAAATCTGACACAAAGAAATATAATGTCATATAATTTTAAATATTTTTCAATTCCATTAGTTTAAAGAATAAAGTTTTTTATTTTTAGAGGTTTTGTCTCCTTCAAGATCTTGCGTCTAATATTTCCGCACCAACAAATAACAAAATGTCAAATTGTGTACAGAGTATATTAAAATAAGCTCCTAAATAAAACATGATGTATGCTACCAAATATGAAATAAAAATAAATGTCATAGTTTTTGCATTCTGTTGCAAAACAAGACTTAAATATTTATATAGAGATGAGATTTCCGCCTTTTTTCTACCATTATTTCTTCATATTGGCTCTCACCCATTTAATCACAAAAAATGCTCCAAAAATGCGGTAAAAATTTCTATAAAAAATAGTGATACAAAAAAAAAAAAAAAAAAAAAAAAAAGTTACGCTTTTAACGTTGATGCACTAATTTATCTTATATTATTAAGTGAGCAGTATTTATATATATATATGTATATTTCACTGTTCTCGAAAACGGTAGCTCGGACAGTCACGTGATTTAACCCAAAGGTGCCCTTCGAAGGGTCATTGTGCACATCGAAGTCAGATTTTCAAATATTTGACTAGTTTTCTTTTAATTTATAAAAACATGAAAATAAAACTTCACATTTCTATAATGACGCAGATGGAGAATCTTAGGAGAGGTTTGATTGGCTTATTTGATTATTATTGATTTGAGTGTATTTTACATTGAACTACAGCTACGTTATGAGGAATTACAAGAGATTTGATTGGTTTGTTTGATTTTCATTGATTTGAGTGTATTTCATGTTGAACTAGAGCTACGTTATGAGGAATTACGAAATATTTGATTGGTTTATTTGATTTTCATTGATCTGAATGTATTTTACGTTGAACTATAGCTACGTTATAAGAATTAGGAGAGATTTGATTGGTTTACATGATTTTCATTGATCTGAGTGTATTTTACGTTGATCTAGTGCTACGTTTTAAGGGATTACGAGAGATTTGATTGGTTTATTTGATTTTCATTGATTTGAGTGTATTTTACGTTGATCTAGTGCTACGTTATGAGGAATTACGAGAGATTTGATAGGTTTCTTCGATTTTCATTGATTTGAGTGTATTTTGCGTTGATCTAGAGCTATGTTATGAGGAATTAAGAGAGATTTAATTGGTTTATTTGATTTTCATTGATTTGAGTGTATTTTACTTTGAACTAGATCTGCGTTATGAGGAACTACGAGAGATTTGATTGGTTTATTTTATTTTCATTGATTTGAGGTAGGGGTGTCCAGTGATGTTTTTTGGTTTTAACATGCTCGACAGTGATTGCTGCGAAAATAAGTTTCGTGCTTTTTCAGATTCATGCACAGTAAGGTAGGGGTGTCCAGTGATGTTTTTTTGGTTTTAATATGCGTGATAGTGATTGCCGCGGAACCAAGTTTCGTGTGTTCTGAGATTCATGCACAGCGGTGTAGGGGTGTCCAGTGATTTTATTTTTTGGTTTTCATGTGCGTGAAGCGTACATATGTGCGTTATAGTGATGGCTGCGAAAACGACTTACGTGCGTTTTCTGATTCAAACATTCATCGAATAGTGACTTTTACTGTACGAGTAACAGCTTCGACTGTTTCCAGAATATTCAAAGAATTAACATTTCTATTTGGCTGTTTTCGAGAATAATCGTTTTATAATAGTTTTGTTACACAGATTCGAGAAGTTCAAGAAATGTTTGCTATTGTCAAGGAGATCCCATACTAAAACTGTGAAGAAAATAGTCGCCAATCGAAATATACTTATTTAAACTTTTCAATTATTCAATTAAAAAAAAAAAAATTCTTTTAATATAGTGCCCAGCGAAGCGGGCGAAGCCTGCTAGTTATTATTACTGTTGTTATTATTATTGTTGCTGTTGTTGTTGTTGCTGCTATTTTTGATGTTGTGTCGTTTAAAATACATTTTGTGTGATAATAACATTAATTATTCATTATATTTAATTTTATAACTCTTTTATAACTTAAATACATTGAAAAATATATTAAGGAAAAAATGTATTTTTAGGATTGTGATGTGGAAATCACACATTTAATAAATAAATAAATAAATAAATAATAATAATTAAATTCAAATCTATTTTAACGTTTTATATAATAATATATTGGTGCGTACAATAATAGCCTGAATTAACCACTGAATCCTTTCTTCCTCAATAAAATAAAATAAAAAGTAAGAGGAAAAGAAAATCTTGCCGTGATCAAAATCTCATTCTTTCATTTCGATTTTAAAAGAATGGCACATGCTCATTCTTAATTTCTGTGGAAATCAAACTTTAATAGCTAACGTATTTTTGATAAGTTTCTCAAAATTGTCCTTGTAAAAGAATTAATTATATTTCTTTCCAATGCATTTGCCGTTTGTAGTTTTTCAGTTCTCATAACTAATGTTTGGCATCAGACTGGGGTTAATGTAATATGGTAAACCTGCTCGCAGTACTAAAAATTATTAACTTAATGAATATACAGCGGATCTAAAGAAACCGTTTTGGGGGTGCTCTTTGCGGCGAAAAATTGTATACTAACATGATCGTGATTTTTGATTTTGGTTAAAACTTTAAATACTCTCTCACTGATCAACGTCATTTGAATACTGGATTAGGATCGCTATATTTATCTTACTCCGTGCAGTCCCCGAACATAATGTACTGTTTTAGATGGTATGCTACTACGGAGCCACTATGCAGATGTGTTCTGATGTTTAACTATTTTGTCTACTAAATAAAAACTGTTTTTATCTCTTCATTCCGAAGTCAAGATTCTTTACCGCCAATTTTGTTTGAAATTATCGAATCGGGATTTTCCTATTCTACAAGTAAATTCTTTCCAGCAACCATCTTTAAGACAAACATAGATAAAAAAAAGTTTTTATTTAATAAACAAAATAGCTGAACATCAGAACACATCTGTATAGTGGCTCCGTAGTAATATAATATCTAAAACTGTACATTCTGTTCGGGGACTGCACGGAGTGAGAGAGAGAGAGAGAGCGATCCTAATCCAGTATTTACTTGACGTTAATCAGCGAGAGAGTGTTTAAAGTTTTAGCCAAAATAAAAAATCGCAATCATGTTGACATACAATTTTCCGCCGCAAACAGCACCCCAAAATGGTTTCTTTAGATCCGTTGTATATTCATTAAATTATTAATTTTTAATACTGCCAGCAGCTTAACCATATTACATTAACCCCAGTTTGATGCCGAACTTCAGTTATGAGAGCTGAAAAACCATAAAGGCAAATGCATAGGAAAGAAATATAATTATTTCTTTTTCAAGGACAATTTTGAGAAACTAATCAAAAGTACGTTAGTTATTAAATTTTGATTTACGTAGAAAATAAGATTGGCCATGTGGTATTCATTTAAAACTGAAATGTAAGAATGAGATTTGATTACAGCAATATTTTCTTTTCCTCTTTCTTTTTATTTTATTTTATTGAGGGAGAAATGATTCAGCGGTTAATTAAAGGCTATTATTGTATACACGAGTATATTATTATATAAAACGAGTATATATTATATGTATTATATATATAGTATATATTATATGGATTTGAATTTAATTAAGTATTTTTTATTTTTATTTTTATTATTATTATTATTTAATATGTTATTTCTACATCACAAGGATTGTTTAAATGCATGATAAATAAATACATCAATCTGATTTTGACTTAATGGAATTTTTTCCAATAAAGTTAGACATCGAAAATTAACTATATTTTAAACTGGTTGAAAATAAAGTTTAGTAAACAAATTTTATTTGCTTTTAAACAGTAAAATATTATAAATAAATGTTATTAAGATTAAGGTTACATGGGTTTAAATCAAAATCAATTTCATCTATTAGTATTATGTGTCTAAAATATTTTACTAAAGTTTCAAGTCAATCGGAATAATAGTCTAGGAGGGAGAGCCTTTGGACATTTTCCACTTTAGGTTCGTTTTACACCTACTTAAAACTTCCAGCGGCTTTTTTTTTTTTTTTTTTTTTTTTTTTTTTTTTAACATTATTTTTGAATTCGGTAAATACGATTTATCAATGCACCGACCTCACTGAATGTTTGCAAACTGTTTTATAATAAAATTGATTAGTACTTTAATAAATGATTTTTTTTTTCATAGATGACAACTAATTTTAGAATATTATATGGGAATTTAAAATGTAAAGAAAATTATATTGTTTTTGCATAAAACACTGTTAAAAATCCAATTTTTTTTAATTTTAATCTTCTATTCAAGCACTAGCTATACTTATCTACTTTTTAAATTTCAGTTAATGTTATGAGTTATCACATCCACCGCTTTTCTGAAGGGTCTCCGTCTACAGATATTTAAGAAAGGACTTGATATTTTTTGGTTGTTTAACCCTTTCAGGGAAAAGCAACTTTCTTTATTGAAAATCAACAGCCAACCAACAATATTAAAAGATAAGAAGTAAATGAAGTTATTCGTCTAAGTTATAAAAGAAAAAATTTATAAAAAAAATTTCGGGGACAGTTTTTGCAATTTTGAATTAAAATTTGTGGTTGACTATGCAACCACCACTCCTGAAAAGGTTAATGGAACCTACTTAAAAGAATTAGAGATGGGTTTTGAAATTTATTAATTAGTTAAAAAAAATAAATAAAAATTACATGAATAGACAAAAATTTGGGGAATAAACATACTTTTTTGTTATATTTTTATATTTTATGTTTCTTCTTTTAAAGTTTGTCAACTCGATCCCTGATTCTTTTAAGTAGGTTCCATTAAACATTTAAAAAAAAAAAAAAAAAAAAAAAGAAAAAGAAAAAAAGGTCTTCTCTTAAATATTTGTAGAAAAAGTAGCATTTTGAAAATCCTGAATTCATGAAAAAATGGAAACCGAGAAAACGCGATTTAAAGATTTCAAATCTGTAAAAAGTATATTGAAAACCATAAGAATTATTGCCTGAATATATATTTTACAAACCTAATATAGTTCAATTTATAAAGATTAAATGGAAACATAAGTTTTTATATTAAACATACTGCGGTAGTGCCATCAAAAATGCCAAGTCCCCCTTAAGTATCGTAAAATATTAACTTGTTGGTATCATCCTATCCATTAACTTATTTGTTTTTTTGCTAAAATTGATTCCCAGATGTAACTTAAAACAACAAAGAAGACGACAAGGCATCTTTACTCAAAGTAAAACTGCAGGCATCTTACCCCAAAACGTTGAACAAGACGTAAATAATAGCTTATTAACTTACAAGGAGGGGAGCTGTCCCCTTTAAACGTTTGGCCGACAAAATGTACATTTTACTTTAAAAAATAACCAGACTTACTTTTTCCGTCTTCAAACTATGGTTAACATGACTAACTACAAGGGACAAGTCAAATTTTTAAGATTTATCAGATGAAAAGTGGTTGATTATCCATCCAAACTAATCTAAAAATTTACAAATATTCAAAAAGAAGTAACATAAGTATTGTCAATGATATATCTCTTTTATAAATGTCCGGTGGCCCCCTACATCGCATTCGTTTAAGAGAACCGCATGATACGCCATCTTGTCAAACGTAGCATCTTATCCCAATTTACTCTAATTAAATTCAAGCAACTTTACACAAACTTTTCTTAATTTGATATGTTTATGTATTTTAAAAATCTGCTGAGATTATTTATCAAAAGTCACCAATATTCTTAAAAGTCACATGTTATTTATTTAAGGAAGATAAACACAATTCTTCTTTTATACATGCAAGCCGTTTCCATATCAGAAGGAGACGAATTTACTTAAGAATATTACATGCAGACGATAAGGAAAATTGTTTCTAGGAAACGAATTAAATTGATTTGAAGATCTTAAGATTTCAAATCAACCTTTTCAAAATAATATATATACGAAATGTTTTCGAGTAAATCGAATTTCTAAATTGAATCTTTGATTTTGATCTGCATGGAATTATGTTATTCTGTACCGGTTGAAAACTGCAGCTTATTATAAATACTTAAACTGTAGCTTATATCAATAGAAAGAATAAAAATCCTTTAACTTTAACTTAAATCTATTAATCCATTAAAAATGAAACAAACTGGAACATATAAATTTTTGTTGTTGACCACATGTGATGTTTTTAATTAGCAATGTAATAATGGATTTCTTACTATGGCGCAATTCTTTCAGTTATTGATATACTATCTTTGTCTTTATAATATTTAGAATTTTTAGAACCTTGAAAAGCTTTCAAATGTTTAATAAAAATGAAAATTTAAATTTATAAACATATAAAATAAAATAATTTAACATCTATAATTAAAAGCGATCTGTGACAAATAAGGGAAATGTTTTAATTTCCGAAAAATAAATAAATAAATAAAATAAAAAATAAAAATGAATAAATAAAATTAATAAATAAATAAATATAAAATAAATAAATAAAATAAAATAATAATTTCAAATTCAAATAAAATACACATGATAAAAAAATGACTATAATTAAAAAGAAAAAAATATATATAAATATTTAATTAGCCCATAGCTTTATATATATAATGTACTGTTTAAAATTATAAAGAAATAGTATAATAAAGATATTTTTCTTCAAAGTTTTTAAAAATTGAAAGTTAAACTCCTATTGATCTCTGAATTCATTTTGTGTAATTTTACAAAAGTTTATTTTGATTATTAGGAAAATTTATATAAAACGCAAAACTTCAGAAGTTTAATTAATTAATTTCATTATTATTTATTTTCGTGTATTTCTTACTGCTGTTTATTATATAAAACGTTTTTTAAACAAAACCATGTTATTTTGAGTTTAATAGACGACAAATGTGAACATATTTTTAATTTTTGATAATCAAAGTTGTAGAAAAAGTTGTATTCAGTAGACATTATTGAAAAAGTAACTTTATAATATACAACTAAGTTCTTACAGTCCTTGATAATTAGGACAAAAAGTTTTAAATTTTTTGCACTCGATTCTTAGTTTTGTTATTTTAATCATTGTCTGAAAGAGAGATTTAAACTGCTTATTGTAAGCTATAGTATTGAAACTTACGTACAACTTTTCACTTCTGAAAAGAAATACTAAAAAGTTTTTTTAATGATATGAATAAAGTTAAGAAAGTTTTAGGACACTCTCCATTAAGCATTTTAAATGTTACAACCTTGAAATGGATGTTAAAATTAAACTATTTTTTATTTATTTATATATTTGATCTATCTGAAAGTTTTGTCCTTTTGAATGAAATTACTGACCTCTGAATTTTATCCTGGATAATATTTAAAATATTCTTAGTTAACTTAGACGAGGATAATTTGAAATGCACTGTACTAATATTGTTAAACAAAACTTTTCGGTGCCATTTTATTATTTCAAAGGGATAGAACTTTCGGTAGACCTAATATATTGTAATTTTTTTTTCTTCCAATGGCAAGGCAAATATAGAAGCAAAATGATTAAAAAAAAAAAAAAAAAATCAAACAGGAATACGAGAAAAGAAAAGTAGAAATGATCGAAGTCATTGCCTTAAACATTCTCTGTCATGCCAGTAAAGTGCAGTTTCAGAGTTGCCACGAAGTGAAGCACATCGACGGAGGTGGTGTCTGTTCATTGGTTTTGCTGAATTGCAGAGGGCACAACCAGGGTTTGAAAAGATAAGATTCCAATGCGATGGAGATGTTCTGCCAAACAATCATGTCCAGTTAAGAGACAGAACTGGGCCACAGTTTTCCGTCGTGGACTGCTGGGAATTTTTAAACGATCTTCAGCCCTCCAACTCTTTAATTTTATTCTGTCACGAATTTGCAGTTTTAAATATCTATCCATTATTTGTTTAATATAAAGCTTTATGGAATGGAATGATAGTGCCGGGGATCTCATTTGAAGTAGTCTCGAGCCTCTTTTTTGCGAGGCTGTCGGCTTGTTCGTTACCAAAAACACCGCAGTGTCCAGGTATCCACTGAAGTTCCCCACATTTCCTTCTTAAACTCAACTCCCACAAAAGATGCCGACACTGGGAGATTTGTTCTGAGAAGGGCAGACTGACCGAGCTAATTGCCTGAATTGCGGCTTGAGAATTGGAAAATAAAACCACTTTATCAAATTTATCGGCAAAAAACAATAAATACTTAAGAGCAATTCGGAGAGCCTCCACTTCACCACCAAAAGCTGTTCGAAATTTTCCTGCAGAAGCATAAAAGGAGAATAAGTTGGAAAATACTCCTGAACTTGCTGTCTTAAGAATTTCACAAAAGGATCCATCAGAATAGACGTGTAACCATTCAGGTTCCGGGTACCTTGTATAAACAGTGTCTAAAGCAAAACTCCTCATAACCTGTATAGAGTTGTTCTTGTTAAAAAGCCCATCCGTAAGACATAAGTTTATTTCGATTTGTTCGATATTTAGTGGATTAGAAGGTTTTTTACAACCTCCTGGAGGTCAGCCGGCAATTCAAACTTCTGTTTAAGGTCTTGGACAAACTGAAGAAAACCATTTTGGGTTTTTAAATTTCTATCTTTTATTGGGTAGTTAGTCAAGTAAAGATTTCCATTTCTAATTAATTTCTCATAAAGAATCAAAGCTTTTTCTTCAATTATAATTTTGATTGTTTTAATGTTTGTCAATAAAAGCATTTTATCAATTGGTGTTGATTTAACGGCTCCAGTAATGAGTCTCAGTAATTGATTTTGCAAAATTTCCAATTTATTAAATGCGTGATCACTTGCAGTAATAAGAGGTTCGCAGCAATAAGTGATTAAAGGTAGAATAAAAGTCTTATAAGTAGTATTCAAGGTTGATCTGTCACATCCCCATAGTGATCCAGATAGATGCTTCAAAACAGTCATTCTTCTTTGAGTGCGACTCGATATTGAATCAATATGTGAATTCCAGTTCAGTTTATTATCGAAAGTTACTCCCAAGTAATTGAAAATATATTGTAAGTATTCATATTAATTTCAAACTTTTAATGACAAAAAAAAATGTTTTCTAAACATAAAAAAAAAAAATCAAATCAAAACTTTTTATATTAGTATTACGAAATATTTAAAAATTTTTATGTTTCTATTCAAATTCAGCTATACTTTAAAATACTAAATACAGTAAAATATTATATATTTTAATTGAAGATCATATGAAATGTTTATCATCGGGAAAATTAGTTTACCCATAATGTCTTAAATGTAATTTAAAGTAGTACATTAATGCAGGTTTTTATTATTATTATTATTATTATTATTATTATTATTAAATTTAAATCTGATTATATTTTTCAACTGGACAATTTTATGTACTCTACATAAAATTTAACTTATAATTTTTTTTTTAATTACAAATAAAACTGATAAAAAAATTTTGATGATTTTTTCTTTTTCGAAATCTATTTAAATGAGATGTTTTGCATTTTAGGAACGATTAAAGAAAAAGCCATTACCCTGTCACTTTATAATTAGTTCTAGTATTTTAAATATGTGACGTAGTCAATGAAATTAATTAAATACATAATTCATGATTACAAAGTAAAAACTGGAAAAAAAAAAAGCCTCAACATTTTTATTGCGATTTTTGATAATAAACTATTATTACAAGATCTAAAGTTTATAAATAAAAAGTGTATAAATTACTCCATGCATTACAATTTCATCTATTGAAAATGGTTGAAGAGGTGTTTCGATAGGTTTTATTTATTTAGAAATTTCTTGTTGAAAAAATTGTATCATACAGAAACAACAATCTGTTAAATGCTTTGCAGATGGTCTCTGAATCATGGGCGCTGCAAAAGACATTGTCTGACCATTACCAATAATCCAAATAAGCATGTTATTAACACAAAGGACAAGTGTTTTAAGCAATGTGAGGTGCCCATGATTTTGGCTTGATCTTAGATTCGACAAACAAAATAACGACAATATGGCGTTTCAATTAGTAATTAATATATTGTTTCTGACTAGAGAGGGTTACTTTATTACAAACATTGCAAAGTATGTCAGGTGTGTTTATAAAGCTTAAAGCATTCTAAAACAATATATAAATTTTAAAAGCTATGAACAAGCAATAGAAAGCAGTTATTCTAAATGTTCACTTATAAAATGAAATAATTAGCAATTATAATTTCTATGTATTGAAATTTTCCTCTTAGTTTTTATTCCTACGAATTATCTTTTTATTACGCAACATTTACTCCACTACAGTTCTACACAATCAATGATTGAAAAAGAAAAATTTAGCTAATTTTCATTTTTAATTATTATTTTCGTTTTACAATAGTATCAAATTCATACAAATTTGCTACTTTTATCTAATTTACTTTTTTTTTTTTTTTTTTTACGGAACAGTATAATTTAAAAGCTTATATTACAAATATAAAAATATAATGTAACTTTTTTTTTCCTGTTCTCGATACTTTATTATTGGGAATAAAATGACAAGCTAAACAAAATCGTTTTGGTAATGCTATATTAAATTTATAAGAAAAAATATTTTTAAAATTTTTATACTGTTACACTGTAAAAAAATATGTCCTATTTGCTGCCAGAAATTCTCTATAATTTGAGAAAATATATGTAGTTTACGAAAAAATTACAATATTTTCTCAAATCACAGAGAATATTTGCCAACAAATAGGACATATTTTTTACAGTGTACGTTATTTTTATTTTATAACGCATGATTTTATAATGGCCTTCAAAAGTTAAGGTACAAACTATTTTTCTCGGTCTTTTCTGTTGCTCAAAATTTTTAAATAATGAACATATGGATCAATTTGAATGGTCAAATCATTAATCTATTTTTATATAACATTAATATAAGTAATATTTTCTTAACTGAAATATCTTCAATTTTTCTCAAATGTAAGCTAGGAAAGAAATGATTTTTTTTATTATTAAATTTTTTTCTTTTATTTTAGAAAAAACTAAATATGAGAAATGGCGATAAGGATGCGTTACAGGTAGATGCACACGCAATTAAATGTTTGATTAAAAGCTGATTTTTCTTCTTGTATTCGCATTTTTTTTTTTTTTTTCGTTTTTCGTTTTCTTCCTTTCTTTCTTTTTCGTATGTGCATAACTTTAAGAAATATATACATACGAACATTAAAATTGGGTGAAATATTCATTTTAAAAGGATGTATCGACATTTTTATCATTTTAGCGATGCTCAAAGTTTACAAATTATTTATTATATTTTTTCAAAAAGTCGGTCGTGGACAAAAATAGAAAAGTGAAACAAGAAGAAAAATCCGATTTTAATTTAAGATTTGGAGGCCTGTGTACCTTCATCTACCTGTAATAAAAACTGTAAAAAAAAAAAAATAAAAAAAAAAAGATAGATTTTACAGCAGAATATGTTGGCAATATGGATGCCAGCACATTCTGGTGTTTGAAAGAAGTAATGTACAGCTGAAACAACTGTAAAAGAGTCTCTCTTTACAGATGTTTCCGCTGTAAATTGCCTTATTTAATACCAGAATGTGTTGGCAATATGGGTGCCAGCACATTATGCTGTTAGAAAGAAGTAATGTACAGCAGAAACAACTGTAAAAGAGTCTCTCTTTACAGATGTTTCCGCTGTAAATTGCCTTATTTAATACCAGAATGTGTTGGCAATATGGGTGCCAGCACATTATGCTGTTAGAAAGAAGTAATGTACAGCAGAAACAACTGTAAAAGAGTCTCTCTTTACAGATGTTTCCGCTGTAAATTGCCTTATTTAATACCAGAATGTGTTGGCAATATGGGTGCCAGCACATTATGCTGTTAGAAAGAAGTAATGTACAGCAGAAACAACTGTAAAAGAGTCTCTCTTTACAGATGTTTCCGCTGTAAATTGCCTTATTTAATACCAGAATGTGTTGGCAATATGGGTGCCAGCACATTCTGCTGGTACAATCTACCGTTATTTTTTACAGTGCACCCTTGACATCCTTTTTCATTTAATTTTCTTTGCTAAAAAGCGTTGACCTTTTTATTTTTACAATGCTTTCTTTCGAGAAAAAATTGAATTTAATAATGAATATGCTATTCAAATTTTATATTCATATGTTCATTTGTTTCAAAATAAATTGTTAAGCAAATTATTTTGATCAAAATAATTTGTTACGCATAATTTGTTTCAAAATTATGCGCAGAAGAAATAAACGAGAAAACAAGTTGTACCTTAACATTACATTTGGAGGCCTGTGTATATTAAAACAATGATTATCAATGCAGAAAAAAGTAACGTTTGAAATTTAAATTAGCAAATTTATATTATGAACTTCATTTAAATAAAACTTATTCTAAAATTTCTAACAGTATATAATTTTTCTATGACTAATTTGTTTAAATCCAAATAGAACAAAAAAGTCTAAAACATTTGTTATTTATATGGAGTTTAAATTCTAATGATCTAATTATAAGTTTATGCACAATCAGTCATACTTATTCAAATTAAGTTATTCTAAAAGTATTTATTAAGAAACTATGTTCATTTGACAATGTTTAGAAGAAATATCAAGGTGTAGAAGTGGTAGTACAGCATTAAAATCTGAATGTTCATTATCTCTGAAATTTCATTTCCAAATACTTTCTCACATTACTTCTAATAAATTTACTTATTTAAGTTCAAGTTAATGATGTTTTCAGGTCATTAGTATATTTCTATTTGTTTAAGTTATTCTCCTGTAGAAGATAATTTTAGTTAAATCTTTTAAGTTATTACTTGGTAGAAGATTTTATTTATAATTATGAACAAAAGTACATGAATAAGGTAAAAAATATGTTTATTTATAATCATATTAAAAAAATTCTTTTAGTTAAAATTATAAATATTTTTTAGAACTCCATTAAAACACACAAACTATTTAAAAACTTTAGATTTTTTTAAATAAATAAATTGTACTTTTTCTAAACATTTTCCTTTTAGAGTGAGTGAGTGAGTTAGTGGGCGAGTTTTACTTCGCATTAGTGTTATGCAATGGTCATTTTTTTCTGTTAGAAAAAATACATTTTTACTTTATTTTATTTTTTATTAAATAAATTATATGCTTCTTCACCTGATAAAAACTAGATAGATTTTCATAATTTGATTGTTACAAATTTCTGGATTTTAATGTTTGACTATTTTTAACTGTGTTTTATTTAGAAATATTAATTATCAAATTCTGAAAATTAATAAATTTTAATGAGTTCTTTTTTGTCATAAAACAAATATAAAAGAAGGTCTTAGTGCCATTAACTGTTATAGATTTGTTTACATAAACTTCAAAAACAACACAAAAACATGTAGAATTTGGTAGAAAATAGTGTTATAATTATTATTATTTTTTAATATTAACAAAATAAAAATACTTGGTTTTGGTGATGTATAAAAATATAAATTTATTATGTTGACATACATATAGAAGTCAATTGAAAAACATTGTTATTCTTAATATGTGCAAACATTTACAATTTTTAAAGTTGCTGATAAGCCTAAATTCTATTTCTAACTGTACAAGTTTTCGCACACACCTATATATAAAGTATAAAATAGTATTTCTGAATTTTAATTTTACTTTTACTTTTCCTGTTTTTGTTCCCATTGTTCATATTCTTGTTCTGTTCTGTGAGGATCGAGTGATATGAGTGTCGATCAAATTAAATCTTAAAACGTCATGACATTTGCTTTAAGGACATTTATAGATATCAACGTTTATGCGTTTTTAATATCACAATTTTTGTAGAAGAATTTTTGCGACTTATTTAACGACTAAAATTCTTCGATTGCACCTTATTTAACGACTAAAATTCTTCGACTGTACCTCATTTAACGACTAAACATCTTCAGAGGTAATAAAAACTATTTTAAAATAGTGGCATTTAAAATGCACAAAATGTGGCAATAATGAGTATTTCAGAAGATATGGGAGCCAAAAGTCGCGATAGTCGTTCTATTAATGTGCGTACTAGAAGAGCATTTATAAAAACAGACTTTTAAAGACAGGCTACAAAGTAGGTCAGTTAGTCATCCACAAGGCTGCATTCAAAGAATGTGTTGAAAAATAAAATCTTGTTTTCCGTTTTATATAGATTGTATAATTTGGTAAATTTAGAAAATTATTATTTTGCAAATCAGTCTTAAAGCTTAGAAAAAAAGAATTTTCTGGAACTAGTAATATCTTGCCAAAATTCTAAAAATGCCACCAAGACACATTAGAGGACTTCAACAGAGGAATGGATTAGATGACTTTCGATGATGAGAAACTCTGCCCTAAAGTTGTTTTACGTTAGGAAGATTATGAGTGACCGAAAACCAAATATTTTTCTAAGTTATCTTATCGACGTAAAAAGGTAGGTAAGTTCTTAAAAGATGATGCGTTTGACAAGATACTACGTTATGTGGTTGTCTTACACACAGGCGCCGTAGGAAACGTCAAACACTCATAGGATAAATACATCAATAACAAGACATATGTTACTATTTTGCGAATATTTAGGAATTTGTTAGATTAGTTTCGATCAATAATCTATCGTCTTTTATCTGGTAAGTGTTAAAAAATGCAAACATGTAAACTGTGCTTTAAACGGGGAAACTTTTTTTTTTTTTTTTTTTTTTTACTAAGGGGCTCTGCACCCTGCTCGCTCCGCTCACCAACCACCAACTTGCTTCGCTTATTAAGCCCTCCTGTGCTCTACCAGCCTATAAAGCTGTTTTGTCTTTCACTGAATAGGAATATTAACAGTGTTTAACACAAGACAAAAACAGAACAATATTATGGTGAACCCTTGGTGACTTTTAAATTTTTGTCACTATTTGGTGGCGAATTTTTTGGTATAACTGCTTGTAAAAAAAAAAAAAAAAAAAAAGAAAAGAAAAGAAAAAGAAAGAAAAGAAAGAAAGACAAAACTAATACATGAATGTCATGATCATTTAGAGGGCCAGAATTTTTCCGTTATCCATTATAGGCAAGCGTTAAGTTTGGTGATAATTTTCATATTTACATTTTATTTACATTTTTATATTTTTATATTTATATTTATATTTATATTACAAGTTTCTAAAAAAGTAACTGAATTTAGTTTTGGAAATATATAAAAATATACAAAATAACATTGCTTATGATTCAGATTATTTATTATTGTTGTTATTTTAATTATAATCCTTGTTATCGCTCATAGCACTATTTCGCAGGAATGTCAAATAAAAATTTATATTAAAATCTTTCACAAGATAAAGTTTCTTGTACCTAAATATTTTCAAAGAGAGTGGGAAAGAAACTAAATTAAATAATATCTGTGTAATTGACTGCATTTCTTTTTGTCTTTAAAATATATTTATCTTTTTTATTTGAAAATATATTTTAAAATAAATCGGATGTATTTTGGCATAAAAAAAAAAAGAAACATTTTATAGTCAAATTCAAACTCATCTATAATTGATAGCTTCTTGCAATTTCACATTGATAAATTTTACCATTACAAAATTAAACATTTCTATGACGCATTTCATGTTTTTGATTATCAGAAGAAAAAAATGCTTCACTTAAAACTCTTATAGAGAACCCAGTACATTTTATCCTTCTTTATTTTAAGAAGTAGGCAGGAAAGAAATAAAAGTTGAAGCTGTCGTAGATTTTTCCAAATTAAAATAATAATAATATATACATTTTTTTACTTTCTTCTATATGTAATATAGAGAAAGTATTGGATTCGCGAAAATTTTCGACCTCCGTTTTTTGACGGATCTACACGTTTTGGGATGTCCTGAACACGAATTGATAGTTTTTAGAAAATGTCTGTCTGTGTGTCTGTCTGTCTGTCTGTCTGTGTGTCTGTCTGTCTGTGTGTCTGTATCATTTTTTTGTGGACGCTGTATCTCACGAACATATGAATGAAATTTAACCAAACTTGGTATTTAGTTGCACCCTGACATGAACTGGTGCCCATTAGATTTGGGGATCAATAGCTCAACAGGTGGCGCTGTAATCGCATTTTATGCAAATTTTTAACATGGCAGCATAGGACAAAATTCCGTATAAATGGGCATAATGAGAGTTATTTTAAACTTGTGATTGTAAAATGAATTTGAATTATTGATGATAGTAGTAGTTAACTAGGAAAAAAAAATTGTGCATGGGGGGGCATCGGTTCCCCCCTGGGGGGGAAGTACCCCCCCGGGGGGGTTAAATTTTGAAGATGGGTATCATTCGAAAGATCTCGTCAATACCTTTAAAACGAATGGTTGAACCATAAATCTGTGATAATTTAAAACAAAGTTATCGATTTTTTTTACTTTTAACAAAAAAAAAAAACTTAGAAAAATAATCGTATTTTTTTTTTTTTTTTTAACGAAATTTTACCAAACTTGGTATTTAGTTGGTCCCCGACATAAACTGTTGCTGATTATATTTGGGGATCAATAGCTCAACAGGTGGCGCTGTGATAGCATTTTATCTAAATTTTTAACATGGCAGCATAGGACAAAAATTCGTATAAATGTGCATAATAAGAGTTATTTTACACTTGTGTTTGTAAAATTAATATGAATTATTGATAATAGTAGTACGTAACTAGGAAAAAAATTTTGTGCATGGGGGGCATCGCTTCCCCCCCTGGGGGGGAAGTACCCCCCCCGGGGGGGGGGTAAATTTTGAAGATGGGTATCATTCGAAAGGTCTCGTCAATACCTTTAAAACGAATGGTTGAACTATAAATCTGTGATAATTTAAAACAAAGTTATCGATTTTTTTTACTTTTAACCAAAAAAAAAAAAAAAAAAAAAAACTTAGAAAAAAATTCTATTTTTTTTTTTTTTTTTTTTTTTTTTTAAATATTGTTAGTGATTGAATATGTATTAATTTTCACAAAAAAAAAAGGAAAAAAAAATCTTTTTTTTTTTTTAATATTGTTACTGATTGAATATGTATAGGAAAATATAGAAGAAAGTCTTGTGGTGGCCACAACATACTAGTTTTCAGATGTTTTCGAATGTGTAAATTTATTACCTAGCTGTACATTAGAATTATATATAAAGAGTATTATATATTGCCCTAAATTAACTAAAAAATTCATTAGCAAAATGTATAGCATATTTAATAGCATAATAATAAAAAGTACAGCATATTTCGTTATTTACAAAAAAAAAAAAAAAAAGAAGAAGACTTAAAAAAATTTGATAAACAACATAAGAAATTTCCAGTAAGAAATTCAGTTTTCTAAAAGCAGAAAAAAAGGTGTCTGCAGATGATTAATTAAACGATAATTTCATTCTTTGTTGAAAATACTTAAGATAATGCTTTTTATTTGCAGACGATTAATTTTTTTGTTATCAATAGCAACACTGATATTTATTTTATTTTATTTTTATTTATTTATTTTCACAATTGTTAACATTTTAATTTCCCTGTGGAAAATGACGTAATATGAGAAGTTATTTGTAAGATGGCAAATAGAGTACCTTTATAAACCTGAAGTCTTTTATTAATAATTTTGTTAATTAAGGTGATAAAAATTTCTAACTACCTGAAGTGTCTTCCTTGGAGTGTTCGGCACGCATTGACACCTCTCATTATGCGGAAGACTTTGCCCTCTGCAAGAAGATACGGTCGCAGAAAAAAAAATGACGCTAGACACAGTAGCTGTTTTCTTTTTCATTCTTTCTTTTTCTTTTTTTTTTTAATGTATAGAGATTTAATATAGTTTTTAAATCTACAACGTCTGGCTTTCACGCCAAACCTATATATGGGCTGCTTTTCACTTTTATTAGCTAATAAGATAATGTATGTCTTATTCAACGTTTTGGAGTTGAATGGCGAAACAATTTTGTAGTAATATGTCACTAGTTTTGCATTGAGGAAAGATCACTTGTTATTTTCTATGTTCTTACAACTGGACATTAATTTTAGCAAAATATAAAATAATCTATTATTTAATATTTATTTATCTAACATTTATTTCATTTTTTGTATATCAATAACATTGTCTAAAATATGATAGCCCATAAGCTACCTTAACTCTAAATAGACGGGCATGTTACTCCAATATTTGGGTAAGATGCCGAAATGAAAGCTTTAAGAAAAACTTTTATAATAATTTTTAAATTAAATATCCAATAAAACTAACAAGAGTTTTTGCAGAAATACTAACAGAAGCCTTTCCCCAATCTTTCCGAATACTTATAAATCGAAATAGCTTGTAATACATATTAACATAAAAATAGCTGTGTAAAAAAGGTAGTTATTTTGATTCAGAAAAGATTTGGAATAATATTTTGTTTGCAGATGTTCTCCACGGTACCTAAATTTATTATTTCAGAATTTTCATTCAACATTGCATTCATATTTTGCTTTGCGAAATAAATAATAATATGCTTCCAATTTATACATTATATAATAATGTTGAAATCATTTAAAAAATAGAATAGGGGGCGTCCCTTAATTACGTGAGGCGGTTTTGACGATTTTTTGACACCCCCCTTTCCCCTGGTGAGATTTCGTGAGATTTGGCTCGACCCCCTCCAATAATCTCACGTGAGATTTTTCGAAATTCGTATACTTTTACTGTAAATGCGGTGAGTTTACTTCAAAAAACACAATTTGCTTTATTATTTTTATTGAAGATTAGTTAAGACTAGTTCTTAAGATTGCATAGATCGTAGTCTAGAATCACAGTAATAAAATTGAACAATAAAATACTAAATTGAAACTAATCTGAGTAGTTGTGAAACGAAATATTTACGGGCGTAAACAAAGAGTTTCGAACCTGTTTGTGCGATTGTGCGTCGCTGTTACTCGGCTCGTACGCTGCAACGTTCGTGGAGTCGCGTATGTGGCTGGCCGGTGGCGCCCTAAAACAATTGAAAGGCTACTGTGCTGCTTCGCGGCGTTCGGATAGCCACGATAAATATTATCGTGTCAGATTTTGCCATATCTAAGTCAAGAAGCATGTTTTACTTGAATTTAACTCAATTTTCTCGCAATTTTACACTGTTTTTTGAGGGGGGGGGGGAAATTACGTGATATTTGCCGAGACCCCCTTCTCCCCCACGTGAGACTGGGTGAGATTCGGCTCAATCCCCTCCCCCTCCTGAACACCTCACGTAATTAATGGACGCCCCTTAATAGCCTCCGAAATTTATTTGGTATTATATTTTAATAAGTTTTCGTTTAAAAGAAGCTTAAATTTGAAAAGCAAATAGTTCATAAATCTTTATACATGTATCCCTTTATTTATTTATTTATACTGTTTTATTTATGTAGGGGCAAAAATTATTCTTTTTAATTTTCTTTTTCTTTTTCTTTTTGTTAATATATTGGAGACTAATTTGTCAAGTGTTATAAGAAATATTAGAGCAGTTTGCATTAATCCTCGTTTGAAGACAAAAAAAAAAAAAAAAAAAAAAAAAAACTTCCCCAACATTCCTTTAAGATAGATACATATTATATCAATGCAATAATAAACTTAAATGACCTCATTCTGTGTATTTTTTTTTCTTCGCATGCCATCTTCTATTTATTAAATAGCTTGTCAAGGTTGTAGCTTATTAAAAAAGGTATTTAAATAACATTAAAAAATTCCAAACTACTATAAATTGTTTCCCTAACGGTATGGTGAAGTTTTTGCACATTATTTCATTATTTATATTTAGTAGTAATTTATTTTCGTTAAATTAAAAGACAATAAATAATTACGAAACTTTTGTTATTCTTTTTAATTAGTTCCTTGAAAATAAATACTCGTATATATATTTTTTAACTCGCAGATTTAGAAACGCTGATCTCCAGTAGAACGAACACTTTTTTTTTTTTTAATTTCATGTATCAGGTAGTATCGGGAGAGGGCAAAAAGGAAATATTATAGCATTTAAAAAGATTTATTTGCTATAAATATTTAGTTCACGTTTAGAGAAGGAGGAAAAAGCCTTTTTAATTAAACATAATATTTTTTCTTGTAACTTTATTTTTATTTTTTATCTTTTTGTTTTATCATTACATAAATTATATTGGACCATGCAGATTCAGATTATCAAAATTTATGGCATATTATGACATTTTGATTTTTAAACCATTTGTGTTTAAGTTAATTGAAAAAAAAAAATCATCTGCTAATATTTAAAATTCAATATATATATATATATATATATATATATATATATATATATATATATATATATATATTAAGATAATAAAATGAAAATCAAAAATTAAATAATTACTTAATTATTCAAAACAAACAAATAAGTAAATCAAAATTAAAATTAGAACAACTAAACATCTAAACATTGTACATGAATTTTTATGAAAATAATAATAAATTCCTGCTCAAAAGTTTAGCAAGATTTGCAAACTTGTATTATAAAAACTATAAATGCATATCTCATAAAACAAATGAAAATCTTCAGAAACGACTGTATCGCTTGTGAGTTAATTTGCTACAATGCCATAGTGAAAACCATGATAATTTTTAAAATAAATTGCATACTTGGATATCTTTATCGCTTATTTCACTTTTTTTTTTTAAATAGAAAATATGGAATTAACATTAACAAATATATAAAATAAATAAAAATAAAAATTAGATTACATGATTGAACTTCGAATATAATTTAAGCACATATTTTTAATGAAATACTATTATACATTTTATCGTTTTATAATATATCACAAATTTAGTTTTCTACCTATGCACAACATTCAGATTTCATTTAAGGGTAATTCACTCAGTTTTAAAAGTATGCGTATGTACTTTTTGTAATAATGTTGTTTCATTAAAAATCAAAGTTTTCCAATTTACCAAATTTGTCTAAAGTGATCCTATATAAAATTTTAAAATGTGTATCTTTTTGAAAATTAATGGAAAAAGTTTTCAAAACGCTATTGGTTTTGCATTTTACTTTAAACACATTTGCAAATTACATTACTCACTTATCAATAATATGTAAATAATTAAACCGCTTATAAGAATTTTTAAGACATTCTATATAATATTTTTGTAAACAAAATATTATTTATCAGTGTAAATTACAACAATATTTTAAATACTCTAACGGAATGAACCTCTTTTAATTAATTAATTATTATTATTATTATTATTTTTTTAGTGTAGCGTAGACATATACTTTCATTTTTTATGCGTAAAATTTCACGAAAGTTTAGAACTAGTTTTAAAAGAAACTATGCAAACATAGAAAATAATAAAAGGAATGTACATTTGTACAAACTTTACTGAATAACAGTTAAGCTTGAAATACAAACTCTTTTTGCTTAAGATTTGCATGTAGCGACAAAATTTCGGATTGAAATCTAAATGTTGGATAAACAATCCGAAGTCAAATAAATGTCACAACATTTGGAGAGAATAATACCTTTCACTTGCATACAACTCTATTTTGTAGAGGAGAGAATGAGAAGTAGTGCAAAATGAAACTTTTCCATAAAGGCTTTAAGGATTATCTCTTGCATAGAAAACTTATATATTTTTGATCATAGAAGAACTTTCTTTCTGAACAAATATCATACAATCCAAGAATTAATTTAAATGGTAAATACGAATCGTATTTGCTTTCTTTTGACATGCACATATCCACGTTTTACACAATATATGTATTTTTTTTATATTTGGGGAAATTTGCATTATTTTCTTTTAAAGGATTTCCTTCATTAATGTATATGATTGAACCCTTTATCACTGATTGGGTGGTTTTCTGAGTATATTTTACAAATTTTAAAATTCACCATTTCATTAGATATAATAAATATGAAGATGGTGTTAAAACCAATATTTTTCAAATAGTATTCGTAAGTTTATGCAAGAAATTACACAAATAATTTAATTATTTGATATATCTTTGTATATGGAATTTTACAAAATTTCAAGTGATTTTAATCGGCTTTCCGAACATTTACAAATAAATTCTTCTTAAAACACTACTTATATTCTAAAAATAATTCTACTTAAAGTAGTTACATTTATAACACAATATTGGACAAAATTAAAGGGCGGAATTCCAATAGATAATCTTAAAAAAATAAAATACTTTATAATATTACGCAAAAAACTAGTTGTTAGGATACATTTTTGAAATCTTATTCATTCGGAAATCTTATTTTTGCATATGGATCTCAAACTGTGGACAGTTGTAACTAAGGTTAGTGAAGGTAATATGGCCACATTAAGGATAAAATATTTTTAGCGATAATACTGATCGATTTATTAAAAAAAAAAAAAAAAAAAATGTCTAAAAGAGTGGACACTTTTAGAACTGTATTTTTTTTTTTTTTTTTTTTTAAGTCTTGTTGATGAAGATGGTATGCACATTCGTGAACTATAATGAAGCGATTCATATTTAAAGAATGTTAAGTAATTTTAAATAATTTTAAGCAAATTTCAGAAAACTTTTAAGCAATTTTAAACTTTTTTATGGTAAAAAATGTTTTTAATTTATTTTTAATTCACACTAAAAACTTCCTTTTCTTTTTTTGGTAAATCAGAGAGATTCCTCTTGCAAATAATTATGACGCATAACGCATAATCTCATATCTACAACCTTTTCCTTGTTGCAAATACTGCTAAACCAACATTTTTTATTTTATTTTATTTTTTGTGTTTGTTTAATTGCTGTTGTGATGTTTGAGTGTCTTCAGCATTACTTTGAGAAGCTCGGGGAAAGAGGCCTTTTTTCAAAATTAGTGCACGATAGTTCATTGCAGGTTTTATGCACGAGTTATTTTACAATTTTTATTTATTTATTTATTTATTTTCAGTGATGACAGTGATTCTTGAAATGATGAGTCAGGAACAGACTCGTCATTTCTGGCATTATGTTCAGACGACGATGAATTACAGTTGGAGACTTGAGCCAAGATATTTGAGGGAGAAGGAGTATGACGAACGTATTTTTCAGAAGATGTCCCTGAAGTAAAAATTTGTTTTCTAGTTTTGGCACTATTCTTTGTGAGAGGTGGTTTTTCAGAAACAGAACTTGAAGCAAGTGCATTCTCTGGGTTTACTTTGATAGGATAGATCACATACGATTGGCAGGATAAATCCTGTCCCTTTGAAGCAACCTTTAACTTTGGAAGGTGGCATAGCGTTATCCCAAACTGGAGAAAATATTCTGCTAAATCGAACTTTTTTAATGTTTTCATAGTTCCAATAACAAAAGAATTTCTTGGTCGAAAATTATTCAAATGGCCCAAAACAGGATTTATCCAAAGGATCATGGGTTGTTAGAAGGTTATCAAATTAAAAGAAAGTCATTTTTTTCAGTCTCATCCACAATTAAGTAATTAAGATGAGAATTAACCCCATCAAAGGTGAGGAGACAGCTTTCTTGTAGTTTAAACTTTGATATGTGCAGGTAATATGCCCATTGAGCCTATTGTCAACAATAACAAGTTTAAAAAAAAGTTCGTAATTCTGTCTGATAACTCAATTATTAAAATTTATTTATATAATTGAAAAGACCATTAAACCAACTAAAATATTATCATTACTAAATACAGATACTTTGTTTAAATCAGAAAAATAACAATCTTACAAGAAACAAGTTTATAAAATGATGAGACGCCCCAAACTACCGGCCAACCCGAAGATTTATAGCCGCCGAAGCCCGAAGGGTGGCGGGAAAAGAAACTCCTTCCACTACCAGCAAAGCCACAGCCAGAGGAACCGACCCGGAGAACCAAATGGCATTTATTGAGAACCAGAACAAAAATTACACTTGAAGAATATATATAAACCATACAATACAAAACCATGCAACTTATACAATACGTTGCAAAACAAAAAAGAACAGAACTCATAAACTGTTTCTGTTTAAGAAAATTAAAAAAATAAATAAATAAATGTGTTAACGTGAACAGTACTGTAAACAGGCAAAAGATGGTAAGAAAACATCGAATAACAAAGATCTAAAAGGTATCTTGAAAAATGAGCCTTTACAAATGTTCATGTTAAATGGGCAAATCAGTTCAGTTTAAGTAGGTCAATTTATTTCACACTTGAGCACTAAAGAGCACAGATCACACTTGGAAGAAAAACCAAGGAGCACATTTTGATCTAGAGAAGAAGTCATGATGAGGTAAAAATCTGACATGAACGGTTTAATTCCCAATACCAAGTCTATAAATATTAACATATCAAAAGGTGTATTTTATAAAGTCAGAGTATTTCTTGATTAATTCTTTATAAATATTACAAACTTTTTTAATCAGGTATGAGGTATTGTCAATTCGCAAGATGTAATTATTCAGGGACTCCCTCGTAAACCTCTTGACATAATTCTTGCTAAAAGGACACTTATTTTGTAGGAAATGCATGGAGTCCCCAAGTTCGCCACAAGGGCAATTGGTATTGCTTGACCTATTCATTCTTGAAAGAAAAGCAGGAAAGCTGCCGTGCCCGGTAACAAAATAAATTAGAACCTGGTTTTTGATTGCCAAAGTAGTGGAAACATCCTGAAAATTTTCAAATGTAATTCTGCCCTTTTCCGACAGATTCCAATAATTTTGCCATTTGTTTAAGGCATCAGACATCAAAATTTTATTAAGATAAGAAACTGGGTAAGGAAGAGGATAATTAATACCAGTATAGATTGCATATTTAGCTAAGGAATCCGCTATTTCGTTACCAGTGATTCCAGAGTGGCCTTTAACCCAGGCAATATTGAAGACACCATCGAAAGAATTGATCTTATCCAGCAATTGTTTCACTAAAATAGAATTTGGTATTAAATTATCCATTGCTTTAATAGCTGATAGGCTATCTGATCTAATTAAAATATTCTGTAATTTATTAAAAATAGCCCACTCCACAGCCTTCAAAATACCAAGGACTTCCGCCTGGAACACGGAATTTTCAGCTTTTAACTTATAACTCTCGTTATGAATAAATGAATTCTTATGGAAAACAATAAAGGCACAAGCAGTACCCTCAACATTTTTTCTGCCATCTGTATAGAATTTATAACTGTAATCAGTAAGATTATCAGAATCAATGATATTAATATCTTTATAAACCTTGGCAGGATTGTTATCTCGTTTATAATTTTTTTTTTCAAAGTCATATTTACCGAAATAATTATGATCATAAAAAAATGATTTGTTTTCCTGCATAATAGTGAATTTATTGACAATTTTCTCAGCCTCTATATGAATTGGTAAAATGCCCGTGATTCGGCAGATAGCATCAGTCGAGACACTTCTATAAAAATGATAAATAAATCTTATATACTGACGTTGACACGAAGAGAGTTTGCGTTTTCCATGGACGTTAATACAAGGGTACCATGCTTCACATGCGCACAAGATGATAGGCTTAATAACAATTACATACCAGAACTTCTTTAGATCAGGCTTAACTCCCCACTTAACACCGCTGATTCTTCTTAAGTTAATGTTTAAATCTGTAATTCTGTTTCTGACTTGGTCGAGGTGATATAGGAAGCTAAACTTTGAGTCCAGATGGATACCAAGAAATTTATACGTATCGACTACTTTGATATTGGTGTTATTGATTTTAAAAATAGGTGGTCTTTTCAATTCTACACCAAACTGCATGGCCATTGTTTTACTGCCTGAGATGGTTAGATTATTTTGATTACAAAAATTACAAAATATGTCAATGTTATTGTTGGTGATAAGTTCCAGCTGAGCCCTAGAGGCCCCAGATGAGATCAATACAAAATCGTCAGCGTAGGCCAACAGGATAAAATCAGAATTTTCAAAAAGTGAAAAAACACCGTTGATCAAGACCAACCAAAGGACAGGCCCTAAGCAGGAACCCTGAGGGCAACCTTTACCCACTTGGAAGTAATCCTGTATAGTATTAGTTGTGACAAATCTATTGGTCAGAAAACTATTCATTATGTTTACGAGTTTATCAGGTACTTTTAAATCTATGAGTGCATAATCACGGACCAGGAGGTGTTGTCGAAAGCACCAGTGATGTCAAAGAAAACAGTAGAGGTATATTTATAGTTTTCTTTTCTGCTTTTTACTTCGTTTATTAATCTTTTAAGACACTTGGTAGTACTGAAGTTTTCCCGAAAACCATACTGGTTTCTGCTCAGAAGATTGTTACTCTCAAGATAATAAGTGAACCTGTTAACAATTATTTTTTCAAAGATTTTACTTGCCGTATTTAACATGCAAACTGGTCTATAGGATGCAGGACTAGTAGGAATCTTTCCCACTTTACTAAAGAAGATAACAATACCTCTTTTCCAACATCTAGGAAAATAACACGACGTAATTAGTTTGTTACATAAAGTAACCAGAAAAGTAGGAATAATTTTGTGAATGAATTTCGAAGTTCTTAAGTCTATTTTGTCCGGTCCTGGTGCTTTATTACTATTGAAGGAGTTAATAGAATACTCCAATTCTTTGATATGAATTGGGGAATCACTGAATGAAAGACAGATCTCTGTAATGGGTTCGTCAATTAGATGAAAATGATAATCAAGCAGGTTTTTCACAATATCAATAACATTGGAATCCAAAGGCATCCCATCTAGGTTCCTAAGAGTGTGAAAGTTACTTTTAGACTTAAGAAAGGAAAAGGCTTTACCAAAAGTCTTGTTGGTGTTTGAGCAGTAATTCCTCCAAGAATTTACTTTTGCTAATTTAATCTGTTTCTTGTAAATGGCTCTTGCATGTTTAAGTTTAATTTTGACATCTATATCACCAGTTCTCTTGAATCTCTTATAGAGGGTTTTTATTTGATTTCTCATGGACCTTAGAACAGGGTTCCACCAAGTAATAGAAACGGGCCTATTTTTAGATTTAATTTTATAAATTTTTGAAGAGATATTTTCTATGGAGCTATTGAGTTGATCAAAAAATAAATCAAAATCCTCAATAGTAGAACAATGATTCAAATTATCTTCAAGAGGATTAAGTTTTGTTAGTACTAGATGTTTAAATTTACCAGGCTTGTAAAATTTAGTTGCAAATCTATTGTAATACAGATGAGGAAAAGAGGAGTTTATGTCATATAAAATGTAGCGATGATCAGAACAGGATTCTTCAACGGAGACAGACCAATTTTTAATACTATCATAAAGAGACGGACTGGAGATAGTTAGGTCGGGATAGCCAGAGTAATCAGGAGTCCAATAAGTAGGGGGCTGGAGAGGGTCATTTAATATGCAATAGTCCTTGGAGTTACAGAAATCCAGTATACAATATCCTCTGTCATCGTTTCTTCTATAGCCCCAGAGGTTACTTTTAGCATTAAAGTCTCCAGCTATAAGGAGATACTTAAGGTTTCTAATGTCATCTGGAATCTCTTCCAAATTATCTTCCAAGTCTTTTGATGGAGAAATGTAAAAAGAGTAGATCGTGATGTTCCCAAAATCCGTTAGGATGTTCACAAACACAGCGTTCTGTAGGACTAAAATTCTATTGTTTTGGATATTGTTGTTTATAATAATAATGCCAGAAGTCTTATCAACAGATAAATGAACATGCCATGACTTATCTATACAGATAAGTTTGTCGTTGAAAATATACGGATCTTGTACTAAAGCTATATCAATTTTATTACTGATGATAAAATTATAAAGATTGTCACTAGCAGCTTTACAAAAATTCATATTAATTTGGACTATCTTTATTTTATCATTCGTATTTGAGCCAAAGGAGGCCAGCGTTATAATCGTTGTGAGGGTTTATTGGTCAACAATTTTGCTTTGTACTTAATAAATGTTGGGCAATTTCTATCGTCAGAGGAGTGACCTTCGACATTGCAGTTTATGCATTTAATTTTGTTAGCCATACAAGCTCTGGAGTCATGATCTTCACCGCATTTTGCGCAAATTAATTCTCCTGTGCATCTTGTAATTATGTGCCCAAATCTCTGACATTTATAACATCTCGACACGTTTACATAGTCCTTAGCGAGTACCCTTTGGTAATTGATTATTATTTTACCTTTAGACATCAGATTTAATCTGGTAGTTCTATCGCAGTCCAATATCCAGTTTGTACCACTCCTGCCTTGAAATTTTCTTACAATATCTACCTTTTTATCTTCCAGGCCTTCGATTTCATTTATCTCCTGCTTTATGTCATCCTCATTAATGGTATCATCTACTATGAATAAGATCATCCTATGGTTTTTAGTTTTTCCCAGTTTGATTGTAGCCTCCGTAGAAAGTGTAGAATCACTTCCAAGAACATCTGATAACTTAGTGGCTGCCTCTTGTGTATCTGTCTTAATTATTACTTTGCCGTCAGTATTTATGATGACATCCTCAGGTCTTTTAACCTTGTGTTCAATACCCAATTTTGATATCTTATTCAAGAGTTCACTTTTATCGGTATCCTTCAAGTTTGGAGTTATAATAACCGCATAATCATCAATTGGTTTGTCTTTTGTGACTTCAAGACCCACAGAAGCATAAGTATTAAGTTCTTTTATTTTAGTTTCTATACTAAAATTTTTATCAATTTCTTTATTATAATCCGTCTGCAGTTGCTCATATTTGCCTTTAAGTCTTTCAAGCTTAAATTCCGCTGAGGCACAGTCCATCAGCAATTGAGTGGTAATCTTACCAATAGCATCGACAAGCTCTTTAGTCACTCTCTGGTTCGTTCTCTCATTAACCTTGTCTGTCAACTCATCAATATGAGATTTGACCTTAATAAGTAATTCAGTTTTGAATTCAGCATCTATATCCAACTCCTGCATTATACAATTAAATAGTATGAAAGTTATCTGAAACACTCACCAAACAACTGATAAGATTATGCAAAAGTTTCCACGGAAGGATAACCAAAATATGGAAAGTGTTTCAGAGATTTTCTAACACAATCTCCAAACTAGAAGGTAAGTTACGCAAAACTCCTGCACAAGAAAGCACTAAGTGAGGAAAAACGTATTTAGAAACTTTCGTCTATAGTAAGAGGGAGGTCCTCACTTAAATTTCTATTTAAAGGCAGCGACCTTGATTATAGGCAGTAAAAATAACTTGAATCAATCAGTCAACTTGTAAAACAATGAATCAACCAGGACAATTAATAAATCAATCAATCAATTATCAGTACATATTACGTAGAAGTTTAAATCACTAAAGCTGAATCAATCAATCACTTTTGTTGATAATAAATAGCAAAAAAAAAAATTTTCTTTTTTTTCTTTTTAGCAGCAAAGAAGATGGCTAACGACGAACACACTTGAACAAGATTCAATTAAATTTTCACAACTGAATCAAACAGCACAAATTAAACAATCAATCAATCAAATATCAGTACAAATTACGTAGAAGTTTGAATCACTAAAACACAATCAATCAATCACTTTAGTTGATAAGTAAATAAATGATAATAAATAGCAAGAAATTAAGCAAAGAAAGATGGCTGACGATGAGCACACTTGAACCAGATTCCATTAAACATTCACGAACACTGTAAATACACGTAATTGTAGGCAGTTAGAATAACAATAGATCAAACAGAACCTTTTAATTAAATTTGTAGCCAAACGTAGAAGAAAGTTCAAAAACCGGAAAACACCTTCAATCAATCACTTTTGTTGATAAATAAATAAATGATTTTAATAAGTATGAAATTCGGCAGCAAAAACAAATGGCAGACATCGAACACACTTGAGCAAGTTCAATTATACTGTCACAAAATCTGTAATTTATGCAAAGGAAACCATGTAGAGAACACGAAATTGTACACTATAAGTATATTAACAATAAAAAGGCTACTTCAGTCAGGAATTAAATATAAATATAAGATAATAACAAGATTAAATAAGGAGGCGTTTCACTTAATTCGTAGCGAGATGACACAAGCAGCTACTATCTTCTGTTAAAACAAACTTTGCTGCATATTAATGAACTGAAATATACACTTGATTGAAGACACTTTTAATAACTTGATATAAGTTGATGACCAGTCTGAAATTCACAACACAGAAGAAATACTCGTGTACTGAAATGGTGGGCGTTTCACAAAATATAAACTAGTGGATCTGCAGATCAGGAGCCTCAACGTCCTATTTGAATCAGACATTATTCAATAGGTCATTTTTATTTATTCCTTATTATATAATAGTATATATTGATTCGATCGACTTATTACCATAATCAGATACATTCCTGAGGAGGGCTGCCGCCCCCCTCAACCCCCTGCTGTATCTCTCTTTCTATACATATTTGTATATCATATAAAGTGTTACGGAATTGTAAATAATTGCATTTACTTTTTGTATAAATTCTTTCAAAGAGGCTTAGAAAGTCGATAAAATGCTATTTTTGTGCATTTCTAGTCATTTTAGCATTAAAATAGCCTAATTTTCCTTTAAAGACGCATTAAAAAGCTCCAATAAGGCAAGAAATGGAGTTGGCGCCAAATTTGGCGACTGTTTCCCTCCTTGGCGATTTTTTTGGCGACCTTGGCGAGAAAATCCTTATTAGGGATATACCAGATATGGAAGCTCTAATCTCATTGGCTGATGAGATACGAGGTCTTTCCAGAACAGTCTGTGTTCGATAGAATAGTATAAAAGGAGCATTTTTTTAGCCAAGGTGGTCAATCTCAGATCTGTGTCAGTTTCGTCAAATGCTTGCTTTGCTTTGAGCCTCTTTGAATGAGACTTGCTTTATGTGTTATTGATAAACATTTTGTAATGCTGTTTTGCTGTTAACGGCTGTTGTTTAAGCTATGTTTACTGGTTGAATTGAAGCTGATACTTGGTTTATAGACCTGTATTTTTCTAGAACTTTCTGTGAATAAATCACTGAATTTTTGCAAGTTCCGCCTTTCATTCTCGGACAACTTACGAACCCCCAAGTACGAAACAATATGTATTCTTAATAAACGACGGTCTTGTATTATTTCCCTGAAATTCATAAATACCAAATTTCATAACTATCAAATTTCATACAAAAAAAAACAAACATAGCATATAGGAAATATTTTGCGTGACCTTTAAACTAATTATCAATTCTCTGCCCATAATTTTCAACAGGAAAACATGCTTTTAAAATTCTAATAAAATTTCATATTTTTTGATGGGGATGTAACCATGTTAAAATACACTTTTAAGAAATACCGACTATAGACCGTAATAGTACGAAATTCCTTTATGTATTCCGGAAAAGTAGCCACAGTCATTATAAACGCCAATAATAAGAATAAACCTAATTAATTATAACTCATTAAATTTTCAAACTAATTTGACATCATTTGGATGATTACAGTGCATACTCGGAATTATTTTGTGTGGTCCCATAAATTATTTAGTCTATACATAACCTTTTTTAAGAGTAAACATGATTTTAAGCATCTTTATAATGTACGTTAACTTTATTAAGTTCAATTCAGCATAAACGCATTAAAGTGCGCGCTTAAATTAAGAATTTGTCCATAGGCTCTAATGTTACGAAATTGTTTCGTGTGTCTTTGTAAACGAACCATAAACATTGTACACACCAGTAAAAACTCTTCAGCTTATTTTGCGTTTAAAATTAATAATTGTTCCAAATATAACATCGTTTGGATAACTACGTGACATTGTCAGAACACTTTTGTAAGATCCTGTACATTAATTAGAAAGCTTAAGAACACATATTTTCTTCAAACAACATAAGTTTAAGCATCTTACTCACGTACGCTAGTTTCATTTTCTTCATTGCAAAGTAATGATATTAAAATGCGTTTAAACGAAATTCACCCCATACGCCGTAATCTTAAGAATTTTGGCGTGTCCCTGTACACAGTTTATAAAAAATATAGCAATAAAAATTATACAGCTGCTTATATGCAAAGCTGGAATGTGTGCGCTAATTTGCAAGTCAATCGAGGGATTTTTGCGGCCGCTATTGCCGCACATACAAATTCTTCCCATAGGCCGTAAAGATAAGAAAAACTTTGGCGTGTCCCTGTGCACGAACGACAAATGGAATACACACCTAACACTATATACAGCTAATTCTGTTGGGCTCATGAATATGTGTACCAAATTGCAAGTCAATAGCGTTATATGGGGGGCCGCTATCGCGGTACATACAATATCTTCCCATAGGCCGTAATGATAAAAAAACTTTGGCGTGTCCCTGTACACGAACTACAAATGGAATGCACACCCAAAACTATACAGCTAATTTCGTGGGAATCATGAACATGTGTACAAAATTTCAAGTCAATAGCGTGATTTTTGCGGCCGCTATCGCACGACAGACAGACAGACAGACGGACAGATGGAACTGAAAATCCTTTTTGAGTCTCAACAGAGGGCCTCCATTCACGTTTCGGCAAAAATTGGAAGTCAATAGCTTGATTTTTGCGGTAACTATCGCGGTACATACAGATTCTTCCCATAGGCCGTAATGATAGAAAATCTTTGGCGTGTCCCTGTACACGAACTACAAATGGAATACACACCCAAAACTATACAGCTGATTTCAATGGGCACATGAACATGTGTACCAAATTGCAAGTCAATAGCGTGATTTTTGTGACTGCTATCGCGATACATACAAATTTCTCCCATAGGCCGTAATGATAAAAAAAACTTTGGCGTGTCCCTGTATACGAACTACGAATGGAATACATACCAAAAACTATACAGCTAATTTCGTGGGGCTCATGAATATGTGTACCAAATTTCAAGTCAATAGCGCTATTTTTGCGGCCGCTATCGCGCGACAGACAGACACAGCCCAAAACCGTTTTGAGTCTCAACAGAGGGCCTCCACTGACGTTTCGGCAACAAGATGACAGGAACTAAAGTAACTTACTTAAAAATTTAAATAAAAGCAAAAATTAAATATATATGAACGCATTATACTTTTCGGTCCACATAAACACAAAATAAGAATTATAAATCGTACAAAACTTCAGAAAAAGCACAAAATATCAAAAATCTTCAAGAGCAAAATTTCGTCTTGTGCAACACACATGAAAGCGGAAGGATAGGGAGCACTATAATTGCGAAATTGAAAGACAAAACTAGTGCATCGAAATCTCATTCATGATAAATTTTTCTTAAGATGGCTTTTTAGATAAATGCGAATATAACAGCCGATATTATTACAAAAGAAAGTTATTTAAATTTCTATTAATACGGGCGCGACAGTTGGAAAGAATTTGTAAAGTAAACAAAACGCTCATAAAAATATCAACAAACTTTCAACCAATTCCGTACCAAAGGATTACGCAATCAAATAGAAAAAATATATTTTTTTTTTTTTCAAAAGGGAAAAAAAAAAAAAAAAAACATTTAATGTGTATTTTTTTTTTTTTTTTTTTGTCTTTTTCATATAGTGCAACTAACAATAAATGAACAATGACTGTTCCCCGTGCATGTGACCAAGGTTTGCGGGCAATGCAGTAGACTAGATGCAATCGCCATCTTTCGGATTTCACTGAGCTTAATAACGTCATTCCGAGTAGGTCATATTACCTACATTGACCCTATTTGCATCATTTACCTTATTTAAACAGAACGTTCATTCATTTTTTCTTTTTTTTTTGGGGGGGGGGAATGTAAATTATTTTGTTGTTTCCACATTTTTTTATTTTTTTTACTGGTTCTTGTTTGTAAAATTAATATATTTCATACAATTATGAATATTTTCATAAACAATATATTTGATGAATGAAAAAGACTGCAGAATCAGGAATATTTTAGATATTTTTGTACTTTTATTGGAATATAGTACCGTTTTCTAACTAAGCCCATTTTAATATCAATCCGTATCTAATACAAATAAATTCATTTTTGTGGATTTTTGGTTAATCCAAGGATCTCCGATACTATCTTTCACACAATAAATTAAATTCAATGTGTGCTTAAAATTTTTAACCTTTCATAAATTTCCATTAAGAAATGGTTTAAAATTTGAATAAATCAATTATGCATGGATGTATATTCGACAAAAGTATAGCCACAAAAATATAACGATTTAAGTTAATCTTATTAAAACAAATTCGTGACGTAGAACTAAAAAAGTTTTTGAAAAAATGTGTCCAATCCATGTAATAAAATATTAAGAACCGGAAAACTGTATATTTTTAATGTTAATTTGTGTGCTATGCTAAAAATGGGCCGTAATTTTATTCTGAACCAGTGGATCTTAAACCGGCTTTCCACTAACATAAAAGAGAAAAAAAAAAAAGTGCACTGATAACTGAATGATATTTCTTTATATGTAAATTGTTATGTATTATTTAATTTATTATGCAATAAAAAAGGTATACGTGAATATATTTTAAACTATAATACACAAAGCTCAAATAAGTTTTTATTCAATTTAAGTGTTCCGCACTTAATAAACGTTGTTAATTTACGATCATTATATTTCAATTTACACACACTTTACACATTTATAAAAAAATATAGGACAAAATTGTAGCTGTAAAGATGGTTATTTGAAATAATCTTACTTAACCCTTTTAGTCTGAAAAGTATGAAAAAATGTTTTCCTTGCAAAGTTACTTATCAAAGATTTTTTTTTTTTTATTATTTCATTGTGTCTAATGTGCGATAAATAGCAAAGAAACGGACATTTTCATATATTTTTACAATCGATATATGCAGATTCAGTTGATTTTTTTTTTTATACGTCCTACTATAAGTTTAACTATAGTTAAATTAACTACAAGTGATTAACTATAAGACCTACATTTATAAAAATTCCTATAATTCATGCGACGATCACCTATAACAAGCTTACAAACTTTTAGCTCAAACGGATAAAGTGCTTAGACATTGTTGCATTTCAAATAATTTTAAACGGTAACGCTAAAGAAATTTTTCTTTGTGGTCCCGCAGTGGCGGATCCAGAACTTGACTTTTGGGGGGGCTAAGATTTTTCAAAGTGTTATTCTAGACCAATAAAAAATTTACAATTGCAATATTCAATTATGAATGTCAGTGTTTTTTTTTTGGGGGGGGGGCTTCAGCCCCCTAGCCCCCCCCTTAAATCCGCCACTGTGGTCCCGTAAAGAGCTATGAGTCCCACAGTCATAAAAAATCCGTGGAACTGCAACAACAAAATTATCAACTTGTAGTTCAATCGGATAAGGCGTTTTGACACAATCGTGTTCCCTCATACACATACACCCTTAAAATAGCAAAAATGAATTCAGAAAACCTCAAAACGTATAGGTACAACGAAATTTCATATTCGATTTTTTCATGATTATAATAATTTTTATATAAAGTGTACGATCAGGAAGTAAAAATTATAAATGAATTTTATTCATTCTATAAAGCTGCTTATTTTAATAAATTCAGTTAAAAATATATATATAAATAAAAAACTGATCTGTATCAGAGTGGATTTAGATTGCAGTAGGTAGGATAATAATTAAAGAGGTAAACATGAATTTAAATTTTTATCTCACAGAACGATAAAACTCGCATTATTAAAATAACTACTATGTTTATTTTAAGAATCCCATGATAAAGTTAAAATAAACAAACGAACAAAATGTACTTATATTAAAGTCTTACATATATTCTATACGTACACATGCACAGCACGATTTATACAGAAAGTTGATACATACTATGTTGAAAAAATGTTTAAAGGAAAATACCTCCAACGTAAACCGCATTTGTAATTAATAAGTTAATTTCGAATGGACAATGAAAAAGTGGAGTAGGTGTTATGATCGATTAACTAAATGGGGGAGGGGGTTCTTTTACGATGTAAAATACCCTCCGTGAATGTATTTCTTAGGGGTCTTAGCCCGCATTTATGCGAGGTAAAACTGTGACGAGCGCGAATTGAGATCGAACCTGGCACCTTCCGTAACAGAAACACTTGGGTACTGGGGGAACTGCAGGTATAAATAAGTAATAGATGTAAGATATCACAGCTAGTATAAGGGATAATGTAAGAATTATAGTAAAACTTATTAATTTTATAACTTTTAACCCACATAGTTTATTGAATCTTTAAAGGATAACGTTTATTGTATTCGTATCAAAATCAGATTATACTCATGCAAATGAATTTCTACAGTTTTATTTGAATATATATATATATATATATATACATATATATATTAACGTCGTACTAAAGCTTCGTTGTAAGCAGTTAGCTACTGCATTGACTCAGAAATTAAGGCTATGTTTGCTAGCTTGCTACACTAAAATTTCAAAAAGCAACATGCATATTATTTTTTTACAATTTAAAATATCAACCTACATTTATAAATCTGTTGTAAGATGTTACAGAACTTAGAGTATACACATAAGTAATTTATGTATAAAACTTATATCTTTAGATTTTTATAATTTAATTCTTCTTTAAGTAATTATTATTTTCGAAGACTCTAAAAAATAAAAACTATATTATGAATTTATTTACTCCATATGCGTGGATTTTGTCTGTTTTACATTTATTAAATGCGTATACATTCTTTTATTCTGAAACAAATTATTTAAAAATTTTAATAAAACAAGTTTATTATTCATGTTTTTAATCAAAGATAAAAAAAAAAAAAAAAAATCAGATATTGAAAGAAATGACACTTAATGGATTTTCTTTTTAGCCTTTTCTAATTTAATGTAAAATTATTAAGTTATTATGTTATCATTTTTTTTTCGCAGGAAAGCGAACTAATCCGGGACTCACTGCTTAAAATTTATTACGAATATTTATGCCTGTAGGAGTTGAAACCGACACCTATGTACGGCAGGCCAGCTCATTAAACCTTCAGCCACCTAGTAAGCATTAAGTAATAAATATTATACTTAATTACGAGATTATTTTCTAATATTTAAAATATACAGGGTGTTTATAAAGTCCCGGATCCATTTTGATGTTTAATAACTCATAAAATAATGAAGACATAAAGAAACTTATGGCATTTATTGATGGAATAACTCATATATTTTCTTTTCAGGTTTGAATATCTTTACTTTTGTAAATATCGTCTGCGCGTGTGGTTAATTTCAGATAATTTCATTTTCCAGTCTAAATATCTGTACTTTTCTAAATATCGTCTGCTTATTAATTGCATTTTTCTTTCTTTTGTTTTTGGCAACTATTGCAATGTTATGTTTACTTTTGATGTGTTTGTTCTAAGTAGTACTTTTGCATGTGATGTTTTATTCGAGCGGCAGTTGAATAATTACCTAAAAGTCAGAATTACAACCGCAATAGCCTCTGTGGATGCCGACATGCTTGCCGCTACCTGGCGTGAAATTGACTATCGACTTGATATTCTCCATGCGACGAAGAGGGCACACGTGGAAGTTCATTGACAAGGGACATGAAACTTTTTGAGTCTATCTAACCATTTATGTTATTAATTTTAATCTATCTTTATTATTTTATGAGTTATTAAACATTAAAATGGGTCCGGGACTTTATAAACACCCTGTATTTTCCCCAATTCCAGTTTTTAAAATATTATTTATTTTTAAACGTCTCCTTATTGGTTCCTTTAGATTAACCGTGTCATTCAGAGTTCGAAAAGACCACAGATCTTAAATAGTAAAAAGCTTAGAAGCAGAAATTGTGAAAAACTCAATTTTATTGAAATAATTAATTACCATATGGAAATTCTAAAACCATATTTTCTCTTAATGATTATCAATTTGCCATACCTGGTAATTACTTAAAATAGGGAAATTAGAACAATTTATGATATAAATGATAATTTTTTTTCTATCTCAGGTGATCAGACTTGTCTTATGTGTGTGTGGAGTGGGTGTTTGTCAGAAAATATTCAGAAGAAGTAATGATCTTCATGTGCACGTATGAAAGTATCGGAAATGTTAATTATAGCAGCTTTATAACAGCATACGTAAATTATAACAGCATTATAGTTTTATTATAATGCTTATAACTATAATTGATCACAAACTAATAAAAATTTCAAAAGACACTTTTTTAAACCGAAGTAATAGATGATAATTAAATGATTATCTTCGCATATTCAATAATAAATTAAAAAATAATGACTTTTATTTGAACTGCATTGTAGACAGTGCATCAATTTTCAAGTAAAGTAGCACTATAATCTAGTTCTTTTGTGTAGCCCTGTAAACGAAAAGTGAATGATTTCCATACCATATTCTACATGAAACATGTTTTTACGAATATATATATATATATTCCTTTCGTTTGGTTTAGTGCAATCTTTAGATGTTAAACTCTACTTACCTACACTTTCCATGTACGTGAAGTTGGCACCACCACCAAAGGTACAAAACTCAAAATTTATCTTAATCGTTTGTACTTCGTTAGTACCCAATTGTACCACAAGAAATTTCGTTTGTACCGAAAATGTTTTTAAACTATAGCGATTTCAATTTGGTGGTGCCAACTTCACGCTGGCACCACTACCATGAGAAAAACATTTAAAATCTATCTACATCGTTTGTACCTCGTTTGTACCCTATTGTACCACTTGAATTTTCGTTTGTACCAAAAAAATATTTAAACTATAGCCATTTTAATTTGGTGGTGCCAACTTCACGCTGGCACCACCACAACGAGAAAAAAACTCAAAATCTATATCAATCGATTGTACCTCGTTTGTAACCAATTGTACCACTCGAATTTTCGTTTGTACCAAAAACGTATTTAAATTATAGACACTTTAATTCACACATTATTACAGTCGTTTTAATATGGTAGTGCCAAATTCACGCTGGCGCCCAACAACAAGAAGAAAAAAAAAATACAAACTCAAAATTTATTTTAATTATTTGTACCTGGTTCGTACCCAATTGTACCACAAGAATTTTCGTTTGTACCAAAAAATTATTTAAATTAGCGCCATTTTAATCAGGACATTATTATAGCGCTTTTAATGTGGTTGTGCAAACTTTCCGCTAGACCCACACAACAAGGTAATAAAAAATAAATAGCATCAAAAACAATTTTAATCGTTTGTACTCTGTTAGTATCCAATTATACCACAAGAATTCTCATTTGTACCAAAACAATATTTAAACTATAGCTATTCAAATTATGCGGTGCCAACACCATGCTGGCACCACCACCTTCAGAATAAAAACTAAAAGCCAATCTTAAAAGATTGTACTTCGTTAGTTAGTACCCAATTGAACCACAAGAATTTTAGTTTGTACCGAAAAAGTTTTTAAACTATAGCTATTTTAATTTGGTGGTACCAACTTCACGCTGGCACCACCACCATGAGAAAAAAAATTCAAAATTTATCTCCATCGTTTGTACCTCGTTTATACACAATTGTACCACTTGAATTTTCATTTGTACCAAAAAAATATTTAAAATATAGCCATTTTAATTTGGTAGTGCCAGCGTGAAGTTGGCAGCACCAAATTGAAATAGCTATAGTTTAAAAACTTTTTCGGTACAAACGGAATTTCTTGTGGTGCAATGGGATACGAACCAGATACAAATGTTTTATAGAAATTTAATTTTTCCGACTGAGTGAAAATAATGCCTGGACCGGGACTCGAACCCCGGATCTTTGACTTACAAGCTCAAGGCTCTACTAATTGAGCTATCCTGTTGTTTCTGCCTAAAAGGTTGTCTGAGTGAATAATGCTGACCGGGATGTCGGCCTGGATAGCTCAATTAGTAGAGCCTTGACCTTGTAAGTCAAAGATCCGGGGTTCGAGTCCCGGTCAAGACATTATTTTCACTCAGTCGGAAAAATTAAATTTCTATAAAATATGATTTTCTTCCACAGTTAATTGTGTGATTTTATTAAAAATTGTATTTCATTCTCCCATTGTTTAATGGTATTTTCCATTTCCTGCGGCTTATTTCTGTTGAGCTATCTAAATGATAGACCAGATTGTTTCTGCCTAAAAGGTTGTCTGAGTGAATAATGCTGACCGGGATGTCGGCCTGGATAGCTCAATTAGTAGAGCCTTGACCTTGTAAGTCAAAGATCCAGGGTTCGAGTCCAGGTCCAGGCATTATTTTCACTCAGTCGGAAAAATTAAATTTCTATAAAATATGATTTTCTTCCACAGTTAATTGTGTGATTTTATTAAAAATTGCAGGTACAAATGATTAAAATAAATTTTGAGTTTGTATTCTTTTTTTCTTGTTGTTGGGCACAAGCGTGAAGTTGGCACTACCATATTAAAACGACTGTAATAATGTGTGAATTAAAGTGGCTATAATTAAAATAATTTTTTGGTACAAACGAAAATTCGAGTGGTACAATTGGTTACAAACGAGATACAACCGACTGTAACAATGTGTGAATTAAAGTGGCTATAATTAAAATAATTGTTTGGTACAAACGAAAATTCGAGTGGTACAATTGGGTACAAACGAGATACAATCGATTGATATAGATTTTGAATTTTTTTCTCGTTGTGGTGGTGCCAACTTCATGCTGGCACTACCAAATGAAAATATGCTATAGTTTAAATATTGTTTTCGTACAAACGAAAATTCAAGTGCTACAATTGGGTACAAAAGAGGTACAAACGACTGAGATAGATTTTGAGTTTTTTTCTCGTTCTGGTGGTGCCAGCGTGAAGTTGGCACCACCAAATTTAATGTGTGAATTAAAGTGGCTATAATTAAAATTTTTTTTGGTACAAACGAAAATTCGAGTGGTACAATTGGTTACAAACGAGATACAACCGATTAATATAGATTTTGAATTTTTTTCTCGTTGCGGTGGTGCCAAATTCACGCTGGCACTACCAAATGAAAATATGCTATAGTTTAAATATTGTTTTCGTACAAACGAAAATTCAAGTGCTACAATTGGGTACAAACGACTAAGATAGATTTTGAGTTTTTTTCTCGTTGTGGTGGTGCCAGCGTGAAGTTGGCACCACCAAATTAAAATGGCTATAGTTTAAATTTTTTTTTGGTACAAGCGAAAATTCAAGTGGTACAATTGGGTACAAACGAGGTACAAACGATGGAGATAGATTTTGAATTTTTTCTCATGGTGGTGGTGCCAGCGTGAAGTTGGCAGCACCAAATTAAAATAGCTATAATTTAAAAACATTTTCAGTACAAACGAAATTTCTTGTTGTGCAATGGGGTACTAACGAAGTACAAACGTTTAAGCTAGATTTTGAGTTTTTATTCTGATGTAGGTGGTGCCAACTTGATGTTAGCACCGCTAAATTTGAATAGGTATAATTTAAATATTTTTTTGGTTCAAATGCATATTCTTGTGGTACAATTGGATACTAACGGAGTACAAACGATTAAAATAGTTTTTGAGGTTATTTATTTCTTCTTCCCTGGTTGTGTGGGTCCAGCGGAAAGTTTGCACTACCATATTACAAGCGTTATAATAATGTCCGGATTGAAGTGGCTCTAATTTAAATAATATTTTGGTACAAAGGAAAATTATTTTGGTACAATTGGGTACGAACCAGGTACAAATAATAAAAAAAAAATTCGAGTTTTTTTTTTTTCCTCGTTGTTGGGCGCCAGCGTGAAGTTGGCACTACCATATTAAAACTACTGAATTAAAATGAATATAATTTAAATAAATTTTTGGTACAAACGAAATTTCAAGTGGTACAATTAGGTACAAACGAGGTACAATCGATTGATATAGATTTAGAGTTTTTTTCTCGTTGTGGTGGTGCCAGCGTGAAGTTGGCACCACCAAATTTAAATGGCTATAGTTTAAATATTTTTTTGGTACAAACGAAAATTCAAGTGGTACAATTGGGTACAAACGAGGTACAAACGATGTAGATGGATTTTAAATGTTTTTCTCATGGTGGTGGTGCCAGCGTGAAGTTGGCACCACCAAATTGAAATAGCTATAGTTTAAAAACATTTTCGGTACAAACGAAATTTCTTGTGGTACAATTGGGTACTAACGAAGTACAAACGATTAAGATAAATTTTGAGTTTTGTACCTTTGGTGGTGGTGCCAACTTCACGTACACGCAATATCCCCATAGACATAATGTATTTGAATTGTTTTGGGTTTCCCTGTACACGAATCATTTTCTTAATCTCAACAAAATTTAGTGTAGCATCCCTATGTGATACATATCTAGAATGCCGAGGTTGGACTGTCTGCTATAATTTGTTCTTGAGCTATGCTCATAACAGACAGACAGACACACAGACCAACCGCTAAAACATGAGTTTTGTATTCAAGGGACCACCAAACGTGTAAATATAACAAAAACTCACTTTCAAAAAATTTGATCCGAAAACAATACTATCTCTTCCATATATGTATATGGGTAAGAGAAAGTAAAAAGGGTATATGCTAAATGAGAACGATTTCTTGAAATAAAATATCCATTACAAGATGTATACGTGCACATGGGATTCTATTTAAATTCAAATTTTGTTGAGGTATTCGATTATTTAAAATTTAGAAAATATTCTTAAATTACCATTTTAATAAATGTATTATTCATTTTTCTTTATTACAAGAATTTTATTCATGAAAATATTGAAGGAAATGTTTATTATTTTAAACAAAATAATAACATCCTTAATGTATAAAATATGGCTTTAATATTTGAGAAAATTTGAATTTTCAGATTATTTGTTAGTCAATTATAATTTGAAGATTTCGTTTTTGAAATAATTGTTTTGAAAATACAAAATATTAATATTGCATTAAAAAATATGCATTTAAATAATTTTTTGCATATTGCGTTTTAAACAGTTTATTTTTATTTTTATTTATTTATTTTTTTTTTTTTTTTGTGAACTGTATTCATAAACAGATTCTCATATATTAAGCACTTATTCTGTATATTCTTGAATAGTCTAATCTGCTGCAATTTAATAATCTCCACTTTATAGACACTTTTATTGTATTAATATGCGAATCATTTTAAAATAAAATAAAAAATTATAAAACAAACTCGTAACGCTACCTTTAAGGCAATAAAACAACTTTTTCGAAGCAAATTTAGTAGTTTTGAGATATTATTAAAATATATATTTAAATATATGTTTTAATAATAGTTTTCTATCATTTAAAATTTAGAATTATATTATTAAATTTCGTTAACATTTAATAATTCAATAGAATTTTCACTTTGAAATTTTATTTATATTAGAATTCTTAAAAAAATCTGTCATATATAGTAAATAAAATTTTCAGGATCAATCAAAAATTTTTAATATAAAACTGACAATTTAGACCATAAATCTATGACTAAAATTATTATTTTTAAAGAAATTTTAAAATAAGTTTGATTTTATAATAAACTTTTAAATTGAAATCAGACAGATTAAAAGTATGGAAGTATAAGATGCAGTAATTCGCGTATTTTATGATATATATCTTATAGTACAGGGTAAAAGTATAGTAGACATTTTTAGGGCATTTTCTGTCTAATGTTTCTTTTTAATTTTATTAATGTTAGAGGCTGCAACTATAACCGGTGTTCGATACCTCTATTAATTGTCTCTGCCCATGACTGTACACACACACACATTAAAATAAAAAATGGCTAACTTAAATGCAAAAAAAAAAAAAAAAAAAAAAGCTTAAAATGCGCCCCAGCAGTTAACATTTCAAAACTCAAAAGTGACACCTTTTCTCTTCTACTAGTAGTCACTTTTGAATATTCCAGAAGAGAAGAAATGCAATTCGAACTGGTTAAAAACATTTATTAATGTTTTTTGTGCTTCATTTAAGCGTAATGAAAACAAAAAGAAAAACAAGTACATAAACTTGTAATGATTATTTTTAAAAAATTCAGCGTCTTCAATAACGCAGTTTTTTTTATTTAAAATGAATTTTAATTTGTAAAGAACATTGTAATCACCCCTTTTGTAGTAATATCATAAATACAAAGGCTAGTCACCCCTTCTTTTTTTTTTTTTTTTTTTTTTCAGATATTTTATTGAGTTTAAATTCAGAAGAAAAAATGACACAATAACAAAAAGTACATTTTTTATTCAATTAAACTAGCACTATTAAAGCTGGTGGCTGCAAATAATTGTAATTCAAGACATTAATAGTAGAAGGTTTAATACCGATCTGGAATTGCACGATCCTATACACGAAGTAGAAATTTTGTTTTTAAAGGATTGATGAGAAATAAATGTCTGCAAATAAGTTTTGTATATTGAAAAAAAAAGAAATTGTTTTGGCTTCAAGTACGACATTTTATCTTTCGAAAAATCTAAGCACTAAGGCTACATAGGATTTTCGTGCGTGCTATCGAATTATTCCGATGTAAATTCTGTACCATGATTTTTCATTTGACGATATTTCCTAAAAAAGATTTTATTTATTATAATAATAGTCTAAGGAAAAAACAAATTTAATAAATGAAATCCCCATTCCTTTAATACTGCTTAAAATGGTGTAATTGAGAAAAATTAAAATATGATATAAAAATAAAATAAAAATTATATTTAAAACACACTAATGATATTCTTCTTATTTTACAGTAATATCATCCATGTGGCTCCTAATTTTACCATGTTTTTATTAACTCCGATTCTTGTTTGTTTATTTGTTTTTTGTCCAGTACAAATCTTGCAATCGATTTTTAACTAACTTTCCAACTAGCTAGACATTTGAAACTTTCAGAAAAGCTCAGAACATGGTGACAATATATTTTTTAAATACTTTTAACCAACGGTTTCGGGTCCGTGCTGCCTTCGATAGCGTTTATATGATTCAACAGAAAATTTATTTAACTAACTTCTCGACTAGCTACACGAAACTTTTAGAATAGCTCAAACCACGATAACAATGCAATTTTTAAGTACTTTTAGCCAATTCTTTCGAGTCCCTGCTGCTTTCGGTAGCGTTTATATGATTCAACAATCATATAACTACCCGACTAGCTAGAAATTTGAAACTTTTAGAAAAGATCAGAACACGATGGTAATGCATTTTTAACACGCTTTTATTAGCTTCACCTGTGTGTATGTTTGTTTGTATGTTTGTATCCGCTCTGGGTGCAAACAAAAAATCTATATTGTAACAAAAAGGCTTTCCTTACGTGAACGCCGTGGCTGTGAGGTAAAATGCCGCGTTACAAGCCTAAAAGTCTAGCGTTCGAGCCTAGTCAGTGGAGATTTTTTAAAAATCATTTTTGTTTAATTATAAATTATTTTAATTAAAGATTTAAGTATATGTAAATATTATGGTATGTCACTCACACGATTTTCTCTTACCCTGCATTTTAATACTAAGATAGATATTTTGTGCTTTTTAGTTCACATTTCTATAAAAGCGTGTTCTTTAATTTTTTAAAACTATGATATTATTTTAATACCTTTATCCAACTGTTTCGGGTACCCGCTGCCTTCAGTAGCGTTTATATGATTCAACAGAAAATTTGAAAACATGGTACATAAAAAGTTCTTTTTATCTTGTAATAATTTATAAATACCTTTATTATTAAGCTCTGTTTATCCAACACTTTTTTAATATTAAAATAATTTTTTCATTAGTATAAAAAAATTACGTTTAAAAATTTTGGAAAACGTAACAATTTTAAATTAGGTAAATAATAGTCAATGATACATTCACAGATTGGATTTTTTTTATTATTTTTTTATTTATTTATTTATTTTTGTTGTTGTTTAATTAACATGTTTATAAATGATATGAAATTTTAGAGCCTACGTAATAATAGATTTATGATGTATAAACCGCTTTCTCTTACTGTTGTAGTAAAAATACACGCAAAATCACAAGGAAAATAATCGCAACCTATTGGCGTCTAAGAGGCATGTATTGCCGACATTCTCGGTGAGTCGACGAGTTTGACGAGAAAACTTCTGAAAACTCATACTTCAGAACTGCCAAAATCTGGAAGTGAAATTAGCATGTGGAATTACCTAACGATTATTTGGTATAACCTACCGATTTATTGCTACTATCTGCCCCCCAATGAGTTATCTTGAAACCAAAACTCTGAGCTGTGTGTTTGTCATCGAGAGACTATGCGGCAAGCGATTGATTACTATATACTGAACAAATACTTATTTTTTGTTATGCAGTGAATATAGCGCTGTTTTTGTTACTTTCGTTGTACCAGTAATAGATTAATTGGATTGTTCCGATAATTTTCTTAAAAAAAGGGGTGAGGGCATTCAGAATTAGAAAACATTTGTTTATTTACGAACCATTTTTTACGCACACACACACACACAAAAAGAAGAAGAAGAAGAAAATGCTTTCGCAGTAATATACATAGCTTAAGATGCGTACAAGAAAACCTTTGTTGTCCGCATTGAATTTCCTTTATTGTGGGGGGAAATATCGTTCTTATTTAATTAAAGTAGGTCAGTGCAAAAATTTCAATAATGCTTTTAAACACAATAATAATATTTATGGTTCTAATTTAACTAACGTAGGTAAAATTTCAATAATTCTTTTACACGCGATTATAATGTTTATTAATTTTCTTAAAAGATATTTTTTGAAAAATAAAAGTTTTTCAACATTTTCAAAACAATTTTATAAAATAAACAGGAATCCATTTCTATGTTTATAATGGAAACAGTAAACATAAAAAAGAATTTTAATAAATACTTGAAAAAATAAAAACAACTGATAATGCACGAGAAATATTTCTGGTTTAGACACCTGCTTCAAATATTTTTCCTGTAAAATTCAATTTCAATTTCAATAAAAATAATTTTTCTTCTTTTCTTCACTTGGAAATAAAATATATAGAACTGTTTGTTTCTAATTGGAAAAAAAAATATTAACTTTTACTCCGAAATATTTATAAAATTTTTCTTAATAGAATGTTATTTTTGTTTATTGTTATTTTTGTGAATTGGTATGATACATACATATTTAGGGATAAACATATAAACACAGTTCTGTTTTAAAACAAAGTTATTGGATAGTTCTAAATTCATTCAATTTGTAGCGTATGTAGCAATATTAGATTAAAATGGAAAATTAAACTATGCGGAATTCTATCCAATTTTAAATAAATTCTATCCAATTTTAAATCCAGTAAAATGTAATTGTTTTAGAAAACGTCTTCAGTTTATATGAGTTTAAAGTAGCTATATATTAATTTAAAAGACACTCATCTATTTTTTTAACGCAAAAATGTCAAATAATAAGTTTATTTACAGATGATATTTAAATATTATATTATATTATATTATTAATATTTTTTTTTCTTTTTTTATAATTTGAGCACAGAAATGAAATGATAAATTGGCGATCCATCAATATGCATATATAAAAGTCACGGAAAACTTCTTTCAGTGTTTTAAAGTCATTCTTAAACCAGTAGGCATAGACGGACTCTGCACAGTTCCTTATTATATGTATGTTCTCATAAATTTCTTGACGGGTTATTGACTTGTTTACTTTTTGAGGCCCTTTATCTTGATTAAATCATTGAAATTTTCTGAAACTGTAATCAATTGTTTTTCTCCACATGTACATCACATCTACTAATTTTTGTTCAATTCGGATAAAAATTGCTCCTTCTTGGTGCGTCGAGTTTTTTTGTTATAGAGTGTATGTTATTCAAGTTCACTATCATATGTTTCTTATGTAAAATGGAGTAAATACCAGCACTGGTTTGTGTACAGGGACACTCGAAAGTATTCCAAATGGTTATGTTCTATAAGAGGTATTTTTATAAACCAAATTTTAATAACTTTGTTTTGAACAAAGCTTAATGAAATTGAAACATGTTACTCATATGCACGGAAAAACTTTCTATAGAATATAGTATTATTAGCTTTAGATTTACAGGGCCACACAAAAATATTTAGTTTCATTAAGAGATATTAGTAAAAATTTACTGGAATTGCACTTTCGTTTACAAAAAGCGTTTTTTAATTTTTGTAACAATTGTTAAGTGTGAATGTGATTTTTATTTGTGTATCTGTCTGTCTGTTCGTCTGCACGTCTGTCTGTCCGCGCTCTTACTCCCATAAATATCTATGGAAGTTCTTGAAACTGATACATGTTATTCAAGTTCACTACTGGATGTTCCCTGTACTTTTCATGGTTTGTGTACAACCTTTACAGTACACAAATCTTAATGGAATGAAATATGTTATTCAAGTTCACTATCGGATGTTTCATATGTAAAATGTTTAAATACCACCCCTGGTTTGTGTATAGGGACACTCGAAAGGATTCCAAAGCACTGCTTTCTGTTAGACGTATTACTATAAAACAAATTTTAATAACTTTACTTTGCACAAAGATTAATGAAATTGAATTATGATATTTATATGCACAAAAGAATGCTTTATATAGAGTACAGTATAATTAACAACTGGTTTACAGGGCCATACAAAAATATTCAGTTACATTAAGAGATATAAATAAAAATTTGCTGGAATTGTACTTTTGTTTATAGTAAGTGTTTTAACACTTTCTAACAATTTTTATATGTGAATAGGATTTCAGTTTGTGTATCTCTCTGTCCGATTGTTTATGTATATTTCTATCTGTTTGTCTTCGTCCCCAGCGTCCGTAAATTTTTTTAGAATTTTTTTAAAATGTTATTTTCCAGTGGGTTGTGGGCGTTTGAGAACAATTAAATACTAATTATATTACTTACTAATTAATTCAAATTTAATAAAGAATTAATATATACAAATATTTACATAAATGCTAATGAGCATTAAAATTGCTTATCAAAAGTTATTTTAATAGTACGTCGAATTATTCATATCTCGTCACATAGATAAATTAGAACGTGAAAACCGAAGTTTTTAGCTTCGTCAAACTTTCCGTCGAAACTCGAAAAACAAAGTTATCAAATACAAGCATTGCATCCGTCAAGTATACAAGCTCCGTCGAAACTGAATCTCATTCCTCCAACGCTCTTAGCAGCAGCCTGTTCAGGAAGTAGTGTCATTCACGTCATAAGCACGCATTTCCTTTAATATTCTGAGTACGGGAAACAGAAACTAACTACGTAGCCTTGGATTCAGCAGTTGCGGCAAGCAAGGTTAGAACAAAAGAAGAACTTGCTACTACAGGATCGGCCGTCCTGCATCCGGCTGGTCCTCCAGGCGGTCACACTGAAAAATAAAAAAACAAACAAACAAACAAAAAGCAACACAAAATAATAACATACTTATTTACAGGTTTTTTTTTTTTTTTTTACAAATCTTCATTTTTTTTTTTTTTTTTTTTTTTTTTTTTTGCTCTTCAGCTAAGTGATCCTATGTCTGAAGATCTTAGCTTGAGTAGATGTGCAATGGGAGCCTTCATGGCATCCATTTCTAACTTTCTTATCAATATCGTCATTTTTATTTTTTACTGTTGCATAGTCACAGAAAAAACTCAATTTTGGGTTTACGGCAACTTGGTTGCCTATGGTATCAGTTTTTGGTGGTTGTCCACTCAACTTGCATTTTGTTTTATTTTTCTTTTTAACTCTAGGAAATTGTTTATTGATATGTGTACTCAAATATTTATTTTGGGACTCGGAGTTATTTTGGGACTCGAACTCGAGACCCTCTAATCGATCATTTTCAGTTTTAATGCCTTTTAAGGCTTCTGTTGTATCATGTTCAGTCGAAAAGTCTATAATGGCAGTCTTATATGTAGGGAAAACTTCTAATTTTATTTGCACGGTTTTGGGAAATAATGTAGCTATTTCGCTAATTGTAGTCGTCAAAGGAAGTGATGGGATGAACAACTTTCTCAAATTTATACTGGTAGTCTCTTCTTTTGGCAAATTTTGTCTTTTACACTCAGTGGAATCTATTGTCGATGGCTTTTTTCTCGATTTCTTTCTTTTAAGGAGTTTGAAATTTTCGTCAACTTTTCCTTTTAATTTTTTCAACTCTTCGGCTAACTGTGAAATTTCTTTAAGTAGGACTTGTTTCTCGTCTTTCTTCAAATAAGTGTTTTCTGGATTTGGCGACTTCATTCGGGAAACATTTGTCTGACTTCGTCCCTTTCGGCGCGGCTCCTCCTCTTCATCACTATCATCGTCTATCTGGAAAATGCTCGTATGACTCTGTTTCTGTCGTCGAGGCTCCTCTTCTTTATCACTGTCATCGTCTACACTATTATCGTCCTTCAAAAGCATCTTATCGCCATCACTCTCGTCGTTTTCGTCATCATCGTCATTTTCACTTACGGCTTTTTTGGAGGATTCTAATGATTTTTTTGACAGCATAATTGGTTGAGGGGTTACATTTTCACATTTTTTAATACTATTCAACGTTTCATTTATTTCTGGGGATTTTTCAAAAATTTTGTTCTCAAAGTTAATGGGGGTATCAATAACAACATTCGATTTAATTTCACTTTGATATGCATTTACTGGAAGTACTGATACTAAATTTACCTCGAGAGAATTAGATTTATTTTTTACTAAGATACCTTTTTCATTAATTGTTGTTTCACCCAGCATTAATACATTCATACCGATAATTATATCGTAGGGTATTGCGTCATTTTCTACAACATAAATGTCAGTTTCACATTGCAATTCATCAATTTTAAGATTCACTTTAAATGAGCCTAACGGCTTTATTGAACTTTTCCCGATCCCCTTTAAAGTAGTACTCATAGTATTTAATCTATTAACATACAATTTTCAAAAGCATTTTTACGCAACAATGTTGCTTCACTTCCTGTGTCTATTATACCTATGAAATTTATATCATTTACTTGTATAATTTTACTCATATTTTGATTTACACCAATACACAATGTCTCAACTTCTTGTTTCGAACCTGGGCACTCCAAACTTTTATGCCCGAATTGCTTACATGAGAAACACTTAAAACCTTTAGCTTTGTGGGGGCAGTCCCTAGACACATGGTTTTTATCACCACAATTGTAGCATATTTTATTAACTTCATTTCTAGGACTAAATTTTTCATATACATTATGTTTGATGGGTTTCAATTTTGCACTCTATTCTACTTTTTCAATTCTATCAAGTTTAAATTTATTTTTTTCGTTGTCTCTTTTATACATTTCATATAATTTTATTTTTTCTTTGAATTCACAAATATTTTTGGCACCATATAAAATTAGTTTATTTTCACTTTTATCATTTATTTCTTGGATCACGTAATGCATTAACGCGGCATCTTCAATGTGCCCGTTTTTTGACAATTCACGCATTTTAAAATAATATTCCGTAACTGATTCATTAGTTTTCATTTTCTTTTTACTCAGCATTTCGTGTAAAGAGACGGAATTTACCTCGATTTTAAACTTATTAATTAGTGCATTTTTTAGTTTTTTATAAGTTAATAGTCCTTTTTCGGACTTAATGAAGAGAAGAGCGTTTCCGCTCAACGATCTCTTACACAAAACAATTTTTTGTAACTCGCTTAAATTAAACATTAATGACAATTCTTCAAATTCTGAAAAAAAATTCAATAATATTTTCATGCGGTTCGCCGCTAAATTTAGACATGGAATTTTCAAAATCATTGAAAGAAACAGTTGCACCAAGTGATCCATTATTACAATTTCCATTTTTTATAATTTTGCCATCATCATAATCACAATTATTTTCATAGCACTTATTAACATTCATATGGCATTGCACAGAGGAGTCAGTTTTTTCGACGTTATTATCACTACTTTCGTTTTCAGAATCATCATCTTCCGATTCATTTTCGGGGTTTTCTTCTTTTAGTAATTCGATATCATTTAATTTTAATAATAACCTGTCACGAATTTCTTCTTTCGTGCCTGTAAATGAAACACTTAATAAATTACTGATAATAATCAATTCATTGAACGAAAAATTTTCGTCGATGAATTTTTGTTTTTTATATAATTTTCATCATCTACGGCAAAATTAAATCCTATAAATTTTCTTATTCTGAATCGGTTTTTTCTGTCACCTACATCATTGAATAAAAAGCGATGCAGAATTTTAATTTTACTATAGCTCTCAGTCCTCAGTGCAGCGCCAATTTTGGGTATATCCCCTAAAGAAACCATTGTATAACAAGATAAAATGTACGTACCTTTGTAGAGCAGAAACAGCTGTTGTTCTAATTTCTATTTAAATTTTCCTTCGGTCGATTCGTCGTTTTTTAATCCTTGAGTACTTTGAAGAACATATCACGCTTTGTCACTCCTTTATCCACATAGTCGAATGTCACACCATAAATAAAAACTTTATAATTCACCACTTATCGCAGTTCAGCTGTTCAGCAACAGTTTTTTTAAAAAAATAGATAAATAGTTCAGTTCATAAAAAGTTTATTTTAGTTAAAGTTTGTAGTTCATCAATTTATATTTTATCAGTCCAGGTGCATCATCATTTTTAAGAATACCGTTCGCATTTTTTTTTTTTTTTTTTTTTTTTAAAGTTCACATTTACTTACGCGAATTTTATTTCGAAGTAGATCTCACGATTCATCAAAATTCACGATCAATTCTTTATCGCGTTCAATCCGAAGTCCAAGTTAAACTAAAAATCACGATTTATTCTTAATCCCACATTCTTTATCCCACTTCTGATGTGGTTTCCAGTGGGTTATGGGCGTTTGAGAACAATTAAATACTAATTATATTACTTACTAATTACTTAAAATTTAATAAAGAATTAATATATACAAATATTTACATAAATGCTAATGAGCATTAAAATTGCTTATCAAAAGTTATTTTAATAGTACGTCGAATTATTCATATCTCGTCACATAGATAAATCAGAACGTGAAAACCGAAGTTTTTATAAACAAGCCTTTCACCCATCTCGTGTGCAGCTTTGTCAAACTTTCAGTCGAAACTCGAAGGACAAAGTTATCAAATACAAGCATTGCATCCGTCAAGTATACAAGCTCCGTCGAAACTGAATCTCATTCCTCCAACGCTCTTAGCAGCAGCCTGTTCAGGAAGTAGTGTCATTCACGTCATAAGCACGCATTTCCTTTAATATTCTGAGTACGGGAAACAGAAACTAACTACGTAGCCTTGGATTCAGCAGTTGCGGCAAGCAAGGTTAGAACAAAAGAAGAACTTGCTACTACATATATTAGTCAAGTTCACTATGAAATATTCCCTTTTTAAAATGACGTTAATAAGTCCTGTACAACTAATTTGGGCACAGGGACAATAAAAGAGAAAAGAACGGAAATTGCTGATAAACTCTCTTTGTGTGACTCCGGCAACGCTTTACTCATCCTCACAGTGTCGGGTGACTCTCCCTATTGCCTGCAACAGTGGCTTCCCAGTGATTTTCATTTGAGTGCTTATCAGATAACAGCTTCGAAACGGACAGAATCGAAAAAAATTGACGTATCCCTTTTATATTTGAATCCTAGTTACATTTGAAGAACACTATACGTGGTGTACATAATATTTGCTTTCACGGTATTTCTTATATTCATTTGTATCATTCTATCAAGTGTAAAATGACAGCAATTTCACTCCAAATGTAATATTACAATATGCTATGATCGGCTACGACTATCGCATGAGACAATTGTATTTTTGTGGTTATATACACTTCATGGTTAGTTAATAGTAGTTGATATATAGAAAAATAGATAAATAAATATGCAAATCTGATCATGATACAAGGTACAGCCTTAATGTAGTTTCCCTTGGCAACTTTTGAATTTTTGTCGCCATTTTAGACAAAAATACGTAATTTATACGATAATTTTTTCTGTTTCTGTCTTTCCTCTCTTTTTTTTTCTTAAATATTTTATAATTTATTTATATTTTTGATGCGCTACTTGGCAGAAAGTAGCTGTCGCGAAAGTAGGGTCTTTGGCAAAAAATGTCCGATCAACTTCAGCATCAAAATTTTAAAAATTACCCAGGGTTATGAATAAGTAAAGCTCTTTAATATAATGCTGAATTAACTTTCATGCCAAGCGGGATTCATCCGTGTCAAAAACATACTGTTTAGACAACAACAAGAAAAAATAATAATAACAAGAAAAGACCTTTAAACAAGCAAAACTGCCTTTATTTATTGGGACCACCAGCGGCCAAACGGTTCCGACCTCTAAAATGGTAGACGTGAGGTACCGGGTTCGGTACAAGGTCGCGCTCATCGGCCGAGCCGTTTGGAGTTTTCCATGGTTTACTCAGAAACTTGCGCAAATACGGACTAGGATTCTTTGTGATGTCATTCAAAGGACGATAGTGCACGTAGAATCTCGTTGAACCATCCTTATTTCGTAGTAGTACTATGGAAGAGGCCCATGGACTCGTTGATGGTTCGATGATGTCATTACGCTGCATCTCCTTTAGAAGCTCAGCCACCTCTTCCTGCGTAGCAAATAGAAGTCTTCTTGGATGTTTTGATTGAAGGACGATTTCCTTTGTCAATTCTGTGCTGGGTGATGTTCGTTCTCTCGACGTCTTCAGGCGTACGAGAAAACAGGTGTCTGAATTCAAAAAGTTGCTTCTCCGCAGCACGTCTCTGTCCGATTCCTAACTCTGCATTCTTGAGTAATTCCGTTGTTAAAAACTCGGTTGATTGCGTGTGGCGGTTAATGCATGTAACAGCAGTGAAGATTGCTAATAGCTCATCCTTCTTCACTGTCCTTATTTTATCACTCATATTAGCGACTTTCACAGGAATGTAAGGTCATCCAGAGATGCAACCACCAGAACACCCCTCGGGCTATTGTCTGTATTCGGGTAATCAATCAGTCAATTGTTTTTTAGAAGATGTCCCGAAAACTATCGTCTCAGTTTGTGGAGAGATGGAAATTTTCAACATCGCTGTTATCTGGCATATTTCTTGAATTTGCGGATTTTCAACGTTAACACAGCTATGTCTTCTGAATTGGAATGCAGTTCATTATTCTCAAAATCCAATTTAAAGTTGTACTTTCTCAGGAAATCAAGTCCAAAGATTAGTCGATCACTTATATCTGCCACATATGCCATATGATGGTAAATGGCAATTCCAAACATGATTGTCAAGTTCATTTTTCCATGAATTTTTATTTTATCGCCGGTCGCAGTCAGGAGTTTAACAGAGAACGGCGTCCAAATAACCCTCTCTTTAAGTTCTTGAGCTGCATTCGTTCTAACGATGGTTACGATGGCTGCAGTATCCAGAATCATATGGCATGATGTGTTGTTAACTTGACCATAAACATATAGTCCGTTACCGCCATCAAAGAAACATAGAAAACTGAAAATTGGGGCCCTCTGATTTCCGGCAACCTGCGCCCTACGAGATGACCTCTTCTTAATTTCCCTGCGGTGATCGTATCATCTTCACTTTCACCAGTAAACACAGCTTAAATAACAGCTGTCTAACATTCAGCAATCGCCTGCAATTCAAAGAGGCTCAGAGCTCTTTCAGTAACAATGAAAGCATTGGCGAAAGTAAACGGAGACAGACTAATTTAGCGTAAAGCAACTTCTTAAATACCCGCGTAGAAAAATGTGGAAAATTCCAGAAACTCGTCAGCCAATCAAGTTAGAGCTTCCATATTTGGTATATCAATAATAAGGATTTTCTCGTCAAGTTTGTCGCCAAACCCATTACCTGCCTTAATGAGGCTTTTTAACTTGTTTTTAACGGGGAATAAGCTATTTTAATTCGAAAACAAGCTAGAAATGCTTGAAAATTAACATTTTATCAGCTGACTACACCTCTTTGAATGAATTTACATAAAAATAACTAGGAATTATTTGCAAATTATTAATTATATAAATAGTTGGAGGGCTTTTATTTGGTATTGATATAAACATGCCTTTCAGTATTTTTTATTAAACGCATTATTATAATCGTATTTTAAAACGAAATGTTATGTTTTTACGCTTATTACTCATAAAATATACATAAGTTTTAGGCACACTGATAAAAATATAAAGCATGTTTATTCATAGTTATAAAGATAAATATATAAAATATTCATTTGCGAAATTTTCAGGTATGTTAGAAATATTCATGGTTTATAGACTACAATACGGAACAATTTTTTTTATTATCTAGAGTACAAAATTTCATATTTTCACTGTGATGAAACAGGGAAATTAAAACTTTAAGATTTATCATTAAAATTCTTTTTAATTTATTATTTTTATATGACAATAAAAATATTCAAAATAGATAAATAAACTTTTAATTTAACATAACAAATGCAATTAAATTTATATATATATATATATTTCAAAATCATGCTTCGTAAAATATGCAGCTAATAAGTTTGTGACGCATGGTATGTATAAAAAACGAAAAATGAACGATACGGTAAGCTGGTCTAAGAGTACGCATCCGATAAAAGTACGCAACCCCAACAGTCATGATGTTGTTTGTAATGTACGTCTATTACAGTGTTATTTTGAAGTGCAAGCTAGTGGAAGATGCTGGGCGAAATATATATATATATATATATATAAACTTACAAAAACAAAGGAATTACGTAAGTTTAAATATTTTTACCTATTTTCTTAAATATTTATAGCATTTTGGAAGTATTATTGTGATAAAACTACAAACATTAAAAAAAAAAAAAAAAAAAAATGTGGTTCGATCTGCAAGAAACTAACCTAAGTCTAACAGCGAGAGCGAGTTTGGACCATGTCAATAAAGTTACACTTCGTTTGATCAGGGGTAATCGTCAGAGTACGCACGAGTACGCGCGTACATTTACACGCAGTCTTTTATAATAGTTTTTTGCATGCATTTTATTCTTTTTTTTTCTTTTAACAAGATGTCTAAGTGACAAAGAAGTACTCAAAGGAGTTTTTGCATTCCAGAACAATGGCTGGATGGAAAAATACGTATCGAGGCAGGCGAAACTAAGAGACCGGTATCTAAATAATTCGGAATGCATGAACCAACTTTGCGAAGCGATTAAAAAGGTCCTTTCCAGCCAGAATTTGGGCGGATACTCTCAAACATTTTCTCCATAAATAGAAATAGAACTATATGAGTACATAAAAAAAAAGTAGATAGCACGTTGTACAGACTAACCATTAAAAAAAATTGAGAAGTTGCGTTTAGTTTTACAGCGATTAATGGATTACAACATCCCTTTAATAAAGAAAAGAAAACGGTGGTATGGAGTGGCTTCGGCTATTTATAAAAAGTTATCCAGAATTGTCGTAACGTACGCCAACCTGAAGAAGTTTTGCTCGAGCGATAGGCTTTAATAAGACTCAATACGATCGCTACTTTGAAAATCTGGCGAAGTTGTTGGATACCTAGAAGTTCACTCCTCACGCAATTTACGATATCGACGAGACTTGTTTCTCCACGGTGCCAAACAAACCACCAAAGGTGATTTGAACAAAGGGGTAGCACTTCGTCAATAAGATTTCTGGCGCTGAATGTGGTATCAACGTAACACTCGTAAAGGCGGCCAATGCTTCTGAGAATTTTATTCCACTAGTACTCATATTTCCTCGCAAGCATGTGAAGGCCAAACGTTTGGACGGGTCTCCGCCTGCTTCTATAGGAATGGTGTCAGACACGAGCTACATCAACAGCGCTTTGTTTGTGGACTGTTTATCTCATTTAAAGATACCGCAAAGCTTAGCAAAGACAGTCCAAGTACTATTGTTATTAGATAAACACACGTCACACAGCGCCTTACAGGCAGTTAATTTTTTCCGGGCTAACCATTTTTGTGCGCTTACAGTACAACCTCACAGCAGCAACAAAACTCAGCCACTTGATCGCTGCATCCATAACAGACTTAAGAATTTTTACGCATTGGAATGTGAAAAATTGAAGCATTAATCATCCTGGTCGAGTGATAACAGTTTACCAAATTATTGAACTTTTGACTCCGGCTTATCTCAAAGCAGCTACTTCTGAAAATGCCATATAAAGTTTCAAGGTAACAGGAATACAACCAATTAGGTGCGGACATTTTTGGAGAAGACGATTTCTTACCCAATGCAGTGCCTTTGCCGGAAATTCGAGATGAACAAAATTTCCATCCTGTTCATGAACCAGTACAAAACTTTGATTGTGAGGAAAACGCTACATCTGCTGTGGCTCACGTCTTTGGCGACGATAATGATAATCGGATTAATGAAGTGATACAGCAATTTCAGGCTGACAACTTAGGAGGGATTGAAAAGTCCAACCAAAACTATCAATGAAACATCAAAGGAAATTACTGTTCCCGCTAGAAAGAACAATGTACCGGGCAATTCATCACTGTCCTCATGCACAACAAACGAAATATCGAGCAAATTGCAGGGTGAGAACTCGTCATTTAAAGATAGTCAAAATGTTTTGAGAGAAAAAGCGCATACACCACCTGCCTGCATTAAAAATATAGGAAATTAAATCATCTCACGTGCCGCTTGCAGATATAGCCCCACTAACACAAGCTGAAGTATTCTCAAGATCTAACTGCAAAACAACAAAATCGCGCATTTTGTGTGAGTCTCCATACAAGTTGGCTCTCGAAGAGGATTCTGTCTCTAAACACGTACCAAAGAAAACGAAACTAATTTCAAAACCAACTACTAAAGGGTCCAGAAGACGGTTTCTAAAGAGGACACCCAAATAGAAAATATGGGAATGTCCACCATGTAGTGTAGTACAGTTTGACAACCCCCCCCCCTCCTCCCAGACGAAGACTGGATAGGATGCTCCAAATACGAGGAGTAGTGGCATGAAGCTTATACGAGCTATGAAGGTAAAGTAAACTTTATTTGTGACCACTGCATGTAACGTAGTCACGAATTTTGAGATCATTTTTCTTGTGTACTCTTAACAACCCATATACGTACTCTTATCCAACAGTATTTGTAAGAGTACGCATTTCTTACTTTTGTTATTTTTTAATTTTTCCAAAGATGTGGTATATTTTTGTTAAGTCATGTTATTTTATGAAAGATGTGTTAATTAAAAACAAAATAAAAGTTAAGCTGATTATCTGGAATTATATGTTTTTATTTTATATCAGTTTGAATCTTAAGTGCGTATTCTTAGACAAGCCTACCGTAGAAGGTACGTAAAAATTAAAACCTTTTCAGGAAAATAACACATATTTCTATGTAAAAAAGCCACAAAATGGCAAAAAAAAATTTCCATAATAACATTCATATTGGAAATTAAAATACGTTTCGGGTAAAAAAATCAGAATGATTATAAATAATCCCTTTTAATTTTCATTAATACATTGTCATTTCATACAATTTATAATTTAGAGAACTTTTATATGACATGCGAATTTCAAATATCAAAAAAATCATACGAAGATTTAAGCAACATTTATTGAAAGCTATTCGTCAGCGCAAATTTTATTTGGCATTTAATTATACTCAAATTTTATTTGGTGTTATAATAGAATTCCACAATAGAACATTTACATATTTACATCTTTTTCGCAATAAAAGTACAGAATATAACTAAATTGACGATACATCAGTCAGGCCACAGATGTATGTTCCGCGACTTCGTACTACTACAGTCTCTGACTTCTGCTTCTGACAGACTACTGAAATTAAAATGTTTTTACTTCCCTTTATTGGAAAAATATCATTAGATATTTTGCCAAGAATGGCGACAGCGCCGTCTATATTATTTTAAAAGATAGGGAAGATGGCTCAATATCGATCGGCTATTTAACGTATTCGTACGTGTTTGAACCTAACGCGTTACAGTGTTAATTTTACTAAAATCAATGAAATTTAAATTATTAATTTGTACAGTTATGATAACTATTAACTGATTATACACATCAAAAATATTACTCGTGTTAAATTACTGCAATAAAAATATTGAATAAATTCATCTGGATACCATTATAAATGATTTTTGTTTTTCTAATAAACGAGAAGGCATTATATATTACTTTTTAAATGATATTCTGTTACATATGTGATTTCCAATTTTATGCTTCACAGTTTTAAATTTATGATTGATTCACACTATTAAACCACTTTGAAGCTTTAGTTGAAAGTAAAAGATTATTCAAATTTTAAAGAGTTCTTGATCTAGTTTTGAATCTTATTTTGAACATTTTGAAAATTTAAGCTCACATATTTGATGGAAATTCTAGGTTTCTATAGAAATGCGATAATGAGTTTCTATTGGAAACTTCAAGATGTTTAAATTAAAAGGCAAATCTTTTATGAAAGGAAGTACTTTAGGTGCTCTTCAAATTCATGCATACTGTAACTTGAATAGTTGAGAATCATATTAAATGGTATATTCTCTTTCGCTCTCTGTGCTTGCATGATGTTTATTTTATGTATTCTTGCCAACATAAAAAAAAAAAAGTGAATGATGAACTGAATATATATACAGAGCATTTTGAAAGATTTGAATATGTAAAATTAATTGATGAAAGTGTTAGTTATGGATTATTCTTTTGAATTAAAGAAAAAAGTACTCTCATATATAATATACACATATAACGATTAAAAAAAAAGTTGAAGAAAGTAAAAGATATTTAAATGGTTCCGAAGTTGCACAAATAGTTGTTTGTTTTATTCTTTGGAAAATGGTGGAAACTAATGAGGGTCATCCACTGGGGCAATTTGTTAGGATTTCTGGGCAAATGGTTGTTTGGACATAGTTTTAAGTTATTCCAGTTCGTACATTTAGTTTTAACAATTAAACAGGCGAGATGAAAATATTACTCCAAAAATTTTATACATTATACCCTGCAAAAATATAATTTTCTATTAGACATGATTAATCGATATTCTTAATCAGTATTGTACATTTTGAATTGAAAAAAAAAAAAATACTTCATACCTGAATAATTATTATAAAACAATAATTCTACTTCAGGAAAAGTATTAGAGGAAAATATGGTAATATATATAGAATACAATTTCTATTTGAACTCGCGATAATAAACTGAAGTATTTTGAATTATTGTGGATTCGACTATTGTAAACTTCCAAGTGTTGTTAATGAGTTGAATGGTTTATGTTACAAAAAACAGAGTCTAGATGCAAAATTTTTAATTAAGAAAAAAGTTTTTTTTTAGTGTAATATGGACCAATCGGGTAATGTGGAATAGGTATGAAAGAAAATATATGGAATATCTATTTACATAAAGGATAACATGAAATAGGGTAGTGTAATAATACCTGTGCGACTGTTGCGTCATCAAACCCACGTGACCTCGCACCCAATGAAATTTAGGAAAAAAAACGTAACTGTAATTAATAACTGCTTTTAATATCTACCAGAAAGGTTCGCAGAGTTGTCGTCTGCGTGTTTATTCTTTTTAAAATGTTCTAAAAGAAAATTGTAATTTGTGTATAGTGTATATATTATGTTTGTGCGTTCATTAAACTTTGTCATGTGCTAAAATGGTTGCTGAGTCTTCATCTGAGACTTCATCTTTTATTCGACAACTAACATTAAATTGTTTCTATGGAAGAGCAAAGAATAATTTGTCTTATGTCTACATTAAGTGCTCTACTGAGCTAGCCAGCAATACAGTAGTATTTTTACAGAAAATTATGAATAATGTCAATATAAACATTTTATTTTGTAATTATTATTGAAATAAACAGTACTGAAGTAATTATCAACATTCAAGTTCTACAAAAACTGCAAAAAATAGAGATTATCTGGTATTCCATATTACCCGAATCACCATCTTGGAGAAAAAATCAGTTTAAAGAACTTATTGGTAGGAATAAGTTCATGGGAAACAGACTACTAACACAATTCTCCTACCGGGAATGACACTAGTTTTTCGCTGATTTTACTGCTTCGCAAATAGTTTACAGAATTCGTAATACTTACCTCCAAAAAAATCTTAAACTCGATAAACTAAAGAAGTTGATTGACACAAAAATTGCTCCTCTCACTGACACAAGGTGAACAACTGTTCATATTTGAGACCCAGTGAAGACGTTTGACATGCTTTTGGTAGGTGCAGCTCCGTACAGCACTGAGAAAAAAATCTGTAACTGACATCTAGAATCTAAACTGTGACTCTAAAAAAAAATAGTTCCATGTCATGGTTATAAATTCTAGTCCCCTTTGAAAGCGAGTTCTAGAAACCCCTATTAGAATTCTAGAGCATTTACCTATATTATCGAGGCCAAATTTATTTAAAAATCTCTGCATATAAATGTGTGTATAAGAGGCGAGTTTTATCAACTATAATCTTGACGTATGACCCAATTCTAGGAAATTAAGCGAGAATTTCTTGCAATACAAAGGTTTCAGAATATTCAGAATATTGTTCCACCATCTAGAAATAAATAGACTAGAAATTCTCGATCATTTCGTCTATTGAGCTTATTGGCATGCCTTAAACGAATAGTTCGAAAATCTATATTTCTTGTTTAGGGATTTAGAAAATGACCACTTATTCATTTTAGATGAAGGCGGTATATATATTTTTTTTTCTCAGTGAGGTGTGATACGTAATAGTATTCTATTTTACCCGACTATTCTATATTCCTTACGTTCCTGTATATACAGAGTATTTTGAAAGTTTTGAATTTTTAATGAGAATGCAAAATTAACCAGTGAAGATGCTTAATTATTTATGGATTATTCCTTTAAATAAATAAATAAATAAAAATATTCTTATATGTAATATACACACGTATGTATACCGATAAAAAAAAAAAAAAAAAAAAAAAAAAAAAAGTAATAAATATTTAAATGGTACTCAATGTGCACAAATAGTTGATTGTCGTATTTATTGGAAAATAAAAACCATGAGGGTTATTTATTGCAGCGATTTGTTCGACATCTAGGGTAAATGGTTGTTTGGTATGGTTTTAATTTTTTTTACAGTTTGTACAGTCGGGAAAAAAAAAATCGCAGCACTCGCTGAAATTTCATTATTAATTGACGCAGAAAAATTTAATAGACGACATTCAACAGGAAATTAAATGCACTTTTTGAAAATGCTGTCAAATTTTGAATTAGGGGTTATCTACATACTGAAATGAGTGCCAACTTTGATTTTTCCAATAGCAACACCCAATTTTGACTTCATATTCGAATTTCTGAGACTCTGGCAGTACGGAAAAGTATACTGCTTGTATACTTTATCTTTAGTATTTATAGAGTTATAATAAAAAATGTGTTAGGGGATTATCTGTAAATGTAGAAAAATAAAATTAAGATCTTATAAAAAATAGACAAAATTTTAATGTTTTCTGAATGAGGTTTTCTTTTTAATGAAATCTTTCAGGAAAAGAAGAATTATAAAATTTAATAAAAAGATTGACTCTTTTTCTGTTCCTTAATTTTCCTGAATTCAGTTTCTTAGATCTGTATATACTTCAGTACTTTTTTAAATAATTTTAGGTCTATTTAAATGCATTACACTTGCGATTTGTCCAGACTGTCTTCTTTGAGAAAAGTGCAATATTTTTCAAGTAAAAGCGTCAATTATGGATGTACTGATCACCAATAAAGCTTACATTTTCTTTCGTAGGTGCAACATAAATTACGAAATGAAATAATATATATATGTACAACAACGCATAAACTAAATCTTTTCGGATAAATTTTTGTAAGGGTTCATGAAGTAAATATTAAACAATTTTAATCGCGATTACCAGTTTTGGGTCCGTTGAACTCTTTGGAACTGTACGATTCGTTTTATAATTTCTATGAAAACATAATTTCTTAATTAACCCTTTCGCGACTGCTGACGTCGATTCACGTCATTTGAAAATCTGTAACTCTCTTAGTGGGCGTTTCTTTCTTAATTTGTGTGTTACTTATTTCTTAACTGTGTACCCAGTGTTCCTATTTTTGCAATAAAATCTAGTATGGATAGAAATATATTGATTAGAAAGAATATAATTATACTGTATATCCATTTGTAATATAATTGTGAATACAGAATATTTGTTCTGAAATACTTTATTTTGAGAGAATAACGCCGTTAGGCGGATCTTACTGTCAAAATTACAAAATCCTGCGGTCGCAAAAAGTGTTAAAATATATTTATAAAAGTATATTTAAAAAATATATATAAAGTTAAAACATATTATTAAAAATTTAAAGACTAAAGTATCCTTAAAATAATAATCCCCCCCCCTACAAAATAAATAAATAAATAAAAATAAAGCAATATATGAAGCAAATGATTAAGCCTTTAATTATGACGGTAGTTAAGAAACGATTTTACAAGTTTGTCTTGCATTTCAATTCCATTCGTTTTTTTTTTTTTTTTTTTTTTTAATTGACAATTTTTACATTTATCAGTTTTTCTATTTAAAGGAGTAAACCCCGCCCATTTAGTTTTTTTTTCTTCTAGTGTTCGTTTAAAATATTCAAAATTTATCACCAGTAATCGATGAAGTAAATACCACCTGTGCACATTTTTGTCGACATAAAATAAGGGGTTTAACACGAATACTCAATGTCACATTTACTTTCTTTCCTGTATTGTTTTGTTTTGAAGAACGATGAAGGCGGGGCTTGTCTTCTCTAGAAAACAGGAATTCTTGATGCTAACACTAATGTCTAAAAATCATCATTTTTATTTCATTTCTTTGCGCTTGACGTTGTTTTTATATAATTTGACCCGTAAATAAGAAATAAACATATTTTATTTCATTTTCCTTGTTATTTCTTAAGATTTTATTCGTTATCTCATGCAAAACTTTATAAGAGACGGCCCCCTAAACCACTCCAAAAGAAAGATTTATTTATATCTCGAAAACTAATAACTGGAATGAGCTGCAAATTTGCACACCCATATTTTTCAGCATTAGGATTCATTTTATGTAAAAATTAATATAGGTCATAATTCATATTTTTTATGAATATGAATTTATTAATATTTTTCAAAATTAAAAATATTTTTCAGAATGAAATGTAATGATGGATTATGTTTGGGTATCTTCACTGTATCTCGTAATACAAAAATTATATCGATCAAGTTATTTTTTGCGAAGATATTAATAAAAGTTTGAAATATGAATTTAACATTAGCACCTTCAAACTTTGAACGCTTATAATTCTGTGAAAAAATAAGTAAAATATACAATTAATATACTTTTTCGCGTTCTCGCGATCCCAGGAATTCAAATATAAAATAAAAATGGGGCATTACCATTGAAAAAAAATCAACGTTGGTGCGCGTTTTAATAGATAGACGACCCCCAATTAAAAATTTCAGTTCATTTTCTGAAACTACTCACAATTCCCCGTCGAATGATACCTATTACATTTTTCTACATCTATTTGCAATAAAGTTACGTCGAGTGCTGCGTTTTTTTTTTCCCCCGACTGTACATTTTATTGTAAGTAATTAAGACATAAGATAAAACATTCCTCCAAAAATTCTATATAATGTTGTGAGGTTGAGACGTTAGAACGTCACCACAGTTGTTTCAATTAAGCTGGATCCAGCAAAGTAGGAAGTGGGGACGGTTAAAATCACTCCGTCGCCAGTGGCTCGGTGACGGTTGAGGTCGAGATAGTTTTGTGTCGGCAGGGTGCTGCATTAAAAGACTTAGATTTTGAATATTAGTTAAATTAGAAGTGATTTTTAAAAGTACGGATTGAAATGTAGTGAAAGGAGGGTGTAGGAAAAGTATAAAAATAGAGATGGTTTTAGTAGATAGTGTGGATGTTGGAGGATCTTATAGCGAATGTGATGATTCTTATTTTGGTGAATATCGAAAGTAGAGTAGAGGAGATTGAGTGGCGTGAAGTTAAGTAGCGTTGAGTGTTGGTGAGTGTCTACTAGTTTTCGGAAGGTTCAAGCTGGGATAGAAGGGAATCCTCTGTCCCATAGTGAAGCAGTATTAGTGAAGTACGAGTGCAATCGTCTCTACACCTTCGGCTATCTGCGGTGGTGAGATATTTAAGATTATCTACTTAAATTGTTGATTCATATATTTTGATTAAGTAAAACGTTGACTGAGCTAAGCTTTAGTACCAGGCCGCCCTCCCATTAATCTGCTCAAATAAACTTTAGTTATTGTTATTTAAAGTCTTGTGTTCTCTTAGTAATCTAAGTATTTAAGTTAAGATGGAGTTTGCAGGAACGCAAACTCCACAATGTACATTGTAAAAAAATTCTGTAAAATTCTATTAATAACTACTCACAATCTGTAAACTACATTAATTTTCCACTAAACATGATTAATGCTAATACAGATTATTGATGAAAGACTTGGTGGGATTATAAACAAGGCAAATAACAACGTCTCGAACTCCAAAAATAAATAACAGGAAAGCATTATTTATTTTTGGCGTTCTAGACGTTGTTATTTGCCTTACTAATACAGATTCCCAATTCCTATTGTACATTTTTAAAATTTCAGACTTTTTTTTTTTTTCTCAGTAAATATTACATATGAATATTTTTGCTTCAGAAAAGTAATTTAAATCATTTATATACTTCTACCAATAATTATTTAGAATAAAATTAGCCATCGTATCTATATATACATAAGTAGATATTTTAACATCTCTATTTATTTATTTATTGCAATTTACACCAGACTAAAATAAATATTTAACAGTGGTTTTCCTGTTGCAAATTTTAATATTTGTAAAAAGAATAAACAGGAGATTGTAATCGAAATACTTTCAAATTATTTTTGAATAAGGGGAATTTCCTATATCTCTTTTGAAATTTATTTTTGTTTCATTCAGTTTTATTAATTTTAATATAAAACCAATATGCGGCATCAGTTTGAAAACTGAATTTATAAATATGCACTTGGATTTCAAAACGCTTTTATAATGTCATTATCAAATAGAAATTGAAATTGTTTTAAGTTTAGAAACTTTTAATAATAAATTGATATCGATCAACATGAAATGCTTACAAGTTTATTCTGTATCTTAGAAATATTTTCCGCAATATTATAAAACCAGTATGCTTTCACAAATAGGAATTTTTTCTAGACAATTCTATATAACAGTGCTAAGTACGGGTTAACATGCAAAAAACTTTGATCAATATGGATACTTACAATAAAGAGTTCGCATGTGTAGTTTGGAGTCTTTTAACCAATAGCTGATAAAATATTGCGATCGGAAAAATCTTATAAAATGAAAAACAGCAGCTCTACCTGTCGTCGGATACACATATAAATTGAATCAATATAATTGTTCAAAAAAGGCATACCACAAATGCAGCTTGATATGTTTATAAGGAATGGATGATGAGATAAAGATTTCCCGGAAATTGTAGAAATGAAGCATAAAAGTGTCGTTTGATATCTGATATGCAATTAAATAAACATTTTTCCTTTATAATGCTCTCTTGCATATCGCAATTTAGGCATTTATATGAAATAGAAGCTGACATATAGTAAACAGAGAAAATTGCATCATAGCATCATCATCTATTGGGAGATGTATGTTAAAATGAACGCTGTTAAAAATGGTTTCTTAAAAATGAGCTAAATTGTCTCAAAATAACTCCGAAACAATACATACTTAAATTTGAATAGCCATGTAAGCATTTTTGAGTATACTGACATGTCAAACATGGGGATATTGGGATTCTTATTGGTCAACCCCATTTTTGAGCATGTCAATATACTCAAAAATGAGTACATGGGTTTTCAAATTTAGTATATATTGTTTCGGAGCTATTTTGAGACAATTTAGCTCATTTTTAAGAAACCATTTTTAACAGCGTATTCAGCACTACTCTATATCTAGGTGTAACCCAATACAAAATTGAGAAAAAGCACCAACAAAATGTTGTTAACAGACATAGACACGCAGATATTTTCGAAAAATGGTCAAATCGCATTCAAAACACCCTAAAATGTATAAATTAATCGAAAACCGACGTTAAAAAATTTCCACTAATCAATACTTTCTTCTTATATAAATAAAAGAAAATAAAAATTAATATTTCAAGTATTTATTTAACATCATAACATTTATTTAATTCAAAACTGAGTATTAAATCAAAAGTATTTTTCGGATATAGGCTTAACAAAACTTCACCCGTTTAACTTAATAGTAACAGGAATGAATGCATCACCATTATTTTTTCTGAATAATGTTCTCGTTAATATGCATGGATAACTTCAGTAAGTGATGATTAATGGTTGTAATTTTCGAAATGAATTTGACATAGTGAAGCCACGTAAGGGTAATGTAGTGTTATAAATAGCACTCCTCTTTAATTAAGTGCTGAGTGCTGGAAAAGAGTACTCCATAATAAATAATTAAAAAAAAATATTTTTTTTTTCCTTAACAATGTAAGTAACAAATGCAGGTTTTTCGTATCAGGTTAATATCATCTTTGAAAGTTACAAAAGTTTCATGATTTATTTAATAATGAAAAGTATACGATAAAGTCTTAGTTAGAAATTAGATGAATCAATAATTTCGTAATTATAGCAAAAATAAAATTTTGAAGAAGATGATGTTAAACGGTTATATATTTCAAATCCATTTACATTTTTGAAAAATTAACTACTCTAGGCTTCCTAACTGTCAATTATAATCCGATATGTTATTGAATATTTTAAATAAAATTTCTTTACTTTCCCCCTTTTTTACTTTCTTCTATATGTAATATAGAGAAAGTATTGGATTCGCGAAAATTTTCGACCTCCGTTTTTTGACGGATCTACACGTTTTGGGATGTCCTGAACACGAATTGATAGTTTTTAGAAAATGTCTGTCTGTGTGTCTGTGTGTCTGTCTGTCTGTCTGTGTGTCTGTATCATTTTTTTGTGGACGCTGTATCTCACGAACATATGAATGAAATTTAACCAAACTTGGTATTTAGTTGCACCCTGACATGAACTGGTGCCCATTAGATTTGGGGATCAATAGCTCAACAGGTGGCGCTGTAATCGCATTTTATGCAAATTTTTAACATGGCAGCATAGGACAAAATTCCGTATAAATGGGCATAATGAGAGTTATTTTAAACTTGTGAATGTAAAATGAATTTGAATTATTGATGATAGTAGTAGTTAACTAGGAAAAAAAAATTGTGCATGGGGGGGCATCGGTTCCCCCCCTGGGGGGGAAGTACCCCCCCGGGGGGGTTAAATTTTGAAGATGGGTATCATTCGAAAGATCTCGTCAATACCTTTAAAACGAATGGTTGAACCATAAATCTGTGATAATTTAAAACAAAGTTATCGATTTTTTTTACTTTTAACAAAAAAAAAACTTAGAAAAATAATCGTATTTTTTTTTTTTTTTTTTTTTTTTTTAAACGAAATTTTACCAAACTTGGTATTTAGTTGGTCCCCGACATAAACTGTTGCTGATTATATTTGGGGATCAATAGCTCAACAGGTGGCGCTGTGATAGCATTTTATCTAAATTTTTAACATGGCAGCATAGGACAAAAATTCGTATAAATGTGCATAATAAGAGTTATTTTACACTTGTGTTTGTAAAATTAACATGAATTATTGATAATAGTAGTACGTAACTAGGAAAAAAATTTTGTGCATGGGGGGCATCGCTTCCCCCCCCCCCCCGGGGGGGGGGGTTAAATTTTGAAGATATCATTCGAAAGGTCTCGTCAATACCTTTAAAACGAATGGTTGAACTATAAATCTGTGATAATTTAAAACAAAGTTATCGATTTTTTTTACTTTTAACCAAAAAAAAAAAAAAAAAAAAAAAAAACAGAAAAAAAATTCTATTTTTTTTTTTTTTTTTTTAAATATTGTTAGTGATTGAATATGTATTAATTTTCACAAAAAAAAAAAAAAAAAAAAAAAAAAAAAAGGAAAAAAAAATCTTTTTTTTTTTAAATATTGTTACTGATTGAATATGTATACGAAAATATAGAAGAAAGTCTTGTGGTGGCCACAACATACTAGTTATTTATTTATTTATTTATTTATTTACTGATTGGTAATTTATAAATATAATGTTTACTATGTCTTAGTTTTACATGGGTAAATAATTTTTTCTCTCCCATTAAAATTTAAATTTTGTTAAATACTCTACTTAAATAGATCTTGAATAACTGATAATTCACATTTTTTAGTGAAAATATGTAGGTGAGTTTAAATGTATTATATTAAGCAAAACGTAGCTAACACTCGACGATAGCTCCAGGGTCCCTAGCCTAGTCCCTTTCTGAGCTTCGATAACTCTTTCTAGTCTATTTGGATCTTATATTCCTTCAGATGTTAGCTTTTTTTTCTTTTTTTCTTTCTTTTACTAGTTAATGACGAATTTAAAACATCAAAATTAGAAATGAAGAATCAGAGAATAACTTGAAAGAAAAGAATTTAAACAGTTAATTTAATACTGGGTAGATTGGAGAAAAACGTTGAAATTTGTGATGAAAATTTCAGTAAAATCCACTATTAGTTATATTTGTTTTCTGTCGAACTTTTAGGAACTTTCGGCGTACATTGAAAAAAAAATATATATTAAAAAAATATTACAAAAAATTTGAAATAAAAGTTTTCTGAACGCTTTCATTTCGGTATCTTGGAGTAAGATGGCCGTCTGTTTAGTGGTAAGATGGCTTATGACTAACACGTGTTAGTTGGCTGTGCTTATGATTTCAATGTAAAATACGCATTTTAGTTGAAACGGCTAAACAATTTTGTAAACAATTTTTAAAACTTTAAGTATCTTAAAATATTATCTTATAAACATTATATATTACCTATTTGACAGTTTGTTAAAATTAATGCCCAGAATATAACTTGAAACAAAAAAGAAGGCAGCCTAGCATCCTTTTTTTATGTAAAACTACCGGCATATTAAACTGAATGATTTTCTTCCTTTTACCCCAAAAATTTGAACCAGATGTAAGTCCACTTTGAATTTACAAAAGAGGGAACCCTTCCCTATTGTAGGTTGGGCAGAAAATCCATACACTGTACATTTAAAAATTATCCGAATTATTTTTTCTTGTGAAATTGCGGTTAACATAACTAGCAGAACAACGGACAAGTGAAATCTTTTAACACTTACCAGATAAAGAGAGATACGTTATCGATCAAAACTAATATATATATATATATAATCGCAAAAAAGTAACATATGCCTCGTTTCTGATGCATCTCTCTTATGAATAAGCTGACGACCCCAACGGTCCTTGCGCATATGAGAACCACGTGACACAAACATAATTAATAGAAACAAAACAATATGAGAAGATTAGATCTTGATTAAATTAATCACATTTTGGGGTTAATTTGTTTAAAAAAAAATAAATTTTACTATGCAAGCGTGTGAAAATTTTGTAATAAGTGTGAATTTTTAGGGTATTTTATTATTATTATTATTTTCATTTTTTTTTAATACATAGAATAATCCAGAAAAAAAATCATTCCTTGATATAAATTATCCCACACTTCTTAAGAAGTACACTTCAAGTATTGATATTTTAACCCTTTTCAACAAATTTACAGAATGTTTTTGACTCCAGTTCGTCTGTTTGTCCTCGTTTTCACTTACTTTAATACTTTTAGAATGCCATAAAATATTTTTTTAACATGTATTTACCCGTCACATCATAAAAACTAAGTCATAAATATCTTTTGGAAAGTGTAGAAAATCACAAAACAATTGAAAATGAGCTTCCATTTTTATCCCGTAATAGAGTCTAATACATTTGAATGGACTTTTAAACAAATCATCTATGTTAATTACATTATTTTCTTAGACTTCCCTTTCTTCGTTTCTATAGAATTCCTTTATATCTAATTTTCTTTATTTCATCGGAAAAATATGCACAATTTTCATTTGTTTAATGCATATAAAAATTTTGAAAAGTTCTTATAAGAAATACGTCTTTCAGACATAAAGTTTTTTAGCGATTCGGTAAGTCTCAGAAAACAAACTTGCAGTAAGTACGACATTTAATGTGAGACATTCTGTGGTTAAAAAAAAAAAAAAAAAAAAAAAAGACCGATATATATCAGTTATATTTGAATCTAAATATGTTAAAAAACGTGACTTTGGTAATCAGGGAGCCTCAAAACGTATAAATTTCCAAAAACAAACAATGAATATTTAGCTTAAAAACATACATTATTTATCATATCTCTATGAAGAATTCCTTTCAATTCCTGAACAGCTTTCCTGGAAATGGTAAAATATTATAGTAAAGCAAATCCACTAACAACAAAAAAGAAGGTTATCGCTTAAATATTGGCAGCCCTGTATATCTTCTGAAAAGTATGTACACATCACATGGTGCACATAAATATAATCCTTTATTAATAACACACTTTACAACCTGAAATACACTTCATTCAATTTTCAAGTATTGTGCCATTATAATCTAGTTCTTTTGTGTAGTCCTGTAAATGAACAGTGAATGATTGCTATACCATATTGTACATGAAACATGTTTTTACGTATATAAAAAATATATATTCGTTTTATTTGGTTTAGTGCGGTCTATAGATGTTAAACTCTACTTACCTGCAATTTCCCCCATAGACGCAAAGTGTTTGAATTCTCTTGGGTGTCCCTGTACACGAACCATTTGCTTGATCTCAACGAAAAGTTTAGTGTAACATCCTTATATCACACACATTTAGAATACCAAGTTTGGACTTTCTGCTATAATTTGTTTTTGAGATATGCTGATAACAGACAGACCAACCGCTAAAAATAGGATTTTTGGATTCAGGGGACCTCAAAACATGTAAATATAACAAAACTTCACTTTCGAAAATTTGACTCAAAAACAATACTTTTTCTACCATATGGGTAAAAAGGCATGATAACAGAAATCTAATTTCAGTAAAAAGCTTTTGGAAATCAGGTAATAAAACATGAGTTTTGAATCACGATGCCCCCCCCCCTTACACGCACACACACAGGAGTTATCGGACCCTTCTGTGTTAGCCTTTTTGGACAGAATATTTTTTTATAGTACGAAATTTCCACATTTATATGCTCATTGAAATTATATTCCTTTCGATGTATTTATGGATTTCTAGATGAATGAAATGCATTTAATAATAGAAGAAAGCTATAATAAACTTTTTGAATCTGACTTACAAGAAAAAAAAATATTAAACTTGGAGATAACCCCCAAAAGGAAAATGCTAAATTTCTCAGGAATTATTGTTGCTTTCTTCGTGTAAATTTGTATTTAGGCTATTTTGATGCTCTAGAATCGTTTTCTGTTGTCAGATTAGTAGGTTAACATACGAATTTTTAAAGTTGGGCCCCCTTTATAATATGTAGACGATCCCCTATGTCATTTTTTCTCACATATAACAAAAATAAACATAAATTAATGACGATTGGTGTCTACTGCATCTTTTTGCGATAATTAGTTTTTTTTTTTTTTTTTTTTTTTTTTTTTTTAATGACCGACTGTAAAATTTTTTTAATCCAAAGATAAAAATTAAATTAAAAAGGAATTGAGAATCACTTTACGAAAAAACCTGTATTTGTCTTACGATTTTTTTTTAATCCAGAGTCCACTAAATATTTTTTTTTATATAATCTGTTGTCAGCAAACATTATAGGTAAGTTTCACACATACATTTTATGTGCTTTTTTTAAAAGATTAAATCTATTTTTTTTTTAATAGAAACAACCAGTGTGAAGAAAATCTTTAACAAAAATCAATAAAATACATGTCCTAAGAAGTGTCTGTTTATTTCTTAGTTTTACCATTTTTCAATAAAACACCCCGCTTTCCGTTGATGTCAGATTATCCTTAAAACCACTTTGTCCGCTACGTGCGAAAAGTGCATTTTCATCTAAACACGATCCGTCATAATAAAATAAATATCCCTGTCCGAACCTTTTTTTCTTTTTTTTGGTCAACGGGTAGAAATCTGAAGGGTATATTTTCGATTTATCTTCTTTTAAAGTTATGAAAAAAAAAAAAAAAAAAAAAAAAACAGTAAATGTTATTATAGTGATTTAATGTTTTGTAAGTTAATAAAATTATTTTAACTTATTTAAGGAAAAAAAATCTGGAGTGACTCCACTCGACTTTCCGAACATTGAGTAATTAACAGTTTTGTAGATAAAGTAAAGAAAGAGGTGTTGTTAAACAAACAAAAGAAAACCATAATAGAGTGTTTGAGTATTTTTCTCCATCTATTACACGATGTTTTATTTACCGCTACTGAACTTTGAGCCAATAGATCATAATGATAAAGAATTTTTCGTTGTGTCCCTGTAAAAACCTATAAATGCTAGATTCACCAAAATGCATATAGTTAGTGCAACAGTGATTTATAATACTCATATAAATTTTCAGCGCAATTGAATAAGGCGTTTAGATGCTATCGTACTTTTAAAAATTTAGTCCCATAGGCCATAATGATAAAGAATTTTTCTTTGTGTTCTTGTAAAAAAACTGTAAGTGCTAGATTCACCAAAATCTATACAGATTGAGTATTTGTGACTTATAATATGTGTATAAGTTTTTTGCTCAATTGAATAAGGTGTTTAGATGCTATCACACTTTTAAAAATTTGGCCCCATAGGCATAATGATAAAGAATTTTTCTTTGTGTCCCTGTAAAAAAACTATAAGTGCTAGATTCTCCAAAATCTATACATATTGAGTATTTGTGACTTATATTATGTGTATAAGTTTTTTGCTCAATTGAATAAGGTGTTTAGATGCTATCACACTTTTAAAAAATTGGCCCCATAGGCATAATGATAAAGAATTTTTCTTCGTGTCCCTGTAAAAAAAACTATAAGTGCTAGATTCTCCAAAATCTATACAGATTGAGTATTTGTGACTTATAATATGTGTATAAGTTTTTTGCTCAATTGAATAAGGTGTTTAGATGCTATCACACTTTTAAAAATTTGGCCCCATAGGCATAATGATAAAGAATTTTTCTTTGTGTCCCTGTAAAAAAACTATAAGTGCTAGATTCTCCAAAATCTATACAGATTGAGTATTTGTGACTTATAATATGTGTATAAGTTTTTTGCTCAATTGAATAAGGTGTTTAGATGCTATCGCACTTTTAAGATTTTGCTCCCATAGGCCATAATGATAAAGAATTTTTCTTTGTGTCCCTGTAAAAAAACTATAAGTGCTAGATTCACCAAAATCTATAGGGTTCGTACTATGGTGACTTACAATATACGTACCAACTTTCAGGTTATTCGAACAAAGCGTTTAGACGCTAGCGTGTTCACTCACAGACATACACACATACATACACACATACACACATACACACACACATACATACATCATCACAAAAATAGTGAAAACGCACTCATTGGACCTCGAAACGTATAGAAACATCAAAATCTCAAATTCGGATTTTTGACATGATTACAATACTTTCCTCACTATAGTGTTCGGAAAGTAAAAATAAATGTCTTTTTATATTGTGAATTTCCTTACACATTTTTGGTTTTGGATTTTATTTTTTAATATTTTCTAATTTAAGTGTAATATACATATATAACTAATATATATAACTAATACATAATTAACAAGAAAACATATATTTATCTTTAATACTTAATAACTCTTTATTAATATAAGATGTGTTTAATGTAAACAAATTTACTAAATGTTTAAAGAAAATATTTGTATTATTGCACTAGGTTGGCTTACATTACAAAAATAGGATATCATCTGTATCGTGTTTGGAAATGCTGATGCATTTACTTTCTTCTACATACATAAAAAAAGAAGTATTGAAATCATGAAAAATTTTCGACCGCAGGCTTTCGATGGATTTACACGTTTAGAGAATTCTTAAGCACGGTTTGTTCAATTTTAAGAAATGTCTGACTGTCTGTATATCTGAGTCTTGCAAAAATATTGTACACGACCTATCTTACCAATCAATGTTCATAATTCAAGAAAATTTTATATTTGGTTAGGCCTTCACTTAACTTGTGCGGGTTAGGTTTCGGGATATATTATCTAACATGTGGCGCTGCTCTGCTGTAATTTCCTCTATATAAAAGAAGGTTCTGTTGTGATCTGACTGAGTTTATTTTGTGTATAAGTACACAAAACATGATCTGTATATATATATATATATATATATATATATATATATACATAGACACTAAGCGCCAAAAAAAAAAAAAAAAAAAAAAAAAAAGCCGCACTGCAGAAAAATTGACTTATATCTTTTAGGTTTGTAATAATTTAAAAACTAATGATTGCAACAAATAAAATTGTTATGTTTGTATAATACGGAAGTCATAACATGATACCATATTACACTCTACGAAGTATTTAATTAAAATCTACATAAAATTTTCTTTTTAAACGTAATATGATAAACATATACTTTGTATTCTGTCATAATTTACTATATGAAATAACTAAGTGCTATTTCAATATCTGAAATAAAACTATTTATTTGCTAGATCTAAACAATTATTTAATAAAAATATATAATCTGGATTGGATAATTCCGCCTTTATATGGAATTACTGTTTTAATGCGCAATGGCATAGTATTTTAGAGTTTTTTAACATAAAACTCAGAAATTTCACTGTGCCAAGTATCATAAATATTTTTGTTATAGTTCTTTCAAAGTTGTAGACTACAGATTTCTAATCCCCACCCTCTTTTATAGACAAAACGTTTTCGAGCGGATTGTGATTAGGACCATTTTCAGGTCTAATAAAGAAGAAATCCTGCAATATTCTTTGTGAGATTTAATTTTAAGTAAAAAAAAGTTATGATAACTTACAAAAATTATAGATGCTCATGAGAATCGGTAAGTAATTTTAACAACTTGAATCAAATAATTGTATCACAAGCGCCATATGCTGCTGATGAAGAGTCTGAAATACCCTTAAAGAAGTCAGCCAGGTATCAATTTTTTAATGGCCAAGTTTTATTTCGGGTTAATTGATCCCTTGAACATGAAAATTTTCCAGACTCACCGAAAAATTATGCATTTTCATATCGTAATGTGCGAGGAATATATCATTGCTTTAAAAGTGCGATTTTCATTAAATCAGTCACATTTTTGTGATCAGATCTGCTTCTTTCCGTCAGTTCGAAATAAGTTAAACTTGACTCATCAGAGAGAACAACTTCAGCCTAATAATTAATTAATCATTTTTTAATTTTTTAACCCTCTAATGTCTTGGTTTTCTAATTCTTTTCGTTAAGAATTTTTTTTTTCAGATTTTCTGGCAATTAAACCTGTTTTGTTCAATTGTTATTTCACTGTATTTAGATAAATTATGTTACTAAACACTTTTTCTGAATCCCTGATATGTTCTAAATGTAATAAAAACTGATTTTTTAAGCGCTGGCTTTTTAACTTGCGGTCATCTCGACTGGATGAGTAACGTGGTCGCCTAAGGACAAATGTGCAGTTTAAACTGCCCTCCCCCCCCCAAAAAAAAAAAAAAAACCTTACTACAAACCAGATCAATATTATTTTGTTAACATTTAATCATTTTGACATCCAACGTATTAATATATATATATATTTTTATTTTCGCTCTAAAATTAATATTTTTTGCTTTATCGTTAATTGCCTTATTCTTGCCATTTTTGAAATACTTTCTAAAATTACAATTTTACGAACAATTGTATCTTGTTTTTAACACTTGGTTCAATCCGAAATTCACGCGGAACACAAAGTAATAAAATGTGTTTAAAAATTTACTTTTGAAAAAATAAAATTAGCGATTACAGAAAGAAAAATGGAAAATATCCAAGTGCGGCTTTTTTTTTTTTTTTTTTTTTTTTTTGCCGCTTAGTGTATATATACAAAGGTCATAATGGAAAATTATGTTGATTTAATTTGTGTGCATATCGACAAACAAATGCTGCTGCTATATTGTAATTTAATATAGTTTACACAAATGCAATATCTTACCCACCATAAATACACCGAACTTCGTAACTTTTATGAAAACTATGCCGATTCAATTTCGGGATATATCAGATGCAAGTGAGGATGCTATAGGCATTAATTTGATTACCTTTATAGGAAAGAAATATATCAGTTTCCGTGATACATTAGTACGCCAAAATTGGTATGTGAAATGGTTATCAAAAAGCTATGCTCATTGAATTTTAATTTGTATGCATATCAGAAGACAAGTAAGGCTGCTATGCTGAAATAATCCGCATTTTGCGGATACTATATTTCATATCTTATGGTACGTAAATACATCAAACTTGGTTCGTCTGATATATATAGTATAAAAAATTGTAATAATTAAAGTCGGCAATATAATTATTAATTTTCTGCGATTTTACTATTAACAGTGTGTTTACGATTCGGAAGACGCTCTAATACTTATTAACTAAACAACTTCATTAATTGTCACAAAACTTCAAACGGAAAAGTCAAAGGTTTTAAAGCAATTATGTTTACATTTAATAAATAGTAGGTCTGATTAACGGGTATTGGAAAAACTATCAGAGAAAACTAGTTGAATAATCATCTGCTTGAGATTTTCTGTTTTTATACAGAGAAATAAATCCATAGCATAATTTTAGGTTTTTAAAAATGAATTACGTGTAATAAAATAAAGTATAAAAAATAATTTTGTAATGTAACATGCTGCTAAACTAGCATAACACATGTATTAATTTGAATAATGTATACATGGGCGCATTTGGTGAGACTGTCAACATTTTTTTAGCTATGTGCTGTTACCTCAGAGTAAGGCTATTAAATCAGCGATGCATATTTTACAACTAAATTACCAATTTAAGCTATTAAACAGCAACGAGCTGATTCCTTCTCCCCTCAAAAAAAAAAAAGTCGTTCTGCTTCACGATCTCAATTCTGGACCGAATGTATCGTTAAGCCATTAGAAAACAATTTCACTTAGGCTGAAATGCTAAAATTCCTTCGCACGTTTTCTTACGATGCACCTTCTTACAAAAGTTTTTATTAGCTATCTTCTAAGCCACTTTTATAATGAGAACATCCCTTCTACTGAAAAATAAAAATCACCAATAATAGATTTTTAACAAGAAATCTTAAGAAAAGCAGTGATTTGAATGAATTACAGAACAAAAAAAATGATATGTAATTTTTCATGAAGAAAATTTAATTAAATATTTGCTCGAAAAACAAAACAAAAACTTACTGAATGAAATTATTTCAAACTTATCTGCATGTGTAACATAAATAAATAATAATAATTATCATTATTATTTTTCATCCAAGAGAAAAGTAGAAGAAAAATATCTTAATTCAAGTCTCCAACACACAACCAGCTAATTAAAATAGCCATTTCTCAGAAATAGCTTGCGGTTGATTTTTATGTTAAAACCACTGAGCTAAATTGCGCTGAAAATAATTCTGGATAAATGACTAATAAGTTTCCGCTATCCCAAAACTTTTTTCCTATATTTTTAACACAAATTAATTAAGAACAAATTATTTATTATTATTTTTTTTTTCATGGTCAAAGTAGACCATTTTCATCTCAGAAAAGTATGATACTAAAAATCGAGAAAAGTCAACTTTGTACCCCATAGAAAAATAGAAATTCATATCTTTAAGAATGCATTTTTTAGGGTTATTTGTAACAGGAAAATGCAGATAAACCAATTTGAAAATATCATAGATACATGGTTCTACTATTCGACGAGTTCTTTTGAAAATTACTCACATTTAAAAACAACCTAAAAGAAGGGCAGTCTAGGCTCATGGAGGGAGAGCGATACTCTTACGTATGCAAACGTTTTATGCTAGTACACTGTTACTATTGTTACTAATTTATTTCAATACTCTAATAATTGTTAAAAAATAGTCTTTATTATGTTCATTTCTACACAATTTGTTCTATGTTGACGTATTAAAAATTATGAGGGAGAAGGAAGACTGCGTTACTTGTTAAGCGATATGCTCCAAAAATTGATACAAATTTATATAAAGGTGCAGATAATTGCAATTCTTTATAATTTTTCGTGGATTAATTTTTGAGCTAGAATTAGCAGAAAGTTTTCGATATATACAAATCTTTCGATATATAGACAGATATTTGGTAAAAACGATAAAATCTGAACCCTTCAAATAAAGGTAAATCGATCAAAAACCGGAGGATGAGAACTTTTTATTAAAATAATACTTTCTTCAACTGAATATAAAACAAAGTGATAACATATGACAATTTTTGATGAAAAATAAAATAAATACATTTTTCAATTATTCTTTTTTTCTTTTTTAATACGTTACAACTAAAGCTTTTATCATTCTTTGAAAGTAAAAGAAACGATGCATTGATATGAAAAAAATTAATAGATATCTAGCTACCATACGTAAACTGTGTAATTTAATTTATATAAATTGGTGCTTGGCAAGTATGCAGGTTTTGGTCCCTGACCTGGTCACGTTTCTTCTTTGGAAAATTTTCAGTGCATGACACTCAGTGCATGGGCATTATTTTTAAATGTTAAAAACTTGCTGAAAATTGTATGTAATGATCCTTTCTCTTTCATAAATGTAATAAGCGAAATGTACTAATCTGTAATAAATATTTGGATTTATAGATAATTTTATTTATGATAGAAGCAAGGTATGCAAAATTCATATTTATCTTCTTACAATGAATGAATATAACACCATAGGAAAGACTTGTAATTTAAAAAATAGAACAATCGGTCTCAAAACTCTTAAAAATCTTTATCTATCATTTTTTAATATAGCGCATCGAAATGAAATAAATATTTATCTATAACCTTGAGTTAAAATTATTATTAATTGCAAAGAAATACATACATGCTTATATCAATATTATAAATATATAATTAAGATTAGCATTATGTGAAATATTAAATCTTGTGTAAAACTCCAGTTTTTATCATAGAATTTTGTGATGTTAAAAAAATATAACAAGATTATCTAAAAAATATTATAGAGATGTTATCTAAAATGAAAACTTATCTATTATTATAGTAATTTTAGCAATAAAAATGTCAAATGTTTAAACTTAAATTTATAAAAAGTAATTAAAAGTTTTCAAAATAGTAAAAAAAATATCACTGAAATTTTTAAGCAAATGCAATGAACTACTAAATGGTTACATTTTAAAGCATGAGCATATTAAGTGTAGAAAAAATATCACGCATCAAATTTATTAGAAATGCAAATGCAAAATGAAAGATTTCATTTATTCGACAAACTAAGAATTTTTAAATGATCTTATATGTTCTCTTCACAATCAAAATACAAGTTACTTTTAAAGTAACTTAAAAAAAAGTCTTTAATTCTTATTTATAAGTTACTGTTTAAATAAATGATAGAACTTAGAATTAGCCTAGTTAAAATATTATGTTTTATATACATATAGGGGAAACTCGTGTACCTAGGGCTGCTTTTTTCCAATGCTCAAAAACAGAGCCGCTGACCTATTTAAAGTTATGACAAATTACTTACAATTAGGTTTAATACGTAAACATTTAAAATAATACAATCCAACAAACTTCACTCATGGCCCTAGGTACAACACCCTCATTGTACATAGGGCCGGAATTCATTGTACCTAAGGTCGCTTTATTTCAATGCCTAAAAAACAGAGCCGCTGACTTGTTTAAAATTATGAAAATGTTATGTACATATCTTTAGGACTAATACTTTTAATTGGGATTAATATAAACACTTAAAATAATAATTTCCGACCAGCAGGAGTTTTAAAAATAAACTTCACACTTGACCCTAGGTATAACACCCTCATTGTAGCTAAGGCCAGTCTTCTTTATACATAAGCTCAGATCTCATTGTGCCTAGGGCCAGACCTGATTGTACCTAGGGCCAGACCTCATTGTACCTAATGTTGCCTTAATTTGAAACACGGAGTTTTTCACTATTTTCTTTTTCTTATAGCCATTCTGATAGCATGTTTTTCTTCACTTTCTTTCTTTTCTGAAGTGTCTGTTAGAATTTTAGATCTTCTTGCTTTTCGGCAGCTCTTTTCTTCGATGTACGCGGGAAAAGGAAATCCTGTCGACCTTTTCCTGTTTTAAGAATAGGTCGTACCTGTTCAAGTGTGATACACGAAATGATGTTAGACGTTGAAGGTTTCGAACTTTCAACAGGACATGACACAGAGACATCAGTTCCATCATTGTTGGTTCACTTTTTTTTCTGAGGAAAATAATTTTTCTGCCACTTTATACAGAGATTTAGTCCGTCGGTCACATTTGAACTTAAATATTCACCCTCAGTGAATATGTTTTGATTCACTGGCTATATGCCTGGTGCATGAAAATCTGATAGAATATTTACAGGAGTAAAGGCCGACGGATAGAACTTGACTACGTTTTCAGCAACGTCACATATAGTGACTAATCCAATTACTTACGCTGTACTGTAGCATTTCTTAAGAGGCCCAAACACTTCTCTGTCCAACAGTTGAAGCGTATGGATCAAAATGGTTCAGATATTTAAAACAATGTCCCTTTATTTAATTATAAAATATTTTCAGTAAAATAGTAACAACATGAAGAATATGATATTGCAATTGTACATAGGGTCCTAGGTACAAGGTATCTATGTGCCCCTAAGTACAAGGCAGCTATGTGATCCTAGGTACAAAGCGACTATGTGGCCCTAGGTGCAAGTTTAGATAAGTTATTTTGAATATCTTACACTTAAAAACCAACATGCAGAGAAGCCTAATTAGATATCTTATTTATTACTCAATATAACAAGCAAAATTATACACTAGAAATAAAAGGAAATTATTTGATTTACCTTTGTAAAATAGCAAAAAGAGATGAGCTGAAAAATTTTACTTTAGACATTATAAATTCTTTTTCCACTTGTAACTTGTCAAAAGCTTCTCCTCAAAGATTTCAAAATAGTTGTGAAAATAACAATTGGTGTTGTTACTCGCCCAATTTAGTAGTATAACTTATAACTTAATATTATTTAAATAAAGTAGGGTGGCCCTAGGTACATGAGGGCTCTAGGTACACAGGTCTCCCCTATATGTAACGAAATCGTCAAATATAGTCATAAAATGTAAAACATTACAGTTGTACTATAAAATATCATAAAAATATGTGCATACCAAAATATTAAAATATTGCAGTACAGAATTAATTCCAGATTTTGTTTTAAATTAACTATAAAAATAAAGTTTTATATATATACATATATATGGCAGGAAATTTCAAAACCATATATACTGAGAAATATTAACTGAGAATTTAAAAAAAATTAAAAAATAGAAGATAATTTAAAACTTTGTAATAACTAGTACATTATAAGGTTTTTAAAATATACACAATATTTCACTTTAAAATGTATTTCACAGTATAAATATAGAAATTATTTTATTATTGTTTATGTACATTAAATAATTACTTAAGTTACATATCATTTATTACTTTTAAATAATTAAATATTATTAAATATTAAACAATTTTTAATTTACGGGTTTCGCGAGTTGTATCAATATTTTAGAATCTTGCTATCTATTTATTCTATTTTAATGGCAATAGTTATTTATTCAAAATAATAATTTAATGAGTAATCCCAATTATTGCGATATACAAAACAAACAAAAGGGAAATTCCTGTAGAGACATGTTCCATAGTTGTGAATTTTAGTAATTTCAGTTTGAAAGGATTATATGTAATGTACTATGCATTAAATTTGGGAATTTCCCTTTGGAATGTATGATATGGCTAATGGTTAATTTAATATTCCAATATATATCAGAGAAATGATAGTTATTTCTACTGGGATTTCAATATTGTATCGATTTTATAACATGATTATGCTGATGCGAATATGTTTTAAGAAAATTTTTATGGCTAATACACTCGATTTGAATTTATTTGGTTATATCAATGATTTGTTGTGAATTGTGGGTTAACTTTTGCAAAAGCAAAGTAATCTTGCTTACTTAATATGAACTGCCACCAGAATTTATTAACAATGTTATAAGAGAAGAAATAAATTCAGTTTAATTTTTTCTTTTAAAGTAAGTTATAAAGTAAAATTGTATATATATATATATATATATATATATATATATATATATATATATATATATATATATATATATATATATATATATATATATATATATATATATATATATATTGCGGGGCGAGTTTTTGCAGTTGGAAATTGTAATTTGGAGATATGTAATATAACCGCCTTAATATTATTCTACTGGGTCAATATGATAGATTGTTCAATTCTGTCACAGTATCATTGTTGAAACAATAAATTTTTGTAAATAAAAAAAAAATGTTCTTGATGCATATTTATATACTTTCAAATTTTGAATATTCAAACTTTAGCACGATTTACATTTGTGCTTAATAAAAAAAAAAAAAAAAAAAAAAAAAAAAAAAAATACGTTACGCTTTTTCTGCATACGGTGGATATACCACCCTCGAAAGGGACAATATGATAGATTGATGAATTCTGTCACAATATTGATGTTAAAACGGTAAATTTATGTAGATTAAAAAAAAAAAATGTTATAGATGCAAATTTATATACTTTCAAAAATTGAATATTAGAATGATTTACATTTGCGTTTACTTTTAAAAAAGTTACAGTTTTTCAGTTCTTACCTTTAAATATATATTTTAAGGATTAGGTTTTAAATCTGATTTCTTTTTTCTTTTCTTTCTTTTTCTTTTCTTTTCTTTTTTTTTTTTTAATACTTTTTTTAGAAAAATACTAAAAATTTCTGAAATTTATAAAAATGCGTTTTATCATCGGAATCTTTAGTTATCTCTTAATATTTTTTAAACATTAATTTAAAACTTCATCTTATGTAAGTACAGTTTGATTATATTGTAAATATATATATATATACAGTAGGCAGAAAAATGATTGAAGAACGTAGCCACATTTTCATTACATTTTTTTTTTTTTTTGTTTGTTTGATCGCTAATTTTTATCATCAACTTACTTTTGTGTAAACATCATTAAGACTAAGATCATGACACGACAAATATTTACTTAACAAAATGGTATTAGTGTTGCGAGGATTGAATATTAAAAAAAAAAAGAGAAAAAATAAATAAAGAAATAAAGAAATAATAATAAATAAATAAATAAAAATAAATGAATAAATAAAATAAAAAATGTATATACTTACCTGGTACGATGGTCTATTTTTTTTTTTTTTAGTACCTAGTTTCCTCGACCCTATAATTAACTGCTGGCAGTTATTATAGGAGTTATGCTCATTTCTTTTCTTTTATCGGGTGCAACCAATCCCCCCCCCCCTTCCCTTCCCTTTTTACCCTTTTCTCCAATTTGTACCATGTACGTAATTCCTATCTGAGCCTTCAATCAAAACACTCATTGTAATATATAACCAATTCAGCATTTAATTAATTATGCATTTAGATTTACAGAGGCTAATTAACAACTTCAGGACACAATATACATACACTGTTTCTTGGTTGAAAGCTTTTAAATTCAATCATTGATTAAAACTAAAGAGAATCATAGGTCAAATCATCATTCGTTGCTTTCATTTCCACCGTAGAATATCCGTAGAATTCACCTTAGAATCTGATATAATAAAACAATGAGCAACAAGATGAACTCAGCAAGTAACTCGCAGCTACGAAAACGAATTTGCAACTGAGCAACCTTGAACAGTTTGTAAACAATATATATATATTTTTTTTTTCGATTTAAAAACTCCATTCTTCCGCATAATTACTGACAACTCAAAATAAAACAACAAATATGTTAATATTCATGTACATGGATACTGTTTTCTTAATAATAATAGTTCAAACATAAATCGTTTTCCAAACATCGTGAGCTGTGATTTTTCACATATTTGTTATGCATTTTACAAGGTAAATTTAAATCTTTACACATGAAATTTAAGGTAATATTATATATTAAGCTTTAGATTTATTATCGAAAGTTTTATTGCAAATAGCACACATTCAAAACATAAAACTGCGATATGTTTTACAAATGGTAGAGAATGCAAAATATATCATCCTAGAAACTGTCTTCACTAAGTATCACGGTGGCGCCCGTATCTGAAATCTTTCGTACTCGGTTCGAATCCAATTTCAGGGAATAGAGATTCTTCCTGTAAAAAAATATTAATATTTTATTTATGCTATAGGAAATTCTGAAGTCTATTTTTAACAGAAAAATATAATCACACGCTACTTTAATATACATTATTATTATTATTATTATTACTAGCAGGCTTTGCCCGCTTCGCTGGCCACTAAATTTAAAGGGAACTCTTTTCTATATAGCTTTATAAAAATAAAATAAAATAAATTACTGAAATTGTTCAAAAGTTCGCTCCAGGTCCCTGCTGAATTCGGGAGCGATTTGGTCAACTGCAATTCGGTCGCTTGTCCCTATTACCTGCGACAACAGTTTACCAATGAGCTTCCATTTAGGTCCTTATTATATAACAGTTTCGAAATAGATAGTTTCGAAAAAATTGGAGTTTCCCTTTTATATTTGAATCCCAGTTACATGTGAACAACACTATACGTGTTGTTCACATGTAACTCGGACTGGAATCAAATGTAACTGGGTTTAGACAACATAATATTTGCTTTTACGTTATTTCATATGTTTATTTTGTTTATCCAATCAACCATTAAATGACAGCAATTTCACGCCAAATATTACAATATGCTGTGACCGGCTACGTCTGTCGCATGAGACAATTAATTTTTTGTGTTTATATATAATTCATGGGTTGTAAACCTGATAGTACAGCCTTAATATAGTTCTCTTTGGCGGCTTTTGAATTTTTGTCACAATTTTAGACTTAATCCATTGTAACAATAAGACTTAATACCTTGTAACAATATGCTATGAGCGCTATTTCTGCCATATTTTAGACAACTAATCTTTTTATGGTTATATATATTTTCCATTAAACATATTTTTATTTATTTGAATATTAATTTGAATTTTTCAAATATTTATGTTCGACAGCGTGCAAGTGCAGTAACACACAGAGGCTCATTTATTTGTATGATAAATTAGCATAATGATTATTATATAAAAAAATAAATAAATAGGTAAATATTATCGTGTTGCACAACTTTATTATGTTGCTCCACTGGCGGCTTTTGAATTTTTGTCGCCACATTAGCGATGGATTTTTTTTTTTTTTTTTTTTTTTTTTTTGTATGAAAAGGGGAGGACTATTTTGCTAATAATTTTACCAGACTCTTTTTTGTTTATACATAAGAATCCTTTATATTCTGCTTATATTTTTAATGGTTTTTAGGTTTAAAATAGTGCTTGTTGAAATAAATTTCCTATCTTTAAAACTGCATTTGTTCTGTAAATTTTGTGTAAAAACAAATCATTTATGTTTTTATATATTCGATGCGCTACTTAAATTAAAATGTCTGTTGCTATATTAAATTTCTTGTCAAAAAACGTTCCGTGTACTTCAACACCAAAATTTAAAAAATCGCCCAGCAGGATCTGTTAATGAAACTGATAAAATAAAAATATGGTTCATAGAGTTTAAATAATCTATTTAAAAAAACTTTTAAAACCCAAATTATTAATGTATCGTATCACATACATAGATATAGTAATAATCTATAGATTGATCATTGGGGAGAAAAAAGTGATTCCTTTTCACTCGGGAAAAGACGGCGATTCTACCAAAATATGGCAGTCTTTCCCCGAGTGAATACACACGGGAATACACACGAATGTTTTAGTAAATAAAATCCATGAACAATTTATTTACTAAAGGTGAATGAAAATCTCCAGATATAGTTTCAAATTCATTCTTCTTTTTTTCCTTTTTTCCTTCAATACCACTTAATGCCTGATTCCAAAGCTTTTTTTCGGCATCAAAAATCTTTGCACGATAATATGGGGATGATAGATCTATATATATTATTATATCTATGATCACATAATTCTTTTCGAAGATAGAATAAAACTTAATTTGAAAAAAAAAAAAAAAAAAAATAATAATAATAACTTTTGTTTATTAACCAAAGTAATTGATGAAATTTGAAATGCAAGTTGGTCTTGTGGGGTACAGGCTGTATATTATATTTTTGTGTTCGTGAGAGAAAATTTAAAAGAATTTGAAAACTGCAATTTTTAATCCCACTTAAAAATCATGTGACTTAATGTGAAGCAGATTTTTCATTTTTTTTCTCCTAACGGTTTCCATACAATCTTCTGCTGTTGCTACCTAAAATTCATACTTTAGTTAATTTTAAAAAATCTAATTGTCCGATTGATAAGCTGTTTAATGCATCGGATTTCCAAAAATTTTCCCTTTCATTTGCTTTCTTATTTGTAACGATGCGACTGATATTTCTAATTTATTTTCTTATCTTTCTGATTTATTTTCCTCATTTTAAATAAATGTACGTTTTTTTTTTTTTTTTTTTTTTTTTTAATTATTATTTTTTTGTCGAAAAAAAAATTGGCAACAATTAAATTATGGATAAAATTTTAAAATTTAAATGACTTATTATTTTCACATTTTAATTAATTTAGAAAAAACTAATCATCCGATTGATAAGCTGTTTAATGCATCGGATTTCCAAAAATTTTCCCTTTCATTTGCTATCTTATTTGTAACGATGCGACTGATATTTCTAATTTATTTTCTTATCTTTCTGATTTATTTTCCTCATTTTAAATAATTGTACGTTATTTTTTTTTTTTAATTATTATTATTTTATCGAAAAAAAAATTGGCAACAATTAAATTATGGATAAAATTTTAAAATTTAAATGACTTATTATTTTCACATTTTAATTAATTAAGAAAAAACTAATCATCCGATTGATAAGCTGTTTAATGCATCGGATTTACAAAAATTTTCCCTTTCATTTGCTATCTTATTTGTAACGATGCGACTGATATTTCTAATTTATTTTCTAATCTTTCTTATTTATTTTCCTCATTTTAAATAAATGTACGATTTTATTATTATTATTATTATTATTATTATTATTTTGTTGAAAAAAAAATTGGCAACAATTAAATTATGGATAAAATGTTAAAATTTAAATGGCTCTTTTATCAGAAATTAGGAGGTTATTATTTTTACATTTTAATTAATTAAGAAAAAACTAATCAAAAATTCGAAAATCTGACTTCGATGTGCACAATGACCCTTCGGGGGACATCTTTGTGTTAAATCTCGTGACTGTCCGAGCTACCGTTTTCGAGACGAGTGAAATATACACATATTGCTCACTTAATAGTATAAGATTATTTAAGAAAAATGTTCACTGTGTACAATTAGGGCTGTCTAATCCAAAAATCTAAGTAATGAAAGATGACGTGGATTCAGACACTTTAAATGTTCATGTTAACCTCTGCAAAAGGTTGCTAATTTACAGGAGAATCGAAATATCGATTTCAACAGTTGGGATATATCATGTGCTGCAATGTATCCAGATTTAGTTTACATTATGGTTCTCATAATTATATTTAATTAAACCTCTGCAAGAAAAAGTACATATTTACAGGAGAATTTGGATCATTGATATTCAACATTTGGACAATATCATGTTCAATGAAGTATCAAATTTAGTTTACAACATGGCTCTGGTAATTTTGTGACTCAGAACAATTGTTTATCGTAACGTAAAAACACCTTATCTATCGACAGCTCTTATTATTTATATCTATACCAAAATAAACGGGAGACATGTAAATCTCTGAAGACTTAATTGATTTGAATCTTCATCGAAATTAAAAGAAATCGTTCTGTATTAAATCTAGCCCCACTGTGTGTCGCTAAAGATAGTAAATTGCTACATTAGACTGTTCCAATCACGTTGCTTCAGTAAGGTTGAAAATATATTGTACAGTTATCTGTTTTTTAATTCATGAAAAATTCTATTAACATTTTTTTTTTAATCAACCTGTTATCATTCGTTATCATTGAAAATAAACAGTATCATTGAAAATAAACCTGCTATCATTGAAAATAAACCTGTTATCATTGAAAATAAACAGTATTGAAAAATATTAACATTAAAGTTTTACAAAAATCGCATAAAATATGCAATATTAACTTATTGGTAGTCCATATTACTCGAATCACCATTTTGCAGAATAAATAAACATCAACCACTTGTTGGTAAAAAATAAGTTAATGGAAATTAGACTACAAACTATCTTAACTCCCCTACAGGAATTGACACTAGGTTTTCATCCATTTTATTACGAAAATAGATTACAGAATTCATATTTCTTATTTTGAATAATGTCTAAATCTTGATAAAACAAACAAAACTACTCTTCTTACTGACGCAATGTGATCTTGCGTTCATATTCGAGGCCTAATGAAGAAGTTTGACGTGCCTCCGATTGGTTGCAGCATCGTACAAGTGAGTTATAACAGTATTCCATTTTACCCGACTATTCCATTTTTCCCACCATTCCTCTATTTCTTAACACGCTATTTTATTTTAAAAAGTGCAATAAACAATACCTCCTCATGTATAATAATATATTCTCATAGAAAACAAAAACAAAATGAATTTTCGTATTTTAAACTTTCTCCATCGCAATCTTAAATTACAAAAAATGTTTCTTTCTACTACAGAAACAAAAATGCATTTATAATCCATTTATATATTTTTTTTATTACCCATGAATTTAATGTATTTAAATAAAATTTCCTGGAAAGATATATTTTCTTATTACTTTTTTGTTCTGATTTAAAATAAAGTTTCAGATATGAAATATATATAAAAAGGAAGATCTTGAATATATCAAGTTTTTATTACATCATGACTTATCTTTTTCAAAAATATGACTTTTCCAAAGTTTTTATAAATTTTTAATTATTATATATTTTTTCCCGCAATAAAAAATGGAAATTCACAAAAAGGCATATTTTAAAATATTAAATAAATGCTGTTTTTCTAATTCCATATCTTTTTCTAACTTTAATTTTAATATTTCTTTTATGTTTCTGCTTTCTTGAAATTTACTATATTTTTGCTTAATTCTTATTAAAATTATTAAATAAATAACAAATTTTAAAATATACACCATAAACATTTTATATACTAAAATTTTAAACACAATAAATTCTTTATATGATTATAAAAATAAAAGTGATTTTTTTTTTTAAACATAGTATTTCATTCGATGAACAATATTTTGGCAATGACATCGTCCATTTTGAATGTTAATTTTTAAGACAAATTTATTTTAACATGCTTCACGGCAATAGATCTACACTGCATGTACGTACGATATATATATATATATATATATATATATATATATATATTTGTAATTTAAATCATTTATCATATAAAATTGCCAATATCATATACTTTAGTATAAAAACTAAAAAGAAAAAACTAAAATAAAGAAGCAGGAATAAAAAAGAATGTCGGATGCCCAGCACTGATAACTTACAGAAATAAAAACAAGGAGAGAGTGCAGCTGAGATTTAAGAGGATAAGCTTATCGTTCGACATTCTCAACTTCTGAATCTTAAAACACTTCTAGTGCTGCAGCGGACAATCATAAATTAAATGTTCAACAAATCTTATTCTAAGTCAATGGAATTTTGATTGCCTGGTTACTTCCAGTATTTAGGAAAAAAGATCCAAATCAATTTTTCCTATTGCACTTATTTCGAAACAAATAAATGCATTTTAAATTTTTTTCTACAATTAAACAAATGGAAAGATTTATAGCAAGAATATACGCAATTGTAAAATAACGTCTTCGTATAAGATATTAAGGATTTTGGGGAGGTTTCCGTGTCACATTTATCGATTTTATCAAGGAATTCATATTTATGTTAACTATCTTGCCCATAGAATGGTCTAATGTGATTTAATGGGAAAAGAAAATTGATCGTAGAGCGACAATTTCAACAAACCCAACACCTGCACTTATATGTGATATGTGTTTTATTTTAATTTGCGAAGAACAACATTTCTAAAATAACGCAGTTTAAAATTATTTTAAAACTTGTATGAATTATGAATATATTATTTTGTTTCTTTCTTTTATTCAAAGAAAGCATTACAATCGGTTTCTCAGAATTCAATGTTAATGTATTTAAAAAGCTTATGTGAGAATACGCAAACACAAGGATTGCCATACCTTTCAAGTTCTAATTCAATTTATGTTTTAGTAAATGATATATCTGATCGACACCATCAGGTCTCGTAGTATTCCTAAAATCTTACTCCCATTTTTATTACATTGTCACCACTATCGTCAATAAGAAATTTTTCTTGAACATTTTTGAATGTTTGAATGTTAAAATATTATATAAACCTATTCTTTTAAAACAGTGGTGACAATATAATAAAATTGGTGTGAAATTTTAGGGACGCTGCAGGGCCTGCATCATGAAAAAACAATGGTTTTCAGATCAATGGAAAAATCAATTTTTAATACAATGTCGTAAAAAATCATACCTAAATTCCTGGACCGAAGTACAAGACTTTGTTAAAACTGGTCTTAACCTCTTTTTCAACACTAAAAATATGTGATGAAAGAAATGTAGTTCGTGAATTAAAATAAAAGTCGTTGACACCATTCTCATTTTGCATTCTGTATAAAATATTATTTATAGTAACACAATATTAACTGTGGCATGCAAACACTAGTAATGTTCGTTCATCGTTTAATCATCAAGATTAGGACGAGTTAAAGAAAAGAGTTATTTAAAAAAAAAAAAAAAAAGAGGGCACATAAAAAAAGATACAAAACATGAATTGTGCCGTCAGTTAGAAACTCACAACTGATGTTTAAAAAATATTTGAAGGTGCGAATATTTCTTTAAATTTAAGCCAATATATGGTTTGTATTGTCCTTAATGCTGTATATTATGTGATTTAACCATTTATTTATCAGACATTTAGGAATGAGAAACTAGTTAGCAAATATGGATACATTTTCTTTTTATTTCTGGAAGTTATGCCTACAACGTTACAATTATTGCATTTTAATATACGCAGAAAGCATATTTTTCATGTACAAAAATAGTAAATATTTTCTTAAACTTTTATTAAATCTAAATTCTCACACCTAATTGCAACATTTCTCCAAGTGCGTTTCATTGTACCAACTATAGGGTGGGGCAAATATAAGTGGCCCGGAGAATAGAGTTCCAGATTTCAAAAAACACATCAAAGGAATGGAAATACTAGTTCGCTAACCTTAATGTAGCAGATGTTGAAAATGACCATCATTCATCTCTTGGCACTTTTGGACCCTAGTCAGTAAGTTTCTCAAGGCAGGTCAAAGGTGTCTTCCGGAATTACTGTAATCTCATCAGAAATGATCTGCTGCAGTTTTTGAAGACTATGAGTGTTGTTGCGATACACTTTAGACTTGAGGGTTCCCCACAAAAAGTAATCGCACGCTGACACATCAGGGACCACACTCTTTCCACTAATTTGTTCTAACGTAACTTTCAACAACGAACACCCTCTGTTGCATTGTGAGTACCATTTTAAATTTGCACTGATCAACTCTCACTGACACAAACTGCACTAAGATCTGAAGTGGTTTCGATCACATAGTGTGTGCGTCAATCATTCACGTCCAATCATATCCACTTGTCTAGGCCGCTTTTATTTGCCCAAACCTGTATAAACTAAGGCTTACTTTAAACATATGATGTCACAAGATTATTGAGTATCTGTTTTGATACCAATGTTTTTCCTTTTAAAATTTGGACTGCTTTATAAATTCCTTTTCAACCGTTTTTTTTTCTTTTAAATCTTTTGCAATTATGTTTTTTATTGTTTTATCGTTGAAATCTATTGCGTAGGTTCTCCTGTTTAACTGTGGAAGAAAAACCATAATAATATGATTCATGAAGAAAACCACCATCACAATTAACGAGTCGTATGGTGCATCACTCAAATGTTACTCAGATGCTCAGAATATTATTATTCGAAGCACATTACATTTACGTGCCTCTTAAATCATTTTATCAGTATTATGAATAACTGTCGCTTATATATATATATATATATATATATATAAATCGTAAATTTTCATTTTGATGTTTGAAGTAAATTTTGTTTTATTTATTTATTTTTTTTTTTTTTCTAGAATTTTTTATTTCTTTTTTGTTATGCAACTCTATTTACTAAATTTGTCACATTCCAGCTGAGAAAGAATTCAAAGTATTATGGTAAATAGTGTTAGTTGAACACTACTAGTAAAATTTTGACAGTCAATTTATATAAATATCACAATAATAAAAAGCAACTGTTTTAGAAAAAAAAAAAAAAAAAAAAAAAAAAAAAAAACTGCGTAAATCCCTAAAAAACGCTTTATGATTATAAAAATAAAAAATTTTCCAATCTTTATTTAATTTAAAAGAATTACTTTCTTTCACAAAGGATAAAGTATTTTTCTTTCAATATAAAAATAATCTTTTTAGTAGATTATATTTTTAGAATGAAACAAATGACATGGTTCGTGTTTTGACAATTTTTTAAAATAGGATATATAAATTCAAACAATATAAAAATTATTTTTTATTTAATAGAAGATATTTTAAGCCAAAGGATTAAAGATTTATTTTAAAATATATCTTAATAAAAAAAAAAAAAAAAAAAAAAAAAAAAACTAATATGTGATTTGTAAAAAGTTAATTTTTCTAGTTAATTCTTTCCAATTTTCCTGGAAGATTCTCTTTTATTCTCGTAGCTAAAAATACTTTTTATGCTTTTAACCTAAAAGTATTTTCGTCTTTAATTATTTTTTTCTTTTTCTTTTTTTTTATATTTTAGAAATATCACTACATTAATTACATACCAATGATTTATATTATTATTATTATTATTATTATTAATAAATGATGTTTGCATTTTCAAACGAAATATCTATACGTTTAAAGCAAAAAGCCGATCCTCTGAATTAAAAATATAGTTTATTTAATTTGCTCGAAAAGAAAAAAGTTTTGGTTATCACAATCACTGTTACTTGGTCCTAATTAACAATAAAAATATTAATAATTGCATCACTATTATGATGATTAGGTTATCATACATTTATTATAATTAAATGTGAGAACATTTCAACCATGTACATATTATTTTATGTTTTCTCAATCGATGGATTTTTGGAAAATGACGTCATACTAACAAGACAACCTATATATTTAAAATGCACACTGGAGTAGGGTCGCCACAAAATTGGTGTTTAAATACCTCAAAATTGGGTAAACAAACATTGCATTTCATGTTGACATCAAATCAAGCGTTTAAATATATTTTAAAAGGTATAACGTAAAATTATATTGCGTGAAACACTACTACTGGTGTATCCTTACACCAGAAATTTTGTGCTTCTACGCACATTCGTGTCTCGAAACATCAATTTTGGAGTTCGTTTGAAAGCAATCTGGTGGCAATGTCAGTTTGTTGTATTGTTTTGGAATCCCATTTTTCCGCTGACATGAAAAACTTACAAATGCTGTTTTTGACTTTGCATGTCCCAAGAATGTATATTTATACATTATTTTGTTAAAATAATGTTTAAAATATAAATAAAGTTAAATATGCCTCTGTTGTTTGAACTAATGAATTTTAATATAATATTTATATCTATTATAGGTTATGCACGATTTACTAAGCCTAATTTCATTTCATTCGTAATCGTTTCTTAATGATGTTCTATATGTTTGTATTTATGTTACTAAAGTAGTTGTTTAGTAATAGTTTTAATCAGTATGTATTATTGATTTATTGTGATCCTCTGTCGTAGGATTCAGCTTTCTTTTTGAAATAGTTTTCAGTTATTGTAATAAATAATTCTTGCATACAAATACTTGAAATCAATCAAAAGTGCAGTCCATACTCTTAAAATTGCTTTCATAAATTAAATCATATTAAAGCTTGATAAAGTTTATTTGTTTTAAATATAATTATTGACATACATATCGATCCAATTACAAATCATATAATAAACAAAGCTGTTTCTTTCTTTTTTTTTTCCCTGAATATGGCGGTCATTTACACAATAGCAGATGTTTCGATTTTACATTTATGTTATTTGTGTTTAAGCTGAAATTAGAAGACGGAAGTGAGGGAAAGAGGAAGAGTATTTTGATTCTCTCTCTTTCTTGTAGTAAATTAGTACCAGATTTCAGATTCTATGTAAACAAGAAGAGGATAAACGAAAAGAATTTTCGAAGCATTTATCAACAAACGTTAAATCTTCTCATATACATTTTATACTTATCCCTAAATTATTCTAGAATTTATCATACTTTTCTAACTATTTAAAATTTTAAATGTACATAAAAAAAAAAATAATTGCCCATTTGAAGAGTTTTATAATGTAACAGCATACATACTAATAGATTTGTAAATATAGTGTTATGTATGGCAATAGCAACTTGTAAATCGTCCGTCTGAAGTTCTGTTAACATGGAATTAATGAATTTTGTTTCAATTTTCGCTATAGACAACTTTTTTATTGTAATTAAATAACCTTTATGCATCTTTGCTATGATTAAAAAAAGCATTTGTGATTTTCTTGTAAAAAATAATTAAATAGGTTTATATATTAAATATAATTAATAAATATAATTAATTATTAATTATAATTAAATAATTTTATATATATTAAATAGGTTTATTTCCTATTTTATATAAAATTTTCATATAAAAAATATTTTGCACCCCATCATGAAAGATGATGCAAGTGACAAAATGGCAAATTTGAGTTTAAATCATTACAAAATGTGTATAAAGTACCACAACGTGCATGATAAGCATCATTTCGAAATTTCGAAATCGTGTCAGTTTTATTACAGGATAGTCAATGCTTTATCGATGTTTTAAGTTGCTGCATTTCTGAGTTATTTCATTTTTCTTGCCGGGGTGTACTAATTTTCTACAGATATAGTTCCCTTTCTTTATAAATCATGTTAGTGTTTAAAAGGATTTTAATTTGCGAATACAATAGCCTTTAGAATGAGAAGGTTAGCGAACTCTTTATCTATAATAGATATGTTTATAATAGAAAAATACTTATAAATAAATGCTAAATCATGCGCCAGAAACTTTAGCGAAAAAATATAAAAATAAGATCCTTTATAAAAATGTCAGACTAATTTTTGAATCTTAAAAAATATAGGTAAAAAATATTTTCGTAAAACCGTTTTAATTTTTTTATCATTAAATTGGTAAACAGAATTTCCTTTTCTTTGCATTTATTAATAGTTGAAACAATCCTATTATACATCAAGTAGCATTAAGTAAAGTACCTTTGTTTCTAATTTATTTATGTTTTAATGGTATGGCAAAAGGTACTTTGAAAACATCACTGTAAAATGTATTTTGTGTAACTATACACCAAAAATGGTGGAAACTGTTTTGCATAAAAATAGTGTAATAATATTTTTTTTAATGTAATTTGTGGTGTTTCATTACATCATTTTTGGTGTAACGTTGTTGCCAACATTTTTGGTATACAGTTGCACAAAAATGTTTTACAGTGCAAGTTAAATACTTTGGACATTCCATAAGAAAACACTACTTTATAAATTTAATTTCTTTTTAGAATAAATGATCTTTTTACAAAAGCTCCAAATTTTAATTTTAGTGGCCGAAAATAATGTTAATTAGTTGTAATTAAGAACTGAAAATTAATAAACCTGTCATTCTTAGAACGTTTAGTTAATTGTTGTAATGGTTTTTAAGAAGTTAGCTTTAGATACATAACTTTTCAGTAATCACGTGCACTTTACTTCCTGTTTTCCAATTAAAAAAAATTTCGTAAAATAATGCCATGGTTAAGAGGTATGGCTTTTATATAGAAATAACAATTAATCAAAAACATTGCCAAGCAGTTTTACTCCCTCAATTATTTTTTAATAGATTAAAATATTAGCTGGCCATTGCAAAACCTTTATCCTGAAAATAAAATAAAATAAATAAATGAATAAATGTATGATGCTAAATAAATTTCATTTCAAGACTTATTAAAAATATGAAAGTTTTTATTTCCAATACCACAATATGAACGATTATCCTTACACCGTACAGAGATTCAATAAATAAATAAATAAATAAAAATATACAAAATACAAAAACTAATATAAAACTAATAAACAAGGTACAAGGAAATAAATATCAAGGGAAAAATCAAGCGGATGAACTGTTTAAAATATCCCTGTCCTCCCAGTATCTGGAGAGAACACTGGTCTGAGAAAGCGCTAAAGAAACAAGGAGATGCTCGGGATCATTACCGCACCACTTCAACAAAGGGGGTCAGGCAGGACTATCAACTAGTTAAAATCTATAAATATCAGCACATAGACAATCATGCATCGTTGCTAGATGGAAGCCAGGGAAATACAAATGTATATTAAATTATTCTAATTTATAGTATTAGTTCTTATACGTGAGAAACAGTCTTTCCTCAGTCGTTTCTTTTTGTCAGTTACATACAACTTTTATTTGTTAGTTTAATTTGTTCTCTGTCATTAGTAGTATGTTTTAGATTTGCTAAAAATTTTTATTTTTGTAAAATTTACTATGTCGACACAATGTGTTTTAAAATGGCACAATAGTTCTTTTTCATTATGCAAAAACTAATTCTCAGTTCTAAATTTTATTCCTGTATCGTGAAAACTTGATGGGAACTGGTAACCGTGGATTAACGGCAACAATGGTACCACGGCAAATATGGTACGTGCAGCTTTTACACACGGTTTTCGACAAAAAAACACATTTTTGAATTTTAATATAGGAATAATTTTCGAATCTTTATCTTTAATTATACGCTTGAATTTTGTTTCTAGAGTAAATAGAACCCGAGTTATGACATAAAAAAAATAAATAAATAAATAAAAAAAATACACAGTAGCACAAAACAGAAATTATTTTGAAGCAAAACTTATCGAAAAACATGTTATACCCCAACACTCTTACTTTAAAATTTATAAAATTCGGCATACAGATTTAAAGTTGCATTATCCAGGTTTTCATTTACTTTTATATAGACATCTTAAAATTTGTTTATTTTGAGGGGTTAAAAAGTTAGAAATGAGTCAATCTTCTGAACATTTTCAATACAATTAGTTTGATGGCACATCCCTAAATTATCATACACCCCAGATAACAAGCACATTTGCAGCAAGTTTGATTTTTCTTGATATTATCTTGCCATGACAAATTTGATGCGATAAATTTGACGTGAAATTGCAGCAAAGTAGAAACAACATAAATCTACCTTCCGTTTTAATTATTATTATTTTTTTTTTCCTTTCACACCATTTCTGTTGCAAACTAAACTTGCTATGTAAGTATTTGAAACTTAAACAAAGACTGTTATTGAAGAGGTTTTGCAATGTTTTCTTGTTTGTGTTGTTTACTGGTGGAAGAAGCGTGTCGACAAGTCTTATGCGAAATACAAGCTATATTTACATGTTTCTATGTGTATTTGCAGATAATGTGACGTGATAAGAATCTGAGTTTGCAATGCATTAACAGTTGGTGTGACATGGCAAGCATGCCTACTGCAATGAATTTGCAGTACTCTTAATACGACAGACCTAAATTTTCTACTAGTTTGCAACGAATTTGCAGCAAGTTTGATACAGTAAGAGTGAAACTTGCACGAAATGTTTGCAGCAAATTTGGCTTATGGTGACTTCGGAGTTTGCGTTAACTTGCTTCAATCTTGTTATGAACTTACAGCTTGTCACACTGAACTTGCTGCAAGTTTGTTGGCTTACAAAGCAAGATTGCTGCAATTTCGCTGCAAATTGAAATTGCTATGTGGGACACTCCTGCTCAAAAGTTTAGCAAGTTTTTTTTTCAATTTAAAGACTTATCTCTCGATGAAATGTTTTCAATCATGGAGTATTTAAAGAACTGGGTCTTCCTCACATTTTTCAGTGAAGATTGGCTTAAGACAACATTTAGGGGCCCGGTAACAAATTAAGCAAAATCAATAATATTTATTATCACCCTGTATCGTTAATTGAAGGACATGATCTTTAGGATATGTTAGTATAGACCCAGTACAATTTGTGGATAAATTTATGTGATGATAGCGTGTTAAATAACGAATATATAAGCATTTATTAAAAAAAAAAAAAAAAAAAAAAAATCCGGCATGTTTTTTATTTATAATATACAGAATTTTAAACGAAAATTATTCTCACTTTCAGATAATTTGAAAAAAAAAAAAAAAAAAAAAAAAAAAAAAACGCTTTTGAAACAATATTCTGCAATCAGATTACAATTATCTTAAATATCTCATAAAATATGAGAATTTTTATGAAAAACGTTTTCACTGTGCATGTGCGAAAGATAGAAACATTTTTATAACGTAGATTTAAAGCTAGATATATTGGGGAAACTTTTGTCAAAATTTCATTTGAATAGAGTAAAAATTAAGCAGATTGTTGCCAAAAGAACGAGCTAGATTTCAGGTATTTTCCAATAGTTGAAATTTCATAAGTGTTTTTTTACATGTCGCGTAATTAATTTGAAGATCCAATTATTTCAACCACGCTTGAAAAGTACTTAGTTACAAAAAATCCTTATAATCTTGTAACTCTAACATATTTTTGTTTCTTTACTAAGATCTATGAAAATAGAAGAGATTTTTCACAAAAAGAACTTTTGCAAAGCAGTTGTAATAATTAGATCTTCAAATTATTTACGCGGCAAGTGACAAACCCCTTATGAAATTTCAACTCTTGAAAAATACCTAAAATGTAGCTCGTTTTTTTGCCGATAATGTGTTTAATTTTTACTTTATTCAAATGAACTTTTGATGAAAGCTGCCCAATATATCCAGCTTTCAACCTATTTGATAAAAGAAAAAAATTCCATCTTTCGCACCTGCGCAGTGCAAACGTTTTTCATAAAAATGCTCATGTTTAAAAAAAAAATATATATATTTAAGATATTTGTATTCTGATTGCAGTATATTATTTTAAAAGTGTTTTTTCAATTTATCTGAAAGTGGGAATAATTTTCGTGTAAAACTCTGTATATTATAAATGAAATACCTACTGATTATTTTCTGAGTTTTTAAATAAATGCTTATATCTCCGTTATTTAATACGATATAGTCACATAAATTCACCCGCAAATTTTACTGTGTCTGTATTAGCGTATCATAAAGATACAGATAATTTCGTTCACTTAACAATACAGAGTGATCACAAACATTATTGATTTTGCTCATTTTTATACCGGCCTCCTAAATGTTGTCTTAAACCAATCTTCACTGAAAAACATGAGGAAGGACCAGTTCTTTAAATACCCAATGTTTGAACACCTTTCATCGAGAGATAAGTTTTTAAACTGAAAAACACTGATCGTTAGCGAACCTTACTAAACTTTGGAGCAGGAGTGTACAAATTTACAATAGCTCCTATCCTAAAATATACTTTTCTGAGTAAACTATTTTTTTATTTTTTTTATATTAATTTTTTTTTATTATTTTACGTTTAGAGAAGCTGTCCTTTTTTAGACAAATCATAGGTACTTTTACTATTGGGTGAGTGCAAAAGTTCTACCCGTTTTCGGATATACAAATTTGCAATGGAATTGACGTCACACATGGCATTGTAATCACGCAAATCGTCGGTCAATCAAACGTGTGGATTCCTCGCATATAAATGCATCGTGTCTAACAAAGTTAATCATCTAATATATATATATATATATATATATATATATATATATACTGCTGACCCGACAAACGTTGTTTTGTCATTTAAATTATTTCTAGAGAATATTTTGCTAGAAAAAAATAACTAACTTATTGTAGGTGTGTAAGGGTGTGGTATATAAATGAAACAGGTATGGAGCGCTGTGAATGGTGACTGTGAATTCCGATTATAACGTAAAAAACATAATTACCGAAATTTTCGCTACTTGCTTCATGCTTCTTGCTACTTTCTACTTGCTACTTGTTATTTAAAACCTCCGCTGAATGTCGAACAGCACAAAATTTTATTTCATACGGCAAATATTTCAATTTATGAGAGAATCTCTGATAGAAACGAATTTTGCATAAAAATTCCGTCTTTTCTGAATAAGCTGTAACAATCTGAACCTATTTGATGAAAATTTTTATCGAAAAGTTATTACAATATCTAACATCATTACATGTATATTTATCACAATTCAATCAATCGATGCATGTGAGTATGTGTATAGTATGAGCGAAGTGAAATGTAGAGATCGTATTAAATGAAATCTTAAACTCGTTTTAATTAAAGGTGAAAAAGTTGAAACTCAATTTATTTTATAACAGGTATATTTTTTTAATCTACAAAAACTGAATTTACCGTAATGCCATTGGATGTACAATATTTTTGGTTAATCCTTGAGGAGTATACACAAACAAATTCGAAGGTTTTCCAACCCTGGAACACGCAACATATAATTGGCCGTGAGAAAAGTACGAATTTTCTAAATCTAAGCCACAAATTCAGACCCCTTTGGTGACTTTAAATATTTTAAGCCATTTTTGCGATGAATTGAAATGGCTATCTCAATTCTGGATCTAAAGCTCTTGGCGAGAAGCGTCCGAGCTACTTCGGTGCCAAATTTCAAATTTTGCCAAAGGGATCCGATACTAAAGGTGTTCCATACAAAAAATAAATAAATAAAATATAATAAATTAGCTACACAAATAAATTTGTAGGTTAGGGTGGTTGTTAATCAACGCGCGTGTAAATTTGATAGAAAATTATATAAAATACTCACTCCAATTCCGCACCAAATTTGCAAAATGTATAGTTTTTTATGCACACTTCAAAACTCTTCAAACACTAATTACATCTTGATGTAATATTTCAATTAGGACACAATTTTTTGTATAACAATAATAACACGAAGTTACAAAATATTTTCCTGAATTTGATCGCAGCACCAACTGTCGGGACAAACTGGAATTACAATAGAATATACGCAAGCGATGTGTGACGTCACTGACCGTCAGTGGATGAAAGAAAAAGATTTCCTATGTTAATCTCCCACTGGATTTTATATAAAAAAATATTAAAAATCGAGGAAAATTATTTGTCGATTTTAATCCCCGTATTTGGGTATAGATATGTATTAGTTATCGTATGCATGTGTTAGATTGAGTTATTTTGCTCTCAAATTGACAAAATTTTAATTTTAAATTTCAAAACTTTGTCTTCCTTGGCGTTTTTTTGTATTTGGCGATCAAAAACGTAATACGAAAATATACATGCCAGATGTATATTTTCGTAATATGTATTGTACGAAATTGTTTCATATTATTCATTACTCTCTTAATATAAGTTGTTGAAATAACCATTATTTTTGAAAGAAATTAAATATGTTCGCCAGATGATATGGCGATATTTTTTTCCTCCAAGGATGGCAGAGTTTTGAGATTAAAAATTCAAAATTTATCAATTTTACAGCAAAAACAACTCAATCTAACGCATGCACATGATAACTAATACATATCTATACCAAAAAATGGGGATTAAAATCGGGAAATAATTTTCCTCGATATTTAATAATTTTTTACAAAAAATCCATTGGGCGATTAACATATGAAATATTTTTCTTGCATCCACGGACGGCCAGTGACGTCATCACTTCGCTTGCGTATTATTGAATATTCAATACTACGATCGTAGCGCAGTCTGCCGGATCCAATGTGAAACATTCCAAAATCAACAACAATATATAAGTGATAAATTAATTAAATAAACAATTTAAATTGGACTGAATTGTAAATCTAAACCATTCTCGAATCCACCTGAAGATACACAAAAAATTTTATTAAACTCGGTCCAGCCGTTTAGGAGGAGTTCAGTGACATACACATGCACAAAAGAAATCTTTATATAAATATAAATACAAAGGCACAGCTTTAGTATAGACCTCCCCCCCCCTTGTCGACTTTAAATATTTTTGGCCATTTTTGCGATGAATTAACATGGCTATCTCAATTGCGTAACTGACGATCTTGGTGAGAAACGTCCGTACTACTTCGGTGCCAAATTTCAAATTTTTCCACGCTAAAGCTGTTCCATACAAAAAAAAAAAAAAAAAAAAAAAAAAAAAAAGAAAAAAAAAAGAAAAACTGTTTTATGATATAGACAAAATAAAAATAAAAAATTCTAATAAATTCGAAATTATTACTATTTACAATTAAGGTGAAAACATAAAAGAACCTTTATATGTTACATATAAAGTATCAATAAAAACGAAAGTTTTGTTTTACTGTAGAAAAGAAAAGTACTACTAAATTAAATAAAACTTTTAAGCTAATACCAAGTATCTCTATGAAAATATTTATTTACAGGCGGATATTTTCATAGTATATTATTTTTTTTCTAATTTTTATTGTTTATCACGCGAAATTAAAAATATTTTATTTCCGGAAAAAAATTAATAAACGTGAATTTTCTTTATTTTGGCATCAAATATATTTTTCTTTTTAATCATTTTAAAGTTAAAATGAACTTTTTATTTAATATCTTTTGATCCAATTATCCGATTGAACTGAATTGTAAATCTAAACCATTCTCGAATCCACCTGAAGACACACAAAAAATTTCATTAAGCTCGGTCCAGCCGTTTAGGAGGAGTTCAGTGACATACACACGCACAAAAGAAATATATATATAAAGATATATATATATATACATCAGAAGGTGTAACATGGAAAGCGAGAAGGAGAATTTAGGACATTGTTTGTTATACGAGTTCGATAAAAAGAGTACGTTAGCCGCAATGTTTATAAAGTTCATGGGCAGGATGCAATAGACGAAACACATGCCGTCGATGGTTTCGTAAATTTAGGGACGGACGCAGAAGCTGCCAAGATCAGGCTCCGAGTAGACGTCTATCACACGTCGAAGACAACGATATTGACCAAGCCATAAGAAACAACCCGAACCCAACTGTGCAAGAATTAGCAGATATCTTCAACGTACACCGGACAACGGTCGAGAGACGGCTGGTTAAGTTTGGTTTTACGAGAAAGTTGGATCGTTGGGTTCCACATAACCTGACAGCTAATCAACGGGATGACCGAATCGCCAGCTGTGTTTTCTTGTTCTCCATTGCAGAAATGACCCATTCTTGACACGAATTGTGACAGGAGATGAGAAGTGGGTTATGTAAAGTAACGCAAAGCGTCTTAGGACTGCGCGTCGCCCTTCTGATCCGTCTGCATCGACTTCGAAAGCTGAACTTCATCCCAAGACGGTGCTATTGAGTGTGTGTTGGGATGTGCAGGGAATAATTCACTGGGAGGTCCTGCCACTCAACCAAACCATCAATTCTGCCTTCTACTGTCTACAGTTAGACATGATGCATTCAAATTTGGTAGCAAAGCGGCCAGGTCTCACCATTCGTCGTGGTATTCTCTTTCATCATGGTAACGCCAGGCCACATGCTTCTGTCATCAGTCGCCAAAAGTTACTGGGCTTTGGTTGAGAGGTTTTACCCCCACCCTCCCTATTCTCCTGACTTGGCACCAACTGACTATCACCTATTTTGTGCGTTGAACAATTCTTTCACTCAGAAAAATTTTTGATGATCTTGATGTTGCGAAATCTGCCATCCAACACTTTTTTAACTCGAAATCGCCGGAATTTTACCGCCATTCGATTCATCTCCTACCAGAAAGGTGTCAAGAGGTCATAGACAGCAATGGGGATTATGCACAGTAACAGGTACTGTTCATTTTGCGTTTATTTGCTCTTATTTATGGGTAATAAAAACGGGTAGACTTTTGCACCCACCAATTTTTTTGTTTTTTAATAATTTTTTTTTTCTTTTTCGAGCTTTTTATATATTATAATGCTTTTTAATACAAATTAAGAAATTCAAAAGAATAAAACTTGTAAGTATTTAAAAAAAAATTAAATATATAAAAAATGTAAGTATTTTTAAAAAAATGATGACCACAAATGGTTTATGTATACTTTAATTTAAGAATGTTTTTCGATTAAAAATAATCATATCAGGAATAATAGAAAAAAAAAAATTGTAGGAATTTTATGTATATATGATAGCATAATTTAATAAGTTTTATTCTAAAAGCATTACTATTTCCAATTTCTCAGTAATGTATAAAATGTAGGCTATATATAGAGAGAGAGAAAGAGAGAGAGAAAAAAAAACTGATCTGCAATATAGTTTATTGAAAGTTTATAGTTATTTAAAATTAAAAATTAATAAATGTTAAGCTAAGTTATCAATATTGCATATCCATTTATTCATTACAAATATAAAATATATGTAAATACACGGTCTTAAGGGTGTTTTTTAGACTCTAAGGCAGCTTTTAAAATGTATTTCATATAGAAATCTTTAGTGAATAAAACATATTTCCTGCTCAGGATGTAAAGTAGACTTTTGCTCCTAAAAGTGGGCAAGATGTGCTGAAAAATATTTTTTTACTTCGAGTATTTTCCTTTTTCTTTTGTATACAAAATACACATATGCATAAAATAAATTTGATATGCATGTCCTTAAAAATGTTGTATGTGAATTCCATTCCTAAAATTTGACATTACTTTTTACCGCACAAAAAACATACTTATAAATATTATATTTGAACATGCATTTAAATAAGTTTAAGAAATATAAATTATATGAATTATATGTATTTATATGAAACGAAAATAACATCTTAGATTTAAATAAATCAAAACATAAAAAAAAAAAAATTAGAAAAAACCCTTTTAAAAACTTAACATTTTTAAATTTTGAATTATTACTAAACGATATTAAGTAATAAAATACAGAAATAAAATTGCCTTTTAAGCTAAAAACGTTGCATATATAGAAAGAAAATGACAATTTTTATAATGTTGATCGAAAAAGGCTGGATATATTTCATATATATATATGTATATGGGTCATTCCACAAGAATCGGGTAACTTCGTGAAATTGTAAAAAAATTATTTACTATTCAACATTTTTAAATTTTGAATAATGCCCATTTATAGACAGCATTGATCCTGTTTAGGAGCATGTATAATATTTTGCAATTTGAAAATATTTTTTATTAAAAATTAGGTTTTTAAGCCCAAAAAATCAGTCCCCTGGCATGTACCACTCGAAAAAGTGAAGAGTTAAGTGCTAATTATTTTTAAACTAACCGATTTAGGCAACAAAAATGATCGTTGTTGTGTTCTGAGATAGTTATTTAATAACTTTTTATGTGTGTAATGTGATTTTTTGAAAATTTTCATCACTTTTTTTCAATTTTAAGTTGTGTACCCCTACTTTGCGTGTCAGTCCCCTGGCTCATGTTAAATTCCAAAAATTTCTGATATTATCCATTGTTGATAACTTTATTGCCTGTTTCATATTTATTTATCATATAAAGATGGCATTGACGACGTTTATTTATACATCATCCATTTTTATTCAATGTTTTTCGCCATTCTTGTGTCAACAAACAGAATGCTAACACTCAATTTGTCAGTCCCCTGGTAAGTAATAATTTAATAATTTATAAATAATTATTATTAATGTATGCTGATTTTAATGTCTTTTTATTACTAGATTTAATATTAGAACAGAATAATATGGCATTTGCTTCCAATAAGTAGATTTTTTGAGTTTTATAGTAAACACGTCAGTCCCCTGGCATCAGTCCCCTGGCAGTTTTTCATCTGGAATGCTGCCAGGGGACTGATGTAAAGGCAAAAGACAGCTAAATATATTAATGGATGCTAAATAACATCATTGTTATATAAATTTCACATCTTTCTATAAGTTCTGTTATTAATAAACAATTAATTACCATAATTAATATTTTTTTATTACAGCACAAAATGGCACCCATTAAAAATAAAAAATCAAGAGATGAAATCTTACAGAAGAAAAGAGAACAGGAGAAAGCTCGTTTGCTCAAAATTAAAAGTGATCCTGTTAAATTAGCTGAACAACGAACAAAAGAAAGACTGAAATACTTAAAAAAAAAAAAAAAAAAGGTCAAAGGTTTTTGAAAAAAATCGATTTTTTCAAAAATGTTCAAATAATTGAGTGTTGCTGTACAAATACAATAAAATTAACTTATTTCTCATAGATTTTATAAAAAAAAAATTCTAATCTGAGATAAATGTTTAAATATCAAATCCACCTCTAAAGTTACCCGATTCTTGTGGAATGACCCATATATATTTAAGTTTTTTAAATAAACGTTCCGGAGGAGGGGACTAGCATAGCTAGAATCGCTCGACACCACACCTCGAATGGCGAGCGGACCCTCATCCCTGTTAATCCTATTTAATGAAGTACTTAACATAAACAAACAATTTTTTCGTTGTAAAGTACAGAATATAACATATTTTTAACTTAATAAGTTTCAATAACAGCACAGTTGATTGCTGTGCAAGTCTATGATCATTCTGTAACCATATGCGCTACAAAGCATGTCCGGCGTCGTTGTTGCAATTGTTAAGCAAAATTCATTCGTCAATTCATTCCCGTAACATCGACATCATTTGTATATCGGCAATTCATTCCCGTAAATGTGTCGAGTCCTGTACTTTTACGTTGTAAACAATGCTCTTTTCATACCCCCCCCCCCTCCTCCCAAAACAGGTCGAGATGTGTTAAATTGGAACTTCTCGAGGCTCACCTCAACACACATTAATCTTTCTCCTGAATGCTTGCATTGGCGGAAAGCTGAACGAAGATATCTGCATCGCTGCTGCGCAAGTTCATAATCAAGGTTGCGTATCAATTAAATCTAAAAATCTTGGATACTTTTCAAGTTGTTTGGTAAAAGTATTACTGCGTTACTTCGCATTTACATTCTTATCTAAAATAATTTTCTATTGCTTTTTACACCACCCTTAGGATTCACTAAAATTGTTCAGACCTTTTTGAGATCCTCCCTTGGACATTTTTAGGATATCCTTGGGAAAGAATGGGCTTTATGACATTCTCTTATAAATCAAAAATTAGAGAAAATATTATACAACTTCTTTTTGCAACCTAAAATATTTCAGAAACGTTGTTGTTTTAATAATTTATATTTAACCATAGACATCTTAAATTTATTAATTTTATCACCAAGTTCCAAAGAATAATATACAGGGTAGTAATAATTAATTTTGAGATGTTTTGAAATGTATTACGGTCAAAGACATCAGCTTTGCTTAACATACATTTCCGACGCTGAAATTCATTTTAAAGTTGTTGTTATAGGTCCCCAACACATATTTGTTCACATAAGTTCCTTTTTAAAAGCTCTACAATATTCAGGATTAGACAAATGAATTTCGCGATAGCTCTAGACGGTTGCAGACACAAATGCCCCACCTATTAGGCTACGCACATTTCAATTCGATACATTTAACTTCTTTTAATTTGCTGATTAATTTTATTAGATTAGTTTTGCATTTTAGTTTACCCATGTAGTTCTTAAACTATTTCTAATGCAAAGATCTCCATAACGCAAATTTATGTGAAATATTGTTTTATTCTGCTATGTTAAGAATACCTTAAATTTTAAATAACTTACGAAATTTTCAAATTAGAATATTCACAGTCAATGATGTGAAGATAGTATCATAAATGATTAAAAGTGCTCTGATATATTTACGATAAAAAACATTCCTCATAATCGATGTTTATGTGAGATTTTGCTATATTATGCCCTGTTAAGAAAATTGTAAATTTCAAATAAATTACGAAAAATTCAAAATATAATTTTCATAGTTAATGATGTTTATTCTAGTATCCTAAATAATATTTTAAATGTTCTCTGATATCTTTATGATGAAAACATCCCTCAAAATTGGCGCTTATACGAATCTTTGACCTATTCTGACATGTTAAGAAATTCCCAAATTAAAAAAAAAAAAAAAAAAAAAAAAGGTTTTAAAGTAGAATGTTTACAGTTAATGTCAGCATAATTGATATTTTATAGATGGTCTAATATCTTTGCGATAGAATATCCCTTTCAATGAACGTTCACTAAAATGAAAATTTTCGCTACTCTTCTTTTTAAGAAAATTATAAATTTCGGTAATTTACTAAGTTCTCAAAATTGAATTTTGATTGTTTATTGTGTTTATTCCAATATCCCACATAATATTTCAAAAGTTGTCTTATATCTTTGCGATGCAAATATCCCTCAAAAGTGGCGTATTTACATAGATGAACGGCTTTTTAACACCATTATTTCTTTGTAAAAAAATTTATCAATTTTAATAGCAGGAAAATATAAAAATTTTCTATTACAATTTTCTTGTAGCAAAATTGGTACTTATGCATTTATACGAATTTTTGACCTATTCTACCAGGTTAAGAATTTCATAATTTTCAAGAATCTTACGAAGTTTTCAAAGTAGACCGTTTATAGCTACAAATGTTAAGGCAGCATAATAACTGATAATCAAAAGCTGGTCAGACTTATTTACGATAAAAATATTTCTTCTAATTCCGTTCAAGCGAAAATTAGATATCCTTTCCTGTATTCAGAAAATCATAAATTTCAAATAACTTACGCAGTCCACCAAGTAGAATATTGAAAATCAGTATGGTTTTTGCCAGTATGAAAAATAATATTTTAAAGCTGTCCAAACTGTCTACGTTTATTTGTTCTTAAGATATTGTGTACACAGAGTAACATACTAATGTTGAAATGTACTAACAAACTGACCAAATTACGGACGGTTATTGCATTAATTTTGCGGTTTTCAGATTCCTGTTACTTCAATATGGTAAAAAAAAAAGAAGTAGAAAAATTTCACAAATATCTAAATTCCCCATACTTATAGTATGATAGTATGATGGTAAACTAACAAAACAAAAATTCTAAAAGCACACTAGGAGATAAAATGGCGCTGAGTTACGACATGTATTCAAAAAGTAAAAAAATTCAATAGACTGCTACAATTATTGAAAGTTCTATTTATGAACAATTACAAATCGTGGTCTATTTGTAAATCGTGTCGATTTTGTTTCACACGATAACATGAAACAAAAATTTAATTTTATGTACTAAAATTTCCAATGTTAAACGTAGCAAAACTCCATAGATTTATTTAGAGTTTTCTAACAACACTATAACTTTATGCATATATCCTATAAAACACAAAATTGTTAGTCATTACATATCCTCCTATTGCAGATATTTTAATACCACCTAATAATAGTAATTTTAATAATATCCTTACAATATCTGAAATATTTTTTCTTTATTGAAACAGTTGTGTGTTTGAAAATGTATGTAAAGGCAGGAAGAACAAAATATCAGTCTATTGCTCCAACAGGTTGATGGCATAGTTTAATTCGGCGATGAACTTGGCTACATTTTAGCCTGATGGCGAGACTAGCGAGCACATTTAGCAACAGATAATAGGTAGCATCACTGCAAATTTCATATACAAGCAAATATTTCCATTTAGTATTCGTAAAGTGACTATCTTAGGTTTGTTCAGTAAAATATATATTCAGATAACAGTTTTTATGGCTTTTGCTGTATTTTTTACACACTTGAAATCTTTAAATTGCGCTTTCGCAATTTGCATTTTTTCATGATATTTATGATCTTCAAAATGCTAAATCTTCTACAGATGCTAAAAAAAAAAACACTTAATATTTTTTGTATGGTTAATAGAAGCTATAAAAGGATTGTGGGTGGATTTTGCAACGTCTTTAAAACGAAAAGCATTAAAAATAGAAAAAAATATCACTTTTTTTTTCAAGTTTTTATATAGAAATGCACTTTCTTAATTTTTTCCCAAAAAAGAAATGATAAATTAAAAATATTATTCTTAATTCTTTTAAGATGATTCTATCAAACATATTAAAAAAAAAAAAAAAAAAAAAATTGAATATTTTCTTAAATATCTGTAGAAGTTTAAGCATTTTAAAGATCATGAATTCATGAAAAAATGCAAACTCAGAAAACACAATTTGAAAATTCCAAATATGTTAAAACTATATAAAAAATCATAAGAATTGTTAGTTGAACATATATTTTATTTGACAAACCTAATATAGTTCAATTTATAAATATTAAATGGAAATATAGAACTTTTGTATGAAACTGTTCAGTGCTGCCAAATCACCTCTGTGTAATAAACTAAATTTACATGGAATTCATGTAGTGTCCACATCATAGTTTTGTAAAGAATTTCTTCACCTTCAAAGCTTTCCTTGCTCTACATTCTCAGATTTTAAAGCAAACGATATTTTTCATGACGGATAAAATTAATCTTTGTTTGAATTTGATAATACTGTCCACTCGCATACGATTGATACCTGGTTGGCAAAGTGCCAGGACGAATCCACTCACTCGCTGGGAGACACAGCAAAGGAAGAAGAAAGAGAGAGGGGAGATTTTTCTATTATTCTTGTATCTTCTGTTATGTGTTGAATCGGAATAACTTTAGTATATCCCCACAACGATATTAGGCGATTTTTTGTTGGCGATTATGGCTAAATCTTAAATGATAAAATCATAATCTAAATTATAAAACATAAAATCATAAATCCAAAATAAACAACATATAGGCTGCCATATTATATCGCAAACAGTCCAGAACGGCATCGTTATCTTTCAAAACGGCGCCAAAGAAAAATCGCCAAATTCAGCTGTGGGGATATACTAAAGTTATACCAATGGTTCATACATCTGGTACAAGTTCTCGGATTAAACCTCTCCGTAGTGAATCGAAGCATATTGTACATAATGTCATTACGTTTTGCTATAAAGAAGCTTTTGAAGGAGAAGTTATTGTTTGAAGAATTTTAATTATTTCTTCAAGAATTTTGATAATAAATATCAAAATGAAAGTAAGTGTCAAATATTTAAAGCAACATCCAATTTTAAATAGTTTGTTCGTTCGGTGCAACTTGACATTAGTCGACCGAGGTACAACTTTCACATTAGTCCCTTTAGGTACAATTTGCACATTAGTCTCCTTTAAATATAGTGACCAGCGAAGCTGGCAAAGCATTCGTTGATTCACTACCTTAATTGATTTCACATTCCGCCATTTTTGACGGTGTTATATACTAGTTTGTAAATAATAATTGACATAATTTTTTAATTAGTGTTTCACACTTGAAAAGTTTCAAAGTACTGACAAAGCTTTTATTTTTAATTTTAAATGAGTAATATTTATATTGAAATCTAAAACTATCACTTTATAATATTATCAGTTTTTCTTTCTTTTAATTAATCGTAAAATATTTATATAACCAGATATTCAAGAATCAGTTCAAAGAAGGAAAAGAAATGCAATCAGTGAGTTTATAATTTTTTCATACCCATAAACAAACACATCCCTAGGTACTACGGACACTCCTATTTTATAAATGGACCAGTCTTTTTCACCCATGCGCAGATGACGCCAAGGATCATCCTTCTGCGGTTTATCAGTAGGTAGGTATATTTCTATTAAATTTAATTTACAGAGAGTAATTAATTGCGTTAGAAAAACATGGTAAAACACATACATTCCTTTTATTGTTGCAGGAAAAGGCTTGTGTAAAAAAACTTTGACATACATATTTGTAATTTTTTATAATTTGAAATAAGAAAATCCACAGTTTTCATGTAAAAATCTCTATAAATTGAAAAAAAAAAAAAAATAGAATCATTTTATAAATATGGCAAAACATATTGGTAAATATTTAAAGCTTTTTAAGAAAAACCAAATCCTCTAAGTGTATTTATGATAGACATACATCTAGACAAAGTTACTAAAACGCTGAATTTAAAATAGAAAATAAAGTTGAATATAAAATTAATAACATTGTTACTGTATTTCTATTATTTGAATGCATTTTATACTGTTTGAATTAAAAAAAATATATAATCCCTTCAAAATACTATTCTTTTAAAAACAAATAAAACTATAATCTTATTTTAGAGGTTTTGGATTTACACTTTTAAAACCATGTGTGAAATATTGAAAAAAAAAAAAAAAAAAAAAAAAAAAAAAAAAAAAGAGCATATTTTTTGCAGTATTTTTGTTTTATCTTAAAAAAATGAAATTGCATTACACTAAGTAAGTCAATTTTTATGTCCTGTAAATTTTATTAACGACTTTCTACAAATTTTCTTTAATCTTTAAACTTAAAAGTATTATACTACTTGAAAAAATATAAAGAAATTAAAAAATAAAAAGAAATATTTTAATTACAAAAGCTTTTGTTTCAGGTGATTATACATTTTTTTCTGTGTACGAGATACATAAAATTTCAAACAGAAATTATTGTCACCGAAATTAAACAGTGAATAATTTAAGAAATTTTAATAATTTAAGAAATTTTAATAATGTATTTTAAAATAATATATTTTTAAAGTGCTTATAATTTAACTGCTACAGAAATTAAATGCGTAGTACCAAAGTTACATTTTTACCGAGCAATATGTTTTGCGTACATATCATTAGTATATAATTGTTCTGTCATTTCTTACCATTCAAAAGTAGTATCATAGAATGATTCTTTTGCCCGAAATTATTAATTTTAAACACAAAAAATAAATTTAAAAAATTTTACATAAAAACCACATTAATAAAAAATTATTTGAAAATCATCACGTCTCGTAAAATTCTATTATATTTTAATTACATTAAAAATCGAGACAATTATAATATACTATTAAAATATACAATTAAAATATTAAAGTAAACACAACATAAGTTTTTACGTTTCAAGCCTTATTTTAGACTCCTCATCAGTAAAAACATTAAAAAAGTAAACGTTCAGATGAACGGATAGATTTTTTTCTACAAAAGCACAGCGTATTCGAGGTGAAGAATGTTGTTTTGAATACCAGCCTTCATAAAAATTCTGTTTCCTATAAACCTCAGTTTCTGATTCGTAATTTCCTTTCTAATTTTAAACCTGTTATTCCCTCCCCCCCCCCCTCCCTACTTTTCCCGTACTGGAGTTATTTATAATATTCCTTGTGAATATTGCAATTTTGTTTATATTGGTGAAACTGGTCGTTTCCTTCGTACTCAAATTCTTGAATATAAAAGATATTTCAAAAACTGCGATATTCGTTCTAAAATTGTCCAACATGTCATAGAAACCGACCCTTTTCCTGATTTTGACAATATTAAAATAATTGTATCTAACTGTTCAAATTATCATTCCAGAATTTTCTTTGAGGGTTAGTATAGTCCCTGCCAAATACGCTATGCTTTTGTATGATGTTTTTATGATGTTTTTACTGATGAAGAGCGTAAAATAAGGCTCAAACGTATAAAATTTTGTTGTGTTTATTTTAATATTTTAACTGTATATTTGAATAGTATTTTATAATTGTCTCGATTTTTAGTTTAATTAAAAACATATTACTAAAACTTATTATTATTATTATTATTATTTGTACGAAAACATGATTTATCATAAATTTTTCCCATGACATTTTTTTTTTTTTTTTTAATCAAATTAGATTTTGAAAAAAAAAAAAAAAAAAATTGTAAAATTTCGCCGTGCTTTGATCCACCTTTTTAAGCAAATAAAAATAGAATTCTCAATAGTTTAATCAGAAACACATAAATATGTTTTATTTAAAATTAAGTTAATATTATTGTAAAATAAGCTATTTATATTGTTACAATTGTTATTATTTAATCACACTTATAAATGTATAAAGAAAATATTAAATATCCGTTGAAGCAATAAGAATTGTTTCATGTATAAAGATACTGAAGTCATGTCTGCCAATGTATATCAACAAAATTCCGTATAAAAATAGTTCTACTAAGATACGATTCATTAACTAATTTTTACCCCTATATTACAAGAGTTATAATAATATAAGATAACAGATAAACAGCAAAACTTTACTTTAATCGTTTACCAAAAATCAATTTTAAATATGTAATAATTATTAAGACTTCTTAAGATTAATATAATTTTATGTTGTTGTTGTGTCTCTAACTTTCAAGCTTGTCTGACAGAGTCAAACTAGATTCAAGAAACCGTCGACACTCATAGTGTCAATGACGAGAAGAGGAGAAGAATAAATTTCCTGCCAAAAAGAGACACGAAGAGTCCAGGATGTGATCCATAAATGTCTAGTTTTTGTGTCATTTTGGGAAAAGAAGGTAGATTTTCTTGCACTTAGAAAATGAAAGACATTTCAGGTGGCCGTCGGCAAGGCGCAATAGGCTGATACATGATTTCTTGTCACAAATAGTTTTATGCATAATTAACCACAAAGAATGTTCCTTTAAAACTGAAAGTCATGTAATTAGCTGTCATCTTCAAAAATGCCTATATTGAGGTTTAGTTTAAAAGATTTTCCACATTTAGTTATTTTTTCTACTTTCTTTATTTTAGGTTATTCAATCTATATGAAATATGAAATAAAATATAGAGCTAAAAAAATAGTATAATTTTCATCAATGACGGAGTAGATTGTAGACTCAAAACGTCCTTTCATTATTTCGTTACCATATTTTTAATATTACTTTTATTCGATATTACATTATTCTATTCATGCTTCATGCAATCTTATGAAAGCATGTAATGTTTCTACATGTTATTACATGCATTCACATAATTTTTATATAGAGAAATAACCACATTTTGGTATTTATAAATATTTGTGAAACAAATCAGTTATTCAATTATTGGAAAAGTTTAAAGTACATTTCATTTTAATATAAGAATAAAACAAACATATAGAAATAACTTAATGACCAAATTTGAGAGTTATACAAATATTGTCTCTTTTCCTTTTAATTTCATTTAAGAAATATCCTTAATCAAGCTGTAATTTAAAACTGTACAGCATGTTTCGAAATTAAAAATAGGTGAAATGATATTAAATTTTAATCATTTCATGTCTTAGTAAATAAATGAGAGTATGAATATTTGCCTGATTATTGAGATTCTGTATTGCATAATTTGTAATCTATTGAATACTTAAAATTGTTTGAAATTTAGCTTTTTTTGTATGAAATTCGATCAGGTGCATCATGTACCGCTCTTGAAGTACAGATTAAAATTCGTAAATTTTGATTATGTTGCTTGTTTCAAATAAAGTTATCATGTCTTATATATATACAGTCGGTAACAAAAGTGTCCGAACATTGGCAAAGATTCCTATGTTAAAAAAGTACACTTCGTACGGTTTTATTAAATAAATCCTTTTCGAATCCTATTCTTAGTCAGTGTAAGAACATGATTCGATAAGGATTTATTTAACAACGCCGTATGAAGTGTACTTTTTTTACATGGGAAATTTTTCTAGTGGTCGGACACTTTTGTTACCGACTGTATATATATATAAAATGAACTACAATAAGAATGTTTTATAAAAATAAGAATATGTTTTAAAATTATCAATAAATTATAGCAAAATATATTTTTTTTTGGACTTATACAAATCATTTTTACGTATTCGATCACATTTCTATAATAGTTTTTAAGTGCTTTTCTTTTTTTCTACAATCTTACGGACAATTATTTCACAAATGGAAAAAGAAAGAAAAGGATGCTTTCATATGTAATCACGGCAAATTATTAACATAGTTTCATCAATATTGTAAATATTTTATGAAAAATACATTCTAAGAGTGATAACAACGGTCAGTGCTCTTTTAAATCCTTCCTGATTTTAGAAATTTAAAACTTTTTCAGTAAACTTTTTATTTTAATCAAATAACCGGTATTTAAAGGGCTATATGCTATTAAACACAATTCATTTAAACATTTATTTTGTATGATTATGATTTTTGCACTTTTAAAATTACCTCTAAAGATTTAAACTAATTTTATATGATATTATTTCGAATTTGGGAGATTAAATTTCGAGAAACATTTAAGATATTTGTGCTGGTAAAATCACTACACAATTTCCTTATTCAGTCGTTGAAAAATACATAGAATTACGAAAACATTGACATTTTTTGTGAGTAATAAAGTGTTTATAAATAAACAGACGAGATCCAGTTTCTGATAATTATGTGATTATCAAATTAAATGTTTCATTTTTGTGAAGTTTCTTGCATTTATTAGTTACAGATTTTATAAGGTTCTTTTAATTCCAGACATTATTTTCAAAATATTGCCGAATCGTTTTCAGAACATTCTTAGTCATGTAAATTTAGTAAATTTATGCTATAATTAAATTAATAGAAAAGATAAATAAAATAATTTTTAAAAAAGTGCCCTTGAAAAATTTTAAGTATGTTAATTTATTTATTTATTTGTTTCCTCTTGTTATGTTATCCTATATATAGCTGCTATATTTATAATAATATTCTTATCAAAACATGTTTTTTGATTGAAAAAGAAACGAAACAAATTATTGTAAGATAAAAATAAAATTATAATAAAGATTTATTTTAAAAGAAAAGTTTTCATTAATTTTTTTTTTTTTCAATAAAATATATACATTCTACATTCTGAAAACAGATATTCATATTCTAAAGACAAAACATATAATTTAAAGACACCTCTGTTAAAAGACACAATTTGCAATAAAAGTCGAATGGAGTTTCCTTTTTGAAAATTTTATTACAATTTATTATCGAGGAATACATTTAAGAATGTTACGCATGTAGAATTTTGCATATCTTTTCGCACCTCCGTTTTTTTTTTTTTTTTTTTTTTTTTCATTTTAAATACTTTTAGAGGAATTTAATATGCTATTTACCAACTATAGGTAAATATAAGTTTTGGGAAAGGCGTATTAAAACTCCTCTTTTTCACTTTTATGCCAATATATGTATATATTTTTTATAAAATTGTTTTTCTGACTTGCATTAATGTTTGATCCACAGTCAGTTAACTTTATTGAAAATGCATTTAATAGACCTTATTTACACTGTTTATAACAAAAGAAAAAATAAATAAATAAATAAAAAACTCTTCGTAATCTATGGCGAACATCTGTTTCAAGTAATATAAAAATATTTTCCTCTGTTTATATGTGCATTATTCATTTTAATTTTCCTAGACAAGCGTTTTTCCTGCATATATAGAAAAATAGAATTCCTGAATAACGTAATATATGCAGATTATAGGAAAACATTTTATTGATGATTTATAAAAATGCTTTGAAAAAATATTTTTTTATGGAAAATGTGTCGAATAAAATGTTTAAAAGGTTAATTTCCTTTCTTTTTTTTTTTTTTTTTTTTTTTTTAATTACTGATTTTTTTTAATTGTATTGAATAGTTTAAAAGCTTGTAAATTTGATATTTCAGTTTATATTAAAAAACGGTATTTAAGATTATTGCACAATAAAATATAGTGTATTTAAACAAAATTGTAATTTTCAGCAATGAAACATAAAGCTTCCTTAAAAATGTATTCATTGATAATCGATCAGATTTATTACAGTGCGTATAATTGTATGAAATTGAAAGGACACATTTAATAAGATGAAGAGTACAGTAAATATACAAAATATACTTACAAGGAAACATTGAAAAGGTGTCATCTTCAAAAAGTATTGAAAAAAATATATGTGATTCTACTCTTCATAAAACACCAGAAAATGAAAAAAAATATCGGCTGAAATTAATTACAGCGACCACAAAAATTTATCAAAATTAAGCATATTTGGCGATTTAGCGCTGTTAGGCGATACGTTTGCTAGCACCGAGATTGCCGTGTACGAACAGATCCGTGTTTTGCTTTTCCGCCAAGTACTCAAAATCAATCGCCTAGCAGTGTGAAATCGCCAAATATGCTTAAATTTTATAATTTTTTGTGGTCGCTGTAATTAATTTCAGCCGATATTTTTATCATTTTCCGGTGTTTTATGAAGAGTAGAATCATATATATTTTTTTCAATACTTTTTGAAGATGACACCTTTTGAATGTTTCCTTGTTAGTTTATAGAAAACTTTATTATTCCTTGTAACATTAATTTGAAATTGCAAAGAAAGATAAGAGATATGAGCAATGCAAAAACTCAAATATTTACAAATGTATACAGTGCAGCTGTAACTAAACTTTCGCTTGGAATAACATCCTATAGCTAAAACAGTGAAGCGTATTACCAGTAAATATGCCAACGACTCATAACATGCTTTCAAATACTAAAGAAAAATATATATAAGGTAAATCTAAGAGAGATTGCGCGCATAGCGAATCCGCGGGAAGAGTGGAGACTCCAGGTAGTTGTACAACATCAATAGTGAAGAGCCGATTTGAAATTGCATGTTAATTGCATTAAGCGTTTGTGATAAAAGGTGGTTATTTTGTCTCGTTTTCAAAAATGATTGTTTGAATTTTCAAAACTCTTCCTAGGAATTTCTATAGAGTGATAGTATTAAAAAATATTTTTTAATTAAATGATTTCTCATGCACTAGTTTATTTATGTTACTTATGGCAGGTGGTAGCACGATAGCTGCACCATTTAGAACAATAACAGCAACGATTGTGGATAGATTAATTCAGATTAAGTCGGCAAATAAGACACCATTCAAACTGAAATGGAACTCTTCTAATTTTAAGTTAAACGTATTATCTACCCTATAAGGAGAAATTGCGAAAAATAGATTTTTTGGTTTTGTTGCGATTGCCGTTATAATTTACGGAAATGACTCAAGTGGAATGTATGAACAATTTGAACATTTATTGAGTTTTAGCAAAATTCAGTTTTTGATCCCTTTGTCGAAATTTTCCACTTTATCTATGTAAACAGCCACTTGCTGAACATTGTTTGAACTATTAATTAAACAAGCGCATTTCATGAATTATCCACATACCAAAATTGGTGGCTATCCACTGATCCATTTGGGAGAATTGTCAATTAAAAATAAATTTTCAATACGTATTAAGAAAATATTATTTATGTAAATCAACATGACACTAAAATATTTTATATTTTAAAGAAATTAATCATAAGTAAACTATGTAAATGTAAAAGCTTCTACTGAAATTCGATGCAAATGTTTATTTTTAAATGTATGGAATTACAAAAATATTTTTAAATTACTTTATTTGTCAGTTTTTACTTCCATTACCCGATACCGCAGATAATGGAAGTATTGTATTCGGTCCAAAAATTCGATATCGAGTTTTCTCCTGATTTACATTTTTAAGGTCTTCTGAGTCCAAAATGTTGTTTTTGCAATTGGTCATTATGTGTGTGTATGTGTGTGTGTGTGGGGGGGGGGTATTGTCTGATTATCATATCTCTTAAACTAATAAATATAGAACTACGAAACTTTAGAATTCAGACAGGTCTGGTGTACAGGTGAATTTTCCAAATTTTAATGAAAATTGGAAAACCGGAAGTGGGACATAAGAAACCAGAAGGGGGACCATAAGTTTGTATCTCAAAAACGACTTTAACGATTTTTCAAAATTGCTATATAAACACGCTATTATATGATCTTTCGAATGATATAGTTGGTTAGCTCACGAAAATTGATAGGCGTCCTGTATCAATATCTCAATTTCAGGTCTCGCAAGTGCGTTCTTTAAAAACAGCTGCACTGATTTTTTTTCAAACTCGCCATATTAACGCCCTTTTAAACACCTTTTGTATGTAATAATTATTTTCTGGTCAATAATTGAGTATGCCATGTTTTGGTAAAGGTTGGTTGTATCTCAAAAACGGCTCTAACGATTTTCTTGTAAATTGTTACATAAATCCACTTTAGATATACTTTTTCATGTATTACAAGGTTATTACAGGAAAATAAACAGTCATACTGATTAGGTAGGTCAGTTTTAGATCTCGGAAATTGGTGTTTAAAAAAAAAATTACTTTTCAACTCGCTGTGTAAATTCTGTTTATATGTCTTTGTATATATATATATATATATATATATATATATATATATATGATATACACTCTTTCTCATATTTATAAGGACACTATATGTTTTGAAATAACTAATGTAAAAATAATTGTGAACAAGATTATACTAAGTGCACTTAATACATCTAGTATTCTAAAAACCAAAACTGCTATAATTTTTTTTAAATATGAAACAAAATTAATAAAAAATAATGCAAAATACTTTTTTCTACACGTTTTCAGATGTTCATAATTATAGGGACAATCAATATTTTTTCGTTTTCTTTAACTTACTAGCGGATAAATTACAGTTAAGGTGCGAATTTGTTAACTACTGGGCTAGATTAATTCATATATAAGCCTTCAATTTTTCTTCGATGGATATTACTGATAATTCCTCGAAAAAAAAAAAAGTTCATGTAGTGAAGTATGATAAATGTGTTTTTTAAGTGGAAGGAGAATTTCAATTCACCGAATTTATAATGAAATTCGAAGATCTAAAATTGCTGAAGGAAATGTGATCAAACGTTGAGCTGCTGGTTCGATAGGAGAGAGATCTGATGCAAAATCAGAGTTGTTTTACAGAGATCGAAGACTCATAATTACTCTTACTGTTCTACTCATAATGACTGCTGCTGTATTTGCTTGTAATTTTTAACGAAATGTTAAGGTCCACGTTTATGCATGTTTAAATTAATTAATAATATGTTAAAATGAATAAAAAACTGATAATAATCAATATGCATTTAATGGGGGAAAGAACGTCTGTATTAAAGTTGAATAAAGACAATATTAAATGGTAAAATGTTGCATTCGGATGAAAAACATTTTATTCTTGATTAACCAAATTGTATTAACAGTTACAGGCATGATCTAAAGATAGCGAAAGACAGAGCAGTTTTTTTAAAGGCAGATATGAATCGGGCATTTTAAAGGTGGTTCTATGGTGCTCTTGGGAGCTGTTTCTACTGAAGGCAGAATGAATTTAGTAATTTTTTCTATTATTATGAACATCAAGAGAATATCCGCAAATTTTAAACGTGGAATTCTCAGATTTTCCTTAGATTTTGGGGGGTAATAATATTTTTTCAACAAGACTTACATTTTTATTCAACTTCTAGAGCAATAGAAAATAGTTTGAAGAAAGAAACCTCTGTATTATTGCCTTTCCCGTGGCCTAAAAGTTGAAAAAACCTTAACTTATCATATTAGAAAAGTGCATGCAAGTGGAAAGCAATTTTAAATAGTTTAAATGTATACAGAATATCATCTATGCTGTATCGAATGGTATCGAAACTGAATAAAAAAAAACAATGTATATATATATATATATATATGTATACCAGAGAGAATGTCTGACTGTTTCACCCTAAAAAGAGGCTCCATAAAATATTAATTTAAAGAATAACGTAAAAAAAATTTCTAAGATTCGAGTTGTCCTTATAATTGTGAACACATGAAAAATCATCTTTTTGACCGTACTTAAAGTTTTTTAAGATAGAAAAACGATAAAACTTTTTACATATAGTCTATTAATGAAATTCAAATTAATAAAAAATATATTTGTTTAAATAACCGTGTTCAGTGTTTAGTTAATATAGAAAAACGGGTGTCCTTATAATTATGAGAACCTGTGTATATGTGTGTATATATATATATATATCAGCTTTCTCTTAAAGGAAATTTGTTAAGTGTCTATTTCGTTAGGTCAATTTTATGTTTTCTGATTACATTATCTCCAAAAAATGCATATAATACGTATAATAGTGGGTAATGAAAGTCATATGGTTGTTTCACACCAGATTGTTTAAAAAATAAGAATATGTAAAATACATTTCTATTTGTCAAGCTATATGTGATAGACATGGTCAGTGATTTTCCCCATACATTCAACTGCAGACTGATTTTCAGAGTATTAATAAATTTAACTTCTCTTATGAAGAGATCTGCACATAAAATACGCGAGAAGATTTACACTAAATTTGGTATGGACGATTCGTGTAATGAGGCTACAGAATTAAAATATTAATGCAAAAATGTATACTACTTTGCGTTTTGCATGGTAAAACGTAATGATATAACAATGTAAATAACTTATGCTTAACGAACAAACAATCGTAGAATATTTAAAAATTAGATTTTGACCATTATGGTCAATATGTTAAATTTATAATTTTCCCCTTTAAAGTGCTATCTGGTGGAATTTCTTTCTTTAAACTTTTTCCCCCCCTAAGTTCTGGAGCGCGTCTTACAATTTGTTCACATAAGTGTGTCAGTAATCTTCTCACCTGTTTTAGCTGCAAGTTGTTATTTATAGCAGAATTTAAAATGTAGTGTATTCCATCTTGTGGAACTTCAAATGACAAACGAAAGTGAATAAATAAATAAAAATAAATGTATAAAACTTAATAAAACTATATAACTTAAATTTAAACGTATTTATACATTAAAGTAATGCAAAACATTTAATTTAAAGTATTTCACATTTCGAGAAACAAATTTCATGCTGATAAACTCTAAAAAAGAAAATCATACTATTAGTAAAAATTTGAACTGAAATCTCATTAGGAAGAAAAACCACTTTTCAAAAAAGTAGAACTTGTTGCTATTATTTTATTTTCTCTCCTCTTTCTTCAGGATGTTTGTCACTAAGCTCTTCGTCTCATATAACTTTCTAATTAAAAGTAAATTTTTTATGTTTTCGAAACCGGACATTAGAGTTTGAAATTTTAAACACTCGCTGGCTTTTTCTTTTACTTTAAAAAAAGAAAATCAGTTAAAAATTTATTTCCTTTGATAATAGGAAAGAATGTGAATTAATAATCTGGTGAAAACGTAATAAGTTTATTTAATCAAGTAACATATGTTGTAATTCCTTTTTTAATAATTAAGGAAAATTTCAATTTTATTCAATTTAACCATTTATTTATTTTTACTTTTGAACATCTTGGCAATCGTAAAGTAATTAATAAAATGTAACTATTGAGAATTATATGTATATATAAAGCGTCGAAATCGTAATTTCTCAGCCATGGATGAAGGTAATGGAAATATAAATAAAAGTTCTTTTTTATATAGAAAAAGATTTTAAAATAACATCTATATTGAGCAGAATATCAAAATTTAAGAAATAAAACAATAACAAAGTTTTTTTTTTTTTTTTTTTTGTAAATAATGAAAACAAAAATCAATAAATTTTAAAACTCTTACACTGGATAGGAATGAATTTGCATAACTAAGGCAATCATTTAAAAAACTAAGAAATTCAGAAAAATATCTAATATATAGTTTATTTTATATGAATTAATATCTATGTTTAGTCACAAATTTCAGGGTTGTTGAAATTTATTACACTTTTATTTAAAAGAAATTATAGTTATTACTCACAGGTAGAAACCCTGCTGAACGATTTTGAGGGAGTTAATTGTTTGTCGTAGATCCTCTTTTTGATAACGCCAGGCCTTACATGTGTAAGTTTGCAATGAGCGGTAACGAATAGACACACATTGCATCAACGAAGAATAGTTCGTATCCGTGATTAATATTATTGAATTCAAGATTGTAAAATCCTGAATAGATCATTTATGAGGAGAAAGTTTTGAAATTTCTAAAGTGGTATAAATTGCTAGGATACCACGAACAGAGTCTTGGTCCGATGCCATTGCAACTGAAAATTTTCTTTTCGTATACTGACAGTTAACTTAAGCAAAAGCTTTATATGCAATAAATTAATTTCTTATATTTTAATGATCTGATTCAATTATTGAGATAATTGAATAAGGATCATGAATATACTCCATGCAAGTAGTAAAATGAATATACTTTAATTTTATTTTCATGCAAAAATTAAAATTCTTAAGCTATTAGGTTGCTTGGTAATTGTTCAAATACATTATTTGTAAAGGCGTCAAAATAGAACAAATTTTACAATAACTTTCACAATTTTTAATTAATTTCACTCTTTCATTTGTTTTATTTCTTTCTTCTTTTAGCTTTCTGTCTTTTCTTTCTTTTTTTTAGTTTCTTAGTTGATCAATTTATACCTTTTTTTTTTTTATTATTTTCTATTTCTTTTTAACCCTCGACCAAAATAAAGAGAAGTTATATGTTTGGGGCATTTGTTTGTCTATGGTATTGCAGCACCCAAACGAATAGGCCAATGTAAAGGCATTTTTTTTTTTTTTTAATTAGAACACTGATTTAGCTGGGATAATTCTAACTGTGTTTAATGAAAATCTGATAGATAGACTTTAAAAATTAAAATAGGCTTTATTGCAGCTTTGCACTGATATTTTAATTCCGAGATAGCAATAGGCCAGCTACGAATTCAAGTTAATTACAAATCACTTTTTTCTTTTCTTTTTTTTTTTTTTTTTTAATCGAGTATAAAAAAGCGTCTTTTAAAATTCTTGAATTTTAAACCGATTTCGACAAAAGTTAAAAACTGGCTGTACGTAGTTCACAAATGAAAAAACGTTTTATTCGTCTGAAAATTACAGATTTTATACAGATTTTTTAAAAGTAATTAAAATGTATTTCATTTTCTTTCTTTCTTTTCTTTTCTTTTCTTTATTTATTTTTTCATGCCTCTTTGAATTAATTTTTTAAAATTCGTGACCTCTCAATCCTCTAACTTCTAACTCATGTTAAACGACAAGTCTTATTATTATTATTATTATTATTATTGTTGTTGTTGTTGTTGTTGTTGTTGTTCCAGTTTAAAAAAGCCATTTATAAAAATTGCAAATTTTTAATTGGTTTTGATCGACAAATATAGCGACTTTTAATTCTTTGTTTATATCTTTAAATTCGGTTGAAAATTTGAGAGATTTTTGAGAAAAATATTTAATTAATATCAAAGCGAACCATGCGTAGATGTATTATAATTTGCGTGTAAGCGTTCTTTCAACAGAAAATAAAAAAAATTATTGAAAAATAATATTTAATTAAATTAAAATCTGAAATTTTTTATAAAGCTATCTTTAAACGTGTTTCATATTTCTTTTTATTCTTTTTTTTTTTTTTAATGCTTTTTTCAATTTCTTTTTGCATTTCTTCTTTTCTCAAAACTATTATTATTTTTTCCAAGCTTTTATAATTTTTATAGACCGTTTATAAAATATACTAACACTTTCGCGACCGCCTGTTTTTGTATCTTTGACAGTAAGCTCCGTCTGTGAGCGTGCTTTTTTTATATTATATTATTTTAAATAAATGTTTTCTGTATTCATATTTATAATATAATTGCACATACATTAAAATTATACTCTTTCTAATGAAAGAATTTCTATCCACATTGTATTGTTTGCACAAATGTGAATATTGGATATATTGTTAAGAAATAATGTAACCTATGTAACCTGAAGAAACGCCCACTGGTGGAGTTACAGATTTTTAAATGTCGTGAATTCACGTCAGAGGTCGCGAAAGTGTTAGTACAGTCCATAATATAGATTTGGCAATAATTTTTTCTCTGAATATTTTTTTTTAATTTTTTATTATTATTCCTTCTTTAAATATTCTTCCAAAACATTCTTCCCCGAATTATAAAATTTATTATGAACAACTGATGAAAAATATAGAGTGCTTTAATCATTCTTATAGTAGCAAGTTGCCTGAAAACTTCTTAATTTACCGATTTATTAACAGGAGTAAATGTAATGACAAACATTGAACGTAGCGAATATTTATTATTGTATATATATCTTCGCTATTATGTATATCTGCATGATAGGCAGAGTCACCATCCATTGCCTTAGAGAATATTCAACCCATTGTGCGATAACAACAACAACAGCAACAGCAAAAAAAGAAAGAAAAAAAAAGAAAGATTGCTATTCGAAGAAACCGAAAAAAAGATATGATTTTATAAAGAAAACTAGAAGATAGTTAATACCAAAAATGCATTATAGTTAGGCAAATATAAAAAATGCCTCTAACTGTTAAATTAAAACTTAATTTTTATTCCTCTTTCTTTTTATCTATAATGGATTTCTTATTTAATTCATTTGTAAATTATGAATATCAACAGAACATTAAAAATGTCCTGAATAATTGTAAAATTAACGTTTCATACAAATTTCATGTTTAGATTAATAGTTTTAAAAAAATTTTATGTACAAAAAATAGGAAAAGGAAAAAGTAAATTAAAGGCAATGTATATATATTAATTTATATAAAATAAAAACCCACCAGTTAAAACAAACATGATTCAGTTCATATTTTATAAGTATTAAATTAAATTGAACCCTATTAGTGACCAAGATGTTTTGCTTTTTATACTGGAAGACAGGAAATAACGAGATCTAGACCAAGTCAGGCACATCGTTCTATTCGACCAGAGTGTCCAAGTTTTTCCATGAAACTGGCGTGAAAACGAACTAGATCAGTTTAATTTGCTTTTTACATTGTTTAATAATAACCGATATTGTTTAACACTTAACCGATATTGTTTAACATAACCGGACACTTAATTGATTAATATACCATCATAATATCCGTACAGTTATTGAGAGAATTCTTATTCTAAACTTTCACTTCAAACTTATAATATGAACAAATTTACAAATATCTATATAATGTTTCTCTAACGTGGACCAATTACGATAAAATTTTGTCGAATCGATGCGATAATGATGTAATTAATAACTTACGCGAGGATAAAAATAATATTTATAAATACACAATATTTAAGCACGCGGACTCAGCGCAATGATCTAATAAGGAAAAAAAAATGACAACATTTGTCTGAGAAGAGTATTTTATAAATAATGTATTTTTAAAAGTTGAATCTTAAGAATCTTTGCAAGCGTTATCTTAAATCTAGAAATACTTTAAAGATATATACAGAATATGAATTATTATAAATTGACTTTAGTTTTTCCTTTTCATTTCTTTCTTTTTTTTTTTTACTTTTTTTTTTAATTATTCCAAAATAAAGAAATAAAATGTTATCGTCAACATGGCGACAAAAATTTTAAATTCGTTCATGGGGATCCTACACTAAAACAGTACTGCGTTGCGGAAGTATAAAAAGTGGGTCGTCATTTATAAATTTTATTTCGAAACCTTTCTTTGTGTGATTTTAGTTTCACTACTGCACAATACATATTAATCTATGTCTAATACTAATTTGGCGACTGGTGAATTAAAATTTTAATTACGTGGTGAGATTCATATAATATTTATGAGTTATACATTTTAAAGTTGAATAAGAGAGAAATAAAATGCGAAAAGTTCGCATGGGTTTGCTAGTTATATAATATTTCTTCACCTTTAACGTAATACAACATGAATAATTTACTTATTATTGTAATATTATGAATAAATTAATTTTATTTAACATTGAAAATGAGATTAAAATATATATATATATATATATATATATATATGATAAACAAATTAAAGCATAATCCGTAAGAAAACGCTTTCAGCCTTTCATAAATAACAGTTAGAAACTTCCGTTTAAAAGATAATTTCCTTAATATTTTCGCTCTTTTTACCTTTACAATTAATTATAATCATAATTCATTCTTTTTGCTTATTAAAAGATGTAATTTATAATTTTTCTTTCTGTTTTACCAGTTCCTTTATTAACAAATATTGAATATGAAACTCATTAATATTCGGTTTTATTAAAATACAAACTTAAAATGCTCATTAATTAAGTGGTTTTAATTGTGAAAAATATCAGGGATCAAAAACTTCTGCAGGATGTTTTGGTTTATATTTAATTAATTTCAATTTACAAGTTTCATGCTTTATTTTGAAATGTGTAAAATAAAAATGTAATGGGTAAATTTCTAATTTAGCTAGTTTTTAAGATTTGTTAAGACATTATCCAGTGATGAAATATTTTGTTAATTTTTAATTATAATTAGCATCCAAATTTTTACAGAATTAATTTAGCGATGTATAATTCGTGATTAGAATAACATTTTAAAAATTTGATTCAATGAAATATTTTTTAAAAAGAAACGTTTTTCAATCATTTATGACATTTGCGTCTGATTGAATGCACCACTAATTAACTTTAGTTAAAGAATGATAGGGGTATTCGTAATCATTAAAAATTTCATTTGCATTTCCGTTTAAAATAATTTTTTCTTTTGAAATAAATGAGAAAAGCCAGCTTTTAAAATATATTTTTAAATGCTTATTTTAACTGTTTCTGGCTTATTTATCATTCATTCTATTTGTTTAGTAAATATCTCTTTGAATAAAGAATTGCATCTGCTATCATCGTAAAAAAATTACATATTCTTTCATTTTAATTTAACTATATATACTAAACTTTAGCTTAATCAATTTTAATATATATATACATACAGATTTTTAGAATATAATTTGTGATAGTTAAATTTCTAAAACGTTAGTTTTTTTACATCAATTCCACATGTATATTAACCATTATTTAATTAATTTTAAAAAGCTTAGAAAATGCCTTCTTTTTGCAACTAACTTTTAAAATATCCGATGCATTCAAATTGAAAGGAAATTTAATCTAAATTAAGAAGAATAATTATTTAATTTTTATTTAACCATTATTTTCATATCTAAATAAAATTCGTTATTTTCACGATCATGCCTCATTCGTGTTAAAAGAAGTAGTTTATTATGATGCAATACAACCATTAGTCAAAAAATAGGGACATACATTTAAAGACATTTATGAATTACACGAATACCACTTTATCTATAGCACTTGTATATATTAATATACACACATGATAATTTTGTGCAAAAACCTACATATTACAGGAAAAGTTTTCGAAAAAATATAAATTTTAGAACAGTCATACATTTTTATTGCACACATAATAATATAAACTTATATGTAAAATGTGCTATAACAGACATAATTTGTAATGTTTATGCATGCACAATATAAGCAAAAACATATTGTCTTTGTCTAAAAATGAATAATAATTTTTTAAACCCCTTTTCCTCATTTTAAACGTTTCATCATTATAATTTTAGTATTCACTTTGAAATTCATGAAAATTATATGCTGAGGCCGTATGGAAATGTTAACTACATATGGAATGGATTTTAGTTTATTAAACACATCATTATATGCGAGTTTTAATAACAATAAAATTCCTGTTTAGTATTATTTCATAGATTGCTGCGTATGTTAAAACCAGAAATGAGAAAAACAAATTGCAGTCTCAATTATATTTGATGACTACAGAAATAATTTCAACTTTTCTTACAATATTTTCTTTTCAGGGTAACAAAAAATCACGAAAATACCATGTACGTTATTAGAAGAAAAACTGTTTAATATGTTTTCAATGCACAATTTTAACTTATTTATATTAACATCACACGGTACTTATTTAAAAATGTTATATCATATAAATTAAAAGGCTGTTTGATACATAATTTTCTAAATTGATATTACTTTAACTATTTTCCATGGCACTTTAGAAAAAAGCATTTTACTAAATCCCTACTATAAGCGAGTAACAAAAGCAAGTTTAAATATTGCCCTTATTCTAAGTCATTATTGATTTCTAATTATATTAGTTTTGCATTACTTTTATTTTAAATAAGTACTATAGTTATATCAGTATTTTACTATCAGCACATTAGTTAAGTTGTACGAAAAGTAACATGTGTAACATTAAAGAATTTTGTAAAATTTCTAACACTAATAGAAATGATAATAATAATTAAGAAAGAAAGAAAGAAAGAAACAAAGAAAAATGTTACAAAAAGTAAAGAAAGCAACTAATCCCTGCATCTACAGTTGATATTTAATCGTTAATATGTCATTTTTTGAAGCGTATATTGCAAAATATTAAACTGAAGATTTATTGAAATTCGGCAACAATAATATATTTGTACATAGATAGTGTAAACAATAGTATAATTAATATTTAAAATAGAGCTCATTATTTACAGCTATTTTAGTAGATTAGCAAAAAAAAAATAATAATAAATAAAAATTGCGATATAAAAATTGTGAAAAATAAAAATTTAAAAGATATTACGGTTTGTTTGCATTTGTGCCTACTTTGTTCGCTTGACGAAGGATTTTATTTCCTTTCAACCCGAAACAATTGTTGCCAGTCCTTGCATTTTATGGTGTTTATTCAAAGTTTTGCATTTATTATAGATGTTAAACTTTACTTACCTTCAATTTTGCAAATAAACGCAATGTATTTGAATTCTTTTGGATGTCACTGTACACGAACCATTCTCCTAATATCAACGAAATGTTCCGTGTAGCATCCCTATGTAATTCAGATTAAAAATAGCGAGTTTGATCTTCCTGCTGTTATTTTTACTTGAGCTATACTGATAACAGACATACGTACAGACACATTCACACCAAATGCTAAAGACATGTTTTTCGAATTCAGAGGACCGTAAAACGTGTAAATATAACAAAAACCCAACTTCGAAAATTTGATCGAAACACAATACTTTTACTACCATACACATGGGTAAAAGAAAGTTAAAAGGTGAATATTGTAAGAAAAGTCCAATTTAAAATTAACATTTGGAGATATGTGTATCTAAAATAACATTTATATATATTAAAATTATTAATAATAATAATTATAATAATAATATTAATAAGAATAATATTATTAAATTTTAAAATTATTCACCAATTTTCTAATCATAATGACTTTATCATCACTTGTTGACCTATTCTTTTGTTAGTTTAAGACTATTATTACTAATAATAATTATTAAAATTTTAAAATTAAAATTATTCACCAATTTCCTATTTCATAATAATAATATTAATAACAATAATAATTTTTAAAATTAAAATTATTCACCAATTTCCTATTCATAATAACTTAATTATCACTTGTTGGCCTTTTCTTATGTTAGCTTAAGACTATAAATTACACTCATATAAATAGAACATCTATCGTACACTTTTTCTTAAATCACTTAATAGTAACTTATTTTTTCCACGTTAGATGGCGCGCTCATACGTTGAGTCGAACGTATGCCCTACTGTGAAAATCGAGTTAATCTTATTTATACTTAAATTTACCTCTCGAATATTATTTATTGTGAATTCAGCTTTTAAATTTTAAGAACAATATTTATCACTTCATGCTTACATTTATTTCATTTCAGAAACTTTCGATTAATCGATTCTCTACTTTTAATTATTTCTTTTCAGTTTGTTCGTTTTGGCAACCGCCCGGACTTTTATTCGATTTGGATTTGATTTACATGTGGCCAGCACCTTTCACGAATTCCAATTTTCATTATGGTTAAGTTATTTTATCAGCCAATTTCCTTTTATCTTTCTTTCTTTCTTTCTTTTTTTTTTTATGCAAGATTGAAACTAGTGTTGTATATTGCTGAAAAGCTATACAATATTCGAAATCTTGCATTAATTGTTGACAGTACTGCTAGTTTCCTGATGAGATCGGTACTGGATTTCAGCATTTTTAACTCCATTTTTCCCTCATGCATTCCTTTTTATTTCAATAGTCATTTTGGTTAATTTCTTTCAATTCTTATCTTGTGTTGCATGAATTTACTGGACTAATGGATTAAGACAACTAACTCATAGTTTAGGTTTAAGTGATATACGTCATTTCTCTTCTGCGTAAGTACTTTAACATGTTTTTATTATTCAGTGAAATTTACTTAAATGGTAATTGTGACAATAAATTAATACGTAATACATCTAATTATTAAATTCATTGTTGGTATTTTCATCTTTCTCTCATTTGCTGAGTATTGTAAAGGAATTAAATAATTTAATATATATATATATATATATATATATATGTGTGTGTGTGTGTGTGTGTGTGTATATATATAGTAAAGTTTTTTACATAAATTAATTCACTCCATATTTGGCAAACTCGCAGTCATCTAAGAATAGTATTTATTATTTTGTCGTATATCTGTTACTCTTTTATTAATTATTTCGAGAGTATTATTTATGAGATTAAATTATTTGAATTTTCTATTTTAAAAGAAGAAAATTCTCTACTAAATTACCAGTTGAACATCTTAAATTGTATCAAATCAAATTGCACTATTCGCAATTTGATTTGATACAATTTAAAACTCTCATTTTAAACTCCAGTTTAAATGAGAGAGCGCATTCAGTTTTTAAGAAAATTTTCATTAGATTTATGGGTTTAGTTATTGACAACACATTTATAATTTTATGAATGTAAACTTTTCTTCTTCTACGTTAAAATCACGTTTAAATAAAATTTATTTTGAAATTGTATTAAATTGAAACAAATTTCGGTAATTAAAAAAAAAAAAATGTTTTGAGCATGATAGTATTTTTGAAAGAAAAATGGTTCTTTAAATCATTATTTTCGTCCTTTTTGTGTATTTATTATTGTTCGATTGTTTTTCTTTCTTTTCTCTTAACCAACGTAACTAATATACATTCTGTGGTTTATAATTTCTAAAGCCAAACATAAATATAGTGTAAAATAAAACTGAAACTAAAAATGAAACATTTTTTTTTTTTTTTTTTTTTTGTAAGCACTACACAGAATTGTTTAAAAATAATAAGTACAAACCTTTAAACAAACACCATAAAATGCAAGAACTCGCAATAATCGAAAGAAAACACGACCATTCACTAGGTAAACAAAGGTAAGCACGGGTGCTGCAAACAAATGTGCGTTGCCTCTTTATTTGCAGCACTCGTATCTAATTTGCTTGCCTGACGAAGGGTCGTGTTTTCTTTCGACCCGAAGCAACTGTTGCAAGTTCTTCCATTTTATGCTTCTTTTTCTAAATTTTGGATTTATTGAGGTACTTTTAATGTTATAAATATTGAAAATGATAAAATTATGTTTAAGAAATAATTTAAAATTTGCAACTTTATTTGCAATAAGAATTGATTTGATTGCTTATTTTAAATACACAATGCATAGAATAATTTTAAAACAAATAAGTGACAATTACAATATATATTTCACTGACAACGCAATTAAAACAATTCTTGAATATTTCCAAAAGAAAAAGGGAATAAATAAATAAAAGGGAATAAAATAGCGTAATTTGAAATAAATTAGACTAATTTTAACTATAATTAGCAATTTAAAGTGGCGTGATACTCACTCATTGAAATCGCTGACTGAAGCTTAATAGTCGAGTTAAAGCTATTTCAGTTAAAACTATTCAAATGAAACTTTTGTGTTGCTGTTAACAGCATTAAATATTTAAATTTCGAAATAAATGAACCATAATAGTAAGAGAAAAGCAATTGTTTAATTTTATGTGCTGGTATATTTAAGTATTTGCATTAAATCCTGCTGTACACTGAAAGATAAACGAATTTTATCATTTAAGCCTTTTGTTTCCACCATTATAGATAAAGGTTGTTCATATTCAAATAAAAAGAAGATTATTAAAGCTTTATATTTTCAGGATAAGTTTGTGAAATAGTCTTATTTATTTATTAATTATCATTAATATTGTAGCAAATTTTAACCATATAACCATTTAAAGTTCATTTAATAATATAATTTGTTGCATTCTGGCATGTAAAACAAAATTTTAAATTATATTTATTTTATTTATTTATTTACTTATTTGATAAAATTCCCACCGTACCCATTATAATAACGCAAATTCAACTGTACAGTCGGTAACAAAAGTGTCCGAACATTAGCAAAAATTCCTATATAAAAAAAGTACATTTAATACTGTTTTGTTAAATAATTCCTTGTCGAATCCTGTTCTTACTCAGTCTAAGAACATGATTCGACAAGGATTTATTTAGCAAAACTGTATTAAGCGTACTTTTTTTACATAGGAATTTTTGCTAGTGTTTGGACACTTTTGTTACCGACTGTACTTTTTATTTATTAAAACGATAAAAGTTGTTTGGTTTATAATTTATACTTAATTATAATTATTAATATTATGCATTTTTTATTTTTTCTATGTCCTATGTTCCCCAAGAACTAAGCAATTGATTATTACAAATAATAAAGAAATAAATGTATTCTACTGTGTCCAACTCATCATTAAAAAATGTTTCATTTCTTCGTTTGTTTGTTACGTGTTTTAAAATTTCTGCACTGCAAATAAAGGTGTCTTAATTTAAGACATAAAAACAACTGAAAAATCATTTAAGACACGTAAATGCCTTAATATACACCTAAGACATTATAGATATCTTAATTTAAGGCAGAAATGTGTCTAAAATACCAATTCAGACACAAAAAATATCTAAAATGTATAACTATGAGAAATTTCAGACAGAAAATGCGTCTAAATTTTCGTCCATTTTGGAAATTAAGACACTTGCATTTCTTGGCATTTTTTCTTATATGAAATCTACTTTAAGCATCATACTTAGCCTATTTAAATTTCTTTCCTCATTCAATAAATATAATACATTTTACATATTAAGTTGTAAAGCGTAAGCAATTTAAACAATATTAATTTCTGAAATTAAATTTTTAATGAATATTACTCTAGATATGTGTATATTTGCATGAAATTATGTTTATTATAACTCATAAAGCAATATATTATAACGCAAAAATTAATCGGTAAAAAAAAAAAAAAAAAACTATGTATTTAAGTTAATATTTGATATTTAAAGAAAAAGTATTAATATGAAAGCAAGTAACTTACAGCTAAGAAAGCGAATCTTGAATAATTTGTGCATAACTGTTTTTTATTTATTATTCTTAATTTCGATTTAAAATCTGTTTTCTTCCGCATATTTACTTGTTCTTAAGCGTAAAACAACGAATTTTCAGATATTCATGTTCATAATTTGTTTTCTTTTAAAAAACAGTTTAAAGGATGTATTCTAATAGAAAATATTATATAAAAGTTGATATTGTAATAAAAATTAAAACAAACCATTTTCATTGAAATCTTTTTATTTGAAATTCATGCACAATAATACAAAACAGCAGATTCACACAAATCTATATTGTTGGGATATCGTTCATACATTCGGCATTAAAGTTATTCAAAAAATTTAGCAAGTCTAGATTTTCATTGTTAAAGTTATCTGTCACTAACTCATTTTGATTCATACTAAAATTATTCGAATTCATATTTTCGTTGTTAGCAGAAAAACCTTGAACATCATTCAAGCATTTGGGATTAAAGTTATACAAAAAATTTAGCAAGTTCAGACTTTCATTGTCATAGTTTACTAGAGGTAAATCAGTTTGTATCAGTCGTTATCCAAAAATATTGAGGGCGAAATAAGGATAGCTTTTCACATATTTTATATGCATTTTTAAAAAATTCTAAATCTCTAGATACAAAATTTAATATAATAACGCATATTAACTATTAGATAGTATATTATTAATAGTTTTATAACAATAAGTACGAATTATAACATATAATTACCTGCGTTTTGCTAATACTGACTTACATATAATTATAAAAGGACTTCTCGTATGTGAAATGGTGGCTTGATTGGCAAGGTGCTTGGCTTCCGATGCTTGGTTTCGTATTCCGCGACTGATGTGAGTTCGATTCCAGTGTTGGGTGAAAGGCATTTCTTTTTAATTTTTAATTTTTTCTTTTTTTTTTAATGCTTTAGAGAATTCTAAAATCTATTTTTAACAGAAAAAAAGAATCGCATGCCACCTTTATTTATTTATTTATTTATTAAAAAGCCTTAAAAATAGCGGTGTTTTTAAGCCTAACATGGCGGTATTTTTAAGCCTAAAAAACATGGCGGTGTTTTAAGACATTAAAATGTCTTAATTTCAGTTGCAAAAAAGTGTCTTAAAAAATAAGACATTTTTTTTTCACTTAAAAAATGACCATACGTTTAAGACACTTTTTTAACTGAATTTAAGACGTAACTTTTACAGTGTGTCAACACCCAAACGATTGGACATTCATCATATGACAGTAGTATAACAATTTGTTGTTTTTTCAGATTTATATAACCAATATTTTGTTAAGATCTTTATTTCACTTGTTTTCAAACCATTACCAGTCTGCAGTTTTCAATTACAAATACTTTTGTAACAATTACATTTAGTAATAATTATGACAGAAAATAAAATTATTAATAAATGTTCATTTGCTTTTTATACTTATTGCCGAAACAAGTGAGTGGCTATTAGCAACACTCTGTAATATATGTTTTGGACAAACTGTAGGAACGCGTAAATTTTTAAAAATCAATGGCAGATAAAAGCATTAACCAGCTCAATGACTAGAATGGTCATTTTTTCTCTCAAGTTTGCAGTCTATTGGCGCTCAATTGGCTCTTTATCTCTAAATTTTTACTCTCTATCAATTTTTTCACACAGTGTCTAATAAGACAATTGACTTCTAGCTTAAGAGTTCAATGGCAAAGATGTGCATACGCGCCACGCACTATCAGTAAATCAGCAAATGGAACCTACTGCTTAGTTAAATACTTTCCCATGGCTGCCAATATTTTAATTTATTCCGGACTACTTTTAGCCCCGCCTTTATTTCGCACCACTTTATTTATAGAAACATTTTCTTCAATACGTAACTTCGATAAAAAAGAAAAAATTACTCTTAAAAAATAAGTGATACGAAATAGAGGCGGGGCTAAAATTACTCCCGAATAAATTAAAATATTGGCAGCTATGCTTTCCGCATCCATACGGTGTTTGAATTCGTTTTGCAAGACTGCAGAAGCGTACTTGACAATACATTGTTTCATTTTGTATAAAATTGTTGTAATGTTTACGAAATTTATACTTGCTGCCATTTTAATTTTTGATTTACCTTTATGAAACTTTTTTTTATGAACTTATATCCGAATGTTTGCAACATAGATTTACATATTTATATTTTGTATTCTGTTAATCATTTCAAAATTCGTAGGCAACGCAGAGAATGTATACATAATTCATCAAAAATTCGATTTCAGGAGAAGTTTAAAAAATTGATAAAATATAATAATAAATCCTGATTTCTTTCTTTTTTACTTCTTCTTCGTCTTCTTCTTTTTTTTTTTTTTTTTTTTGCTTGTATCAGAAGCTGAAATTCTTAAAAGTTGTGACTTAGATATAAGTAAGAAAAAATTAACTTCATAAATAAATTTAATATTCGCAACTTAAATAAGTAAATTTAATATTCGCAAACTCTTTGCGTAATAGCATTTTTTTTTTTTTTTTTACAATGGCTAGGCAAAAGTTACAGAGGACAATAAAGGTACAAATCAAATTATAGACAATAAAACATAGAAGACCGAAGTCATTGCCTAAGGAGCGATCTTGCCTCCCAATATCTCGACTCTTCTGTAGAACATCGAAGAGCCCTACAACGGGACAGATGTTCCCGGTCCATTACTTCTCCAGAATCACAAAGTGCGCTTCAAATGAGCGGCAAGGCAGTCATGTCCTGTAGATAGGCGGAAAGTCGCAACTGCCTTACGTCATGGTTTATCAGGGATTAGAGTAGGACTTAAATTCTTCCATTTCTTGAGAGCTGTACGATTCTCAAGATCTCGTAAAGCATTAGATGAAGATAAATTCTTTAGAAACAGTTTAATCCTCCAGTAAGAAATGGCTGTGTTGGGATGTTGTAGTAAGGTGGCACCTCTTTTTGCAAGAAAGTCCGCTTGTTCATTGCCCCAAAGGCCACAATGGTCGGGCACCCACTGGAGAACAATTTGTTTCCCCTTTAAAGTGAGAGTTCTTAATGATTCTTGACATTGGGATACTTCCGGTGTTAATGGATGATCAACAGCGCTTATTGACTGGATGGCTGCCTGAGAGTCAGAAAGAATGACCGCCCTTTCAAACTTGCAATGGACAGCTAATAGTTGCTTTAAGGCTAAACGTATCGCCACAACTTCACCATCAAAGGAGGTACCAATATAGCTCGCAGGGGCATAGAAAGAAAAAAGATCTGAGAACACGCCAGCCCCTACATTGAGATGACAATCAAACTGGGAACCATCTGTAAAAATGTGCAGCCACTGAGATGGTGGATATCTGGCCGCAATGGTCTCTAAGGCAAGACATTTCAACACACTTGGTGCAACATCTCTCTTTCTATGGATAGTTTCAACTAGATCCAGCCTCATATCGACATTAATCACTTCCAAGGGATTTCTGGGTGTCAAAAGTGGTTGTATATCACCTGGAATTACAAGATCTTTCCTAATATCCTGGACTGATTGAATAAATCCATTTTGAGTTTTTAAATTCCTTGGCTTGGTCACGTAGTCCCTCCAGTAGGGATCCTCTATACGCAGTAGCTTTTCATAGAGACATAAGGCCTTCAATTTCATAATATCTCTGAAGTGTATATTCCCTGTCAATAATAACATCGCATCGATAGGAGTGGACTTCACACCTCCTGTGATCAGGCGTAAAGCCTGGTTTTGCAACACTTCCAGCTTATTGACCACAATTTGTGGGGCTGTGATCAGAGCTTTACAGCAATACAACATTAAAGGCTGTATAAAAGTTTTAAAAGTAGTGTTAAGAGTGGACCGAGCGCATCCCCAAGTGCTTCCTGCTAAGCGCTTAAGAATACTCATTCTATTTGAAATACGCTCGGTAAGCTTTTCATAATGGAGCTTTCAGCTTAATTTATTATCAAAAGTCATTCCCAGGTAAGTAAAGCTGTCTGTGTTGGCGATCGAAGAGCCTTGGTACTTTAACTCTGGCCGGAAAGTCTCATGGGTTAAGGAGAAAGACTCTGAAGCTGTCTTTCCTAAATTTACAGCCAAATTATTATCTTCACACCATTTCGAGAGCACGTGCAGGGCTTTATTTAAGCGACTTTCAATAACATTTTTAGCAACATTTTTTGGTGCTTGGGTCCAGATTACCAAATCATCAGCAAATAGTAAACATTTAACATCAGGTATTGATTTAAGTGATGAAATTAGATCATTGACATATATATTGAACAAGGTGCAGCTACTAACTGCTCCCTGAGGGAGCGAAGTTTGAAGATTAAAGCTTTTGGAGAAAGATTCACCGAATTTAATCCTGCATGTTCTCTGGTTTGTGAAAGATCTAATCCAGTGAAATAATTTGGAAGAAATTCCAATATTCAAGAGCTTCTGGTAAAGCCTTTCCCTCCAGACAGAATCATATGCCCCCTTAAAGTCAACGTAAATAGCTGTTCAAATGTCTCTGTTATCTAATGAATCTTTAACGAATTGGCTAAATTTTGTTACTTGGTCACTCGTTGACCTATTTCTTCAGAAGCCAGCCTGTTCTGTATCTAATATATTATATTCCTCGATATACCAGTTCAAACGGTTAACCACAAGTCTTTCCATGAGTTTTGCAAGGATACTCGTAAGTGAAATGGGCCTATAGCTATTCAACAGTCCAGAGTCTTTGTTTTTCTTTAGAACTGGAATTATGATAGCACTTCTCCAATGCGCCGGAATCTGACTCGACTCCCATACACGATTTAGAACATTCAGTACTGTTTTTCTTGCCACACTGCCCAAATGATAAGAAATTCTGCATGGATATAAACCACACCAGGAGATTTTTTCAGTTTGAGACGTCTTAGTGCAAGTTCCAGTTCTTGTACACCAAAGGGAGCATCGAAAACAGCTCTCCATCCGGGTTCCTCATCAGTCTTCTGCATTTTGAGTAACTTCTTCCATTCAGCATTAATTATTCGTGACATTTTTCTTGCATAATTTCCCTTTCGCTGGGACTGGGAGTAGGATTGCCCAAAGGCATTTGCGATGGCTTTATCAGAAGATAATAATTTATTTCCAACAGCAATCGGATTCTTCTTACACGAGGGTCTACGATTCTGGATATTAGAGATAAATTAAAAAAATTTTACGCTATCTTTTTTATAATCTATATGTGTAATAAAATCGTCAAAGGATTTGCGTTTGGCCTGCAAAACAGCTTTTTTAACCACGCTAGCCTGTTTCCGCCATGCGACAATATCAGATTGTCTTTTAGTGAGCTCAGCCCTTCTTCTGAATCTCGTTTCTTTTTAAGTTCTTCCAATTCAGGAGACCAGAAGCATTTATAGCCTCTGACTTTTCCCCGAGGTATGCACTTTTTTGCACAAAACAGGATTGTCCGACAATAATTCATCAACGTAGTTATTATACCTATCATATATAGATAGATGCATTTTTAAGATATTAGTGCTATCATTACTGTTGTTCGAATATTTAATCCAGATTTAATACCAAATTTTTACAAATAAAATGTTATAAATATTACTGAAACGCAAGAATAAGAAAAGAAAATGAAGCTTCGACAAAATAGTTAAATTAGACTCTTACCCCTTAATCTGCAATTTGTATTTATAGTATTAAATCTCAAGGTAAGAGAAAGTCGTGTAAGCGACACGTCAGATTATTTTCTTTATCCTCGCGACTGTATAAACTGAAAATTACATTCAAAATTTCTTTTCATAATTACTCTTGTTAAAGCATATGTCTCAAATGTACTAAATGCATACTTTTTAAATCATAAGTTTGGAATTTTTTAGTAAAAATTTCAGGAAGATTTGTTAATCCACACTGTCAAAAACATATCATGAAAACTTCCTACTAATAAAAAAGCACATTTTTTACCTTTTAAATGCACTAGTTTCTTTCACAGAACACTGCTTACAGGGACTTTTTTCTTTCTTTTTCGTAGAAACACTAATGTGTTATCAGGCACACGACCGAATTTTATGGAGCAGCATGATTACAAGATTCCTACGAATAGAATGAATTTATTACACCTTACTGGAAACCATAAAAAAGACAGTAATCTTTCTGTAAGTAATAAAATTGCAGATCTGGGATTTTCTGAATAGCTTAATAAGAAACCTTGGAAAGGGAATGGTGGATGTGCCCACGTAGTACATTGGGGAGGGATAATTTGCGAATACATTGAAACTATACATAAATTTCTCGTATGGTTTAAAAATAAATTATATAGATATATTGAGACACATAGATATTTTTTAGTGTGAATAAGATATATTTCATAGTAAATTAATAACTTACCAAAAAGTATATTTATGTAAAAGCTTTAATCTGCATTACAATGTTAATTTAAAATATATATATAGGTTGATATACGAACTATTCTAAGCATTTTGATTTTGCATTCATTATTCTACACACTTTAGTTGAAATGCATTACCAAATTTAAACATTATCTTTATTGCATTACCAAATTTAAACATTAATTTCATCAAAAGTTATTTTTTTGCAACTATCTGGAAATTTTTTACCTTCTAAAAATTTCTAAAAAATTCTTCACATTTTACTACGAAAATTTACACACTCATCTATGCAACAGATGAATTAAAGATTTAGGTACAGTTCAAAATTTGCTTTAAAAAATAAATAAATAAATATCTAAAAAGTAAAAAATTTCAAATTCAAAATAAATGTTCGATTAACCTTTTAAACTTTTTTACTAAATAAATTTAGTTACATTAAATAATAATTTCTTTTAACGACATCATTTATAAAAATGTGTTTGCAAGGATTTGAAGCAGTAGGTGAATATTTTATTGATTTTTTTATTTTATTTTTAATATTTCTCGGGTAGTGGTTAAAAAAAAAAAAAGAAGAAGAAGAAACTTTTAAGGTAATTAGAGTTAAATTTTCAAAATGAAACGAAGTTCAATCATAACAGTAATTAAAATTTTTATTTATTACTTTTGAACCAAAGAACTAACAAACATAAATGAAGTGTCAAAATATTCAGAATAATTCATGTATCAACATATATTTTTATCTTTATCTTTTTTTTTTTTTTTTTTTTTTTTTTTTTTTTTTAAGTTATATCCAAGGAGGAGAATTTACACAATTATATCTATTTAATCACAAAAATTACTTAAATATACAATAAAATGTTCTGTTTAAAAATAGTGGTGTCAAAAAAAAAAAAAAAAAAAAAAAAGGAAAATTTTCATCCCTAATTATCTCATTGTTCCCTAAATAAGTATTAAAAAAATTACCTTTAAATATCAAAATATAAAATTTCCAACACTTCTAATAAATTTTAAAATTATAACGAATGAAAGATTGAATATAGTTCAATTTGATTATAAATCTGTCTCTTTAATTAAACCTACTATATTAATAAATTAGCATTTATCAAAGTAAAATATTCCCATTGTTTCACAAGGGAAAAAAAAAAAAAAAAAAAAAAAACGCTTGATATTTGCAACTATTATGAAATTTGTTGTATGATATTTGTCGGATGATATTTCTCCCAAATTCAGTGTCTTAATATAATAAAAATCAAGATGAATTTCATATTATGTTAGAATGACGTTACTTTCAGAAACATTCCCAAATGAAGTTACTGTTGCCTTTGAAAATAGCGTTATTTTTTTTAAGTCATTCTATTTTCATACAAGAAAATCGCTAAGCTTTACTATAATAGTATGGAGGCTTACTTACTAGCAGTAGGGTAACTAGTAAGAAACCCGAATCCTAACTTTAAATTATAATACAGTATCAAAAATTCTTAAATGTTATAAATAAATGTGTTATTTGTCTGCATAACAAAAACAAGCAAACTTCTTAAAACACCCTTTTTTTTTTTGAGCTATGCAATTTTATTTTTATGTTTTACAGATGAATTATTTCAAAAAGTAATTCATTGGTTACAAATGATAACTTTCATATTTTCGGGGTTTATTAACAAATACGGGAATTAAAAATTTAAGACAAATTACTGCAAAAATGATTCATTCAAATATAGTGACAAGCAAAGCGAGCAAAGCCAGCTAATAATAACATACGATTTAATTTTTGAAATAATTCAACACTTATTACACTAATTAAGAAATGTGTATGTAATAATCTTATCAGATATTTCGAAAAAAAGATGTGATCATTTGGAAAAGAAAAACATGAATTTTCCAAAGAAAAGCCTAACGTTAAACTTCACTTTTAGAATTTTCTATTAATCATGCTAATTTTTGCAAATCAACATGCGGGGTTTTCATTTAAACTTTGTGGTGTTTGCAGCAGTTTAATGTATCAGGTGTTTGAATATATGGGGAGAGCAACATTTAAATGGTTTAGCAAATCTAATTAACACAATTAGTTTAATTAACGAAAGTTTGTGTTGTTTTCAGATTTAGACTAACAGTTTAATATTATGATATATTTAAATTTTTTAAAGGGGCTGTTAAAATATTGTATATTAAAGCGTGACAACTGTTGTCACAGCTAGTGTTTACTATTGGCAGCAAAATTATTCAAGCGCTAGCAATAACTCCTGTATAAAAAAAGTAAACTTAATACTGTTTTGTTAAATAAATCCTTGTCGAATCATGTTCTTAGACTGACTAAGAACATGACTCGACAAGGGTTTATTTAACAGAGCAGTATTAAGTGTACTTTTTTTACATAGGGATTTTTGATAGCGCTCGAATAATTTTGCTGTCGATTATATATGTTAAGATATCTGCAATTAAAAAATATATATATATCAGAGAAAAATATCGAAACGATAGTTTTTCTGATTCAGTTTAATAAAAAGTTCTATTCACTGTGATTCATTAGTTAGATGATTACATATATATATATATATACGTAAATTGTATGCGAGGAAAAAAGAAAACAATTAGTAAACACAATGGTCAATATTCGTTTTCTTAGATTCGAGGCTAAATCATACCCAACATGTGACTTCTGATTCTCCATTTCCCTATGAATTTCCCTCTAGGATACAAATATTCCCCTATAGAATGCAAATATTTCTCCATAAAACACAAATGTAAGCATTATAATTCTGCATTTTTCCCTGTAGTAGTCACGTGTTAAGGGTTTATTACGTAGCGTGGACGAAGTCCATTATTGTTCATTGGATTAGAAAACGGAGTTTACTGCAGCAAATTTGCCAGATATTCAATGCGTGGTTTTGACGGAATAATAGTAAAATTTTTCAGTCGCATTAATAACATTTTGACAAAAGCGTAATTTTAGAACGTTATTTTAATCCTTTGGCAACTTTTTAACTTTTAATTTTTAAAAACTATTAGGAAGAATGTAGACATTAAAGGGGTCTACATATCAAATTTGTAGTTTCTCGGTGTATTTTTACTACAGAAATCAATCATAAATTGTATTTTAGAGAGATCGATTATCTGAGTTGTGCAGTCGGTAACAAAAGTGTCCGAACACTAGCAAAAATTCCTATATAAAAAAAGTAGAGATAATATTGTTTTGTTAAATAAATCCTTGTCGAATCATGTTCTTAGACTGACGAAGAACATGATTCGTCAAGGATTTATTTAACTAAACAGTATTAACTCTACTTTTATTACATAGGAATTTTTGCTAGTGTTCGGACAGTTTTGTTACCGACTGTACAGAATATTATAAATGATAATTTATTTTGTATTAAGCTTAATTTTATCTAAGAAAATTCAAACTTTTTCACACTCTTTTGCTTAGGTTTTTTTTATCATACATATATATAAAGATACGTATATGCATGTGTGTGCATGCATTTGTTTACGTATGTGGTATTTTTCAAAATGATACTCTTGCTCCGTGTATGTCAGATTATCCAAAAAAACCACTGTGCTTGAGACGTGAGAAAAGTACATTTACACCGTAACATAAGAGAGAAAAAAAAAAAGAAAAATTCCTCTCACGTCTTTTCAGATGTCGACTAAAAATGTTGAACATTTATTTTTTACGAACTTTCGTAAGATATATTTAAAAATTTAGATGTTAGATGGTTTTGTTTATCCAAAGTTTTTGACAGTTACTTACAAAGATAAAATAAGGCATTTCAAAAGCCTTTCTCTAAACAGTTCTAGAAAATATGTGATAGAATTTTTAGATTAACGTCAGATGAATCTAGAGTAAATAACTTCACACGAAAAATGTTCATTGTTACAAAAATATTTTATTAAGTTCAGATGAGGTGATTAAGGAAATATCCTTAAACATTAAACTACTCTTTATGTCATTTTCTTTCTTTCTTTATTATTTAACGAATGGAAAAAAAATTCATTGTAAGCGAAATAAATTGACTTTATTAGGAATAAAGGTACAAGTCCTGCTGCTATTCATTTCGGGAAAAATTTAACATTTTAAAATTGTAATCTGAAATTTGAAAATAAAGCTGTGAGTTAATTATACACCTGTTTAGATTCCACTAGAAATAAAATACCAAAACTTTTAAAGTCTTGATTTATTAGCCCATTGCAGCTTTTAACACAAACATACGCACACATACACTCTGCTGCAAACACTTAATATTGATTTATAACATGCAACAATATTTTAATAAATCATTAGTCCTCTTTATAAATTGTGACAAAGGTTTTAAAAGTAAAATAAATAAGCATATTGTTTTATACATTATACCTATCAATTACGAATAGTTATTTATCACTTTGCTATGTACATATACTGATGATATGTGTTTAATAGAATACCTACCAACCCACTCAATTATATTTTTTTTACATTACACATTTTTCATACTTTTCAAGCACGAAGCGCTGTTTATCATTTTATTGTACTTATGAAACCCGACGTTTTACGTACATGCGCAGATGTATAATGATTCATTTACGTTATATGCTTTCAGTACGGTGGCTAATGACTATATCGTGTATTCTTCATTGCACTGTATTCATAATAGTTGGAGGTCCATAAAATTACTTACTTTACTTACAAATTCATAAACTTTTATCTGTTCTTTCAAATGATAATGTTTTTAGCGAAAAGGCAAATTTTGGTGTTATAAAAGAAAAGTGTATAAAAAAGTGTGTTATATTTTTCTATTAAACAAAAGATATTGATTTTTGATGAAATTTTAACAGCCTATTTTAACTGCATGTTGTATGTTTCCTTCTATTATACAACATATGATTAACAATATGTCGTAGAATAAATGGATAAATAAATAATTAAAATAAAAAGGATAAAAACTTAATTATAGATAATTTTCTCTTTTCTATTTTAACATGAAGTTTTCTTTTGCGTAAAAAAAAAGAAAGAAAGAAAAAAACCCCTTATTTAAAAGAAAAAAAAAAAAAAAAAAAAAAAAGAAAGAAAAAAAAAAAAAAATCATTATTTTTACTGTGTTTTTCACGATTTTTAATATTTGTCGTGCAACTTCGGATTCGTGTTGAATAACCTGAATTACACAAAGTATGCAACAAAAACCAGTTGCAGTACAACTTTGCACATCAAGTCGTTTTTAAACACTAATTTACTGGATTAAAACTATTATTATATTGTGAAGCACTGATTTACTGTAAGGAAAAAAAGTGTCAATCAATGAAACAAAAGGTAAATTTCTTCACATTTTTAATAAAATAAATTAAATTTCAGTATTTAAAACTCTAGTTTAGATTAAGAGATTATAATGATTAATATATATATATGTTTTGTATTTAGGATTGCATATTTTTATAATATATATATTTAAAATTCGAAAGTACTTCAAATTTAATGTATCAGCTTTTTTTTCAGTATATTTTATAACAGATAAAGAAGTTCAAATCACACTTGCTTAGAGTATTCCTAAATTGTTAGATATAAGTGGTCTCGAGTTTGAAGTTTTCTAAATGCTGACAATGCAGTTTGTAATGGTCAAGATGACATGGGTGAAAAAATAAAAAAGATTATATACATTTGAATAACTTAATGAAAAGGAAACTTTGTTATCTTAGATAATTGGAAAAAATCGAAAACGAAGAAAAATATTTGGGAGTTATGTGTAGTAAACCTGTGAGAGACACTTCCCTAAGCATGTGTAATTGCGATACAACAAGAAATATCAAAATCCTGATTCTAAAGAAAACTCTCGTGTAAGATAGAAAAATTATACTTCAGTATCAAGATCTCGGTGGAAATTATTAGTTTCTGATGATACCAGGTGTATAAACTTAAATCCGCTGTTTGCGTATAGATGGCGCTTGTGAGTGTATTAACAGCGGACATTTAAATGTCTTATTGTTTTTGTATTAGTTTGACGTCTGTTCACATAAATCAGTGCAAATCGTTGGTGATTTCATATAAAAACATTAATTTTTCTTCGTGTAAACATGTCTCGTTTTGTACCAAAAAAAGAGCATATGCGGGAAGCTCTGCTTTTCTGCTTCAATTTGAAGAAATCAGCTGCCGAATCGCATAGAATGCTTGTGGAAGCTTATGGTGACAGTGCTTTGTCAGAAACAACTTGCAGAGACTGGTTTCGTCGGTTCAAAAATGGCTATTTTGACTGAAATGACAAAGAGCGTGAAAATCGGCCCCGAAAGTTTGACGACCATGAATTACAGGCTCTTTTGGACGAAGATGATACCCAATCGCAAAAAATGCTTGCCGAGAAGTTAGGTGTCACTCAACCAGCCATTTCTATCCGTCTACATGCCATGGGAAAGGCCTTATTAACAACAAAGACATGACAAACTGATTTTTCTTCATGATAACGCGCCAGCACACACGTGAAAATTGGTCCAAAATTATCTCAAAACACTTAACTGGGAGGTGTTACCCCATCCCGCTTAATTCACCAGACCTGGCTCCTTCTCATTATCACCTGTTTTCATCAATGGGCCATGCACTCGCCGAACAGCACTTCGTTTCTTACGAAGACGTTCAAAAATGGCTGGACGTGTGGTTTGCCTCAAAAGATAAGGAATTCTTTTGGCGTGGAATTCACCAATTGCCCGAAAGATGGGAAAAATGTATAGTTAGCGAGGGAAACTATTTTGAATAAAATTTTGTTTTGCTTTATATAAAAAATAAATGTGTTTTTATTACTAAAAAACAGCGGATTTAAGCTTATACACCTGGTATAAATGTTCAAAGTCTGTAATGTATATTTAATATTAGATCAAAACACTGCCAAATTAAAATTTTTCAACTGGGCTTTGATTTGTTGAATAACATTAAAACTCTGAAAAAATAAATTTGCAGGTTTTATTTTATTTTATTTTTTTTATTTCTTTTTCCTCTGCGTGATTTTTTTAAAAAATAAACTTTGTGTTTCTAGGATGCTAAATCCAAAAATGTCCACAATTCTCCCCAATTATATACTTTTTTTTTCTTTGCAAAATAGTTGGAGTTAAAAAGAAACTCATTGCAGCATTTACAGAGAATTATTAATTTTATTACATTAAACTAAACATACTATTTTTTGCAATCAAACAAATAATTCCTGGATGATATATATCTCCACCAACAGCCGAGCGGTTCTGCGCTCAAAGCTGGTAGATAGGATGTGCCTGGTTCAATCCCATGTAGCGTTCATTGACTTAGCCGGTCGCAGTTTTCTGTGATTTTCTCTGAAACTTGCGTAAATAGGGCTAGGACCCCTTAGAAAGACCCTCTATGGAGGGCATTCTACTATAGGCCTAGGACACTTGCGTAGTCAATCAGTCTTAAAATCAACAACTAACCAACCTGCATGATATATTTCACGTTCTACATTCCCTCCTTTTAACTGTAAATCCAAATCTCTTTCTTTTAAATTTCCTTCGTTTACACCTAACCCCTCCCCCATTTCTCCCATTTCGGCAACTGGTCTGTGTGTGCATGTGTGTATGTGTGTAGATATTCTCACTATCATATCTCCGAAACTAATAAAGATAGAACGACGAAGCTTTAGAATTGAAACAGGGCGGGTGAACAGATGATTTTTTCAACATTTAAAGAAAAATTAGAAAACTGGAAGTGGGACATTCAAAACTAGAAGAGGGACTGTAAGTCCGTGTGTCAAAAACGGCTCTTAACGATTTTCTTCAATGTTGTTACATGAACATCCTATTAGATGTCTTTTCGCATACATTAGTTGGATAGTTCAGGAAAGCTGATAAGAGCCCTGTATAAATAGGTCAATTTAAGGCTCACAAATGCATTCTTTTAAAATTAGCTGCACAATTTTTTCAGACTTATCTTAGTAACTCTATTTTACATATCCTTTAATATATAACTGTTGTTTTCCGGCCATAAATTGAGTTTGCCAAATTTTGATGAAAGTCGGTATCTCAAAAACACCTCTAAAGATGTATAATATATATATATATATATATATATATATATACATATATATATATATATATATATATATATATATATATATTTTAAATTGTATCATAAACCCATTTTCAGAAGTCCTTTTGCATGTATCATTTGATTATTACAGGAAAGTTAACAGTCATCGTGATCAGGTAGGTGAGTTTTAGATCGGTGTTTCAAAAAACTACTCTACCATTATTTATTTATTTATTTATTTATTTATTTATTCGCTATGTAAATTATGTTTCAAATGTCTTTACACATTTATTAAATTTCTCTTAGAAAAAAATTGTTAGATGTCTAATTTTTTGGGTCACTTTTATGTATTTTGACCATATTACCTAAAAATGCGTATAATACGTCTGATAGTGGGTAATGTATGTAAGTCGTGTGGTTGTTACACACCAGATTTATTTTTTATCGATTGCATTCAACCATTCTGGCATGTTCTGGGATATCAAAAACCTTTCTTTTTGAAATAATATTGCATGCAGTAAATTTAAAAATTATATTTTTAAGCACCCTGATTTTAAGATATTACCTCCGATCGCAATTATTTTCTCGCAGTTATTGTTAACAAGCTGAAAATGTAACGAAATATTCAGAAAAAGTTTATATTTTTAATGCTAGGGATTACACATGCAATTCCTTGGCTCATTAAATTAGAAAATTATTTGTAGAAAACAATCTCTTTTTTGGATTCACGGCTTCCAAAAATTGGTGTAAAAATTTGCTCAAATGAAAGTTGTCTGAAAGACCGACGTGTGTAATAGGAGCATTACACATTTTACTTGAAGGTGGTATGACATATATCATAGCAAAAAGGTTTGTAAATACATATTTTAAACTGTAAGTATATTTATAATCAATTAAATTATTTGTATGTGCTTAAAATACATTTTTAATACATATTAAATTACGCGCGTTTTAATAAATTTCCTCCTTTATTGTAAAATATGTATGAATATAGAAATCACAATTTAATAGTCAGTTTACCATTATTAGATTACCTATTTTATATTAACTTTTGACATAAAATTTATAAATTAGATTTTATAATAGAATACTTCTTTGTTTAATATGTACAAAAACGATTCTTTTTTTTTTTTTTTTTTTTTTTTTTTTTTTTTTTTTTAAGATTTACTTCGGAATTAGTATGAAATTATTAATTTTACTTTAAAAAAATGTAACAAATTTGCAAAGAAATTTTTTGAAGTATTGAAATAACATAATCTAAATTATTTTAGAAAGTGTTTTTCAACTAAAATCCTCCTTAATCTTTATAGGTAAAATATTCCACAGGGTAAAAATTTTCAAAGATAAAAAAAAAGAAGCGAATAATAGATAAATAAATAAATAAATAAATAAATAAATAGAAAACCAATACTAGAAAACTATGCATTTAAATTACTAACACAATTCCATGAAAAATCGGAATTATTTCCTTTTGTTTAAATAACAATCCACTTTTAGAATTTAGAGATTAAAACAAATGTTTGGAAAAATGTAATTATTATAGATGCTTATAATATTATTATCTTATAAATCATTTAACTTTTCCATAATTTACTTTTTCATTAAAATAAGGAAAACATTTGAATAAATTTAAAGAGTGGACTTCTTACTGAAATAATTTATCTTTAATACCGTGCAAAATTGTTTCGTTATTTTCTTACTTAATTTCAGGAGTTTAGAATCCTTCTGTGAACATTAATTATAAGTTTAAAGCAGAGTTAAGCTACCAAATCCCTAGTTTTGTCAGAATAAATAATTAGAACTCGTATTTCAGCAGTAAATTAGAAAATGTATTTCTTCTAAATATTCGCATAAATATTAGGATGATTTTAGAATTAAGATATTCAAATCTTAATTATTTCATTCATTTTCCTTAATATAGTGTGCAAGGAAATGGTATTTTGTACTATTATTTCTGTTTCATAAACAAATTCCTTATTTTATGTTAAAGACAAAACTGCTTTTTAAGTAATTTTCAATCAGATTTACATTTGTATTTCTTTTTCAATTACTTAATATTAACAGAATTACGTAACTGACCTTTAAAACTGCTACACTATGAAGGAATTCAAATAACAGAATGATATTTATGGTACAATTGGTTAAATTTTTAGGAAGTTTGCAAGTATAAATACGGAGAAATCGGTACATAAAACAGCGATCTCTGGTAGAAATAGCAGCATTTATCCGTTTAGACATTGAGTCAAACAGTGATTCGATGACATGTGCGAGTATGCCTCTTCAACACGATGCCTCAGTTCATCGACTTTAGTTACTGGAGACTGGTGTCTTTATAATCGCTTGGCGACGATTAAACATTTGTTTCCATTGGTTCGAGATCAGGGGAATGTGCTATCCAGAGCGACAGCCACACATAGTCTGCGTTAGGAAGGTCTGCAGAACGTGGACACTATGCAGTTGTGATTGCCCTACTTAAATGTTGCGTTTTGGTGGCCTCGAATAGAGGGTACAGCGATCACCTTAACTCATCAGAAATGTAATGTCGCTGTTGAGAATGCCGAGAATGCAAACAGGGAGTGATCGATATGTGTATCCATTGGCACATATGCCATCTCTCTAGCTGGTGAGCCAGTAGCGACAACTAGAAATTCGGTTACCCTAGAATGTGCTTCACTGACAAGTGCGCTTTCAATGTGTGATCTACGACACACCTAGGCGCAGAAATGACGTGACTTTTTCTTTACAAGCGAATCCCAATTCTGTTTACAGCATCAAAACAGCCGCTTGCATATTGCCAGCTGGCATTCTTGTCATTCTTCCCCATCCCATAAAATGATGGTATGGGATGCCGTTGGATGCACGTATTGATCACCTCTTGTTTACATTTCGGCACTCTGTATAGCGGCCATCACAAACGGCATGAGGTAAGGCCCGAGGCCCTGCCCTATTTTCGAGGCCTCCGTAACGCACCATATTTGTAGGGCAAGCAATATCCGATCGCATGTTGACGTGTTGTGCGAATCTTCCTTGTTAGAGATTGTTTTTGATTCTTGTTTTATCCAGAGCGTTCACATGATCTTGCCTTTATCGAAAATGGCTGGTCAATCGTTGTCAACGGACGACCACACAACTATTTTTAGCAACTACTGTCGATGTATTGTTTCATCGTGTTAAAACTGCATGGAGTGCTGGTACCCGTGCATGTCATCCAATCGTTGTTAGATTCAGTGGCAAGGGGTATTAGGGTTGTAATTAGCACCGGAGTTTGCTACTTAATGCACTGATTTCTGAGTATATATACCTTTAAATTTTTTGAAAATTTAATAAATTGTCCTTCCTTCTATATTGTATGTGTCCAATAAATTTCATTATGTTATTTTCATTACTTCTTCGTGTACCAATTTTAATGGCCAGTAGTGTATTTGGCCTTGTTATAAAGTTTTGACGTTTGAACAGGAAACATCATGAGCAGAGGTTTATCAGAGACGGTTTTTGCGGGCAAACGGAATATTCCCGCTTATTTAAATGGTATTTTAAGACATGAAATTTAAAAGTAATTACTCTTATTGACCATTATAACTTTAATAATAAAAGTACTGCGTTTCAACTAAATACACAAAACACTGAAAACTTAAGTATTGAAATACATAACATTAAAATCACATAAGGTTGTCTGTAAATTAAATTATATCCTTAACTACGGCAATGATAATTCTGTAGCTAAACTGTTCCAACATAATAATATATATTTAGAAATGAAATTACTAATTACTTTGTGAGTAATCTTTGTGTAGAAATGAATTTCACATTTTGGTATTATTCGCAAATGAAAATATGAATATATATATATATATATATATAACTTTGATACATTTATATTATATTTTCAAGAATTGTCAAGCAAATTATTTTTTAATTAAAAGTGGGTAAAAAATAAATTCATAGACTTATATATGCATTTGAATAAATTTAATACATTATTTATGTGTCAAAATGTAATATGTTATATTCGATTATACGAGCATTTGCTAATTATGCACTCTTATAACGATATGTATACATATATATCGAAAAAAAAAAAAAAAAAAATAAGAGGGAATTGCGAAATGAAATTTGACTTTCCAAAGTCACAACTGAGGCTTCACATTATTGATTGTTGAATGTTTTACAATCAGAACACATTTTCTTAAATTTTTTCTACATTTTTCATAACATATGCTTTACAATTTCCTATTAAATAATCCCTCACAATCCTTTTAGTTCTATAGACTGTTAAACTCTCTGTAGATCGTGATTACCTTCATATATATGGAATCACATAGCCTTACTCTCTTTTACATAATACTGATAACGAAAGATCAATGCTACCGACACAGCTGTCTGCATTTTTCCTATTAATATATTTTAGAGTTCTATATATTGATATACGAATATTTTTCTTTTGGTTTAATAAAATTGTTTCTTTATATATATTGCAATGTAAATGCGATTGAATTAAATAGCTGCTCAGTTAAAGTATGCACGCAAATAAAATTTCCTTCTACATAAATCTATTCGTATTGAAATGAAATATATGCCAGTTTTGCTTAGTTTTTGAGTTGGGTCTTGTGAACGGGAACACGAGTTTACTAATGAATTTCTCAAAACCTTTTCCTAACAAACTGAATATTCGCCTCTTAATCATTAAAATAAAGCTTTCAATGCGCTTTAAACTAGATTATATAAATGAGAAGGCATTCAGTGAGTGAATTTGCTTACCTATGTTTACAGTTGAAACATTTCTGTTCGTTGAATGCAAAATTTGACGGCATTGCATTGCATACGAAAATTTTAGCATTACTTAATCAGAGTCTTTATACATCAGTAATATTTTAATGTTATAGTTAATTGTATTACATATAATTTTAATAATAATAATAATAATAATATAAGGAAATACGGATTAATTAGCTTAACGGATTAATACATATCTAACGATAAGTATTTGGACACATTCAAATTTAAACATTTTGTTGAGTTTATCTGGAAAAATTATTTTGGAATCATCTTAAAACTTTGGGAATATGAAGGACATGTTTATCTCATATATTTTAGCTATTAATGAACAAAATTTCAGTTTCTCTTTCTCTCTCTCTCAAAAAAAAAAAAAAAAAAAAAAAAAAAAGAAAAAAAAGGAAGATGTTAGGGTTTTTTATCAAGATATTTATTTACAATCAGTGAATACTGTATTACATTGACTACATTGTCATTGGAAAATGATTGAATCAAAATAAAAATGTGAGTAAAACCCCTTATAATTTAGCGTTTATTTTGAGAGGAACTGAAATTCCCTTCATTCTATTCACCAGTCTATTCATTCATTCTTATAACTTCTGGAATTTATTCGGCGCTTTCATATAAGTAGCTCAATACGTTTTCCTATTAAATTATGCAAATGAATTTTTTTTAAAGCTTGCGCATGCATAGACAAAAATTATTTAGTAAAAATGCTCATACTTTGTAAGTTATTTAAAAATTTTGCATTCTTATTGCAGTATGCTGTGTCTAATGTAATACGCCTAATGCTGTGTCTAATGTAGTACATTTTTTTTAGTTCCCCATCATACTATAGGTATGGGGAACTTAGGTAATCGTGAAAAATTTCGACCTCGGTTTTTTGACTTTTCTACACGTTTTCAGGTGTGAGGAATCCGAAAATGACAAAATTTCTATGGTGTCTGTCTGTAGGGTGTCTGTTAGTCTGTTAGTCTGTTAGTTTGTTAGTGTGTTAGTCTGTTAGTGGGTCAGTCCGTTAGTTTGTTAGTCTGTGTACACGATATCTCAAGAACAAATTGTCGCAGAGAGGTCAGATCAGTTTTAAAATATTACTTTCGACACTGGCAAGAACCCTATTCATTTGCAACATTCGATTTTAAAAACTTCGTAAGTTATTCGAAATTTACGATTTTCTTAACATGGGAGAATAGGACAAAAAATCACTTAAACGTGCATTAAATGAAAACGTTTTACTGTAAAAATGTCAGACCAGTTTTAAAATATCAGTTTTGATGCCGGAATGAACATCAGTAACTATAAACATGCTACTTTGAAAATTTCGCAAGTTACTGGAAATTTACGAATTTCTTAACATGGCAGTATAGGGGAAAATTTCACATAAACGTCAATTTTGAGAGATATTTTCATCGTAAAGATGTCAGACTACTTTTGAAACATTATTTAGGACACTGGCATGAATATTAATGACTATGAATTTTCCAATATAAAGATTTCGTAAGTTATTGGAAATTTACGAATTTCTTAACATGGCTGAATAGAGCAAAATTTCACATAAACGTCAATCTTGAGGGATATTTTCATCGTAAAGATGTCAAACCACTTTCGAAATAATATTTAGGATACTGGCATGAATATCATAGACTATGATTTTTCCAATTTAAAAAATTCGTAAGTTATTTGGAATTTACGATTTATTTAACATGTCAGAATAAAGCAAAATTGAGCATAAACTTCCATTTTGAGGATCCTAAATACGTTAGACAACTTCAAAATTACGTTTATGATATTTGTTTGAACATGATTGAATACAAATATTCTAATAGGAAAATTTCGTAAATTATTCGTAATTTACGATTTTATCAACATAGCGAAATTGTAAATTTTTCATATAAATATGAATTTGAGGATTATTGCATTGGAAATAGTAGCATGAAAACTAAACAACGGAATTGACCCCGATAAAATAAATTAATAGATTAGAATAAGATAAATATATCGAAGTGAACGGTGGATAGCCTATTAGGCGGGGATTTCATTCTGTCACTGTATGAAGCTTTGGTCAAATTGATTTCTTTTAACATTATTGCCGAAACGTCAGTGGAGGCCCTCTTTTGAGACTCAAAACGGTTTGGGGCTGTGTCTGTCTGTCTGTCGCGTGATAGCGGCCGCCAAAAAAGCGCTATTTACTTGAAATTTGGTACACATGTTCATGAGCCCCACGAAATCAGCTGTATAGTTTTTGGTATTATTCCATTTGTAGTTCGTATACAGGGACACGCCAAAGTTTTTCTTATCATTACGGCCTATGGGAGAAATTTATATGTATCACGATAGCGGCCACAGAAATCACGCTATTGACTTGCAATTTGGTACACGTGTTCATGTGCCCCGCGAAATCTGCTGTATAGTTTTGGGTGTGTATTCCATTTGTAATTTGTGTACAGGGACACGCCAAAGTTTTTCTTATCATTACGGCCTATGGGAGGAATTTGTATGTACCGCGATAGCGGCCAGAAAAATCACGCTATTGACTTGCAATTTGGTACACGCGTTCATGAGCCCAACGGAATCAGCTGTATAGTTTTAGGTGTGTATTCCATTTGTAGTTCGTGTACCGGGACACGCCAAAGATTTTTTATGATTACGGCCTATGGGAAGAATCTGTACGTACCGCGATAGCCACCGCAAAAATCAAGCTATTGACTTCCAATTTTTGCCGAAATGTGAATGGAGGCCCTCTGTTGAGACTCAAAACGGTTTTGGGCTGTGTCTGTCTGTCTGTCTGTCTGTCGCGCGATAGCTGCCGCCAAAAAAGCGCTATTGACTTGAAATTTTGTACACATGTTCATGATGCCCACGAAATTAGCTGTATAGTTTTCGGTGTGCATTCCATTTGTAAGTTCGTGTACAGGGACACGCCAAATTTTTTTTACCATTACGGCCCATGGGAAGAATTTGTATGTACCGCGATAGCGGCCCCCAAAATAACGCTATTGACTTGCAATTTGATACACATATTCATGAGCCCATTGAGCAAGCATTTGACGAAACTGATATAGATCTGAGACTGACCGCCTTGGCGAAAATAATGCTCCTTTTATACTTTTCTATCGAAAACAGACTGTTCTGGAAAATTCTCGTATCACATCAGCCAATGAGATTAGAGCTCCCATATTTGGTATATCCCTAATAAGGATTTTCTCGCCAAGATCGCCAAAAAAATCGCCAAGGAGGGAAATAGTCGCCAAATTTGGCGCCAAATTTATTTCTTCCCTTATAGGAGCTTTTTAATGCGTTTTTAAAGGAAAATTTGGCTATTTTAACGCTAAAACGACTATAAAGGCACAAAATTAGCATTTTATCAACTTACTAAACCTCTTTGAAAGAATTTATACAAAAATAAATGCAATTATTTACAATTTCGTCACACTTTATATCATATACAAATAGGTATACAAAGAGAGATACAACGGGGGGTTGAGGGGGGCTGCCGCCCCCCTCAGGAATGTATTTGATTTTGGTAACAAGTCGATTGAATCAATATATACTATTATATAATAAGGAATAAATAAAAATGACCGATTGAATAATGTCTGATGCAAATAGGACGTTGAGGCTCCTGATCTGCAGATCCACTAGTAATATGTCTCGCACTAGAAATTTCTGAGAACATAAATATGATGGGGAACTGAGCAGAGCCCACCTATGCCAACTAGTTTTAAATGGCTTTGCACTGGGTCTAATACCCTACCCGTTATAATTTTAAAAATTATTCTTTCACTTCTCCGTAATTCGAAATTATTCATACATCCGGATTTGTTTTCGCTCTCCGTCTCTGTTTCCCCCTCGTCTGCATTTTCGATTTCGATCCCCTCGGCAGTAGTAGATGACTCTAGAATATTTTCTTCCTTTTTCTCGGCAAAGAGTTGGAGAGAAGGCAATTTGTTTTTTGTTAATTTATTATCAGTCTGTTTTGGAGATGTATTATAGAATGGTTGGATATCCCAGACACTAATATGTTTATCAAAGAATGAACTTCCTTTTAATGAGTCGTTGAATTTAACCGTTCTTTCCTCAATTACTTTTTTACTTTCTAGATCATAAATTCTATACGCTTTACTTTCACGGCTGTATCCCAGAAAAACTCCTCTCTTACCTGGGATTTCAAATTTATTTCTTAATACTTTAGGGATATGAAAATATGCTACACAACCAACTTTGTTATGTAATTCAATTTAGGTTTTTTACCGGTCCAAATTTCTAGGGGTATTTTATGTTTTCCTTTACGCGGTGTTACATTAGAAACTTGTGTACTGAAATTTATACCTTCCGCCCAAAAATATAATGGTAACTGACTTTCATATAATATGGTCCTGGTTCTTTCTAGTAATACCCGGTTTCCTCTTTCCGATTTGCCATTTGATTCAAAATTATAAGGGACGGTCTTTTCATGTGATATACCAGCATTAGTTAGATAATTGTCTAATTTTTCATTCATAAATTCCAGGCCATTATCTGACCTAAGCCTTTTGATTCTCCTACCAGTTAAATTCTCATATTTAGTCTTAAAGTTACAGAATGTTTCATATACTTCACTTTTATTTTTCAAAAAATAAGTAAAGTACACGCCACAAAAATTATCCACTATTATCATAAAATATTTAGCACCCCCTAACGATACAGGATTAATAGACCCACACAAATCTATATGAATCAATTCTAGAATTTCGGAACTTTGTTCTATATTAACAGGTGGATGAATTTTTCTAGTTACCTTACTTATATCACAAATTTCACAATTAAAATCATTTATGATATTAATGTTAATATATTCTTTCACTTTAATCATTATGATTAGGATTTAAATGACATAATCTACAATGCCACATTTCATAATCAATATCATTCATTACAATATTACATTCACTGTTAGAAAAAGGCTCTAAATGAATTTCAAGTTTATTATTATTTTTATATGCTTTAGTAACTAACTTATTATTACTATCAAAAATTAACACAGAATTTTTAGTAGATTTAATGTGACAACCCCTATCCATTAATGAGGTAACTGACAAAAGATTGTATCTAAGATGAGGAACATAGCAAACATTTTCAATAGTTAAATAAATAGGATTTTTACTTACAGTTTTGGCTTTCACACTATCGGTTCCGTGGCACATAATTTTTGCATTCTTACCTGCTAGATGTATATCCTTTATTTCATGCGTTAAATCATGGAACCATATCTTATTTTTTACCATGTGATTAGAAGCTTCGGAATCTAAAATAAAAGTATTATCACACACTAAATCATTAACGGATGCACTGAAAACGGAAGTATTTTTTTTTCCTGTTTTTATGTCCCTTATAATCTTGAGAGTTATTCTTATAAAAACAATACTTGGCAAGGTGTTTCGGTTTTCTACAAATATAACATAATTTTTTATTTTTGTCCCTTTTGATATAGAATGCTTCAGCTTTGTTTTCTTCATAACGTGGATTCGTGTTGTTTGTTTCTTCTTCTCGTAGAATTTTCAATATTTCTTCCATCGTTTTCTCCCTTTGGGTTTTTAGAACATTTTTAATTTTAACGAAATGTCCTCTTAAGCCTCGTACTGTGTAATATACCAGTTCTCATGTAGAAATTTCCAGTCCAGGGACTAGCATTTTACTGAGATTCCTTTCGAACGTGCAATATAATCATTAACTAGTTCATTTTGCTGTATCTGAAAAATTTTCAGTTCGTCGCCGGCGTCTATTCTCCGATCTTCGATTTGGCCAGTAAACGTATCCTTTATTTTTTCCCATAATATTTTGGCGTTTTCTTCGTTAGAAAATTGCAAAGCATGTTCGTCGGATAAAGATAGTTTTATATACGCTACTGCATCTGAGTTCTTTAAGTCCCATTATTGTAAATCTGCTGCATTCAGACCTTCTGGTTTCACCGTTGTAAGAACAGACTCTAGTCGCTTTATAGCTAGGGTGGCTTTATTTTCATAGCCCAGATGAAATAGTTATTTCCATTTAGTTCTAGTATGTTCATTCTGTCCATTCTTTTTCTTTTCGAATAATTAATTCAACAACTTTCGATTTTAAGAATTTCCTTCATAACGACGGATTGCTACCATTTGTTGTAATCAGAGACCCATAGAATATTTAGATACTTGAATGTACATTAACGACATTTATTGAAGACGATAAACAGGATAAAAATGCGATACACACATACGAAATTAAGAAGAATTATAAGTAGATATAAATTGCATACATTTTTTTGTTCTTTGATACCACATAGGTAACAGCCACACAGACCTAAGTGCATACAGCAACATTTTCTTTTCATCTGGCGCGATCGCAGCCGGAGCGGCTGGAGAGCTCTCTCTCACGTTCATGCGCAATTAAAGGCGCATCTGTTTTTCAAAAAGAATCGTTCGCTACTTATAACACATATTTTTTTTTAAATCCAAAATTTTATCATCATATATTAATAACAAGTATATGTATATATACATATACACTCTGTAATTGCAAAAAAAATGAACCTTAAGTGGTTATAGTTTATAACAGAAAAGCAGAAACACTGTTTACACATATATATATATATATATGTAAACAGTGTTTCTGTTTTTCTGTTATAAACTTTAACCACTTAACGTTCATTTGTTTTGCAATTACAGAGTGTCAAATAAGTTCTCATACAATACTTATATCGTAAATTACGCATAAAACAAAAATGCTAGTGCATAATAATTTATGACATAAAATTTTATAATGTATTAAATACGTATTTATTTTCCTTTAGAAAATAGGAATAATTAGAGAGAAGTAATTGTGGATAAATATATTAAGGAGAAAATCCAGGAAAAATTTTTAGAGCGTTAAAAATATTGGGAGTTATAAGACATTTTATTTATTGCACTTATCGTAGGTATAGTCAAACATCTTCTGTTCATGATAAGAAGAGATCCGGCAGATCTCGTACAACACAGACACGAAAAGTTGCGAAAACTATACGAGAATGTGTCCGAAGACATGCGCAGATATCTGGAAGCAAATTATCTCAAGACTTTAAATCATTCAAATGGTTAATGCACAATCTTGTTAAAAAAAATTATTTTTGATGCAAAGCTTTAAAAAAAGCGAAACTACACGGAATATCGCTTGCTATACAATGTAAAAAAATTTTGAAACTATGTGCTACTTGCCATAACTATGCAAAGAAATGATACGAGTTGTAACTTTGTAAACTTACACGTTATGCAGCGGTTACACAGGTACAGTTGGTAACATTTCTCTTCATAGTTGTGGTATTTTCTCTAAACGATAAGCTGCCTCAATATTGTTGCGTAATATTACACAGAATTTCTTACAGTGTAAAAAAGAAGAGGATAGAAAAAAATTATTGCATTCATGCAGAAATTTTCGCATTCATCCTCTCATGGCATTATGGAGGCAAATTTGTCTTATCCGATGAGGAGAATTTTTGTTCTAGAACAACCCATAATCCTCATAATTATTGATTACCGTAATATCGTACTGATTCAAAACATGTCACTAAAAAAAAAAAAAAAATAAAAAAAAAATAAAAAAAAAAAAAACGTAGATTTCAAAACGCATGTTGAAAAATAGTTTGGGGAGGTTTTTTAAAGAGGAGATTATTTTTTTCATTGACAAGGGAGTTAAAACTGGTTCTGAAATCTATGAAAAACTGTAAACATTTAACAACATTGGTATGCATAGTCAATTTGGTTTATTTTCTGCCAAAAGATGAATGATCCCCAAGTTCTTCAGATTTAAATCCATTGGATAATTTTGCGTTCGTTGCATGTTACAGATACTGAATGATGTCAAATGCACAAATTTTAACAAATTTAAGAGGCAACTATGGAAAGAAATTTCTATGTATTCTACGCATCTATTTGCATTAGTTTTTAAAAAAGACTAAAACTAGTTAAAAAAGAAAAAAAAATCTAAAAGGGAGTATCATACAAAACCACTTGCTGTAATGATTTTATACATAATATTGTTTCTTTTGCTGTAAATAAAATCAAAATATTTTTAATTACGTTACGAAATTTTTTCTTTGCAACTGTAAAAGAACTCATTGGACACCCTGTATATCTCTCCATCTTTTTTCTTTTTTTAAATTTTTTAAATGTATCGAATGTTTTCTATTTTGTTTTCAAGTTTAAAAGCCACAATTTTAAAATTAATATGTTTTCTGTATTTTGTTTCAATTACAGTTATGTACCTTGACTTTTATGATAAGAAATTTATTACTATTTGTGTAAAATATTTCATCTTAAATAAGATAAATTCATTATTTAAAGTTTTATTTTTCTATTTATAAAATTTTATAAACTACATTCATGTACCTACAGCGTTATATTAGAAATGTGTTTCATAATACTAGTAAAATGAAAAATAATTTGTATTTCTACTTCACTATATGTTCAGTGAATTCGAAAAAATAATACCCGAACTAACGAAAAGAAATCTGTAACTCCCAAGAGAAAATATCTCTAAACTAAATCTAATTCCTTAACAATTTTCTTAAATCCTCCTGCTTTCAAAGGACGGGTTGTGCTGACAAATTTCCGTTTGGGTTCTAAATCTTATAAAGCTGTTATAATTGGACTAAAAGCCTATAAGCAGGCTTTCATTACTCTGAATCCTGAGGGGGATCTCGCCATTAATAATTCAGTAATGGTGATCCATTTCAACTTGCTGCTGCAAATGTGGACGAGAGATGAACATAGAATCCCAATTTTGAACGTAATACAATATTTATAGACTTAATGCTTATTTATAAGTGATTTTAAAATATATTTTGTAAAATTTAGCACTTTAATCTACAAATCCTTTTAATTTTCTTTAATTATTTTTTACATGCTTTTAAAATATCTTGTATATGTATTAGATCAATTATGATATTAATTAAATTTGTTATTTCGCATCAAACATGTTATTACTGATACCCTTATAGAATAATCATGTTTATATTCCTGAATATTTCTCACTTATTTCAAAAATTATGTTTTATATGTTTTCATATATTCTATATTTTACTATGCTTGAATTATAACAGTGCGTTGTATCATACTTTGAATAATTTAAGAAATATTCATCTTTAAAAAATTACCGAGAAAATTCACAAGAAGGATAAGTCTCTGCCAAATATAAAGAAAATGCTAAAAAATCCTTGAAATATTTAGTCAAATTTATTTTTTCATTCAACACACTTCATGTCAAAAAACTCTTTTAAGAAACATTGAAAATCACTAATACTAGTACGTTTTACTAGTATATGGTATTTAAATTCAGCTTTTTAAATTTTACTTTATTTACAATTTCGTAAAATATTGTCAAAAGGAATTTTCAGAGAGTCTTTAGCCGAAAATGTAGAGTATATTTTACCAAACACAATTGTATTTCTTCTGCCATTTGCATAGTACAACTGAAGATTTTAATCTTAACTATTTAAAATGTATGAAATAATTTAATTACCTGATATAAAGATAATTTAGATAAACGTCTTGTGCATATTGCGCATGTATACAATGAAATTTAATTTATTTCAACTAATAATTTCAAAACAATGCAATTTTTTAAGTGCCGTTGTCCATATTTGAACGCAATGAATCATAGAATATTTTAGAAACATAGAACCTCCTTAAAAATAGAATTTTAAAGTAAAGAGAAAAAAATAATGTTCACAATTTTACAAATAATAAGCATTTTGCAATTGCATACAAAAAATACTTTAATGTTTGAAATTTGTTTACATAAAATGGAAGTAAAATATTGATTTAATTACCGGTAAGGACAATTTAATACTGATTATTTCATTCGTATATACAAACCGCAGTCAAACTAACATTTAAACACAAAATATTAACGGGCAAATATTTGTATTTTAGAAATTGCTAAATATTTACAATTCAATTATTTTAGCATTAATAATTAAAATTTATCATAATAAGTAATAAGGGAAACGCGGGTTTGTTTTGCTGATTTAATTAAATAAACGGGTGAAATTTCCGTACAAACATTAATTAAAGGAAATCCACGGTAAGCTTAAATTAAGATGTAAACCATTCATGAATAAAATGAAATTTAATTCAACTGAAATCGTTTAATTTTTAATATTATATAATTCTAAATGTTTAGGAAACGTAAAATTGAATATATATTAGTGATGATTATATTATATTAAATAATTTCAAAATACTCGCAAAAATAAATAAATAAATAAATAAATAAATAATAAAAAAATAAATTAAATAAATAAATTAAATAATAAAATAAAATAAATAATAAAAAAAATTAAATAAATAAATAAAATAAAATAAAATAAAATAAATACATAAAAGTTTCTGATTTAGTTTAATTTAACACAAACAAAATTTATAAGAAAAAATTCTTTATTTTATATTTAATATTAAAAATATCAATGTTTGCTTTGTTTCAATAGCAAAAATATAATTATTACATACACTTCAAAGGAAACGTTTGAAAATTTACGAAAGATTTTAGAAATAATTAATTGGAGTGACTTTTATTTTTTCCCAAGAATTTTTGTGCATGTTAAACAGCAGGTGGCGCTGTGTTATATAAAGTGATACAGAAAAATATTTGTGGTGGCTACAGCATACTAGTTACTTTCTTCAATTTACATAAAAAGAAAGCATTGGATTCACGAAAATTCTCGACTTTTTGATGACTCTACAAGATTTGAGATATCCTGAACATGATTGGTCTACGTGTATGTATGATGTAATAATACAGTTTGTATCCTCGAACCAATGAATGGAATTTTACCAAACACGATATTGGATTGAACCTTGACTTGAATATATATGCTGGTTACGTTTTGGAATATATCACCTCATAGACGGAGCTGCTATCTGCAATTTCTTCTATTTAAAGGAAGGTGACATCTTAATTTCAGTAGTGTATAAACATACCAAATTTTGTATATACTCTGGATATTATGAAAACTATATGATGCTTTAATTATAATGCATATCGGCCAACTAGTGACGCTGTTGTGCTGCAGTTTAAACCCATTTATGGATATCTCAACTTCTGCGTTATATCAAAGCAAGAAATTTGGTAGGGATATAGATAATATATGAAACTGAGTGTTTCTCCAATTTAAGTGCATATATGGCGACAGGCGGTGCAGTTATGCTGCAATTTATTTCTGTTTACGAATGGTTGCATCTTAGCTTCTCTGTTTTATTAATGCCCCAAATTTGATACGTGAGACACATATTATAAAAAAGAATAGGCACATTCAATTTGTGCGTGTATCGCCCGCCAGGTGGCGCTGCTATTACATTCTGAGATTTGTCAGATGGCTATCGCTCGAGAACTATTCGGGAAAATTCCATCAAACTTCATATATAAAATGCTAAATGTGAGAAAGAAAATAAAAGCGCCAGTTTGGACCGATTTACACACAAATTCAATCAAAAGGATTTTTCTTAATATATATATATATATATATATATATATATATATATATATATATATATAACGTAACGAGTATAACGTAAACGAACTTTTGCGTAAACGAGCAATATTGCAGCATAGCAGCTCTTCCTATCGTTCGTTATACACCCAAATTGAACCAGCATTGTTTTACATAATATCTATCTCGCTTACTAGGTTCAGTGCATTTATATATTAAAGAAGATGTGATATTGTCTTTCAGAAAATAGGATTAAATTGCAGTATAGCAGTCCCACCACTTTCGTATTTATATTTTAATCAATTAAATTTAAACATCAGTAAGTTATTTGACAGCCAAGTAGAAGAAACAGTACAATACACCAGCCAGTGCTACAGATTGTTTAAAATTCTGCATATTAATTTTCTAAAAGAAATGCCAAACGTAAAAATGCTAAAAGAATTTCCATTATGTCCTTTTTTACTGTACTTGTTATATAATTTTAATTTATTTTATTTTGTATATGTAAATTTAGTATATTTTGTTAATTGCTAACACTTTTTCTCCTGTATTCTCTGAACGCAAATAAATTTTGTTTTCCTGCAGACAGATACAGAAAATCCTAATGTCTGTGCCGTCTATGCCTCCGCTGAATAGCTTTTAAGGGTTTAGATGCATATGCGCAAAGTCTTTTGTTCAATAATATAACAGTTCAGAAGAGCAGCAAAATACGAGACTTAACTGTCCAAAACTAATGACATGACGTCCATATGACCGAACTTGAAAATTTTGGAGATAGGTATGTGTAAAAGTTCTTCCGACAGTAAAATACGAGATGAAAAAGATAAAATTTTCTAAATATCGTCGTTATCTGAAAGAAATCGAATTAAATGTCTGTCTGATGTTGTTTTCAAAGTTTTTTTAAATGTCAGTGGCTTATAAATCGTTCATAATTTATCTGCTGAAATATCTCCGTACATTTTGTTGTATACTACTTCACTGCGCTTCATCCACTCTGATGGGATTTGTTTCCAAATGAAGTAGAGTCAAGTTTTACCGCGCGCTGAAATGTCTAATTACTACAGCTATGAAAAAGAGGCAAAGAAGTTTGAAGTTATCGCTAAAAAAACATGTGATATTAAATTTTCAAGCCTAAATTCAGATACCTTTTTAACATTTTCTATTAAATAAGTTTTCAAACGCCTGTGTGTAATACATTGATAAAAATTCTTTTCACTTTATTGTATACAGCATAGTGTGTTTCTGAATATTAAGATTTAAAACGTTTATGAATGAGAGGCTTGGCAGCTATCTTTCCATATTTTACATAAATCTGTAAGAGTAATTGTTTTTTGTAGATTTTGAGTCTACTATGAGCGGACGGATTCGAATCCTCTATACACTAAAAGCCAAAAATTGTTTTGAGTTAAATTATGGTAAAAAGTGGTAAACAATTATGTTTCTAAAAACTTCAAAATATACGTTTTATTTCATTGATGTTGATTACCAATATATTATTACTACTTCTCTATGTTAAACCGTTTAAGTGCTAAGAGCCAAAAACTATTTTGGGTCAAATTAGTGAAGAGGACAAAATTGTGTTCCTACAAAAATTAAAATTATTTTTTATTGTTTTTTAACGTTGATTACGAATAAGGTACTTATTTTTCTGTGTGTCGAACTATTAAGTCACAAAATGGTGAAAATGGTTTTGGGACAAAATGATGCAAATTGAAATATAGATTTTTTTTATTTAAATTTTATAAAAAAGGATTACTTATATATAACATACTATTAAATACCTTAAATAAAATACTTTAACAAGCTTAACATATTAATTTCGGGCACTTCATGCCCATCCTTAGTGCCAAGTACGATAAAACGCCGTTCTTCCTGAGATCTTCAAATTTATGCTGTCGTGGACTGTGAACGTCATGTCTTCGCTTCGCTTCCTTTGTTCGTTGCGTTGTTTTTATGCATCCGTATGTTTTTTATTTGTTGCGTTGAAAAACAACGCAACGAACAAAGGAAGCGAAACGAAGACATGCCGTCCACAGTCCACGACAGCATAAATTTGAAGATCTCAGGAAGAACAGCGTTTTATCGTACTTGGCACTAAGGATTTGCATGAAGTGCCCGAAATTAATATGCTAAGCTTGTTAAAGGATTTTATTTAAGGTATTTAATAGTATGTTATATATAAGTAATCCTTTTTTATAAAATTTAAATAAAAAAAATCTATATTTCAATTTGCATCATATATAGATGTTTCTAAGAATTTCAAAATGTACTTTTTGTCTCTTTTCTCCGATAGTGAATACGAATATGTTAAAATCATTCAAAAAATCATTCATCCAACAGAGAGCTTAGTCACCAAAAAATTTTTGACTTCAAGAATTGTTTGAATATTAGTGTTTAAAATAAATTCAACATAGAGAAGAATAATTAGCATATCCGTAATCAGTAACAAAAATGACACAAAATGTACTCCTTTAAATATTTAAAACGTTAAATTTGTCTCTTAGCCTCATCGCAGTTCTCAATATCTAGAGACTTGACTTCGAGAAATTTTGACAGCATATTCATAACCAGAGTAAAAAATTACTTTGAACGTACATTTTGATATTTTTACGAACATAAATTCGCTTCACAGCACTAATTCAGTAGTGATAACTACTTACATATGTCCACTAAATATTAATGAATAAAATTTAAAAATTTTAAAGTAAATATTAAATGGCCATAAAACAAGAATACTCGAAATTAAATCGAGAAAAAAAGAAAAAGAAAAAGAAAGTGGGGAAACGAACATCTAACAAAAGAGCAAACTCGTTTAACCGAAAGGCTCTCTGCTTATGAGAGAACATAAAATTAAAGTGTAACCACGTTTCCTAAACTAGAAGTGGGGACGACTCGAAAGGCTTGGAGGTGTGTCAAAGTGACTGACATGTTGGGATTTGAGGAACATCCAATCTTTCGATGCTCTCTTTCCATTTATTTTCTCTCACTCAGATGACTATCACCCCAATTTTAACACTGGACTCGTTGAGTCAGTACTTGCGCAAAGACCTCCATGATTTCAAAGAATGTGGTTTAAGAATATGCGTTGAGAAGATAGTTTGAATTTTGTCGTAAAATAAGCCTATAATTAAAAAAAAAAACAGTTTACTATTAGAGGAAAGTTATAGAAAGCCTCATGAAAAGGAACGGGTTTTATGACTTATGTAAAACATTATAGGTGATTTTAAAATTAATGAGATTTAAGAGTGATCTAGTTTATTAACATTTTACATTCTAAACTGCATTTGTAATTTAAAAACGTTTTAAGTAAAAATAAAATAATACAGCCTGATACAGAAGTTTAGCTTGTCGAAAATTTTGTGATAATATATATCATTTAAAAAACCTATTTATAATTTATGCATTGAAAATGTATTAATTTAACATACAGGGTTATTACAAAAGAATTATCGGATTTCCGAAACGTTTATTTCGGAACATAATTGGGTTACAACAATGAGTTATACATGAAATAAACCAAAAGCATCCAAGATTGACGTCCATATTATAGATGTTCAATATTGTTGATTTCTTGGGACTACGGATGCAATTTTCTCTAACTCTGTTCAATGTTTCTTCAGTAACGCTTGGTCGGCCGGAACTTTTGCCTTTACATAAACAGCCGGTTTCTTTGAACTGTCGATACCAGTGCAGAATGCTTTGTTCGGTTGGTGGTTTGCATTTGTATGCCCGCCGGAATGCTCTCCGAACGGTTAGGAGCGATTCACACTTTGAAAATTTTAGATTCTAGTACACGAAACGCTTTCTGCTGTCCAGTCGCCATTTTGAATATGACGTTCGCGCAGCAATCATGACAACCACACGCACATTGCACATACGCAGCGTGAAACTGTAGTTAACGCCCTCTCGTTTGTGTTGTCATGGAAACATACACGTTTCCAATTTCGGACGTAGTAATGTATCAAAACCCGATGATTCATTTGTAATAACCTAGTATTTACAGGTTTTTAATTTCTTTTTCTAAATAAAATCTTTTATATTACATAAAAATAGAGCAAAATAAATCAATTCTCCTTCATTAAAATAATAATAATAATAATAATGATAATGATAATAATAATAATATTTCGCACTTAACTTTTTGGTTTAATTTATGATGATGGTTAAAAAACCTCTTATGGTTTACAAATTCGCAATTTAGAAGTAAATTTCTATAAAATTTCACACAAAAGAAACTTTTAATCGTGATTAATTTTTGAATAAATTTTCAATAAATTACCTTTTCCTTAAACTTGCAGCGATTGATTTTAATATTTCTCCATTCCCTATTGACCCTAATCCTAATAAATCACCCTTTATTTCCACGCTATTTTATTCATAATAAAATCCTTTAACGTTTATACGTCAAACTCATAAATATTAAACAAACTTATGGAAAATTAAAATATCTAGTGGAAAAAACTTATGATAATAGTTGAAAATACTTAGCGCATATTTATCATATTTCCTTTATTTTCTATTAAAAGGAAGTTCTTAAGAGTGAAATATTAATATTTATTATGCATCATAAAAGCAGCAGCTTTAGCTATTCATCACATATTGTGGTTTTCAAGAAAAGATTTATTTATATCTTTAGAAAAGCTATTACAGAGAGTTACAAAGAGGTAGATAAATATAGTTACTGCGAAAATTATTTACATTAGTAAAACATGGACAAAACTGTTTTAATCCAATTAAAATAAATATTTAAACAAATTTGCTTTAGGTATTTTGTGATGGTTGTAGGTTAACACTTTCTTTTGCAAAAATATAATGTTTTATTCTTTCCAAGAATGTATCAGAAAATAAATTCTAGTGTTAAATATTTTTAATTAAATAAATTAAACTTTTTAAATTTTGTAGAAATGAATATGCAACTTCTATCAGCACAATTTGCATTGTGTAAATATATATATATATACAGAGGGTTACCATGGCTCTCCTTTCCGCTTCCTTTTCGACTCTTCCCTCATTATCATTTAAAAATAAATGTCTTCTTAAATGTACAGCATACATTTGTGAAGACATTTATTTTTAAATGGTACTGGCGGAAAAGTCCTTGGAAAAAGGCGTAACTGTGAGAATCATGTATACAAGATGAACAGCGTAAAAGAGAACCCGCGTAATATAAGTCGTAACTATCGAAATGCAAATACAAAACACTTTTGTCCCGCTTTCTTTCTTTTACGCGGGGCCTCTTTTACGAAATCCACACTCTATATTGTATTACTTTAAACTTATTTAGCCGGTATGATTTAGTCCAATTTAAATTCAATTGTTTTGTATTTGCAGAAGCGGCGGTAGATTGTATTCGAACCTGTGATATGAGTGATAGGAGTCCAAAGCCATACCTCTGGACAAAAGATTAACCTCATGTTCAATGGTGAGCTTTGATACTCTATCAGAGAAATGGCGTTTTGTTGGCGTCGCTACAGCATTCCCCCTCCCAGAGAGTACGTCGTCGTATGTGCGATATTTCTCCTGTAGACGGCAGCAGTTACAGTCGGTAACAAAAGTCTCCGAATACTAGCGAAAATTCCTATTAAAGAAAAAGTACACTTAATACAGTTTTGTTAAATAAATCCTTCTCAAATCCTGTTTTTAGACTGACTAAGAACAGAATTCGACACGGATTTATTTAACAAAACTGTATTAAGTGAACTTTTTTATACAGGAATTTTTGCTAGTGTTCGGAGACTTTTGTTACCGACAGTATCAGATCGTGCTGTCAGTTTTGCCGTTTGTAATGTCGCACGGCGCGAGACGTGACATACTTTGTGCTGCGAACGTTTTACAGGCTTTGTCACTGGGAAGATGTGCTGTTATCTACTCTTTAACTACATTTCTTGCGACCATGGAAGCCTCTGCGCAAGTGCGGATTCGACGACTCCACTAGTAAAATAGGGGAGACAAGCTTTTCGTTGAGCGAAAATAAGCGATAAGGGAATACCGAATGACTGGATGCTTACTAAATTCACTGGTATTTTGAAGAAAAATAAAAACAGCAGGTTTTCTTCAAGAAATACTCAGGTTTTTAAATGTTTCATACAAGTTTGCCAGAAATGTCTGCATGGAACCTTTAAAAGGTCTGAAATTCCAGCAGGTTTCCTGGAGGTTACCTTTAAAACATTCTGTTGATTTTTTTTTTTTTTTTTTTTTTTTTACATGGGTATATTTAAAATAAAAAATAATACTTGCAATAACACGTCATTTATATTAAATTATTAGTGTTATTCTGGAGTATTTATTTGCAAATCTTTATAGATGGTATACACGAAGATTTGACTTTCTGTACGTAGTGCATATATGCCACTCCAAACAATATTGTGGAACAATAAACCAGTTTGGATATCTCTGTTTGGTATCTCTAGTTCGTGTTGCAAGTATTGTAACCAAGATACTATATTCTGTTTGAAACATTTATGCAATTTGCGAATGTCTCGAACCTTCTTTGCATCAGTAAATGAAACAATAATCCATTTTGTTCTGTTTGTATTCTAGAAGTCAAATGTCTGGAGACAGAAGGATGTAAAATACTGAATATCGGAAATATATCAATGAAAATTCAGTGTTTTGGGTCGACTCCAGCATGTTTCCCACATTCGGTACATAGCTGATGATTTTTGTATATGAATCTCACCATTAATTTTCAATAGCTATTTTCTGTACTTTAATTAATACTGTGAAGCATTCAGTGTGTAATAATTTTAGAGAGGAAATTTGGTTACAGTTTACATTGAGCTTTCTTGAAATTGATTACTCATTAAGAAATATCTATCGATGGCGTTTCCTTGCAGAAGAAATTTGCCTTTATAAGTCCTTGATGGTGAACTTATGTTTATGATCTATAGATGAGGAAGAACTATTTATCACATGAATAGAATAAAGATCGAAAGTCAAGACTTAAGTTTTTTGTTTATTTGTAGTCTACGTTTCTATTTTCTCACATTCGGGTTTGTTATTTTGTCATACGCATTAATATACCAATAAATTTTATACAGCTGGTTGTCTGCACTCTCTCGTGATTATGATAACAGTTTTCATTGAAAATAGTACTTATCTTTATAGGCACAATTACCTTTATAATTCCTTCTTATTCCATATGTAGAAGTGCGAAGTGGTATAATTAATCTTTAAAATCTTAGACTAAAATTAGACTTATCTTTAGATCTTTGAAAAAGAACAAAAATATCCTAAAGAGGAAACGTCTTCTAATATGAGAGTAATCAGATTAAATAAATGTTACATATGGCATAAAAAAAATATTTTATGATAATAACAAATAAATAATATTAAATACCTCTGACTTTGATTTACATAAAAGTTATTATAAAAATTAACATTGCAATATCATAGAAAAGGCGATATTTCAGAAAATATAATAACCATTTAATTTAAATTAAAAAATAAAAATTCCTTTCTACCGTAAAAATAGTTCAATTTTTTGTATAATGAATGATAAAATTTTCATGATAATTCTTTGGTGGGTGTTTTTGTAAAAATACAAATACGAGTATAAAGCAAATTAATATAGTAAGTGAATTTTTGGGTGTAAATTTTTTATAGAATTAGATATCTCTTACTATAAGAATAGTAAGTAATATTACTTATTATTTCAAGTTGTAATTTCTCTTCTACAAATTTTAAATTCTTAAAACGAGACTTTTATTAAATTAGTTAATAAGGAAAAAAAATTTTCTTTTGCTTCTTAACCAATAATTTATCTTCTTTTTGTGAGAAATTTACCTTTTATTGGTTCATCCTAAGTCTGCTACAAGTACATGAACATTCGTAAAATTGCAGGGTAATTAAGGAAAAAAAAAAAAATCAGGTCAGAAAATTGTATTATATATTAACTCTCGCTTTTCCAAGATCAAGACGTTACTGCAGAAAAAATGCTTTCAGGTGCCGCTTGTAGCGTTTGGCGAAAGTCACCAGCACCGCGCCTTATTGTATCGTTTAGAAGTTGCAACATTTCACTGGTTATGTTTGCTATCTCTGGTGAATTAGCGCGCTTTTTGAATGATGCGGACTTATCTGAATTTCAACTTCAAAAAGGGGGCAAAATGACCCCATCTTGGGAAAGCGAGGGTTAAATTGTCTCCTTATTAATACTTATATGGGTCATTCCCTAAAATTACACACCCTTTAAAAAATTTTAAAACGTTAATTTTCGAAAAATAATTGGTAGAATTTTTTCACTAATGATTTACGCAGTATATTAGGATATTTTACTGAAGCAATAAAAGAACAATTCTACTATTTAATTTTTTTAAGTTATTATTATTATTATTATAAAATTTTGTAACGGTTGTTGCATTTTATGAAATGATTTATATTCAGTTGTGATATGTAAATAAACTATTCATTGAATTTTCTATGCATAAAATTAACTATGTAAGTCTGTTAAATAATCATAAAGCTTTTAAAGAATATATATTTTAAGATATGTTATATTTCTAACACTTTAGTTGACACACACACACAGACAAATAATATGCAATGAAATAGAAGAGATAAAATATAAATAAATTAATTAATTAATAAATGAACTAGTATGTTGTGGCCACCACAAGACTTTCTTCTATATTTTCCTATATACATATTCAATCAGCAACAATATTAAAAAAAAAAAAAATACAATTTTTTTTCTAAGTTCTTTTTTTTGTGATGAAAGTAATACATATTCAACCAGTAACAATATTTTAAAAAAAAAAAGTTTTTTTGCTAAAAGTAAAAAAAATCGATAACTTTGTTTTAAATTATGACAGATTTATAGTTCAACCATTCGTTTTAAAGGTATTGACGAGATCTTTCGAAAGATACCCATCTTGAAAATGTACTCCACCCCGGGGAGGGAACCGATGCCCCCACATGCACAGAAATTTTTTCCTAGTTAACTATTACTATTATCAATAACTCATATTAATTTTTTAATCACAAGTTAAAAATAACTCTCATTATGTACATTTATACGAAATTTTGTCCTATACTGCCATGTTAAAAATTTAGAAAAAATACGATCACAGCGCCACCTGTTGAGCTATTGATCCCCAAATGTAATCAGCACCAGTTTATGTCGGGGACCAACTAAATACCAAGTTTGGTTAAATTTCGTTAAAAAAAAAAAAAAAAAAAAAAAAAAAAAGAAAGTTTTAAGTTTTTTTTTTTTGTTAAAAGTAAAAAAAAATCGATAACTTTGTTTTGAATTATCGCAGATTTATAGTTCAACCATTCGTTTTAAAGGTATTGACGAGATCTTTCGAAAGATACGCATCTTGAAAATTTACCCCCCCCGGGGGGGGAACCGCTGCCCCCACATGCACACAATTTTTTTCGTAGTTAACTACTACTATTATCAATAATTCATATTAATTTTACAATCACAAGTTTAAAATAACGCTCATTATGTACATTTATACGAAATTTTGTCCAATACTGCCATGTTAAAAGTTTACATAAAATGCGATCACAGCGCCATCTGCTGGGCGATTGATCCCAAAATCTAATCAGCACCATTCCATGTCAGGGTCCAACTATATACCAAGTTTAGTTCAATTTCATTCATCGGTTCGTGAGATACGGTGAAAAATACGAACTTTTGCGATCACAGCGCTACCTACTGGACGATTGATCCCCAAATCTAATCAGCACCATGCCCCGTCAGGTTCCAACTATATACCAAGTTTGGTTGAATTTCATTCATTGGTTCGTGAGATACGGTGAAAAATACGAAAATTTGTCCTATACTGCCATGTTAAAAATTTACATAAAATGCGATCACAGCGCCACCTGCTGGGCTATTGATCCCCAAACCTAATCTGCACAATGCCCCGCCAGGGTCCTACTATACACCAAGTTTGGTTGAATTTCATTCATTGGTTCGTGAGATACGGTGAAAACACTAAACCACAGACACACACACACACAGACAGACAGACATTTTTTTAAAACTACCAATTCGTGTTCAGGACACCCCAAAACGTGTAGATCCGTCAAAAAACGGAGGTCGAAAATTTTCGCGAATCCAATACTTTCTCTATATTACATATAGAAGAAAGTAAAAAAAGGAAATTTGAACATATAATTCATACTCATAACGAATCATTAATAATAAAATGTGTGTTACTGAATTTGAAATGCACGTTCGTTCTTTTGCATTTATGTTACATTAATGTCAACAAAATATCAGCATTAGCTTTTATAATAAATTTCTGCAGCAAAACGGATTGTTGTTGTATAATATTACTAAATACTCAAATCAGTGAAAAGCCCATTAAAATAATCACAAGTGATCATTTGTAACTTTAACTGCAACACATATAATAATGTAAGTTTGCCAAATCACGTAACTGTCAAGTCATAAAATACCTTTATCACCGGAAAATAATACCAGATGTGAAGAGCCAAAGTAACACGTGCAGTAACTAAGGTCGATAACGTTTTAAGTTTAATCAATGAAAGCAAGAATTACTACACCTAAAAGTAATTTTGTAAGAGGAAACAATAAAAACTACAATTTGTCTCAGACATTGTAGTTTTTATTATGTCTATACATTTAACATATTCTGTTTTTGAAATATATCTATTGCTTTCGTCAAAAACTTTAGTATTCGATTACTAAGTATCACATTTTTGTATAAAATATTTTATTGTTTAATACAATTTTATTATTAAGACTAGAAAAATAATTTTGAAATAAAGATTTCTGGAAGGTATGGACATTAAAAATGTACTTTTATCCAATGCACTACAGACAAATTTGATGGATAGAATACTAATATATAAAACGTATGTTGAGTATATATAACAATTCCTCGTATAAAAACATTTTATATACTTAAACATTAAATATATTTATTCTTGTCCAGGGATATGATCACTGTAAATTGAAATTGGGTGGATTTTACTTCCCACTGAGTTACTTAAACGATAATTGGCGAGGGTTCTCACCACCTGGTGGTGGTCCGGAGACCAATTAAATATTTTTGTGATGATTTTTTTATGTGTCACATTTTTCATTTATAGATTTTTCTATAAATGTCTATATCGCCTTAAAAATAGAGTTAATTACTGCAACAAAAATGTCTTTTTATACTAATATTTCTATTTAATAAATTATCTTTAAGCTGAAACAAATACACAATTTTATTTTATTTATTTATTTATTTTACATCCTTATACTTTGCATAAGGAAGTATTGTAATCCCGATTTGCGAAATCGATATTTTATTCCGTATATCACGTATATGCCTTGTTAGTTATTTACAGAACTTTCTATGAATTTAGTTACGCGCTATAAACCAATGAATCTTTCCGCTAATTCTAGAACTCTCTTCTTATTAAAGTTAGAGTTTCCAAACTTTGACAACTCTAAAGTACAATTTTTCGCCAAATTCTATCGCCAAGCTGCCAAAATCGACGCCAAATCGCGAAATTCGATGCGAAGATCGAAATGTGTGTTGGCTACAAACTTAGGGGCTTTGCGAGATTAGTGACCAAATTTGGCAGCGTTGTTTCATGAAAACCAAAATTAGAATTTTCTTTCAACCACACTGGGACATATATATCTCACAAATATTTTTAATTAACTCAACGTTATAAATAAACGTGAAATTTATTGGAGTGCATGCCCCACTAGTTTTCTATGATTACATTCTTATGTTAGTTTAATTTTATGTATTTGCATGCATATATTTAAAAGTATCGTAAAATTAATTTGAACTAAAGAGTTGAACTTTTAACTGTATTTTACATTTTCATCCCCACTCGACTGAGACACATGTGTGTCATCCCAGAAAAACCAGTGGAACATACATGCCCCACTTCCACAATTGCCCCTACAGTTAACTTTTATTTTTATTTTAGCAGAATATTGCTATATCATTTGACCTATTAAAGCCCTAATTTACCTTAGTTTTCAAAACTAATAGCGAAAGGATTAACGCAGTTAATTGTTTTGGTAAGATATATCGTTTCTCGACACTCATTTTCGAAAACGCGAACAAAAGTAGGCCATATATCCTCGAATGATTGTCATTGAAATCTAAGCTGTACATTTGCCAATGAGAGATTCTGTAATAAGTCGTGGAGTACTATTCCTTTTTTTTTTTTTTTTTTTTTTTTTTTTTGGCTTGTTTTGAGTAATGTTCGTGGACTAGAACCTGCCTGTTTTATTCAGGAATCAGTAACCTTACACTAAAAAGTCAATGTTTTCATATCAATATGTGTATTCTAATGGGTGTATGAGGAAGTCATGTAATGTCCACATCAGATTTGTTTTCATATATGACGCCAGTTTCACAATTTAATGATGAATTTTTTTCACGTATTTCGTCTGTGAACCCTGATATAATTTTTGACAGCAAAAAACCTTTCCTCAAATAGTCATTAAAAATACTTTACTTTTTAAAACTTAGTGGTTATGGTTTACTGAATGTAATACTATTTGGTTTTATTCATATAAATTATTATCAAGAATGAATTTTTATTATCAATTATTTACACTTAAGAAAATATCACATAGTGAATGAAATTGAACCGATTACAGCTGTAAAAAAGGTAGGTGTTTTTTACTGAGCAACAATCTAAAATAACTGTTCCTCCCTAAATTATAGTCACTAAATCCGATATCAAAAGTTTGGCTGAATATTGTACAATATACCTATGGAAGCAAAAGTAACAAGAAGCAAAATTAAAATGGAAGAACAATATTATTTATGTGATTGGATCCGTTGATAGTAAGACAAAATTTGTTAATTTTTTGAGTTAGAATATCTGAAATAATTTGAAAAAGGCCAAACAGACATAAACGTACATTCCTCCCCCCCTCCCTCCCCCATAAATCGCTTATTTTGAAATAATAAATAAATAATTTATCAAGGTCTTTGTTAAAAACTTTTGTCAATGTACAGAATCGTATTGTTAAAATATTACTAAATAAACTAGTATGCTGTGGCCACCACAAGACTTTCTTCTATATTTTCCTATACAAATTCACGCAGTAACAATATTAAAAAAAAAAAAAAAAAAAATACGATTTTTTTTCAAAGTTTTTTTTCGTTAAAAAAAAAAAAAAAAAAATCTGGAGTGACTCCACTCGACTTTCCGAACATTGAGTAATTAACAGTTTTGTAGATAAAGTAAAGCAAGAGGAGTTGTTAAACAAACAAAAGAGAGAAAACCATAATAGAGTGTTTGAGTATTTTTCTCCATCTATTACACGATGTTTTATTTAACGCTACTGAACTTTGAGCCCATAGATCATAATGATAAAGAATTTTTCGTTGTGTCCCTGTAAAAACCTATAAATGCTAAATTCACCAAAATGCTTATAGTTAGTGCAACAGTGATTTATAATACTCATATAAATTTTCAGCTCAATTCAATAAGGCGTTTAGATGCTATCGTACTTTTAAAAATTTAGTCCCATAGGCCATAATGATAAAGAATTTTTCTTTGTGTCCCTGTAAAAAAACTGTAAGTGCTAGATTCACCAAAGTCTATACAGTTAGTTCAACTGTGATCTATAACATGTGTACAAATTTTTTGCTCAGATTAATAAGGCGTTTAGGCGCTATCACACTTTTAAAAATTTGGCCCCATAAGCATAATGATAAAGAATTTTTCTTTGTGTCCCTGTAAAAAATCTATAAGTGCTAGATTCTCCAAAATCTATACAGATTGAGTATTTGTGACCTATAATATGTGTATAAATTTTTTGCTCAATTGAATAAGGCGTTTAGATGCTATCGCACTTTTAAGATTTTGCTCCCATAGGCCATAATGATAAAGAATTTTTCTTTGTGTCCCTGTAAAAAAACTATAAGTGCTAGATTCACCAAAATCTATAGGGTTCGTACTATGGTGACTTACAATATGCGTACCAACTTTCAGGTTAATTGAACAAAGAGTTTAGACGCTAGCGTGTTCACTCACAGACATACACACATACACACATACACACATACACACATACACACATACACACACACATACATACATCATCGTAAAAATAGTGAAAACGGACTCAGGGGACCTCAAAACGTATAGAAACATCAAAATCTCGAATTCGGATTTTTGACATGATTACAATACTTTCCTCACTATAGTGTTCGGAAAGTAAAAATCGATAACTTTGTTTTAAATTATCACATATTTATAGTTCAACCATTCGTTTTAAAGATATTGACGAGACCTTTCGAAAGATACCCATCTTGAAAATTTACCCCCCCCCCCGGGGTTACTTTCCCCAGGGGGGGGAAGCGATGACCGAGATTTTTTTCCTAATTAACTACTACTATTATCAATAATTCATATTAATTTCACAATCACAGGTTAAGAATAACTCCCATTATGTACATTTATACGAAATTTTGTCCTATACTGCAATGTTAAAAATTTAGAAAAAATACGATCACAGCACCACCTGTTGAGTGATTGATCCCCAAATCTAATCAGCCCCAGTTTATGTCAGGGGCCAACTAAATACCAAGTCTGGTTAAATTTCGTAAAAAAAAAAAAAAAAAAAAAAAAAAAAAACGATTTTTTTTCTAAGTTACCTTTTGTTAAAAGTAAAAAAAAAAAATCGATAACTTTGTTTTAAATTATCACAGATTTATAGTTCAACCATTCGTTTTAAAGGTACTGACGAGACCTTTCGAAAGATACCCATCTTGAAAATTTACTCCCCTCGAGGGGGGAACTTCCCCCCCTGGGGGGTTCACGAGGCTCCTACGCATACAAAATTTTTTCCCCAGTTGACTACCTCTATTATAAATAATTCTTGTAAATTTCATAATGATTGCTAAAAAATAATTCTCTTTATGCACATTTATACAAAATTTTGTCCTATATCACCATGTTAAAAATTTAGAAAAAGCGGGATGGCAACGCAACCTGTAAGACAATTTTTACCAAAAGTTGATAGGCACTAATTTATGTCAAGGTGCAACTACATACTAATTTGTATGAAATTCTGTGCAGTAGTTCCTGAGATACAGTTGCCACAAAATTTTGTCTCACACACACACACACAGACAGACTGACAGACAGACAGACAGACAGACATTTTCTAAAAAGGGTCAAATCGTGTTCTACAGCTCTCAAAATGTGTAAATCCATCAAAAACCCGAGGTCGAAAATTTTTACGAATCCAATACTTTCTCTATATTACATATAGAAGAAAGTAAAAATACCGATAATAAAATACAAATACATTGTCACAGAAAGGATAAGCAACCTTTGTTTAAAAACTTTTGAAATATTTTTTTTTTTTTTTTTTTTTTTTAAACTTACTATTTATTAATACAGATGTATTAATTTCACATCATGCAATAGGCATGGTGAACTTAGGAAATCGTGAAAACTTTCGATCATGGTTTTCTGAGTGTTTTGTAAGTTTTCAGATGGGAGAAATCCGAAAGTAACAAAATTAATATGGTGTCCGTCTGTAGAATGTGTATACGATATCTCAAAAAAAAATGGTCGTAAACAGGTCGAACCAGTTTTAAAATATTACTTATGACACTGGCAAGGAATCCATCATTTGTAATAATTTACTTAAGAAACCTCGTAAGTTATTCGAAATTTACGATTTCCTTAACATGGGAAAATAGCGATAAATTTCACTTAAACGTGCATTAAAAGGAATTTTTTTAATCGTAAAGATGTGAAACTAGCTTTTTAATATAGGTTATGCTGCTGGCATGAACATCATAAACTATGAACATTCGAATTTATAAATCTCGTATTCAATTCGAAGTTTACGAATTTCTTAACATTGCAGAATAAGACAAAATTTTGCTAAAGTGTGCATTAAAAGGTAGGTTTATTTTGTAAACATGTCTGACCAGTTTTAATATTTTATTTTTGATACTGGGATGAACATCATTAAATATGAACATTCTATTATGAAAATTTCTTAAGTTATTCAAAAATTTTTAATATCTTAACGTGGCAGAATACGGCCCTGTTCTGCTTAAATGTGCATTTTGAGGGATATTTTTATCGTAAAAATGTCCGACTACTTTTAATATATCATTCATGATACTAATTTGAACATCATTTGCTATGAATACTCCAATTTAAAATTTCTTAAGTTATTCCAAATTTAAGATTTCCTTAACATAATAGAATGTAGCAATATTTCATTCAAACTTCCGTTGTGGGGATTATAGCATTGCAAACAATACGGAATAGCATAAAAACTAATAAAAGGAACTGACACCAAAAAAATTAATTAACAAATTAGGATAGAATAAATGTATCGAATTGAAAGGTTGATAGGTTGTAAGGTTGGGCCGTGTTAAGCGATCGGTCAAATTCATTTCTCTTAACATGAATATAGTCTACCCTGTAGTTGAAATTTATGATAACAATAAATATAAGGTGAAGAACTAGGCAAAGTTCACCTATAGCAATTTATTTTTAGAGTACATTAATATAGAAATTCACAAAAAATAAGCTTTTCATTTATTTTTTGAATGTGTATTGATATAAAGTTTTCATTAAAAAAAAAAAAAAAAAAAAAACATTTATAAGACGGATATTTGTTTAAAAAAAAAAAAAAAAGAAAGAAATCAGAATAAGACGCATGCATTTTATTTTCTACATTGAGAGAATTTTAAAAATAATTGATGTGGACAATATATGTTTAGGATATACAATATTAAATAAGCATGTATCTTTAAAAGATATCACCAGAAGAATTTCCATGCTTATCAAAACTTTTGATATAATTTCGCTGGTTAACTTTATGATTAGAGCTAAACTTTGCTACTTGAACTGGCGTGTAAAATCTCATTTCCTAGCCATGGCAGTTACGATACAAATTTACGGATTTCTATTGTGCTTAATGGAGCATAAAATGTTGAACAAATGGTTACGTGCTCATGAAACTTGAGTTTAGAATACCGTGATATTTAATTATTCTGAATAGTTACTAACCTGCATGTTTTGGTTTAACTTGTCTTTCACATAATACTTTTTAAAAGCCTGTATAATTTTTTCTAATCATGTATGTATTTCGCGTTTTATATACTGATTTCCAGTTTTAATTTTAACTACTTCAAATTAGATACTTATATTAGAAATTGATCAATATACAGGGTGTATCTGAATTCATGAGCCAAACTATAAGGATTGGTAAAAATACTTATAAAGAAGCATTTATGTGTACCCATTTGTTGTCGGAAATCAAAATCTTCGGCGGTCCCTGACCCACACTTCCTCTGCTTCAGTTTCCTTTCCTTGTCTATTTTTCTTTTATTTTCTGACTGTTATTATTATTATTATTATTATTTTTTTTTTACACATTTATGATTGTGCGATTTTTTTTTCCTGCTGTTTTCTATGAATTTTTTTATTCACTTTTTATTCTTATTAAAAAGTTTGGTGCATTTCTTGTTTTAACGCCTACACATTTAATTTTCGTTTTCATATTGCTGTACAAAATATGCTTCTTTATATGTGTTTCATTTACCCTATGAGTTTGTCCCATGAATTTAGGGACACCTTGTATATTAAAAAAAAATACTAATAAATTTAGAATAGAAAATTTCAACATAATTAAACAAACAATCAAACAAACTAAACATTCAATTTTTCCTAATTCAATTTATAAATTATACTTGTTATTCAATAGCAAAAAATAACATACAACTACAAATATATCGGAGGCGAATAAAAATCTGTGCATTTGCTCCGAAAGAATTGAGATAAAGAAAGAAATGCTTTTTTTAAGGACAAACTTCTGATTATTGAATAAATTCATTTACCGATTAACGCAGTTGTTCTCAACGGATGTAGGCTAGGGTACATTCTTGCGAACTAGAAGACTTTCGGAGGGTCTCTGTAGTATTCAAGAGAAATAAGGGTCCAGATTAAAAAAAAAAAAATGATTATAGTTACTTTTAATTCATTACGGATATACAGCTCACTTTCTCAACACATAATTATTACTTTAACTAGCAGGCTACGCCCGCTTCGCTGGTCACTATATTTAAATGAATTTTCGAAATAATTGAATAAATATTTATATTTTTACATCACATTATAGACAAAAACTTAAAAAAAAAGAAAAGAAAAGAAAAAGAAACTGAAATTGCTCCAAACCTCGCTTCGGGTACCCGCTGTCTACGGCAACTCTTTTCCCGCCCGCACTGCATTAGTTCTAGTCCCCGTGGCAGAAATACGGCGACACGGCGACAATGTCGCAGAAACAGAAATGTTCTTGCAGAAAGATTTTACTTAAGTCAAATAAATTTTGCCATTGTGTTTAAAATAAAAAAAAATAAATAAATAAAAGAGAGAGAGAGAGAGAGAGAGAGAGAGAAACTCAAAGAATGGTTTATAAACTGTTCTGCAGAACAAATTTTCGTTTCTGCAGATACGATCGCCTCAATCCTGAATAAGGAGAGAAGATAAAGCGGATGTAACTCGATTGGGTTAGCTTTGATACGGCATGCATTAGCGATTCGTGATGCGGTGATATAATTCGGTGTATCGACACATTTCACTGGTAACCTCTTCACATAGGAACTTCTTTTTCGTGTCTCTAAACTTTGTTTTCACGCCGTGCCTGCCGCTCGTGTCGTGTGTATTTATTGTATTGCAAAAAGATGTTTTTTCGAAATAATGTGGCTTTGCGACCATTTTTCGAATTTCATATTTCATGCATTTTCAGATTCATGCATAACAAAATAGCTGCATCCAGTGATTATTATTATTATTTTTTTTAAGTGCGTGATTGCTGCTGTACCGATTTTCATACATTTTCTGATTTACGCACGACAAATTACAGTCGGTAACAAAAGTGTCCGAACACTAGCAAAAATTCCTATGTAAAAAAAGTACACTTCATACGGTTTTGTTAAATAAATCCTTATCGAATTATGTTCTTACACTGATTAAGAACAGGATTCGACAAGGATTCATTTAACAAAATCGTATGAAATGTACTTTTTTTACATAGGATTTTTTGCTAGTGTTCGGACACTTTTGTTACCGACTGTACAGTGGTGGACATAATTATAAGACACATATCTAATTTGAGAAATAGTGAAAGAAAAGATTCAGAACTTAAAAATGTTTTATCAAATACGTCAAAAACATAAATTTATTCTGTTATCATATATAATTCTTTTATAATAATGATATTTTCATACAATTTAATGAAAAAACTAAAAAACGTAATGGACAAAATTATGAGACACCAATCGTTTTTTTCCAAATACAGTGGTCAACATAATTAGCAGACACTAATGGTCTAAAAGAAAATCCTCTAACATGGTTATTCAATATTTGGTGGAGCCGCCATTGTTTTTTATAACATGAAAAATGCAATCTATCAATTCTAACAAAATATCGCAAGACAGTTCTTCCCAAGCACATTTTATAGCCTTCTTTAGGTCTTCGACACATATAAACTGCCTCCCATTTCGGTAAACCGCACGAGCTAAGATCCCCCACAAGTTGTCGATGGGATTTAGGTCTGGGGAGCGAGAAGGCCACGGGAGAACATTGATACTTTGCTCTGAAAGCCACTTGTTTGTTTCGTGTGATGCATGAATCGACGCGTTATCGTGCTGAAAAGTGTAGTTTTTGCCACAAATAAGTTCACCGTATATGGCTAGTTAATCTTTAAGAAGATTCTTATGCTTTTCGGAATTCATTCTTGAATGTACGAAAAGAATATCCGTTTTCCCTTGAGCCGAAAAACAAGCCCAAACCATTACTGAGCCTTCACTCATTTGGCCGCTCATTAGTACATGAGGAGACTTCCGTAAATCATGCCAATAATATTGAAACCCGTCAGGACCCGTCAACTTTTTTTCATCAGAAAATAATACAGAGTACCATTTGGAGTTCCAAGCCATAGTTTTTTTAGCGAAGTTTAGACGCTGAATTTTGTGTCGGCTTAGAAGCGGTGGGTTTTTTTTCTTCAATTTTTTGTATTTCACATAGGGAGCATTATGCAACACCCTCCGAATGGTTCTCCTTGAACAATTCAGTTTCAAAGCATCTTTAATGCCTTTAGTGGTCATCGTATTCTGTGTAGCGAGCGAAAGCACATGGCGTCTGCCTCTTGAGGACAAGCAAGGAGTACGTCCAGATCTTTTAATCACCGATCCATTAATTCCTCTTTTCAAAACATTTCTAATTGCACATCTAGAGCGCTTAATAACTTTTGAAATATTATTAATTGAAGCACCAGGTCCATTTAATCTCCAAATTTCGCGAATTTCACTTTCTTTTAATTCTGTACCTCGTGGCATGTTTGTAAATGCATGAAGTCTGTTGTCATCTGCCTTAGTTAACTGCTGACGTCATAACAGCGTGCAGAAAATTTTCATATTGCACATTATTTTCGAAATAAAGCAGGTGTTTTAATTAAAATGTTAGGGTGTTTTATAATTTTGTCCATGGTATTTTTAATTTTTTTTTTTTTATTATTAAACTCTATAATAATATCATTTCTGTAACACAATTACGTGTGATAACAGAATGAATTTATGTTTTTGACGTATTTGATAAAACATTTTAAAGCTCTGAATCTTTTTCTTTCACGGGTCCGCGGTAGCCCAGTCGGTAGAGCGCCGGTCTGGTAATTGGAAGATTGTGGGTTCGGTACTCGAGCCGGCCAAAGACCGTCGCGTACACTAATGGTGGCTGGTGCACGTGGAATCTGTCGTTGTCCTCCATGTTCCCATCAAAAATTATACCTCTGGGGGTCACCGAAGCGGGAGAGCCATCCCTTCCGTGCAGGATCAAAATTGTGATGGCATGTCTCCGGACCACCTCTAGGGGTGTGTCCCAGACCGTCGCCAATTGCTCATCTGCGCAGCAGTAGTGCGACGTAAAACCTAACCATTCATTCATTCTTTTCTTTCACTATTTGTCAAATTAGATAGGTGTCTTATAATTATGTCCACCACTGTAGTTGCATCTAGTGATTTTTTTTCTTTAATGTATGCGAAGCGTGCATACGTGCGTGGTAGTAAATAAACGTAAATTTTTAAAAGCTGCATTAATTTCAACGTTTGGTTCAAACTATGCAATACATTTCACAAATATATACAGAAATAAGACTATGGGGAAATTTGTAACGTCTGTAGTTATACGCAAAATAAAAAATAAAGCTTCAAACCTTGCTTAAAAAAATAGAAAATTAAGAAATTAATCTTAAAAATACTTTTTTGGTTTTTAGCATTTTATATGTAGTAATAGACCTTAGCAATAAATATTAATGGGTATCTTAAGTTAAAAAACTGGTAACTTTTCTAATTATTTTCTTTGCCAATCATTAATTATTTTAATTGTGATCCAAATTCTTAGCTTTAAATTTTGTTGTTTAAGCACATGAAGTCATTAAAAAAAATATTAATTTATTTTACAAAAATATTCTTATCATTAGTTTCTATAGCTAGTTCATTTCATTTTTCAAGCATTTGAATTTTTAAAAAACGTTTATTATTTTTTTTTAATTGAAATATTGCAAATTAAATAATTATTTTGAATAAAAATCAAACCAAAGGTTTTCTTAAATATATATATACTAGCAGGCTTTGCCCGCTTCGCTGGACATTAATCTTAAATGAAGTCTCAAAATGCCATATCTTTATTAATAACCTAAGTTCTCGCTGTGATTGGTAGAGGTTTTCTCGCTCGCAAAGTGAGGACTCTGGGTCTCCACTGTCTTCGGCACAACTTACTCACTTTTTACTTCCCCTTCCTCAGCGGTGAGTTCGAAGTTTTGCAAAATCACACTAATGTACATAATGCGTACACTTAATCAATATCCAGTCTGGGTCCCCACTACATTCGGAACACACTTCTTACTTCCCCTTCCTCAGCGGGTGAGTTCAAAGTTTTGCAAAATCCCACTAATGTACATAATGCGTACACTTAATCAATATCCGCGCACAAAAATTCGCCATTCTCAGGTAATTCAAAGCGAATTCTAACGGAAAAACATGTTTTTACACATGTTTATTGGGAACAACTTCAGTATAACCCCACAACGATATTTGGCGATTTTTTTTGTTGGCGCTTATGGCTAAATCATAAATCTAAAAATCATAAATCATATATGATAAATGATAAAATCATAATCTAAATCATAAGATCAAAAATCCAAAATAAACAACATATTAGGCTGCCATATTATATCGCAAACAGTTCAGAACGACATCGTTATCCTTCAAAACGGCGCCAAAGAAAAATCGCCAAATTCAGCTGTGGGGTTATACTAAAGTTATACCGTTTATTGCCCTCCGACTCCGAGAAGGTGGGTGGGGGGGTGGGTTCGAATTTCTTGAAATCCAGTTACAATAAGTGCCGGATGCAAACAAACAATTTACGCACCAAATTTAGAGACTACAGAAGTCTTTAATAGAAAATATTATAAATAAATAAATACAAAACGCACAGCTTTAGTATGGGAACCCTTTGGTTTAAATATTTTAAGCCATTTCTGCGATGAACTGAATTGGCTATCTCAATTTTGCAATTAAAGATCTTGGCGAGAAACATCCGAGCTACTTCGGTGCCGAATTTCAAATTTTGCCAAAGGAATCCAATACTAAAGCTGTTCCCTATCGAATCTGGGTTGAAAACGAAAAAAGGGTATAATAAAGTAGAAATATCAGACCTATATTTATAAATTTGATACCGAATGAAAGGGGCTATTTTGCTGAATCCAGGGGTTCAAACAGTTTTTCGATGCGACAATTACATTTTTAAAAAATAACTAAAGTATGAAATTTAAGTGGCAACGGAAAAACGGATAAAGTGAAAAATAAATTAGAAATATCAGACCTATCATTACAAATTCAGTACCAAATGAAAGAGGTGATTTTTCTGAATCCTGGGGTGTAAACAGTTTTTCGATACGACAATTAGATTTTTTAAAATTAATTAAAGTATGAAACTTAGATGGCAACACTTCATTTCAATCTTTTCATCATTTGTAGTGAGAATCACGCGAATACAAAAGTCTTTAACTTAAAAAATTATTTGTATTTTTCCATTCAAAGCATTTTAGTGAAAAAATATTTATGGCGCATGCGCAGGCGTTTTTTACCCACAATTTAAACACTAATCATAATTTTGAAAATTTCTATAGATATAATTTCAAGTTGGGTGAAGACCTAAGTTTCTGCCAAGCGCCGTTAAATTCCGTCCAGCCGTTCTCGAGTGATGCCCGGACAAACGTGTTTTAGTCTTTTACCCCCCAGGGGGGAACGGGGGGGGGAATTTCTGAAAAGTTGATAGATATAATTTTAAGTTGGGTGAAGACCTAAATCCCTGCCAAGCGCCGTTGAATTCCGTCCAGCCGTTCTCAAGTGATGCCTGGACAAAAAAAGCGACATACGGACACGATGACACACACACACACAGGCAAAATTTTCTGAAGTCATTTTCGGCTTACATGGGGTGTGAAACGTGAAGATATCGCAAAATTTTTCGATTCCGACAAATTTACAGACAAAAGTCTGATTTTATTAATATAGATATATATAATATATATTAAGGAAAAGGAATTTTATCTAATAGTAGTGTTTTTAATAAATACTAATTAAACAGCAAATGCTTTTATTTATTTATTTTTATTTACTTATTCGTATAGATAACAATATCAAATGTTACTTTTAATTGATTTCTTTTTATTTCATTCATCTGTAATCATTATTTTCTATTATAGATTTTATCCATGAAATATGTTACATTTCCCATTTCAACATTTCTTTAAAAATTAAATATTTCACTTTCCTCAATCTTCATGAAAATATTTCGACTATGCTTTGTCTATAATTGTTTTACTTAGATCTTGTATTACGTTTTACTTTATGTATTTAAATGATGGTATAATTATACATTCTGAATTCTTTAATGTCAAATCACATTTTTTAGATTTCAAATACACATCTTTATACTATTTGCATATAATATAAAAAATGAATCTTGTGTATTAGAATGTTACCTTGCATCTTTCTAATAATCTCAAAAACTATAAATGTTGTAAATTATTTATATTTCATTATAATATTCAGTATTCTATATTATATTTTACTTTTAATTTGTTGTATTTTAATTTTCAGTTCTGTATTATATTTTATGTTGTTTGGTTTGCACCTTATGAAATAAGTACATATGTGTTCTTAAATATATACATTTAATGTAAAAAAAAAAATCTGATGTGGGCACCACATGACTTCCTTATACACTTTTAGAAATATACATAATGTTAAAAAACATTGACATTGGACCCGAAACAGTTGGCTAAAAATATTTTAAAAATTGAATTATCACCGTGTTCTGAGCTTTTCTAAAAGTTAGTTAAAAACCGATGCAAGATTTGTACTGGTAACGCTGACGAAGGCAGCAAGGACCCGAAACAATTGGCGAAAAATATTTTTAAAAATGCAGTTTCACCGTATTCTGAACTATTCTGAAAGTTTCAAATGTCTAGCTAGTCGGGAAGTTAGTTAAATAAATTTTCTGTTGAACCATATAAACGCTGCCGAAGGCAGCAGGAACCTGAAACAATTGGCTAAAAATATTTAAAAAATGCATTTTTACCGTGTTCTGAATTTTCCCGGAAGTTTTAAATGTCTAGCTAGTCGGAAAGTTCGTTAAAAATCGATTGCAAGATTTGCACTGGTAACGCTGCTGAAGACAGCAGGGACCCTAAACAGTTGGCTAAAAGTATTAAAAAAATGCATTTTCACCGTGTTCTGATCTAGTCTGAAAGTTCCAAATGTCTAGCTAGTCGAGAAGTTAGTTAAATAAATTTTCTGTTGAATCACATAAACGCTGCTGAAGACAGCAGGTATTAGAAACAGTTGACTAAAAGTATTAAAAAAAGGCATTGTTATTGCATTCTGAACTCTTCTGAAAGTTTTAAATCTCTAGCTAGTCGAGAAGTCAGTTAAATTGCAAGATTTGTCCAAACCGTTTTTGAGTTATTACCGTTTTTTGATACATTTTGGCCATTATGAACCTAATTTTACTAAATATCTCCAAAACGGAAAATCATACAAATTCCAAAAAGGGAGGTACACAACTAGATATTATAACAAACATATGTACCAATTCGCAACTTTCTACGTCCAACCGTTTTTGAGTTATGCGACATACTCACACACACACAGACACACATACATACAGACGTCACGAAAAATCGTGTAAAGTCCCTTATATCTCTAAAACGAGAGCTCGTGTTAAGACGACACTTGCAGGTGTACAACTAGACATCATGACAGTCACACGTATAAATTGGCAACATTCAGCGATCATTCGTTTTCGAGCAATGTGAAATGCAAAATCCATTTCGCAAATCGGGATTACTATACTTCCTTATACTTTGTATAAGGAAGTAATAAAATTGTGCCTTGAGGGGACTCATTTTAAAGTTGTGCCTTGGGGGGGGGACTCATGTAAAAGTTGTGCCTTGGGGGGACTCATGTCAAAGTTGTGCCTTGGGGGGACTCATGTCAAAGTTGTACCTTGAGGGGGGGACTCATGTCAAAGTTGTACCTTGAGGGGGGGGGACTCATGTCAAAGTTGGACCTTGAGGGGACTCATTTCAAAGTTGCGCCTTGGGGGGACTCATGTCAAAGTTGTGCCTTGGGGGGGACTCATGTCAAAGTTGTACCTTGAGCGGGACTCATGTGCTTTGGGGGGACTCATTTCAAAGTTGTGCCTTGGGGGGACTCATGTCAAAGTTGTGCCTTGGGGAAGGGACTCATGTCAAAGTTGCGCTTTGGGGGGGACTCATGTCAAAGTTGAGCCTTGGGGGGGACTCATGTCAACGTTGTATCTTGGGGGGGACTCATGTCAAAGTTGGGGGGACATGTTAAAGTTGGGCTTTGGGGGGGGGACTTCGGATCCGAAACAATTGGATAAAAGTGTTAAAAAATGCATTTTCACCGTGTTTCTGAACTATTCCGGAAGTTTAATATCTCTAACTAGTCGGGAAGTTAGTTAAATAATTTTTCTGTTGAATCATATAAACGCTGCTGAAGGCAGCAGTGACACGAAGCAATTGGCTAAAAATATTTAAAAAATGCATTGTCACCGTGTTCTGAGCTTTTCTGGAAGTTTTAAACGTCTAGCTAGTCGGGAAGTTAGTTAAAAATCGATTGCAAGATTTGTACTGGTAACGCTGCCGAAGGCAGCAGGAATCGGAAACAGTTGGCCAAAAATATTAAAAAAACGCATTGTCAACGTGTTCTGAGCTTTTCTGAAAGTTTCAAATGTCTAGCTAGTCGGGAAGTCAGTTAAATTGCAAGATTTGTCCAAACCGTTTTTGAATTATTACCGTTTTTTTGATACATTATGGCCAAAACCAATGTATTTTTGGTCATTATGAACCTAATTTTCCTAAATATCTCCAAAATGGAAAATCATACAAAGTCCAAAAAGGGAGGTGCAGAACTATATGTTATAACAAACCTATGTACCAATTCGCAACTTTCTACGTTCAACCGTTTTTGAGTTATTACCGTTTTTTGATACATTATGGCCAAAACCTATGTATTTTTGTCATTATGAACCTAATTTTCCTAAATATCTCCAAAACGGAAAATCATACAAAGTCCAAAAAGGGAGGTGCACAACTAGATGTTATAACAAACCTATGTACCAATTCGCAACTTTCTACGTCCAACCGTTTTTGAGTTATGCGACATACACACACACACACACACAGACACACACACACACATACAGACGTCACGAAAAATCGTGTAAAATCGCTTATATCTCTAAAACGAGAGCTCGTGTTCAGACGACACTTGCAGGTGTACAACTATACATCATGACAGTCACACGTATAAATTGGCAACATTCAGCGATCATTCGTTTTCGAGCAATGTGAAATACAAAATCCATTTCGCAAATCGGGATTACTATACTTCCTTATACTTTGTATAAGGAAGTAAAAAGTAATGAAATTTTAAAAGTATTTGTAACATTTGTTTAATTTAGACATTTCATGATTTAAATGCCTTAAAAAAATTTGCAGATTATTTTTGATGTGTTACTGCATTTGATGGTTAAGAATTCATTGAATAATTTATAAGCAATATTGTACATTAATGTGAACAAAAAATCTGAAGCAATTAAGATCAATAAATTTATTTTCCCTTTTCTTAAAAAAAAAAAAAGAGTATTTTCTTGCAATAGTGCAGATATATGCATTTGTGCCTAGTTAAAATTTAAATACATTGGTTATACTGAATATTATTTACTATTTAAAAATAATTTATTTTGAATTCGTAAATGTTAACTTCACAAACTATTCCTGCAGAAAGATTTTGGTATGGATGAAGATTGTCGCAGAAAGCCAAATAAATTTCTGCCACAGGGGTTCTAGGTTTCCCATGCCTGCAGAAAGATCTTTCCCGGGCACTTCAATCTGGATATTTATCGCCGACAGGGGGGATCTGCTACTATTTAAGAACTAAGATTTTAAATATGACTGTATCTCAGCATCTATTAAATATTTTAGTTTTGAACCATGTATTTTATAGCCCATGCTATTTACACTATACTACGATTTGATTCCGACCAATTTAATAAAATAAAAAGTAGATTAATATAAATAGATATATAAACAAATAAATTTTAATCAATTTAATCCTCTTTACTATGTATATACTACCATTTTTCCCGATAAACACTGTAAATAAAAAAAATTAATAAATAAAAGTTTTTTCTTTTAAAGGAATTAATTAAAAAATGAAAAATAAGAAGTTGTTCTACTATAAAAAATTAAACATAACTGCTATAAATATGTTTTTAAATTTAAAACTAATTATACTAAATTTTTTCTACTGCATTACGATTTTATTTTCAATAAATATAACAAAAAAAAATCGCCTTTAAATGAACGTATTAAATAAAAATAAAAATCTGGTGTGAAACAACCGCATGACTTCCATTACTTACTATTACATGTATTATATGCATTTTTTGGAGATAATATGATCAGAAGACATAAAATTGACCTAACAAATTGGACACCTAAAAATTTTCTGGTAAAAAAAAGTTCATACACATGTAAAGATATATAAAATAGATTTACATAGCAAATTTAAAAATAGTAAGAAGAAAAAAATCAGTTTATCCATTTTTCAGAACATTAATTTCCGACATCTAAAACTGATCTACCTAATCAGGATGACTGTTAATTTTCCTTTAATAACCATGTAATACATAAGAAAGGATATCTAAAATGGGTTTAAGTAACAATTTTCAAGAAAATCATTAGAGCTGTTTTTGACATACCGACTTTTGCCAAAGCTTGCCATACTCAATTATTGACCGGAAAACAATAATTACAAAAGGATATTTAAAAGGCAGTTAACATGGCAAATTTGAAAAAAAATCGTGCAGCCGTTTTTAAAGGAATGCATTTGCAAGGCCTGTAATTGAGCTATTTATACAGGACGCATATCAATTTTCCTGAACTAACCAACTATATCATTCTAAAGGACATCTAATAGAGTGTTTATATAGCAAGCTTGAAGAAAATCGTTAGAGCCGTTTTTGAGATACGGACTTACGGTCCCACTTCCGGTTTCCGATGTCCCACTTCCGGTTTTTCAATTTTCACCAAAATTTGGAAATTTCATCTGTACACCAGACGTATTTCAATTCTAAAGTTTCGTAGCTCTATCTTTATCAGTTTCTGAGCTATAATAGCCAGAAGATTCTCCACATACATACACACACACACACACACACACATACATACATACACACTGACCAACTGACAAAAACCACTTTTTTGGACTCAGGGGACCTTAAAACGTGTAAATCAGGTGAAAACCCGATATCGAATTTTCAGACCGAACACAATACTTCCATTACCTACGGTAGTAGGGTAATGGAAGTAATAAGTTGCGTAATAGCCGTTGCTAAGATACGCAGACGATTGAAGCAAAAGAATTAAATTTATGAAAAATGAAACAAAGAAGCGAATATTTAAAATCGGAAAAACATTAATTTAAAAGATGTCAATTCGAAATTCGAAAAAATCTCGATGGGGTGCACACCTGCTGGGTCCCAGGTACCTATATGCCAAATTTGGAAGTTCTGCGATCAGTAGTGTAAGCACCAGAGCGCAGACAGACACACAGACACACAGACACTTCTCTTTATTTATATAGATTAACAGTTATTCTTCTTACAAAAAAGCAGTCACTTATTTTTATTGTGTATACTACATTTTTAAAAAGTTTTGGGAGTGGATGCCCTATGCTTAATTATTTTCAAATAAATGCACCCCAAAATATGCATAGATATCTGAATAAAGAACTATACTATACTGACCAATCTTGTTCCAGAAGTGTATAAAATTACATTGGCAATAAGAAAGCAAAATTACAGGTTACTCTTAAATATGAAGATTTTTAATTAAGTTATTTTCAATATCTTATTTGTGAGAATTAGGATTTTCTTATAATCAGCATCTATTTTGAAAAAAATATTAATTGAAAATTCCATAAAATATGTTTTACTGCCATCAATGACTTACCGTGGTGTTAAGTAACTTGATATCTCTCAAACATATGTAGTGTATCTGACGCTGTTAGAGTCGCCAAATGTATCATTTTAAGGCTGTGGAATCGAATATGAGAAAACAGAAATTTCCTATGCTATCGTCTTTCGTGTTCTGCAAGAAAAACTGATGTCCGATATATCCTATTACCAATTTGAGAAGTAGATCAGGCACTGCTACTGAACTGCAATTACAACTGCTTTTGGTAACAGGACGAAGGGTGTTAAACGAAACAGTCCGAAATATGCATCATCATCGTAGTCTCTATGCACGTAAGCTAATGGCGTATATTTCAATGATTTCAAGGCAAAATACGAACCAAAGAACGTGGACTACTGAACATCGAGCTAGAAGGCAACGTAATTGCAGCAAAACGCTTTTTTTGCTGACTAGGCCAAATTCACTGCATCACCGAAGAGTTTTGGTATGGAAGGTAAACGACACTGGAAATAAATCCAAGTTATTTCATGAAAGATTCCATTACAAATTAGGTGGGTTGATGTTATGGGTTGACATCATCATAGGTGGATCTATGGTTCTCGCATTATTATTCAAAAGGAGTTTGACCGCCCAATGTTGTGCAGACGAAATACTAAGATATTGTACATACGCTCTGTAGTTGTTGATTATTTCCTTATAATGATTGATAATGAAACTAGTTGGCATAGGTGGATTCTGCTCAGTTCCCCATCATATTTATGTTCTCACAAATTTCTAGTGCGAGACATATTATAATCATGTTAAAAGAAATGAATTTGACCAAAGCTTGATACAGTGACAGAATGAAATCCCTGCCTAATAGGCTATCCACATTTCACATCGATATATTTATCTTATTCTAATCTATTAATTTATTTTATCAGGGTCAATTCTGTTGCTACTATTTAAAATGCAATAATCCTCAAAATTCATATTTATATGAAAAATTTACAATTTCGCTATGTTGATAAAATCGTAAATTACAAATAATTTACGAAATTTTCCTATTAGAATATTTGTATTCAACCATGTTCAAACAAATATCATAAATGTAATTTTGAAGTTGTCTAATGTATTTATGATCCTCAAAATGGAAGTTTATGCTCAATTTTGCCTTATTTTGCCATTTTAAGTAAATCGTAAATTCCAAATAACTTACGAATTTTTTAAATTGGAAAAATCCTAGTCTATGATATTCATGCCAGTATCCAAAATAATATTTAAAAAGTGGTTTGGCATCTTTACGATGAAAATATCCCTCAAGATTGACGTTTATCTGAAATTTTGCTCTATCTGCCATGTTAAGAAATTCGTAAGTTTCCAATAACTTAAGAAAATTTTATATTGAAAAATTCATAGTCATTAATATTCATGCCAGCGTTCTAAATAATATTTCAAAAGTAGTCTGAAATCTTTACGATGAAAATATCTCTCAAAATTGACGTTTATGTGAAATTTTGCCCTATACTGCCATGTTAAGAAATTCGTACATTTCCAATAACTTGCGAAATTTTCAAAGTAGCATATTTATAGTTACTGATGTTCATTCCGGCATCAAAACTGATATTTTAAAACTGGTCCGACATTTTTAATATAAAAAGTTTCCATTTAATGCACGTTTAAGTGAAATTTTGTCCTATTCTCCCATGTTAAGAATATCGTAAATTTCTCATAACTTACGAAGTTTTTTAATTCGAATGTTGCAAATGAATAGGGTTCTTGCCAGTATCGAAAGTAATATTTTAAAACTGATCTGACCTCTCTGCGATCATTTGTTCGTGAGATATCGTGTTAACGGACTAACAAACTAACGGACTAACACACTAACGGACTGACACACTGACACACTAACAGACACCATACAAATTTTGTCATTTTCGGATTCCTCACACCTGAAAACGTATAAAAAAGTCAAAAAACCGAGGTCGAAATTTTTCACGATTACCTAAGTTCCCCATACCTATAGTATGATGGGGAACTAAAACCTCACTAAGCTCGTCTTGTAGCAAACATGACTGAACTGTATTTAAAGTATAAAACGAATTGTTATATAAAGTGGGAGTCAAGTATTCATAAAACCTTGATAAAGTTATCAATCTGAATTTTGCAAATAAAATTCAAAGTGTCTTTAAAGGTATACTTTTGCATGAACACTTGTGAAAAATGCAAATATATGTAAATTATTATTATTACTATTATTATTATTATCATTAAAAAAGGTGTGAAATAAAAGCGTTATTTCTAATCAGTTCGGTGTCAATTATTTTCAATAGTAAAAGAAAAATATTTTAGTTAAAAATAAATAAATAAATAAATAAATAAATAAAAAGCATTCAGATGTATTTTCGGTGACTCTGAATTGTAACATTTTGGAAGATAAAAACATCACAATTTTTTAAATCATTCGTTTTATTTTTTATTTATATTTTTATATGTAATTGCATCCAAATAACATAATCATCAAATTTCTTCCATTTTAGTTGTTCTTAATATACAACAAGTCCTTCCGGATCATTCGGAAGGGTAGGTTGATTTCTTTCTCCTTATCAAGTAACCGCTATTTTAAAACAAAATGGCGGCATTTTGTTTCAAAACATTAATACAAATTATTAATGGACTTCGTGATATTTAAATGATAAATCCATTTTTAAAGTTTGGTTTGAACTGATTAATTATTTCAAAAGTTACCGTGATAACAAATTTTCAAGTGGATGCCACTTGGAAACAATATAATGGAGCAATTTGCAGAACAAACTCGTCCAAGATATTTAAAGCATAAGTTCACTGTCAAACTTTTGTTCGAATCAGTGCAGTGTTTCAAAAGTTATTCTTACGTGAAATTTTCAAGAGGCAGTCTAATTGACTGCAACTTAGAAACAAATTGGCGAAGCAACTTGTCTAGCGAAATCGTACAAGATATTTGTATGATAAGTTCAATGTCCAAATTTAGTTCAAATTAAATCAGTGTTTCAAAAAATTATCGCGATAAGAAATTTTCAAGTGGTACCGTGATTTCAGGTGGCCACCAATTGGAAAACAAAAGCAGAATGAGATGCCCAGCGAACTTATCGGTGATATATGAATGGTAAATCCACAACCCAAAATTGATGCGAGTTGATTTAGTATTACAAATGTTATCATAATGACACATTTTTAAGTGGCTGCCACTTGGAAATAAAATTGCGAATCAAGTTACCAAGTGAACGTATCCAAGATATTTTAAACATAAGTTCACTATCTAACTTTTGTTTGAATCAATTTAGTATTTTAAAAGTTATCTTGATAGCAAATTTTCAAGTGGCCACAACTTGGAAACAAGAGGTTGGAACAAGTTGCCAAGTGAACTTATCCAAGGTTATTATATGATAAGATTACTATTCAACTTTGGTTGGTATTGAATTGGAATTAAAAAAGTTATCCTCTTTATAAATTTTCAAGTGGTAGCCTAATTTCAAGTTGTCTCGCTAAGTTTATAACATCCGCACATTGTTAAAAATGACAGATAAAGTTTATTAATAAAGTTGATTGAGACACTTATATGGTCTATGTGTACATCAAAATTCAAATAAATTCGGAATATGCTTTTTATAAATTGAATTTTAAATTGTCAAGTGGTCTCCACTTGAAAATAAAATGGTGAAGCAACTTGGTTAAAAAACTCACCTAAGATATTTATAAGATAAGATACTGTCCAAATTTGGTTCGATTTGGAGTATTATTTCAGAAGTTATAATGGTTTTAAATTTTCAAGTGGTAGCCTGATTTCAAGTGGCCCCGCTTAACTTAAGATACCCGCAACTTTATTAAAAATGGCGGATAAAGTTCATTGAGACACTCATGTAATATATGTATACATCAAAATTCAAACAAATTATGAATACGCTTTTTTACAATTTGATTTTGAAATTTTCAAGTGGTTTCCACTTGAAATCAAAATGGCGAAGCAACTTGGTTGAAAAACTCATCTAAGATATTTATAAGATAAGTTAAGATACTGTCCAAATTTGGTTTGATTTGGAGTATTATTTCAGAAGTTATTATTATTTTAAATTTTCAAGTGGTAGCCTGATTTCAAGTGGCACCGCTTAACTTAAGATATCTGCCCCTTTATTAAAAATGGCGGATATAGTTCATTAATAAACTTCATTGAGATCCTTATGTGGTCTGTATTTACATCAAAATTCAAACAAATTCGGAATACGCTTTTTACAATTTAAATTGTTCAAGTGGTCTCCACTTGGAATCTAAATGGCGGAGCAACTTGGTTAACAAACTCATCTAAGATATTTATAAGATAAGTTAAGACACTGTTCAAATTTAGTTTCATTTGGTGTATTATTTCAGAAGTTAGCATGGTTTTAAATTTTCAAGTGGTACCTAATTTCAAGTGGTCCCGCTTAACTTAAGATATCCGCCACTTTATTAAAAATGTCGGATAAAGTTCATTAATAAAGTTCTTTGAGATACTTGTATAAACTATGTATACATAAAAAAAAAAAAAAAAAAAAAAAAAAAAAAAAAATCGGAATACGCTTTTTACAATTTGAATTTGAAATTTTCAAGTGGTCTCCACTTGAAAACAAAATGGCGGAGCAACTTGGTTAACAAACTCATCTAAGATATTTATAAAATAAATTAAGACACTGTCCAAATTTGGTTCGACTTGGAGTATTATTTCGGAAGTTATAGTGATTTTAAATTTTCAAGTGGTAGCCTGATTTCAAGTGGTCCACTTAACTTAAAATATCTGCCACTTTAATAAAAATGGCGGATAAACTTCATTAATAAACTTCATTGAGACCTTTATGTGACCTGTATTTACATCAAAATTCAAGCAAATCTTGCTTTAAATCTGCTTTTCACATAGAATGAAAAGAATACAAACAATTACAGGAAATAAATTACATGAAATAAATTCAAAATAAATTCTTTTGAAATACAAGAATTAATCTCTCTTACCCGCATTTGTTTATCACAAACCACTTTTTCTTTTCAGAATAAATTTTATCGTCAGTCTGAAGGTTTAGCCATGGGTTCCCCTCTCTCCCCAATTCTCGCAGATATTTACATGCACTATTTCGAAAGCAAGCTTTTTAAGAAAATATCTTTTCCTTTTTGGACCCGTTACGTCGACGACACCTTCACGCTTATTGACATATCTCATCACAATATTGACCATGTCTTAGAAACTTTAAATTCAATTGACAGTAATATCCAATTTACATATGAAATAGAAAATAATGGCTCCCTTCCATTTCTTGATACCCTCGTCTCTCACACTGTAAATGGATTTTCAACCACCGCCTATCGGAAAAATTTTGCTGTCTCCCTTCCTCCCCATGCGCGTTCATGTCACCCACCTAACCAAAAAATGGCTGCTTTCTATACTTTTCTAAACCGTGCACTTAATATTTCTTCAAATCCTATTTTATTCAAATCTGAAATTAAATACCTGAAAGCCAGTGCAATTGACAGAGGTTATGACCCTTCCATTATAGACAAAGCTATCCAAAAATTACAACTCCCTCGTATTTCGTCTACTAAATCAGTCTCTTCTAATATAAGTATTGTATTACCCTATTTTCCTAAATCCAGTCAAACCATAGCTAAAATTCTCAAACAATATGATTTTAAAATAATATTTTCGCCTTCCAATAAACTCACCTTTTCTCAGTTAAAAGATCCCATTGATATGCATAATTCTTGGGGTATTTATAGTATTTCCTGTCAGTGTGGTTTATCATATATTGGCCAAACTAAACGCAGTCTTAAATTTCGTCTAAAAGAACATATGAATTACGTCCGCAAACAAGAAACCAATAAAGCGGCTATTTCTAAACATTGCTGGGAGGAAAATCATAATTTTAAATTTAATTCAGCTAAAATAATTTGCAGACCTAAATCCATTCATGAACTAGATTTCTTTGAAGCTATTCATATTTATAAAAATTTTTAAAACCTTGTAAATTGTGATTTCGCTATTCCCTATTTGTCTGACTGTTGGAAATTTTATATTCAGTCCACATTCTCTTAATTTTTCTACTGTTTACACAGCTAACTTTCCTAAATTCCTATTGGCCACTCTCCCCACCTTTCCCGTAATCTTATTGATTGAATTAAATCCGGCCCCTCTCCTAAATATACGAGCACTTCTCCTGATTCAGAATCCTTTTTGCACTGAAGACGGTACGCTTTAGGCTACCGAAACAGCTGTATGCATTTCCAATATTTTTCTTTGGCGTTTCTGACGTAGTAGTTTATTCGGGTTTTAATATTCCAACGCCAAGTCTCCTGTTATTAATATATTATATTTTTTCATTCATAAATGAATAAATAAATAATAGTATGTGAATGAAAAAGAAAATCATAAAAAAAAAAAGTTTTCTTGTGGCCAAAAAAAAAAAAAAAAAAAGCTAGTTTACATGCATAAAAGTTGCAAAAATATGTTGCGATTTTTTTTATATTCTATTTTATTCCTATAGATTAAAATGTTTTGTACAAATGCGACACATAGGAAATCTACTTTTGATTTGGTTTGATACTTTTCGGTCATTTTTTTCACCCTCCATTACTATGTTAGTGCATTAATTTTCTTTCATTGTTCCTCCATGCAGTGTCAATATTATAATATCAATTATGTCGATGTACAGGAAAATCTTTCTTATTGTAAATATTTTACACATGGTATTATATAAAGTATTGGATTTATAAAGTTAAAGCTATCACAAAATAATTATTAAACACATAATAAAATACTTTGCTATCAATATAAATAGTCATAATTACCACGAGAATCTGTTAAAAAATTGATTCTAATGATAGAAATTCTTCAAAGTACATTACTGAAGAGCCTGCAATTTACAAACTTTAATTGAGAGTAACTCATGCTAGGGGGCGCATTTGCCGATAAGATAGATATTTTTATTATCAGCTCAGTTAGAGCTTTAAGAGGATATAAACCATGTATAAATACCTTTTGAACAGTTGGTGACCCTCCCTTGTTAGTGAGAAAATATTTGAAAAAAATAATCATTTTATTTCATTAAGAAAATTTAGGACTTTATGTTTCGATCTCTAAACGAAATATTTAAATTTATTGTTTCAAAAAACTTCTCACTAAGCTAAAAGGGAACATATTCAAAGAGTAATATTCAAAAGACAGAATTTGAACAACTTCGTTTTTGAATGAAATATTCTTACAAAACGAAGCAACGAAAATCCTATTGGATAAAGGGGAAAAAAGGAAGAGCTTATTCATGTACAGCCTTAAGTAAAAACTAAATCGTTAACTTTTCAGCCATTCTTTTTCATAGGCCAAAAGGAATAAGGAAATTCGATACTGTATTTTACCTATTAATACTACATTTAGTTACAAAAATGTTTTTCAAGTGTAAATTTTAACATTTTCAATTAAACTTAAGAACTGTATTTTTTGAGTGAAATTAGTTGAGCTCTGATCTGTAACAAAAACAATGTTATAATACATAAATAACATTCACTTTAAAAACGTTTTTAACAAATCAAATTGCCTTGACCACCATATCGTGTATGTCAAAATAGAGAAAAATCCTTCAGCCAAGCATATTTTTCTTTGTGTATCGCAGTGAAAATAGTATATTCTTATGAAATATAAATGATTTTTCCTTTTTGTTTTCTTAATGCAGGTATTTCACAAAACGGATATCGCATTTTTCGGAACAGAATCTTTCAGCAAAAAGATTTTGAGGGTTTGAGAATAATATTATCTTCCCTTATGTATTTCACTCCATTTGTCAAAGAAATATTTTATCGGAAAAAACCGAGATTTACTGCTTACTTTAAAAGCAATATAAAAACTGTACTAACGTCTTGACAAAGGGAATTTTGTATTGTCTCCCAGAGCTCGGCAATACCAAATGTTTATTTCAGCAAAAGTTTGAAGAACACTAACGTTTCGATTAAACAAATTGTCAAAACTATATAAGAGTTTTAATTATGCAATTATTACTTTTTTTTTTGTATATCCATTAGAAAAAAGTATTAATAATACAATCACAGTCTGGTTCAAAAGTATAACACCACAAAATATTTTGCTGTTTAGGATATGAAAGAAATATTTCAATGAAAATCAAAAACATTCTATTCCAGTACATCAAGTTTTTCGTAAAGTGAAGCAACTAAAATAAATGGAATTATTTTAGAAAATATAAAACATCAATAAATCAAAAAGTGTTAAAAATAACTGTTACAAAATTATAAGATTACATGTAAGAAAAAAAAAAAAAAAAAAAAAAAAACAGTTTTTGTAAATTTAGTAAGATGTTGCCTACCATTTCTCTGAATAACTTGAAACACATGATTTGCCATCGAGTTAATTAATTAAAATATATATATGTAAATATATATATATATATATATATATATATATATATATATATATATCGGCTATTCCGATTATATTTTAATTTACTCATAAAAAATTTTTTAATACTAAAAAAATTATAATAATTAATAATATTAAAAATTTAAATTATTACAATAATAATAATAATAAAATATAAAAATATTAAACTTTAATAAAAATAATCTGGTGTGTCACTCACACAACTTTCTCTTACCCTAAAATTTAATACTATAAGTACAGGTTGCAGATTAAGAGGTAAGATAACGAGTACTGTCATGTAAACCTGTGTTAAACAATTCTAATTAAGCTTCGGAAGAGTTTTATATGATAATTAGTTCTGTGTGAGGGAGGCTACCGCCACCCTCAACCCTCTGTTTTATTAATGCACCTACATTTATATAGAATTTCATTCGGTTATTTAAAAAATAATTCTGTTTTTAAAAAATAATTTATTAAAATTATTATTTAAAAAAATTATCTTTTATGATAATGCAGACGATTTCCATATTAGAGAAGTAGTATAAAACTAAATATAGAAAAAAAAAGGCAGAGTTTATTCTCAATATTACATTAAAAAAAAAAAAAAATTAAATGAAAAAAATCGATAACTTTATTTTAAGTTATCGCAGATCGATGGTTCAACCATTCGTTTTAAAGGTATTAACAAGCTCTTTTGAAAGATACCCATGGCGAGGCTCCTACATACACAAAATTTTTTTTCACAGATGACTATCTCTATTACAAAAAATATATATTCGTTTCATTTGGTTTAGTGCAGTCTATATATATTAAACTCTACTTACCTGCAATTTCCCCCATAGACGTAATGTGTTTGAATACTTTTGAGTGTCCCTGTACACGGACCATTTGCTTCATCTCAACGAAAAGCTTACTGTAGCATCCCTATATGATATACATTTAGAATACCGCGTTTGGAATTTCTGCTACTGTTTGTTCTTGAGATATGCTGATAACAGACACACAGACATACAGACAGACACACACACAGACACACAGAGCATTTCCTAAAAACATGATTTTCGTATTCAGGGGACTTCAGAACATGTAAATATGACAAAATCTCACGTTCGAAAATTTGACCCTAAAACAATACTTTCTCGACCCTATATGTAAGAGAAAGTAAAAATGTAACAATAATAATACATCTCTTTTTTTTTTTTTTTAAATAAATTTTATAAACTCTCATTTTTTCACAATGGTCACTTCTAATTTGTATGTTGGATGACATTATTTGTTACTTTCGTATACACAGGGCTGCCACAGGAGACTTCTTTTTTATATACATATATCTTTTTTGTACCACCATTCTCGTAAAATAAAATTTGTAATATATTTACGTGGGTAAAAATGTAGATTTACCTGTATAAATATATTATAAATTGTTTAGCTTGGAAAAAGGGGAACGAAAACAATTTTAAAAAAAAGTCGCCCGTGGAAGTCCTGTATACATGGTGAGACAAATAATCCCATAGGTCTCTGTGGCATTTAAGTCAAGGCTTCGACTTAGCTGTAGTATCAATCTTTTGTCTTTTAAGCCAATGTTTTGTTGATTTAGATTATTTTATTAAAAACTATATACTGGTACAGAATGTTTTTTGATTTTCATTGAAATATTTCTTTTATTGCCTAAATAGCAAAGTATTTTGTGGTCTTGTAATTTTGAAACAGTTGTACGAGTATAGTCTAGCATATAATAACAGGAGACTTGGCGTTGGAATATTAAAACCCGAATAAACTACTACGTCAGAACTTTTAATATCAGTATTGTCTTACCATATTTTCCTAAATCCAGTCAAACCATAGCTAAATTTCTCAAACAATATGATTTTAAAATAATATTTTCGCCTTCCAATAAACTCACCTTTTCTCAGTTAAAATATCCCATTGATATGCATAATTCTTGGGGTATTTATAGTATTTCCTGTCAGTGTTGTTTATCATATATTAGCCAAACTAAACGCAGTCTTAAATTTCGTCTAAAAGAACATATGAATTACGTCCGTAAACAAGAAACCAATAAATCTGCTTTTTCTAAACATTGCTGGGAGGAAAATCATAATTTTAAATTTAATTCAGCTAAAATAATTTGCAGACCTAAATCCATTCATGAACTCGATTTCTTTGAAGCTTTTCATATTTATAAAAATTTTAATAACTTTGTAAATTGTGATTTCGCTATTCCCTGTTTGTCTGACTGTTGGATATTCAGTCCACTTTTTCTTAATTTTTCTACTGTTTACACAGCTAACTTTCCTAAATTCCTATTGGCCACTCTCCCCACCTTTCCCGTAATCCTATTGGTTGAACTGAATTCGGCCCCTCTCCTATATATACGAGCACTTCTCCTGATTCAGAATCCTTTTTGCACTGAAGGCGGTAGGCTTAAGGCTACCGAAACAGCTGTATGTATTTCCAATATTTTCCTTTCTCGTTTCTGGCGTAGTAGCGTTTTAATAGTCTAGCATGTTTCCAGAACTTTCTCGTGTTAGAACACTCTCTCGTTTTCAGAATTTCATGAAACATTCGACTTAGCACTTCAACAATCGATTTATTATTAATAAGGATTTTCCCACCTAGCTCGCTAAAATAGTCGCCAAAGGGTAGTAAATTCGCTAATTTGGCGACAAATGCGTCGCGAACTCTATTCTCGCCTTGGTGAATCTTTTAAAATATTGCACATTATTTTAATGTTGTAAGAAGGCAGAAACGCGAAAATTAACATTTTGTAACTTGACTGAGATTCTTTAAGTAAAATTACATAAAAACAATAATTATTTACAACCTCGTAACAATAGAATACGTAGCAATTTCAGGCATTCATCTCACTAACGGCTAATTTCAAGGATAAAAATTTATCTGCTTACGTGAAATCTTACGGTTCATTTTTACTTTCTCTCAACCATAAGGTAGAGAAAGTATTGTTTTAGGGTCAAAATTTTCAACGTGAGTTTTTGTTATATTTACACGTTTTGAGGTCCCCTGAATACGAAAATCATGTTTTAGCGAATGGTCTGTGTGTCTGTCTGTGTGTGTGTTATCACCATAGCTCAAAAACAAATAGTAGCAAAAAGTCCAAATTTGGTATTCTAAATGTGTATAATATAAGGATGCTACACTAAGCTTTTCGTTGAGATGAGGCAAATGGTTCGTATACAGGGACGCCCAAGAGAATTCAAATACATTACATCTATGGGGGAAAGTGCTGATAAGACATAATATACACTGCATTAACACTGATTAACATAATATACACTGCACTAAACCAAATGAAACGAACATATATTTTTTATTTGCGTAAAAACATGTGTCATGTAGAATATGATAGGGAAATCATTCATTGTTCGTTTACAGGGCTACACAAAAGAACTAGATAAAAGTGCGACAATACTTCAGGCTAGGCCATGTATTATTACTATAAAATTATATTTAGGTGCACAATGTGGTGTGTATATAATCTTCGAAACCCACACAGAGCTACAAATATTTAAGCGATAATATTATTTTTTGTTGTTAGTGGATGTGCTTCACTAATAATATTTTACCATTTCCAGGAAAGCTGTTCGGGAATTGAAATGAATTCCTCATAGAGATATGGTAAATAATGTATGTTTTTAAGCTACATATTCATTGCTTGTTTTTTTTTTTTTTTTTTTTTTTGTATATTTACACGGTTTGAGGTTTCCTGATTACCGTAGTCAAGTTTTTTAACGTTTGATGTCTGTCTGTGTCTCTTAGAGTGACTTAAAAACGAATAATTTTAGGAGATCCAAATGTTGCCTTTTGAAGTTAATATAAGTTTGTCGCTGGAAAAGTTTGATCAAGATTAATAAGTTTCAAGGAATGTTGCGTGTGAAAGTTGTCTGAATAATTTTAAGTGAACTTTAATTTTAATAACACATTTAAATTCTTTATAAATATAGGTGCAGTAATGAAACGGGGGGTTGAAGGGGCGGTAGCCTCCCCCCCTCACATAGAACTAATTACCATATAAAACTTTTCCGAAGCATAATTTGAATTATTTTAACATAGTTTTACATAACAGTACTCGTTATGTTATCTCTTAATCTCCAACATGTATTTATAGAATTAAATTTCAGGGTAAGAGAAAGTCGTATGAGTAACACACCAGATTATTAATCTTTTTTCAGAACCAATATTGCTCAAATTTTAGAAGTAAGTCCACATTCAATTGGAGTAAAATTGAATGTATGTTTAGAGTTCTAACTAACGCAGTCAGTTTCAAGCGAAATACAGTTGATATTTTAGTGCATTTTTGAATAAAAGCGAGTCCTTTAAATTATATATATATATATATATATATATATTTGGCATTAATTTTAATCTTAAATGTCTTTCTAGGATTGCATTAAGATGACGTCAGTTTAACCTTTTTCCATTTAGAAACACTAAAATTAACAATTAAGTATATATACGGTTAATATATTTAATATATTTTTATAAAACTAGCAAATCCGTGCGAATTTTTCGCACTTTGTTTTCTCATTTACCTTTAAAATTTGAAACTCGTAAATATTATACCAATTTCACCACCTAATTAAAATTTTAATTTATCAGAAGTTAAATCATTATTAGAACCAAATTAATATCGTGCAAGACCAGAATCATTCAAAGAAAGGTTTCAATATAAAATTCGTGGTTAACGACCCAGCTTTCATACTTCCGCAGGCAGTGTAGTTTAACTTAAGGACCCTGACGACGCCTTTTAAATTTTTATCGCCAAGAATGCGATGATATTTTATTTATTTTGGCATAATTTTTTGCAAAGAAAGAAAAAAAATCCTATTTTGTTTATACTTTTTAAGATTACGTGGCCAATTTATAATAATAATTTATATTTTGTATATATCTTTAAAATATTGCTAGGTTTAAAATGAGGCTTGCAAAGATTCTGGAGAAAGAACTTTTAAAAATACATTTTGTCATAATATAATGTCATACAAACAACGAGATAGTGAAATATTATATAGATGTTATGCCTTTTTTATATACCTCTTATATTAATTTTCCTTTTACGCTTTTAGTAATTGAATTTTTTTTCTATGTAATAGATTTTAAATGTAACATCAACCTTTTATTAATATCTATTTATACAGGAAATGTAGGTGATAGGTATAAGAATAATTTTATAAGAATCATTTGGAAGTCTTCCATGCTTTAATGTAAAGATTTATGTTTTCCTGATTTCACTCAGTGATAGATAATCCAAATAATGAACTTTATCCGTGTTACGGATCAACTATAGTATCTCCCCACAGCTGAATTTGCGATTATGGCTAAATCATAAATCTAAAAATCATAAACGATAAAATCATAAGCTAAATTATAAATCATAAAATCATAAATCCAAAATAAACATCATGCAGGCTGCCATATTATATCGCAAACAGTCCAGAACTACATCGTTATCGTTCAAATCGGTGCCAAAGAAAAATCGCCAAATTCAGCTGTGAGGAGATACTATAGAAATACCCGTGTTACTTCATAAAATATCTTACGCATGAAACCTGCAACATTGTAATATTTAAATATGTATTGCACAGTGCATGGAGAAATTGGTATAGCTTTATAATCTGTCGTCCTTGGCGGGGTTTTAGATTTTGGCGATCAAAAATACACATACGAGAAGAATATTTTCGTAATATACATTGTATGAACTATTGTTTCATATTCTTGATTGCCCTCTTGGTACAACTATAGTATTTCCCCACAGCTGAATTTGGCGATTTTTCTTTGGCGCCGATTTGAACGATAACGATGTCGTTCTGGACTGTTTGCGATATATTATGGCAGCCTGCATGCTATTTATTTTGGATTTATGATTTTATATTTTACTAGCAGGCTTTGCCCGTTTCGCTGGTCATTATTTTGAAATGATTTATCAAAATACTATATCAAAATAATAGTTAAAAAAAAAAAAAAATCATTGAAATCAGTCAAAATCTAAGTTAAAGTTCTCACTACCTTCGGTAGCAGTTTTCCCACATGCCACACTTCTAGTCTGGAGAAACAATGCCTTCGGTAGTGCCTTGCCTGTATTTTACTCCCCATATCTCACGGGTAAAGTGGGAAGATTTGCAAAATCACATCAAAGTGCATATTAAATACATTTAATCAAAACTCACACACCAAAATTTGCCATTCAAACGTAATTTGGAGCACTTTTAAGCTTGAAAACGTGGATTTTTTTCCCCGCCCACCCCTAAGAGGAGGGTAGGAGTAATTTCACAAAATCTCTTTATAGTTCATGTTGCATACACGTACATAACCGACACATTAAAAAATTGAGATCCTGAGATAATTTAAGGCAGAGTTATGTTTTAAAACATGTTTTCTAGCCCCACCCCCTGTGTTTTTTTACCCTCATTATTAAAGGAAAAAAGGGGGAGGAAATTTTGCAAAATCACTTTATATTATCAGTTAGGTACATGTAACTGACCCACACATCAAAAAGGACCTTCCTAAGATAACTTACTGCAGAGTTATGCATGAATACATGTTTTTGCCCCCTCGCCTCCTATGGGGCAGAAGAGTGTAATTTCACAAAATTACTTTGTAGTATGTGTTGAATACGTATAAGCAGTCCACACATCAAAAAATGCCATTCTATGATAATTTTGAACAAAGTTACGTGAAGAAACATGTTTTTTACCCACCAACCCTCAAAAGGGGGGGGGGGATAACATGGAATTGCAAATAATCCCTTTGTAGTTTATGTGTGTTGAATAAGCATAACCGATCGACATATCAAAAAATCGCTTTCCTGAGATATTTGAAGCAGAGTTACTTTTTAAAACGTGTTTTTGCCCCCCCCCCCCCCACCCGCCTTTAAAGGGAGAAAAGAGGAAATTTCACGAAATCCCTTTATAATGCGTGTTGGAAAAGCATAACCAGCCCACGCACAAAAAATCGCCTAAAATAGTTCAAAGCAGAGTTGCGCATGGAAAAATGATTTCCCCCACCCCATATGGTGGAACTTTACAAAATTCCTTTGCAGTGTGTGTCTTGAGTACGCATAACCAATCTACAGATAAAAAATTGCTATCCTGAGATAATATGGAGCACAGTAACTCTCATAAGCGTGCTTTTGCCCCCTTGCCCGCCCCTAAAGGGAGAGAGGGAGAAATTTCGTAAAATCCCTTTATAGTGCGTGTTGGGAACGCATAAACAACCTACACATAAAATTTAATCTTACCGAGATAAATTGAAGCAAATTTATGCTTGGAAACGTGTTTATTACCCGCCCCCCCCCCTGTCCTTAAAGAGGGGAGGGAGAAATTTCGTAAAATCCCTTTATAGTGCGTGTTTGGAATGCATAAATAATTTACAAATAAAATTTAATCTTACTGAGATAATTTGAAGCAAATTTATGCTTGGAAACGTGTTTATCCCCCTCCTGGCCTTAAATGGGGGGAGGGAGAAATTTCGTAAAATTCCTTTATAGTGCGTGTTGGAAACGCATAAACAACCCACACATAAAATTTAATCTTACTGAGATAATTTGAAGCAAAGTTATGCTTCGAAACGCATTTATTCCTTCCTACTCCCAAAGGGGGAAAGGGGGGCTTTCGCAAAATCCTGTTACAATGGGTGTTGGACACAGGTAAATAAGCCCCAAACTAAAATTTGTGACCTTAGATCCAATAGATTTCCACGGACAAATTTAGCGTTAAAAGATGGGGTCGAATTTGTCCCCTCGTAACTCCCCTCCCCCTCCCAATATCGAAAATTGGAAAAAAACAAAAGCGAGTTTTTGGAAATATCCTCAAGAAGACTCTTGGCGATTTTCTATACATTTGGGCTATTATTGGTAGAGTTTTACTCGAAAATCCGTATTTTGCTAAATTTGCCTCCGAAAATCGTTTTTACCCCTCCCCCTCCCCTTAAAAATCCATAACTCAAATTGCAGAAAATGCTTTTTCTTGCATTCAAGTCTAGTCTCTCTCTCTGCAATTTCTTCACCGTGAAGCAATTTGGAGCCGAATTATGCTTATAAGGGGGGTTTTGCCTTCTGCCCCTCCAGGGGGAGCGGGGGATATTTTGTAAAATCTTACTTTAATGGGCGTCAGGGTTCTAAAACCAACGTGCTCACCAAAATTTGCGAGTCTATCTCCCATAGAATCGCCACGGCTGTGTTGAGTCAGTGAATCAGTGATTTTACTCTTTTATTCCCCACCCCACCCCCAAAGGGGTAAAGTGGGAGGCTTTCACAAAATCCCGTTAGAATGGGTGTTGGACACACATAAATAAACCACTAAAATTTGTGACCTCAGCTCCTATAGATTTCCACGGACGAATTTAGTGCTAAAAGGGGGGGGGGTTAAATTTGCCCCTCGTAACTCCCCCCCAAAATTGAAAATCGGAAAATATCAAAAATGAGTTTTTGCAAATACCTTCAAGAAGACGTTTGGCATGTTTTTTTTTTTTTTTTTTTTTTTTTTTTTTTTTTTAATATCTTTGAGCTATTACTGCTAGAATTTTGCTCGAAAATCCATACATTTTTTACCCCCTCTCCCCCATTAAAAAACAAAATTCCAAAATCGCAGAAAATAATTTTTTTGTACTTAAGTCTAGTCTATACCCATCTGCATTTTTTTCATCGTGAAGTAATTTGGAACCGAATTATGCTTATAAAGGTGTTTTTGCCTCCAGTGCCTCCAAAAATCCTTTTCACCCCTTTCCCCTCTTAAAAATCCAAAATTCCAAAATCGCAGAAAATGATTATTTTGTATTCAAGTCTAGTCTCCCCATCTTCAATTTCTTTACCGGGAAGTAATTTAGAGCCGAGTTATGCTTATAAAAGTGTTTTTGCCTTCTGCACTCCCGAAAATCATTTTCACCCCTTCCCCCCTTAAAAATCCAAAATTCCAAAATCGCAGAAAATGATTTTTTCGTATTCAAGTCTAGTCTCCCCATCTTCAATTTCTTTACCGGGGAGTAATTTAGAGCCGAGTTATGCTTATAAAGGTTTCTGCACCCCCGAAAATCATTTTCACCCCTTCCCCCCTTAAAAATCCAAAATTCCAAAATCGCAGAAAATGATTTTTTCGTATTCAAGTCTAGTCTTCCCATCTGCAATTTCTTCCCTGTTAAGTAATCTGGAGCTGAGTTATACTTATAAATGTGTTTTTGCCTTATGCGCCACCGAAAATCTCATTTTTACCCCCTACCCCCCTTAAAAATCCAAAATTCCAAAATCGCAGAAAATGACTTTTTTTGTATTCAAGTCTAGTCTCCCCATCTGCAATTTCTTCACCGTGAAGTAATTTACAGCCGAGTTATGCCTATAAAGGTGGTTCTTGCCTTCTGCCCCCCCAGGGGGAACGAGGGGGTATTTTGCAAAATCCTGTCTTAGTGAGCGTCAGGGTCCTAAAACTAACCTGCTCACCAAAAATTGTGACTCTATCTCCCATAGGATCGCCACAGCCGTGTTGAGTCAGTGAGTGAATCAGTGAATCAGTGAGTTTACTCTTTTATATAAATAGATGATTTATAATTTAGCTTACGATTTTATCATTTCTGATAGATAATTTAGGATTTTTAGATTTATGATTTAGCTATAATCGCCAAAAATAAATCGCCAAATTCAGCTGTGGGAAAATACTATAGTTGTTCCGCTCTCTTAATATAACCTGTTAAACTAGCCATGATTTTTGAAAGAAATTAAATATTTTCGCCAGATAATTTGTCGATCTTTTTTTTTTCAAGGACGACAGATAGGTACCGAATCAGCTCCGAGAAATGTTGGCAATCTTGCATTATTTATATATACTAGCAAACCCGTGCGAAACTTTCGCGCTTTATTTCTTTTCTTATTTAACTTTTAAAACTTGAAACTTATAAACCTTAGGCTAATTTTACCACCCAATTTTAATTTTAATTCATCAGAAGCCAAATTGTCATTAGAAACAAATTAATATTGTGGAAAGAAATACTAATGATAACCAAAACAATATAATTCACGAAAGGCTTAAAAATAAAATAGTCAGATTTTCAAATTAATATATATAATTCGTAATTTAAGGTATATAATTTTAATTATCTATTAGCTATAATTTAATTGTTGCCAAAAAAAAAATTACGAGTTCGTTTTCTTTCGACATAAAAATAAATACATTTAATTAAACGTGAACCTTAAAAAATCATTAAAGTTAAATTATGCAACTCACAAAAATTGACGTCATTATCAATTTAAAAATTTTATACACATTGATAAGTGCTAATGTAGTTCATGATGATAATGTAAATATACGTTGTTCCAAAAGGAGCAATATTTTATTTTTAAAACCAACTTTTTTTTTTCATTATTATTATTAGTTCACTGAACTGAGTCCGTGTGCTTAAATATTGCTTATATATTATTTTTTATCCTCGCGTATTTTATTAATGATTTATCAGAAAATTTAAAAAAATGGTATATAATTTTTTTTTAACTTTTAATTATTTTATCTTCACGTACTTTGTAGCGACGCCATCAATGTCATTCTCGTGTAGATTATCCTAACTTGCCGATGGACAACGGGTTAACCTTTTGTCTAGAAGTACGACGCAGGATTTCTATCACGATGACCCAGGTTCGAATAGAACACATCGCCACACGCATTCCTTCATTGGTGACCCCGGACGCTCTTAAGCAACGAGTTATATTAACTTAGCACTATGACAATAGATGACAGCATCACACCCTCCGAGCAACAAAGCCTGTGGAACGCTCACAGCACAAAGCCTGTCATCATGTCCTACAACTTGACAAACGGGCAACTGACAGCACAATTTGCTAATCGCTAACGTCTACAGCAGTAATATTGCTCGTACGACGGCGTACTCTCTAGGAGGTACTGTAGCGATGCCATCAACGCTTCCTCGTGTAGATTATCTTAACTTACCGATGAACAACAGGTTAACTTTTTGTGTTGATGTACGACGCAGGATTTCTATCACGATGACCCAGGTTCGAATACAACCTATCTCCACACACAACTCCTTCAATTTTATTAAGTCACTATCGTATAGTTTCTAAGAAAAAACTAGTATGTTGTGGCCACCACAAGACTTTCTTCTATATTTTCCTATATACATATTCAATCAGTAACAATATTTAAAAAAAAAAAAAAAAAAAAAAAAAAAAAAAATTACGATTTTTTTTTTTTTTTTTTTTTTTGTTAAAAGTAATATATATTCAACCAGTAACAATATTGAAAAAAAAAAAAAAAAAAAAAAAAAAAAAAACGATTTTTTTTCTAAGTTTTTTTTTTTTGTTAAAAGTAAAAAAAATCGATAACTTTGCTTTAAATTATCACAGATTTATAGTTCAACCATTCGTTTTAAAGGTATTGACGAGATCTTTCGAAAGATACCCATCTTGAAAATTTACCCCCCTCCCGGGGAGGTACTTCCCCCCCCAGGGGGGAACCGGTGCCCCCACATGCACAAAATTTTTTTCGTAGTTAACTACTACTATTATCAATAATTCATATTAATTTTACAATCACAAGTTTAAAATAACGCTTATTATGTACATTTATACGAAATTTTGTCCTATATTGCCATGTTAAAAATTTAGAAAAAATGCGATCACAGCGCCACCTGTTGAGCTATTGATCCCTAAATGTAATCAGCACCAAATTGTGTCGGGGACCAACTAAATACCAAGTTTGGTTAAGTTTCGTTAAAAAAAAAAAAAAAAAAAAAAAAAAAAAAAATACGATTTTTTTTCCCGTTTTTTTTTGTTAAAAGTAAAAAAAATCGATAACTTTGTTTTAAATTATCACAGATTTATAGTTCAACCATTCGTTTTAAAGGTATTGATGAGACCTTTCGAAAGATACCCATCTTGAAAATTTACTCCCCTCGAGGGGGGACTTCCCCCCCAGGGGGGGTGGCGAGGCTCCTACACGTACAAAAATTTTTTCCCAGTTGACTATCTCTATTATAAATAATTATTGTAAATTTCATAATGATTACTAAAAAATAATTCTCTTTAAGCACATTTATACAAAATTTTGTCCTATATCACCATGTTAAAAATTTAGAAAAAGCGGGATGGCAACGCAACCTGTAAGACAATTTTTACCAAAAGTTGATAGGCACTAATTTATGTCAAGGTGCAACTACATACCAATTTGTATGAAATTCTGTGCAGTTGTTCCTGAGATACAGTTGCCACAAAATTTTGTCACACACACACACACACAGACAGACAGACAGACAGACAGACATTTTCTAAAAATAGTCAAATCGTATTCTACAGCTCTCAAAACGTGTAAATCCATCAAAAACCCGAGGTCGAAAATTTTTACGAATCCAATACTTTCTCTATATTACATATAGAAGAAAGTAATAATCGTAACTGGACCATGTTAGAGAAATATTATATAGATGTTAGTCACATACTATATAATAAATTTCAAAATTTGTCAGTTACAAGAATATTTTTTTACAACAATAATAAATTACAAAATTAAACATCAATGAGTAACGTACGTAGTGTATTATAAAATTCAAAATTTGTCAGTTATTTTTTATAATATTAATAAAATATAAAATTAAATTACAATGAGTGGAATAAATAATAACATTTTAAATATTGGATATAGTGATTTCAAGATATTGACAATTCCACAACAGCCTCTTGCATAGTTTGGAAAAATTACTGAAAAGACAATTCAAGAGATTTGGCAAAGAATGATTTTGAAAACAAAGAAATTAAGACCTGGACACCGAGACAAGAAAACAGCAACAGGTAGATACATTTAAAAGCGACTGATAAAATATATTTAGTGATTATTTTTAACGGAACAACTATAGTATTTCCCCACAGCTGAATTTGGCGATTTATTTTTGGCGATTATGGTTAAATCATAAATCTAAAAATCATAAATCATATAGCATAAAGGATAAAATCATAAGCTAAATTAAAAATCATAAGTCATAAAATCATAAATCCAAAATAAATAGCATGCAGGCTGCCATATTATATCGCATACAGTTCAGAACACCGTTAACGTTCAAATTGGCGCCAAAGAAAAATCGCCAAATTCAGCTGTGGGAAATACTATAGTTGTACTTTTTTAACAACTCCAGAAAATTTTCAGGCACATTTCTCATTATTTAAGACACAAAGTTATTTTATTTGGATCTAGTTAAAAATGAATGACGGTGGCCAATTGAGCGATAAGCGCACCCGATGTGGTAGTGTTTTTCTCGCGAAATCGCACATGAGGAAAACAATACGACGTCCTGTTAGCATCGTGGAAGTTTAAAATTGCGCAAGGCCGTCGCTCATTCTTTAATACCTTTTATTTAATGTTTTCTGTACAAGTTGCAGGATGGTTCACAACTGGATTTGGCGAATTTTCTTTGGCGCTCTTTTGAAGGATAACGGTGTCTTTTTGGATTATTTGCAATATAATAATTATAAAGATAACTTAAATTATTCATTATTCTACATTTCAGCAGGTGAAGCTTAATTTTAGGTACAACTTTAGTATAACCCCACAGCTGAATTTGGCGATTTTTCTTTGGCGCCGTTTTGAACGACAACGATGTCGTTCTGGACTGTTTGCGATTATTTAGATACAGAGAAAAGTTTTTGGAATTTTTGAAAAAATGTGGATTATTGAAAAGTATTAGGATTTGTAAAAAGTGTGGAAGTGATATGGTTTTGAGAAAGAAAAAGAATTTGACGAATGGATTTACATGGAGACGTGATTTTTATGTTGCTATGGATGATACGTGTAAAACACGGAGTAAAAAGAGTGTAAAAGCGATCGAAGAAAAATCGATTACGATATTATATTGTTGCATACTTGGGGGTTCGTGAGTTGTCCCAGAATAAAAAGCGAATCTTGTAGATGCAGCAGACTTTATTTAATGAAAATTCTAGAAAAATACAGGTCTATAAATCAAGTATTAACTTCAGTTTCACCAGTAAACACAGTTTAGATAACAGCTGTCAACAGCAAATTGACAGTATAAGCTGTATAAGAGCATTCACATACAGCAATGCGACTGTATTCCAAAGAGGATCAGAGCTCTTTATCCAGCAAATGCTTTGGCAAAACTAATCTGAGACTGACTCACTTGGCGCGATGCAACTCTTTAAATACCTGCGCTGAAAAATCTGGAAATTTCCAGTGTCTCGTTAGCTAATTATGTTACAGCTTCCATCTTTGGTATATCGGTAATAAGAATTTTCTCGCCAAGGTCGCCAAAGAATTACTAACAGTCGCCAAATTTGGCTCAGAATCTATACTCCACTTTATTGGAGATTTTTAATATGTTTTTAAGAAAAATTAGCTATTTTAATGCGGAAAAGAGCTAGAAAAGCAGGAAATTGACAGTTTATCACCTGACTAAACCTCTTTGAATGAATTTATACAAAAAATAAATACAATTATTTTCAAATTCGTAACAATATCATGCATAGGGAGGTAAGTTAATTTAAAATATTTGTTTAATTAATACTAAAAATAGACTTAATTAATTTTGTATATTAAAAAAGACGCCATTTTGAAAAACTTTTTTTTCCCTTTTTTTATGTTTGGAATCCATGGCAACCACTTCCGAAAATGGCATTTCGCCATAATCACCAATAAAAAATCGCCAAATCCAGTTGTGGACTAAACTGCAATTTGTTCCATATTTTCGAATTGACTTAACTTGACTTAACATCAGATGATAATATCTCTGCTGTTAATAGTCAAGTTACACTTCCGTGCATTTGTAAACCAGAAACTATGCGAAAATTTTTTGCATCGCTTTAGTATGGGATCCCTTTGACTAAATTTTAAATTTGGCATCGAATTAGCTCGGATGATTCTTGCTAAAATGTAAACTTACAGAATTGCGATACCCATTTCAATTCATCGCCAAAGTGACAAAACATATTTAAAGTCACCGAGAAGGTCCTATACAAAAGCGGTGCCTTAGTTTTAAAATAGTTTTTCCAGAAATAACGAAAAATATTTTAAAATGCATTTTTTTTTTTTCTGAATATTGTGCAATAGATTTATTATAGGACGCACCTTGGTGAAATTTGATATTTAGCCCCGAAGCAGTGTGGTCGTTTTCTTCCAAGGACTATTTCTACAACTGCGATAGCCATTTTAATTTCAACCATGGTTTAAAAATATAAATAAATTACAGAATACGGAGTACAGCTTTAGTTTAGTTACAGCGTCTAGAATAAACAGTGTGGCAATCGCGTATAACCGTAATGTTAAAATGATGCTACAAAAATTAAGCTTACCCAGATGTCGCTGTGATCGAAGCTATTGCTCAAATCGAAGACCTGATTGGCTTTTCCAGTTTCGTCAGTTTAATCACGTGATCTAAGCATATAATTAACCAATAGAGAGTCTCGGTTTTGTTGACGTGACACTAGCTTCGATTACAATGACATCTGGAGACAGGCTTTATTTTTTTAGTACAATTTTATTCGCCGCTTTAAACATTGTTTATTCTAGACGCTGTAGTTTAGTATCCTCTTAGTGCCATATTTTTTTGTCCCATTCAGGCGATGACTGAAATAGGCTATCGTAATTATGTTAGTAAAAACTTTGGTGAAAAAATTCGCAGCTACTTTGGTGCCAAATATAAATGTTGCGTGGGAAGGGGGAATGTTCTGAGGAATCAGAGTTAATTGTATTTCTTGTTAGAATTTCAGCTAATGTATACAGCGAAAAATGATAACATATATTTTTTAATATAAAATTAGTACTGCAACCGATAAAAGTTTTCTGTAATCCTAAAATCTTTCGTTTCGCAGGGCAAAGAGTATGTTCTAAAAACAGAAAATGGAAGAGAAAATATAACAGACGCGTAAAAAGCTCAAAAGGAAAACGTCCCAGCAAAACCACAGATGACGGCCAACACGAGGCCAAGTACTGGTTGCCAACAGTAGCTGCAGCTGGCCCGTCGGTGGCAAAAGTTACGGTGCCGCAGGGAATATGTTACGCCGGCCGTCAGTAGGCCATATTCAATCGATCCGCTGTTGGCAGCCTGCAGTAAGTTAAAAATAAGTTAGTGGGCCAGTGAATGGATCGCTGCTGGCAGCTAGCAGTATGACGAAAATAGGTAATGGGCCACTGTTGGTAACCGACATTAGGTTGGAAATTGTTAGTGGGCCAGTGTTGGACTACCTGGTGGCAAACATAATTTTTCTATGTTATTGCTGGCAGCCTGCAGTGGACCAGCTGTGGCAAACATAAAAAATTATATTACTGCCGGCAGTCTTCATTGGTTCTTTATATTTTCCATAGAATAATAATAAAGAAAGAAGGAGCATAAGTGTTTCTACATAAGCTGTTGTGTTGCCACAACAAACAGCGATATTATTATTTTTCTATGGCCCTACTTTAAGGTTTTGAGTAGCAAAAGTAGCTTTCGCTGGCATTTCACTAGAAGGGGTTTGTAAGCATTAAGAGTATTGCCATGCTCCTTCTTCTTATTATTATTCTATGATATTTTCCCATTAAAGGCCCGCTTCACTCACCGTCGCCGGAAGCCGAAGCCAGTGTTATTCTATGAGAAATTTTCTTTGCAAATAACTTATTAACTAATACATATTTTTAAATTCTGTTTTCATATTCTGAAAATTCCTAACTGTTAAATTGACGGACCTTTTTTAAAAAATTATTTTTTTATTTTTTACTTCCTTATACAAAGTATAAGGAAGTATAGTAATCCCGATTTGCGAAATGGATTTTGTATTTCACATTGCTCGAAAACGAATGATCGCCGAATGTTGACAATTTATACGTGTGACTGTCATGATATCTAGTTGCACACCTGCAAGTGTCGTCTTAACACGAGCTCTCGTTATAGAGATATAAGGGATTTTACACGATTTTTCGTGACGTCTGTATGTGTGTGTGTGTGTGTATGTCGCATAACTCAAAAGCGGTTGGACGTAGAAAGTTGCGAATTGGTACATAGGTTTGTTATAACATCTAGTTGTGCACCTCCCTTTTTGGACTTTCTATGATTTTCCGTTATGGAGATATTTAGGAAAATTAGGTTCATAATGACAAAAATACATAGGTTTTGGCCATAATGTATCAAAAAACGGTAATAACTCAAAAACGGTTGAACGTAGAAAGTTGCGAATTGGTACATAGGTTTGTTATAACATATAGTTCTGCACTTTCCTTTTTGGACTTTGTATGATTTTCCATTTTGGAGATATTTTGGAAAATTAGGTTCATAATGAACAAAAATACATTGGTTTTGGCCATAATGTATCAAAAAACGGTAATAACTCAAAAACGGTTTGGACAAATCTTGCAATTTAACTGACTTCCCGACTAGCTAGACATTTGAAACTTTCAGAAAAGCTCAGAACACGTTGACAATGCGTTTTTTTAATATTTTTGGCCAACTGTTTCCGATACCTGCTGCCTTCGGCAGCGTTACCAGTACAAATCTTGCAATCGATTTTTAACTAACTTCCCGACTAGCTAGACATTTAAAACTTCCAGAAAAGCTCAGAACACGGTGACAATGCATTTTTTAAATATTTTTAGCCAATTGCTTCGTGTCACTGCTGCCTTTAGCAGCGTTTATATGATTCAACAGAAAATCTATTTAACTAACTTCCCGACTAGTTAGAGATTTGAAACTTCCGGAATAGTTCAGAAACACGGTGAAAATGCATTTTTTAACACTTTTATCCAATTGTTTCGGATCCGAAGTCCCCCCCCCAAGGCACAACTTTGACATGAGTCCCCCCCCAAGGCACATGAGTCCCCCCCAAGGTACAACTTTGACATGAGTCCCCCCCAAGGCATAACTTTGACATGAGTCCCCCCAAGGTGCAACTTTGAAATAAGGCCCCCCAAGGCCCAACTTTGACATGAGTACCCCCAAGGCACAACTTTGACATGAGTCCCCCCCCCCCCCAAGGATTTTAAAATGAGTCCCCTCAAGGCACAATTTTATTTATTTATTTATTTTTTTTTTTTTACGTATGCATGCATTTTTTTAAAAATATTTTTAGCCAACTGTTTCGGGTCCAGTGACAATATTTTTTAACATTATGTATATTTCTCAAAGTGTATAAGGAAGTCATGTGGTGCCCACATCAGATTTTTTTATATTTTATTTTGAAGCTGCAAAATATAAAATTTCAATATGTGAAATTTTTCATTTTGCAAATTCAAAATAAAATATTAAAAATTAAAAAAATACATTTTTAAAAAAAGTCCATCAATTTAACAGTTGGGAATTTTCTGAATGTGAAAACAGAATTTAAAAATATTTGTTAGTTAATAAGTTATTTGTAAAGAAAATTTCCCATAGAATAACATTGCCTCGGACTTCCGGAGACGGTAAGTGAAGAGGGCCGTTAATAGGCCAGCAGTGATTTAGTTATAGCTAGTATATTTATTTTATAGGTGATACCTTTAATTTTATTAATGCTTTTTTCTTTTTCTTTCTTTTTTTTTTTTTTTTTTTCCTCTCTCTTTTTTCTGATGAAGTAGCAGCCAGTTTTTTCTATGCATCCAATATTTAATTTGATTTTGTACATATACATTTTTAAATACTATTTACAAGTATTTGATTCATACACTATGGTTGTAAATTCAGAATTTCTAGTACAGCATATAGGAAATATTCAGTTGATCCATTTTCCTTATCATAAAAGTTTAATTTTTTGTTTTCATTGCAAACATTTCTCTATATTACATTTTTTGGTATAAAGGAGATTATGTTTTTTTTTTTTTTTTTAAGTGTTCAAATTTCAATATCTTATACAAATAAATGTAACTTTACATGTGAAAATTATAAAATATTGAAACAAAAATTGTTATAAAGAGAGCATTGCAAAAAACACCATAAACTAAAAAAAATAAAATAAAATAAAATAAATAAAAATAAAAAATTGCAGCAATTGTTTCCGGTTGAAATAGCACGAAGACCCTTCATCAGTCGAAAAAAAGTGGGCACGAGTGCAGCAAAAGTAATTTGCTGCAATCGTGCTTTTTGTTAAACTCACGAAGGGATGTGTTATTATTTCAACCTAAAAGAACTGATGATTTTTTTTTTTTTTTTGGGGGGGGGAGGGGGGGGCGGCAATGATTATGTTCATTTACAAAGTTTTCTATTTATTACTACAGTACAAAATCTCAAATCCGGAATCGTCCGTACCGTGGCCTTTCCGGATTTCGGACTTTTCCGGATTTTAGGTCACTTTCTGATTTACGGCAATAAAAAAAACGGACATCTCCATTCCGAACGCCCTTTTAGTTAATAACTAGCTTACGCCGCCCGAGGGCGCGATTTCTTAAGAAATTGGAGTATACTCTCAAGTAACATGTACAATACTTTGAATAAACACCATAAAATTTTGCAAACAAACCGCAGGCAGCAACGCTTACGCTTTGTTTGCCGCACTCGTGCCTACTTCGTTTGCTTGATGAAGGATCATGTTTTCTTTCCATCCGAAACGATTGTTGCGAGTTCTTACATTTTATGGTGTTTACTCTTATTACTTTTAAACACCAATTCTGTGGTGCTTTTTTATTATAACTCTCAAGTATCCAGAAAATCTTGAATATTTTCTTTTCCCAATTGATATTTTTTTTCCTTTTTTTTAAAAGAGCAGGCAGATGATCAAGCTTTCTTTTTTTCTCTCTGTGTGTTTATCTTCAAAGTCGCACATTTGAAACCACACAAATTATCACTGAGAAATGCAATCGGCTATTTAGAATTAATTACACAGCTGTCAAACTTAACCAGGCCGCCACAAAGAACTTTTTCGTGTTGTTGATAGTCCAATGGGATCTTTACCCCTCCCCAACTCTCTTCAATGTCCTTGAGTGAATAATTTTTCGACGTGCGATACCGAAAGATGATTTTGCAGTTTTATACAGATGACGTTATTTGAACTTAATGCGAATATTCAGCATTTGACCTGTGCCAATTTATTTTCATTAGGTTTGGAAAGCAGATTCTGAAAAGGGTAAAAGAAGAAGGGAATACAGTTTCAGCTGAAAGAAAAAAAATATATATATATATCGTTCGGTTGAGTAAAGAGATAACGGAATTAGGGAGAAAAAGAAAAGTGCATTTGTCGTTGTAGTTGTAAATATTTGAGAGTTTGATCCGCCAATTACCTATTTAAAAATATTTTTAGAATTCCATAAAACTCATATATGTTATACAGGTTTTCGAGATTTACTACAGGACGCTAGTCATAAAAAGTTCTACAGGTAACACAAATGGTTTCAGTATAAAAATTCATAAAATAATTTGGATACATTACAGTTTAAAAGAAACTTCTTATCAGCGCATGAAAAAATCTTTATACAACGCTAAAATACAGATCAACATAAATTTTATAGATGCAATAAGAAATGGTTCCGATCAAAAGTGATAAAATAAGTAATTGTGGTTCATTTAACAGTGATGCACAAAAATATTCTTATACGTTATGGGAAACTGAGGGGGAAACTATTTCAGTTTCGTAAAAGTGAAATTATTTTTCAAACTTGCATTTAAAAAATAATAATAAATAAATAAATAAAATAAAACAGTTTGTTATGGCTACCACTTTTTTTTTTCTTTTCCTATAATAGTTTATAGAAATTACATATGAAAATTATTATTTATGAAAATTATTTTCTATGATGGAGATAGGCGATTTTCATTTAAAAGAAGTACAATATACTAAATTTCGAAAGAAAATCCATTTTATGGTAATATATGTATAGTAATATATGTATAGTAATATATGTATATATGAAGAAATTTTTCGACATTCGGTTTTCGAAGTATTTGCATGTTTTGAGATTCCTGAACACGATTTGACCATTTTTAGAAAGTTTCACTCTGTAAGTGTGTATAAAAAAAAAATTGTGGACGCTGTATCTCACGAACCAATGGACGAAATTTAACCAAATTTGTTATTTAACCAAACTCGTTCCCGATTACATTTGTGGATCATTCAAGATCCATAATTTTTATTTTATTAAATCAATTAAAATAATAATAACAATAATAAAATACTAGAAAGTTAGCGACTATCATAATTTACTAAAACGGATCAACTGGATATTTGTTATATAGTTCTAGAAATCATTTTGTTATAACAATGGCTTTAGAGTCAAACATTTTAAAAAAAATAGTATTTAAAAAATAATACAAAAACAAATTAATAATTGAATTACTTACTCATATATTCTTTTTACGAGATTTTCAATCTCGCACCCGCACCCTACAACAACGAACAAGAACTTTCTATGAAATGGCGGACAGCGAGGGAATTTCAAATCAACAGAAAAAGAATCACAGCGCCCTCTATGCATACAAATTGGTTATGGCCTAATAATTTGTGGCCACAACATGAAAAACATGATGTTGGCCGTGTCGTGATAGCCTGCATAAGGCCAACTGTGTTTATGCCACTTCTGGGCCACCGACCATTTTTCTTTAGGCTTCCATCACTGCTGGCAGCCACAAACGGCCCGCTGCTGGAGTTATATGAGGCAACCGGTAACTGATGGCAAGTGCAGGATGCCAGCAGTAGGCCATAACGAGCCCAGCAGTATAAGTTTTGCTGGGGTACTACCAAGGAAAAACGAAGTAAAAAAGTTGGAAGACAGAAAAAGAGGAGAGTTAGACGACCTAAATGTAAGAAAAGTGATTACGAAGATGATGACAATGATGATTATGAAGATGACAGCGATGATTATGAAGAAGAATACGAATCAGACAGTGATGAGTCTATAGCTTGCGGTGGAGAATTGTGTCGCAATGCATCAAGAGGTGTTTTAGGTGAATATGATCAACTTGACTCATGTACAAGAACGCCCGATTTAGAATTGCCTGTTTTCCCTACGATAATTCCTTTTAAGTAAACGTATTATAGCATAAAAATAAATATATGAAGAATAAGACTGGTTATTTGTTGGTCATTTTATAGTGAATAAATATTTAACAAATTGAATATTATGACGTATATGTGATACTGAATTTTTGTGGTTAAGTTTAATATCACTGGTCTCCGTATTATTTATAACCGTAAGAAATGAGAAATATTTAATTACAATTTTAATGATTTTATTGAACTAACTTTTACTTAAATATGAAACCAAAGATAAGTTAATCCTAGAAATAAATATTCATTCTATTTGAAACTGCATTTTAGCTTAAATCAAACTTAAATTAAAGTTAAATGTTCTTTTAAAAGTAGTATTTATTTTCTTTTGAAACTATAGCTTCCGTAGTGAAAATGAAAAGTATAGAAAGATAAATTATTAATACTAACAAACCCTTGCGAAATTTTCGCAGTTTATTTTTTTATTTTTATTTTTATTAGTGCTAGAGGCCTATTTCAGTCGGTACAGTTGTCGAATTTTTATACGTCACTCTTAATAGTGCTAAGGGCCTATTTCAGTCGGTTTATTGAATGGGGATTTATTGAATGAAGTCCCCCCCAAGGCACAACTTTGACATGAGTCCCCCCCCCCCCAGGCCCAACTTTGACATGAGTCCCCCCAAGGTACCCCTATTTCAGTCGGTACAGCGTTGTCGAATTTTTATACGTCACTCTTAATAGTGCTAAAGGCCTATTTCAGTCGGTTTATTGAATGGGGATTTATTGAATGAAGTCCCCCAAGGCCCAACTTTGACATGAGTCCCCCCCCAAGGTACCCCTATTTCAGTCGGTACAGCGTTGTCGAATTTTTATACGTCACTCTTAATAGTGCTAAAGCCCTATTTCAGACGGTTTATTGAATGGGGATTTATTGAATGAAGTCCCCCTAAGGCACAACTTTGACATGAGTCCCCAGGCCAACTTTGACATGAGTCCCTCCAAGGCCCAACTTTGACATGAGTCCCCCCCCAGGCCCAACTTTGACATGAGTCCCCCCAAGGCCCAACTTTGACATGAGTCCCCCCAAGGTACAACTTTGACATGAGTCCCCCCCAAGGCACACCTTTGACATGAGTCCCCCCCAAGGCACACCTACCCCTCATTGGGAAAAAGAGAAAAAACGTTGTTTTGCGGCTGTAAGACAGTTTGGACTTCCAACGTTATTTGTTACAGTATCTGCAGCTGAAACACATTGGTTTGATTTAATGAAAACTTTATCATGGAATTTAGATCGTCACGAATTAACTAAAGAAGAATTTGTCGATATTAACAAGTTTAGCAGTAGGCCTCTGGCACTAAATTAAAATCTGTCAAGTCAGATTTTCATGTTTTAAATAATGAAATAATGTCGTGTCTGTATAATTTTTTTATTTACTTTTTTTCTTTATCTTTAAAATTTGAAACTTATAAGTCTTATACCAATTTTACCATTCAATTAAAATATTAATTCACCAGAAGCCAAATTATTATTAGTTTTTGTGGGATGAAACGGTAATGATAGTTAAACGAAATCAATCAAAGAAAAGTTTCAAAATAAAATTCATGTTTGACGACCTCTTTTCTTATTTCGCCAAGCAAGACTCTTTTAATAATGTATCCTACGGCGAGTTTTAAATTTTTTCTGATATGTTGGCGAGATCCCTTTTATTTACTTATTTTTTTATTATTAGTAATTATTCATTTTGGTATAATTGCTTTGTTAAAAACACTTACCACCTATTCGGATTGTATTTTTTATTATTTAGTCTTTCAGTCAATTTATGTAAAAGTTCATAATTTATTTATATCTTTAAAGTATTGATGGGTTTAAAATGGCGTTTGCAAGGATTATAAAGATGCAACTTTTAAAAATAAATTTCTCTATAAAATGATCTAATTAGACAAATGTCATTTATTTTATTTTATTATATCACTGAACTAAGTTCACGTGCTTAAATATTACCTATAAATAATATTTTTTATCCTCGCGTATTTTATCCGCGATTGTAATGAAATGCTCGCCCTCTGGTGGGCTAAGGTGAAATTACAATACACATGCTTTAATTCGACTTTCATCAAGCCGCCATTGCATGCCGATGTTTAGTTTCACATATATTTATTGAATAAAAATGAATAAATCCGGTAAAAAAGATAACACATACTGTTGTGTGTTCCAGTGTAACTCCAAAGGACCAAGAAATACAGAATTAAGCTTCCATTTATTTCCAAATGACAAATTTAAAATATCAGTTGCTTGGGCTAATGGAAGTTAAGAATTGATCAGATGATTTGAAACTAATATTTGTTCAGCTTCAGTTAAATATTTACTTCCGATCGAACTTTGAATAAACTGAAATATTTTTTTCCAAAAGCAATCAATTTTCCATGATGTAATGGCGGAGAAATTATACTACGATTATTAAGTAGAATAACAAAAAGAACAATAATAAATACACGTGGCTATAATATTTACTAACAACAAAATCTGAAAAAGCGCCATCTATCGATCATTAGGAACGCGGATAGTCACTATCGTATCGTTTCAACAAAATATAAACGTAATTGGTCCACGTTAGAGAAATATTATACAGATATTAATAATAAACTTTTTTCTTTTCAGATATAAAATTATTACCTAGCTCTTCATTAGAAATATATATTGACTATTATATACTGCCCTAAATTAACTAAAAAATTCAATGTTAAAAAGTATAAACATTAGAAAAATAGGTAGTACTGTATTCTTCTTTTTTTTCTTCAGTTATACTAGGCGAGTCGTATTAATGATGGACGATAGGACCCATGCCCCAGCCCGCCCGGTTTCCGCTGTTCAATGTATTTTTCTAGTCAATTTTGTCCCCTTATTACTTCCGGTGTGAATTTTTTTTTTTTTAAACACACTTGACATTGTGAGTTTTTTTGCTTTTCTTACCATGCTATTTCTATGGCGTTTTTAGCCTTTTTTCCCCTCTTTTTCTACAGTCAATCAGTTTTGACAGTCAATCATACCAAAAAATTCATCATCGAATGGTGAAAAGAAAAAAATAAAATAAAAAACGCCAAGGGGGTCATGTACTAAAGCTGTAATGCAAAATGTTCTAGATATTACAAAATTCCTTCTATTCTAAATATATATATATATATATGTATGTATATATATGTATGTATTTTAAGCATATTTCATTATTATTATTTTTTAAATATATTAAATATTATCTATTTCAATTATTTAATATTGAATATGGGGATTCCTGTAACATTTTTCTGCTTTTATTTTGTGTCATTCACTATCAATATTCCTATTCAGTGAAAGACAAAGCGGCGAATAGGCCTGCAGAGCTCTACTGGGGTTAATAAGTGAAGCAAATCGGAGGAAGAGAAACCTCCCTGTGGTGTTATTAAAATTACTTCCAGAAATATTTCAGTGGGAAAAATTCAATTTCTTTTAAATTCAATATAGTATCTACAAACTATTTCTTTCTTTTCAGATAAAAATTTAAGTACGAGTTTTTTATTTTATTTTCATTAAATATTCAACAGAACATTATAAATTTAATATTTCTCAAATGCTAACGAATTCCAGAAATGAGAAAAATGACAACTTTATTTGGCACGTAATGTAAATATGTATGATACTCCCACAGACTAAATGTATTGTACAGATGATTCACTCAGCGATTTATTTGCAGCGTCAAATGCTTTCCAATGACTTTATTCTAAACTTTATAGTTTTTCATGAGAGTTTAAATTTTTTCATTTCCTGCTACTTTGCAACAAAATGGTAGATTGATGTATGTGATTGAAATCCTGATATAGCTATGTATATACCAAAATTAAAGAATCTATGTGTTTAGATGACTTGGAAATAATGAAATGATTGCCATTTGGAAACGAATTGGCGAAGGAAATCGGCCAAGAAACTCATCGCAGATATTTTTTACTGTAAGTATACTGGTCAAATTTAGCTCAATTTAATTCAGTATTTCATAAATTACTGAAACATAATGGAGGATCATGTTGATTAATGAATTTCGTTGAGACACTACACAGGGTGGATATACAGTAGCTTTCACAGTTTAGCCACATTTATAGGGGAAAAAGAATAATAAAATAATGAACCGAATGAAACAAAATTCATCTGAAGACTGTTGTTGAAAACCTGAGGAATTGATCTTCACACACACACACAAAAAGAGTGGCTGATAGGGTAGCTGTTCTCTCTCACACAAAATATTGAATTTGTACAATTGAGGTACAATTGATTATGCAAATTTTCTTGTGCATATGTCATTTTGGAGCTGTTGAAAAGGTCAATATTTTATATAAATACATGGAAAATGGACTATGCAGAGTTTTAATCAACGAGATATATAAATTAGAGTGCTGATCATAGAATAATAATAAAGGATGATATATATCTATTATTATTCTATGGTGCTGATTCAATGGATGAAGGATTAAATTTCCGTGGTTCAAGATGAATCACGTGACATGCTCGAATAGGTTGCTGTGTTTGGCCCTTTATCGCTATTTTGGCATTTAAAATATCAGTTCGACAAATTATCATTATTATTAGGTGACATGACAGTCCTATGACCGAAATAAATTGTTTTTAAAATAATTTTGCACATATTTCACATTTTAATAAATAATAAAATACCTTTTTTTTCATCGTTTCCCAACAAAGTTTAAAAGTGTTTATAAAAGAAAATTTAAACTTTTAAAGAGCTAAATTTAACAACAAATAATAATTTTTCAACTATTTTTAAGCATTTTGTCGGTTAAAGTTCAACTACACGAAATAAAAGAGAAGTAAAATCAAAATCAAAATGATTTAGAACAAAAGAATATTAAACTACGTAAGTAAACAAAAACATTGGCGTTTATTGGACTTATGCGAAGAACAATCTCCAAACCGTTGCCATAGAAATTTACTGAAAATAAGCTGTTACCAAGGGAACCATCGAATACGCAGGTGCAAGGAGAGCATGTCACATGACTCATCTTGGACCTTCTCAAGGGTTACCATTTATCACTGTACTTTATATATCTCGTTGGTTTTAATAATCTATATAATATTTCTCTAACGCGGACCAATTTCAATTAATTTTTGTCGAAACGGTACGATTGCGGTGAAACTAATAAAATACGCGAGGATAAAAAATAATATTTAACAATGAACAATATTTAAGCACGCAGATTAGGCTAAATGATCTAATACGAAAACATGATGACATTTGTATGATGACATTATTTTTAGGAAAATATATTTTTAAAAGTTATTTTTGCAGAATCTTTACAAGCGTCATTTTAAATTTAGCAATATTTTAAAGATGTACACAAAATCTATATAATATTTCTCTAACGTGGACCAATTAAAAAAAAAAAATTGTCGAAACGATACGATAATGGTGAAATTAATAAAATACGCAAGGATAAAAAATAATATTTACAATGAACAATATTTAAGCACGCGGATTCAGCTCAATGGTCTAATACGAAAAATGATGGCATTTGTATGATAACATTATTTTATGGAAAATATATTTTTAAAAGTTATTTCTTCAGAATCTTTGCAAGCGTTATTTTAAATCTAGCAATATTTTAAAGATATACACAAAATATTAATTATTATCATAAATTGACTAAAAAACGCAATCATAAAAAAGTATAATCAAAATAGGATTTTTTTTTTTTTTTTTTTTTTTAATACAAAAAATTACGCCAAATTAAATAAAATGTCCTTGCATTCTTGGTGATGAAAATATAAAAGGCGTCATGGGGGTCCATTACTAAAACTGTACTGCCGGCGGAAGTATGAAAACTGAGTCGTTAACATTTTATTTTGAAACTTTTCTTTAAATGATTCTGGTTTCACTATTGCACAATATTTATTTGATTATAATAATAATTTGGCTTCTAATAAATTAAAATTTTAATTAGGTTGTGAAATTGATATAATATTTATAAGTTTCAAATTTTAAAGGTACATAACAAAAGAAATAAAGTACGAAAATTTCGCACGAGTTTGCTAGTATTCGAATAAAAGTATATCTACTGAGATGAATGACTTGTCGTATTAACCACATTTATTTAAAATATTGGCTTATTTTGTTTTCAATGGCACTAAATTCAAATATATGCTCGGAAAGTTAAATAATCTATCTCGATTGTACAAATTTAATAGTGTTTGCGTGAGAAGAGCGCTAAAATCGTCCCTATCGGCGGTTTTTGGTACCATTTTTCTGTTTCGGAAATCATTTCCCAATGTCTTACGCAATTTGTAAATGGTGTTTAGTTCCATTCGGTTTATTAGATTTTGTTTTAGATGTCCCCCAAAAATAAAAGGTATTTTACGATTACCCTGTATATAAGGTAAAGCTGGGAGAGTTTGCGCACTATTCAAAAGAACGATATAAAAAATCTAAATAAAAAAATATATTAATTTCTTGCTAAACTGTTAGTGAATTTAAAAAAGAAAATAAAAACTTCGAAATAAATCAAGAGCTTTTTAATTTTTTTTTTTTATTTAATAGATAAAACGTATTTTTTAATTATGTTTTCTGGTTTCATTCGAAATACTGACTACTGCAGTAAAAAATTGTGCATATGTTTCAGATTCATGCATCTTGAGATAGGGGTATCCAGTGATGTTTTTTTTTTTTTTTTTTTTTTTTTTTTTGGTTTTCATGTACGCAAAGCGTACAGACGGTCGGAATACTGGCAGCTGCAGTACAAAATTGTGCATATGTTTCAGATTCATGCATTTTGAGATACAAAAGTTTACTTAAAATGCATGAAATTAAAAAAATATGCAAAATTTTATACTGCAGCAGCCAGTATTTCGAACGTCTGCACGCTTTGCGTACATGAAAAAAAAAAAAAAAAAACATCATTGGATACCCCTATCTCAAAATGCATGAATCTGAAAATTATGCACAATTTTGTACTGCAGCAGGCAGTATTACGCACGTCTGTACGCTTTGCGTACATGAATTTATGATCAATTAATTTTAAAAATAATTTTGAAATTGTTTATTTTATACTTTAACGGTCTGTCATTAGTTATTTCATAGAATAACTAGGTAAAGTATGAAATTTTTTATCTATTATATACTTTATCTGACTTGTCTAGTTATTTCATGAAATACCTAGTTATTCTATGAAATAACTGAATTATATACTTTAACGGTAACATATATATTAAGTGTAAATGAAATCGATTCATAAATATGTTTTTATGTGAATTTGAAATTTTCAAGTGACTGCAACTTGAAAACAAAATGGCCGATCAACTATATTATTAAACTTATATAAGATATTTGTAAGTTAAGTCCACTGTCCAACTTTGTTCGAATTTACTACGTATTTCGGAAGTCTTGGCGGTAAAAAGTTTCAAATGATCCCGTGATTTCACGTGGCAGTCATTTTAAAACAAGTTAGCGGATAACGTTGGCTAACGCACTTTTTCAAGATATTTCTAAGATAAGTCCACTGTCCGATTTTGATTCAAATTGATTAAATACTTTGTAAATTATCGCAATGAAAAATCTTTCATGTGGCCCGAGAATAAAAAAGATTATATATTTACCTTAAAATGGAGGCGCATTTTTTATTAGCTTGAGATTCACAAACATACTGTAGTGAATGACAGTAAGTACATAAGAATTTGGGGAAAATAACCGCCATTTTGGGCAGTACCAAGTTACTGGTAAACTTGTTTGATACCTAATAGGGGTTATGTATGTATCGAATTTGTTAACAATATCTTTTGTGTTGTCATAACAAAACTAATTTGTTACTTCTAATTATATTTACAACAACATAATAGCTTTAACAAAATAAATTTCGTATTTTTAGTCAAATCCTTGTTTTTCTTGTGTGTGTGCTTATGTGTATGCGTGTGTTTGTCTGTGTATATATTTTATATTTGTTTTAATGCATAGATTCATCATAAAATATTTCATTCTCGATAACAAACAAAAATGTATAAAAAATGCTTTAAATGTTTATACCATGTACATGGTATTACCTGAAACACAATTCTTTATAAAGTATTTAATTCTTCATTGAGATAATTTTTTCGAGTATATTTTAATTCACAAATATGACGAACAAGTAGAGAAACATGGATATTTTAACCACACAAACAGCCTTCTATAGTTTGGTAGTTACGACAGTAGTTGTTTCTTCTTAAGCTATTCAATTACAGTGAAGGAACATTCTATGTACTTTAAAAAGAAAACCTCTTATGATAAATATCTTGATGTACTAATGTCTCTTTTGGTTTCGCCAAAGTTTAATTTTATCAAATAATACTACAAAATATCGCTATTATGCCATATAAAAGCTGAAAGCTATTTTCGTGGTTATCGTGCTATTTGGTAAGTTTCATTCAATTTAATATGACATGAAAGACGTGTGTGTATACGTGTGTGTATAAAGAGTTTGGCATGCATTTAAGTAACAGGCGAATAGCACGAAAAGTTATTACTTTCAGTTCACTAAATAAGGAACATAAGAAAAACATTTAGTACTACAAATTCAAACTATTTTAACTACTATTTTTAATGATATTATATTAAATATAAAATTTTTATTAATATCACGCAATCAGCAGATTGGAAAGAAAATCATATATCTTGAAAATTTATTTTTCCAACTCACAAGGAAACATTCAAAAGGTGTCGTCTTCAAAAAATATTGAAAAAAATGTAAGCGATTCTACTCTTCATAAAACACCAGGAAGTGGAAAATTATTGGCTGAAATGAATTACAACGACCACAAAAAATTATCAAAATTAAGCATATTTGGCGATTTAGCACTGTTATGCGTTCAGTTCGCTAGCACCGAGATTGACGTGTACGAACAGAACCGTGTTTTGTTTCTCCGCCAAGTACTCAAAATCAATCACTTAACAATGAGAAATCACCAAATATGCTCAATCTTGATAATTTTTTGTGGTCGCTGTAATTGCATCTACATTTTTTTTTTAATTGTCCATTGCACCTGTATTGTACAGTAATATCATTTACACGCATTCAGTTGGTCTTAGTTAATTAAAATGCCACTTTTTTTTGTATTTATGAGAAGTCTTTTCATTTTGTTATTATAATTTACCTTTTAATATACGTAAATATAATGGACTTTATCCGTGTTATGCCATAAAACCCTTGACAAGTGACCACCGGAGGGAAAAGCGCAACATTTTAATGTTTATATTTATATTTTCCGGGAAAATGTTTGTAATCTATGAAGGTTTATTGTATTTATAGGGATATTCACAGGGAAATATAAAATCAGAAATTATGTGCTGGATATGATTTAGCCTTGAAACAAACAAGAAAAAAAAAAAAAAAAAAAAAAAAAAAAAAAGAAAAGAAAAAGAAAAAGGATATTGTTTATTTTATCTAAAAAGTAATTTGCATATCAGTTGTAAATCACAAGTAAAATTCTTTTATGAAAACCAAAAATAATTCCATCAATTTCGATAAACAAATAATTTTAAGACTTATAAGTAATTCAGAAAACACATTATTTTGTCGCATTAATGCATGTATTAGCTCTGAGATACAAAATTCAATCTCATCAGATCAAAAGCTCTACTTACTCGAAATTGATGTCATTCAAATATATTTGTTTCTATTAACTGAATGCCAACTTTGTGAACCAAGACAACATTACATTAAAATATGCATCTCCTGGGAAGCAGTAATCACATGATGTTTACAAGGAAGCTGATTTTAATGCTAAGATGAATGGAAGGAGATGTTTGGAAAGAGCTGCTACTTGTAGTTTTTATAGATTATTATTATGAAATGTAGTATTTATTTTAGAGTTAAAATATGTATAAAATCTTATATTCGACATTGGTTGTTGTAATAAGGCTTTATAAACTTCCATAAAAAAAGTTTTTTTTCCCCTTAACTTGCATAAGTGTTAAAACAACATGAATATTAAATACATTTTCGAAAATTAAATATTAAACGCAGGTCTGTCGTAAAATTTCAATTATTACTGTGAAATAACCAATATATACGTTTAAAATCTACTTTGAATAATATTTATCTCTATGTAAATCACTGATATTCACGTAGATTTCTTAGGTTTTAAAAAACTATAGAACGAAGTAACCAAGATTTTCTCAAGTTTTCAAGTTTTTGGTATGCTGTACTTCATAATCTTACAAACCTGATACAATTAATTTTAAGAAAACGGTAACAGCAATGGTGTGAAAGTGTTATTAGAATAAAAATAGTGTTTTACTCACATTTGAACTAGAATCGTTGAGCAGTAAAAATATCACATCAAAATATACATCATAACAGAACAAATCTCAGACAAGATTTTCAAACTTTCAAAACAAATTTTCTAATTCCATTCAATAGATTGAACTTAAGATGACAGCACAAAAGTAAAGCGGGAATTAGCGTTCCCATCATTATAATAGCAAGCCCAATATATTATATATAATGGGAATTGCGCTTCCCACAGGTGTATTTTGTCAGATCATGTAGATGGGAATTAATTTTTCCGAGGCTCACGAAAGAGTTAAAGAACAAAATATACGTTTCATTTTATAAAATACTGTTTGTGTATGTTTGTATTTTACGACTAAATTGTAGCAGTAAATCAATGATACATCTTTGTAACTTTCTATTAGTCTATCCTATTTTTTCATCATATAAGATCATTGGAAGGATGTTTTATATATTCAGTCATAAAATAATAGTTTAATTGTTGCGTAATATTGATTATAATTGTTGGAATTTTATCAGAATTACTAAAATATTTTACTTATAGTTCTTCAAAAGAGACATTGAAAGGCGATTGCACGTGTGGTGTACGAAAGCTGAATTATTAAATACGACAGTACTTTTAGATTGTAATTTGACTGCTAACATGGTAAGTAATTTTTTGAAAAGTAGATCCCTCAAATTATTATATATATTTTTTAATGATAAATACATTGTTTTTTTTCCTACTTGTATTCAGAGGCGCATTGTTTGTTCAAAAATTTTGGTCATTTTTTCAACTATTTTCACATCGTCAAGGGTTGGCAGTTCAAAAAAGCATGTGTGTCCCAGGTCTCACATGAAATTAATCAGGCCCTGGCATTATATGTAAAAATTCTAACAGAAATTTGTACAAAAATCGACTTTTTTTAATTTCTGAACGTATGTAAGGAAAGTATTGCAATTATGAAAAAAATTCAACTTTAAGAATTTGAAGTTTCTACACGATTTGAGGTTCTCTGAGTTCATGATTGCTATTTCTACGGTTATGTATGTGAGTGAACATGATTGCGTTTAAACGCTTTGTTCGAATGAGTTGAAAGTGTGTACGTATGCTATAAATCGCTGTAGCAAGAAACCTATTGATTTTAGTAAATCTAATAGTTAATTTTTTTTCTTTATTTATTTTTTTTTTTTTAAGGGACACAAAGAAAAATTCTTTATCATTATGGCCTAAGAGCCCAAATGTTTTAGAGTGCAATAACGTCTGAACACTTATTTGGATTGAGCTGAAAATTTATACACAAATTATAGGTCGCCGTGAAACAAATTATAGGTAGCTGTCAACTTGAAAATTTATATCATAGGTCAAGGACAAATAATTCTGTTAAGTTATTTAAAAGGGAAGTGCAAATGTACGAGGAAAGGCTGAAAAAGTTCCTGTCTTTGCCGATAAAGAAAAGAGTCAGAGTTACGAAATTATATAACTATTCAAAATAGTCTCCCTGGAAATTGATGCACTTGTTACAGCGTTGTTTGAACATTTGCAGACCATTAAAATAAAAATGAATTTGGTTGTTCCTGAAACCAGATTTCAGCTGCATCATGTCCTTAAAATGCTGCTGTCCATTCAAGTGTTTTTTTTTTTTTTTTCAATTTAGAAAACATAAAATAATTCGAAGGGGCTACGACAGATGAATAAGGAGGAGGGTGGACCATTGGAAACGCAGGGTGTTCAATTTAGCACGAACAACGTTGAAAATGTCCGCAGATACATTTTCATGCAAAAACAGGATTCTTTTGGTCAACTTTCCTCGGCGTTTCTTCTTAATTGCTTTTCCTTTTATCTGGTCTAAAAGATTAGCACAAAACTCTTCAGTTACACTGGAGCCCTGTGGTAAGAAGTTCACTAGAAGAATCCCAACTTTCTCCCAGAAAACCTATGCCATGACTTTTTGTTCGATTTTTGGGTACGTAACTACATTGGCCGTAGGGTAATCCTGTGCCACCATTCTTTCGATTATTACTTTATTTCAAAATCATAAATGTGGAACTATATTCGGTATTGTGTCACTAACCTAGACAGACTGTCCTTCAAAGCTTCACAATGGGCCAAAATGACTTTGTATGTTTTAATTCTTCCCTTCTTTTCTTATCAGTGTTGAAAAATTTTTGCACAGACAAAAATGTTGTAAAAATCAGAATGACTTTATTTTTGTACAGTTACATATCAAGACACATAGCTTTCATTTTTCATCAAATTTATTTTTCTACTTCATTTCAAAGATCGCAAACCATGAAATTTCAGCCTCCCCTCTTAAATCTAATTGAAAGTTACTTAAAAAACACTTTTACTAATAACAGAAAATAAATAAGTTATCTATATATAAAAAAATGAATGTTTGTCTGTATGTCCTTTATAAAATCGTAAACGGCTTGACCGATTTCGATCATTCTTTTTTTGTTTTTTTCCTTATAGGTCAGGGAGGGTTTAGGAAAAAAAAAATTGAAAAAATTCGGCCCCCAAGGGGGGGGGGAGGGGGGCAAAACGTGAATTCAAAAAATCCTTCTTATCTCAAACAAAAAACAGATATCCGTAAAATTTTTGCTTTAAAATATAGCTAATATAAATGTCTAAAAACCAATTTCTGAAATTTTTGAAATTCGGTCCCCAAGGGGGGCGGGGGGGGGGGGCAAAATGGGATTTCACATGCGTAAAACGCGATTTCGCATAATCCTATATATCTCAAACAAAAAATACAGATATACGTGAAATTTTTGCTATAAAATATAGCTAATACAAATCTAAAAACCAATTTCTGGAATTTTAAAAATTCAGCCCCCAGGTGGGGCAGCAGGGGAAAAAACAAATAGAAATACAGTTATGGCATTCAAAATTGGTACAGATAGGTTTTAATGGCCTGCAAGTCGAATGGGGATATTTTCGAAAGCGTAAAGTTATTACGAGGGGCGAGAAGGGGGGATTGGATGGGGGGCAAAAAAATAAAAATAGAGTTAGATCGTTGGAAATTGGTACATAAATGGTTTTCGATACTTAAAATCGAATGCGGATATTTTTGAATTTGTAAAATTATTAGGAGGGGCGGTAAGGGGGGAGCTATGGGCAAAAACAAATAGAAATGCAGTTAGGCCGTTCAAAATTGGTACAGATTGGTTTTAGAGGCCTGCAAGTTGAATGGGGATATTTCCGAAAGTGTAACGTTATTAGGAGGGACGGGAGGTGGGCGGAGGGGCAAAAAAAAAATGAAATAGAGCGAGATCATTCAAAATTGGTACATAGAGGTTTTCGATACTTACAAATCGATTGCGGATATTTTCGAATTTTTAAAATTATTAGGAAGGGGGGGGGAGAGAAGTGGGGCAAAAAATAAAAATAGAGATAGATCGTTCAAAACTGGTGTATAGAGGTTTTTGATATTTACAAATCGATTGCGGATATTTTCGAATTTGTAAAATTATTAGGATAGACGGGAGGGGGGGGGCGAAGGGGAAAATAACAGAAATAAGAGTTAGAGCATTTTGGGAATTTTTTCCGAAGGCAGTGAGAACCCGGTGCGACCTTTTTCCTAATCAGATTTTGTTTCGCTTTTTTTTTTCACGTGATAAAAATTTATGCAATTTTGAGAATTCAGTAATTATAGTGATTCATTTAAAAATAGGGTCCAGCGAAGCGGGCGAAGCCTGCTAGTTTACTAAATAAAAATAAAAATACAAAATATCGTATCCTTGATAACTATACGAAGGTAAATGTATGGAATAATTAAGATTTGAGCTTCGTTAATTCTGAAACTATCCTAATATTTATGCAAATGTTTAGAAGAAAAACATTTTATAATTTAATGCTGAAATACGAGTTCTAATTATTTTATTCAGACAAAACTAGGTATTTGGTAGTTTAACTCTGCTTTAAACTTATAATTAATGTTTACAGAAAGATTCGAGACTCCTGAAATTAAGTAAGGAAATAATGAAACAATTTTGGACGGCATTAGGTATAAATTATTTCTGTGAGAAGTCCATGTTTAAATTTATTCAAATGTCTTCCTTATTTTATCGAAAAGGTCAATTACGAAGAAGTCGAATGCATGATTATAATATAAAAATGTTTATAACACTTGGAATTTTTTCTTTCATTTTTTTTAAACTCCAGATTGTACCATTGGAATGTTATTAAAAAACAATCTGGTGTGTCACTCAGGCGACATTAAGTCGTTAGATCAATAAGGTAAGATAACAAAGTTCAATATACTTTAAAAATAACCTAAAATAGGTTTAGGAACAGTTTTATTTGATATATATTTCTGTGTGAGAGGAGGCTACCGTCGTCTTCACCTCCCTCCACCCCCCTCCAACCAGTGGTAGTGCCTACATTTACAGTCGGTAACAAAAGTGTTCCGAACACTAGCAAAAATTCCCATACAAAAAAAGTCGAGTTAATATTTTTTTTAAAATAAATCATTGTCGAATCATGTTTTTAGTCAGTCTAAGACATGATTCGACAAGGATTTATTTAACAAAACGAGTTTGGATTTTCTGCTTGGAATTGTTTTTGACATATGCTGATAAGAGACATACAAACACACACACACACACACAACAATCTCTAAAAGCATGCCTTTAGGATTCAGGTAACCTCAAAACGTACAAATGTAACGAAAACTCAATTTCGAAAATTTGACCTAAATACAATACTTTCTCTACCATATATATGGGTAAGAGAAAGTAAAAATTCGTTCAGATTTTTCATGGAAATAGGCTAGTAAATTAAATGCATAGTTTTCCAGATTTGATTTTCTCATTAATTTTTCAATTAATTATTTATGCATTATTTACTTTTTTTTTTTTTTTTTTTTTTTATCTGCAAGAATTTTCGCACTGTAAGAATTTAAGAATCTGAAGAATTCTAATTCATTACAGTCTGTGAAAACTATTTACCTTAACTCTTTTGTAATATATTTATGTTTACAATTGCTAACAAAATTAACATATATTATTTAGATGTCCAAAAGAATTATAATAAAATGTAATATGAATATTGTAAATGTTTCTTTTACTGAACAATAAAATATTGTTTCATATAAATTCATTATTCATATAAATTATGGTTTATAAGAGGTATTTTTGAAATGTATTTTCATTTAGGTTTTTCATAATTCTTCTTAAACTATATTAAGTATTTAGTACACAATATGATGCACGTGTTACTTTTAGATCAATATAAGGGTGAATGCAAAAGCAATCTATTTTATGCTTCTTCTTTAAAAAGAAAACCATATAAACAGTTTTCGAAAGACTTCTGCTTCCATATTTAATAAAATCTTTTTGTAAAAAAATAGAACCGACTCCAAAAAGGGACTACTATTCAAACAACTAAAAATGAAAGAAAATTGGCAGAAAATGGAACTGTAAATTGCGCCTAAAAGTATAAAATAATTTCCTTCGCCAAACAACCTATAACACTATAATTAATCATAACTTTTGAAGTCGGCGCAAAATTAAATAAAATTTAATTAGTTTTTAAAGGTTTGTCTTTAGATCGGTAGCAACAAATGCTGTTGTTTCGAATGATCCATTTTCATGTTTCCTTTATTATTTTATCACTGTATACAATTGGTTCATTAGTAGCATCTACATAGAACAGTGAACAATCTTCACAATGCGGTATTTATGTTTCTACGAAGTTAGTTTCCTTTGCAAATTTGGTATAACTTTGATAACTATCATCCTTGATGGCTTTTGCATTTGGGGATCAAAACGTAAAGCAAAAATATACACGCAAGAGGTATATTTTCATAATATATATTGTACGATGTGTTGTTTCATATTCTTGATTTAACTCTTGATATACCTTATGAAAATATTCATGATATCCCAAATAAATTAAATATGTTTGCCAGATAATTTTGCGATTTTTCTTTCACCAAGGACGTCAGATAACAGCATCTTCGCCAACTTTTGCTGCTTACGAAATCTTATTTGTTTTCTTGAATCAAATTAGTTCTCGGTTGCGTTTTGCAGGTAATAATCTGAGATATGTATTTTGAATAGGATTTTATTTTTGTATTGAACAAAGCTATCAATTTTTATTTAATTTGGCGCCGACTTCAAAAGTTATGATTAATTATAGTGTTATAGGTTGTTTGGCGAAGGAAATTATTTTATACTTTTAGGCGCAATTTACAGTTCCATTTTCTGCCAATTTTCTTTCATTTTTAGTTGTTTGAATAGTAGTCCCTTTTTGGAGTCGGTTCTATTTTTTTACAAAAAGATTTTATTTTTCTCTTTTCAGTGAAAACTTATTTATATAGTAGAGCATCAGAAGACGTTCGACGGAAGTTTCACTAATCATAAGTTCCAAAAAAAGTGACATTACTCAAAAAAATGGTTTATGTCACTGAAAAATACATGAAATGCACCCAATGTGAAAAAAAAAAAAAGTTACATCTCCATCTAGAAAGTTATCCACTCGAGAGACAGTTGTGCCAGTTTTATTATAGTCAAGTTACTTTTAAGTTGATTTTTCTCAAATGCTGCATTTTTAAGTTGTGTTACTTTTCTTGCCTTTATCGGATATGAGCAAAAAACTATCTATTGAACGAACATACGTTAAATTAAAAAGTCTTTAGATATGTAAAGGACGGATACGCTGTATTCGTAACCGAAAATTCTGTTAGGCATATGTACTGTACTTTACAGTGAATACGTGTCACCCGCTGCGCTGGAAATTGCGCAGCGTAAAGTTCAAATAAAGAGAAAAATATGCATTGCAGCTGACGGACAGAAGTTTCAACATCGATACTTACATACTGCTTTTACCATTGTAGCTGCATGCGTTCAGCAGTTAGAGTGAGAACAGATTTCCGTGGGTATTCTGTAATTTGTTTATATCTTAATGAAATCATAATGAAACCTATTTCAGGCCAAGATCATTACGACAACAAAAAAAATATTAAAATTGAATCATCTCTTACGAAGTTATAAGCTAACAAATTTCAACAACAACAACGAGAAACATGGTTTGCATTGAGAACCTCTTCCTTTATGAAGTCGGTTTAAAACGTCTATGCGTTAATCGATGTGACCGCTTACAATAACCATACTTTAAATTTTACATAGCATAAATGTCACCCGCTACGCTACAACATATGCAATGTCGTTCAAGTGTACACAAAATAGGAAATTGTGAACAAACAAATGCACGTTTTACGCGTTCTGTTTTTAGCATTAATTTCTAAACTATCTTTGCGTACTACATCGATGATGCTCTAAAATTTTATAATTCACTTTTTCCCCTGTCTTGAAACGTTTCCGAGATAGGATCGCTAACTCAACTCTTTTCCACCACGTGGCACTTTATCCGGTTGAATCGCGTAGCACATGTCCACTTTACAATGCCTACATACCACTTTTATAACTATAGCTGCAGCTGTTCAGCAGTTAAAAGAGTCGGGACTGACATTTTATGGCACCGTGTATTTTCTTTTGATCGTAAAGATCTTACAATGGGATTTATTTCAGACCAAGACCTTTACAATAAAAAAAAAATATCAAGATCGGATCATCTGTTCAGAAGTTATGAGCTAACAAACAAAAACAAAAAACATACGCTTTGAATTGAGAACCTCCTCCTTTTTGAAGTCGGTTAATTAGAGCATCTCTTACGAAGTTATAAGCTTACAAACAACAACAACAACACATAGCTTGAATTAAGAACACCCTTCTTTCTGAAGTTGGTTGAAAACGACTTTGCGCTAATCGATGTGACCGCTTACAGTAACAGTACTTTGAACCACAGAGTATACGTGTCATCCGCTACGCTGCAAAGTGTGCAACGTAGTTCAAGTGTGCACAGTGTAGGAAATTGCGAACAAACAACTGCACGTTTTAAGCGTTCTATTTTTAGCAATAATGTCTGAAAACTGTCTTTTCGTAGTAAATCGAAGATGCTCTACAACTTCATAATTAACTTTTCTCCCATCTTGAACCGTTTTTGAGATAGGAGCGCTAATTCCGTTGTTTTTCACCAAATGGCGCTTTATTTTCTTTAGATTGTAAAGAAGTTATAATGGGACCTACTTCAGACCAAGATCTCTACAACAAAACAAAATGTATCAAGTAACCGTATTTTGAACTATATAGCGTATGTCTCAGTAGCTACGCTACAACGTGAGCAATGCAGCTCAAGTATGTATAGTGTAGGAAATTACGAACAAAAAAATGCACGTTTCTAGCCTTGTATTTTTAGCGTCAATGTCAAAACTATCTTTTCGTACTAAATCGATGATGCTCTGCAATTTTATAATTCAATTTTTCCCCCTGTCTTGAACCGTTTCCGAGATAGGAACGTTAGTATGAATGTCTAAACTATCTTTATGTACTAAATCGGTGATACCATTCAGCTTTGTAATTCACTTTTTCTGTAGAACCGTTTTCGAGATAGGAACACTAACTCCTCTATTTTCCACCAGGTGGCGCTGCAAGCGGTTTAACCTTGTACAGCATGGCCACTTTGCTATACTTACATACCATTTTTAACACTATAGCTGCAGCCGTTTAGCAGTTAAAAGAGTTGGGACTGATTTTTTTGGGCACCCTGTATTTTCTTTAGATCGTAAAGATATTACAATGGGACCTATTGTAGACCAAGACCTTTTCAACAAAACAAAAAGTATCAAAATCGGAGCATCCGTTCAGAAGTTATGAGCTAACAAACATAAAAAAAACATACGGTTTGAATTGAGAACCTTCCTTCTTTTTTTGAAGTCGGTTAAAAAGAATATATATTATATCGTTATATGACTTCAAATACATTATTCAAGTACATATGAGGTCAACTACATTAAAGCATAAGCGATTTAGCGTATTTGAACAGTTAGAAAGGGTTTTATAATTTATGCAAACAGTATGATTTTTTTTTCTAGTTTTCTTCAAAAATTTAAATATACATTTCATCATTTCAAGAATATTTTAAAGACTTTGTTGTATGTACAGGCATAATTAAAAAAGCTCTTTTTGACAAACTTCGCCGTAAATTAGTGTGAAAATTTGCGACTGGTGCCGATCGATTGATAATAACGTCTAGTTATTTAGGCAATAGTTAAAGTTTGCTCAGGGGTTCTTCTAAGTATTAAAATTTCAATTAACTTTTTTTTTTTTTCTATAACAACGTCCTATTTTGATTACATATTCAAATTTCTAAGATAGAGGTGGTTCGGAAAAAGGTATCATTTTTACACTTTTAATTAATTCTTAGTAGAGTTATATATTTCAACATTAAAAAAAAAAAAAAAAAAAAAAAAAAAAAAATGTGCTGTCGAAAGACACCCGTCAAATTTAGATTGACAACGTAACTCACGTATGATATAATATATAAACAAATAACAAGTAAATCTTAATAAAATTCCCACGTGTTTAATATTATGGTTATACGACCGGTTGCGCACGATCCTTGTATATTCGAAACAACAACGTTCAACGAGGATTTCACTACGAGAAAGGAATTCTAAAATAAACTGATATAATGTATATCAGCATACTAGACCATTACTCCGGGCCTCTGCATTCCTCCTTAACAACCGTAACTAGGGAGAAAAAGTAGAAATTGCTCGGGTTCTTCTTTCTGGCGAGAGAAATTCGCATAGAGAGAGCGTGACGCTTTATCCTTACGGGACGGTTTCTGCTAATTAATTACTACCGCAACCTGCGTTAAGAAACTTTGTTCCAAAAAATATTTTATGACATTACACATAATAGTATTGCGTCCATTCAGATTATAATCAGAAAAGAGTATGACAGTTTGAAATAAAAAATAAACACAAACTAATTGGTAAATTGTATATGCTTCTAAACTTGCTTGAATATTTATTTTAATTCCTTTGTACTCGAAATAATAAATCACACAAATAATAACAAGTGACAAAAAATGAAATACCACTATATTTCATTGTACATTTGGAAATCCATATTTCTAATGATAGCTGTTCTTTTCGACAAAAACTAATGTCGGCCATAATACATAAATGCACTATCATCAGTAGTATTCAGGCACTTTCGAAATTAGACGTTTTGTCAAATATGTATAAAGATTCTGCAGCATTTATCTTGAAACTTTAGAAGTATAAAGAATATGTTACACCTCAAATAATTTAACAAAAGTTTTGTCCTGAAGAGGAAAAGAGTAACCAGTAAAAGGACGAGTAAAAAATTAAACAACAGCCAAAACATTTTGGAACATCCTGTAAAAAGTAATGCTTGAAAAGTGTTTTGGCTGTAGCATGTGATTATAATGATTCTTCTAATTCACTGCTCTGTGCGAAAATTGGCCCCAATACCATTCATGGAAACTCTTAGGTAAAATGACCTCCTCAATCCGAATACGATGTACATTAACTCCCATCACTCACTGTATTTTGGGGACACCATCCTATTTTTGTCACTGTTCGGCAATTTTATGACTATACATTTGGTCTTGAGAAAGGTGAAGGATTATTTTAACTGTTAAATAACTTCTGAGGGATTATCGAGGTGAAAAATTCCAAAACATGAACATTTGTAGCAAGGGGGAAATTTAGGATGGGAATCGCCACTAAAATTTGAAATTACATTTGAAATACATTTATTAATCTATTATTATTATTATTTATGCATATATATATATATATATATTTAACATTTAAAATAACCATTTTCTACCCTTTAAATAAAATTCATGGCTATAAAACTGCCAACCCGTGATAAACATTGCGGGAGGGATTGGCGTCCCGCAAAAACTGTGGGTGATGGGTAAAATGGAGGTGATATTCGGATTCAGGAGGTCAATTTACATAAGAGTCAGCAAGAATAGCATCAGGATTATATATATATGTATATATTTTTTTCAGATCAGTGTTACCTGTATAAATGTTTATGAGGCATAAAACACGACAAAAAAAAAAAAAAAAAAAAAAAAAAAAAAAAAACAGCACTTGGATATTTTCCTTTTCGCCTTCTACAACCGCCAATCTTATAGTTTAAAAGGCAAATTTTTTAACAGATCTTATTATGTTGTCCTCCACATACTTTGAGTCCAGTGTTAAAAACAAAATGCGATTGCCAGAAAAATTGTAATTTTAGAATTTATTTCAAAAATGGTAAGAGTAAGGCAGTTAACTATGCCACAAAAAGTATAAATATTTGAATGAAAATCAAAAAAATTTTAATACGTGAGATGGCAAAATAATTAAATGTTAACGAAATATTGGTGAAAGGTTTTTCAGCAAGATATAAAATTTTTTGGCCGTTTAAATTGGAAATTTGGTTTTAGGCGGCCATGTTGCTCATCCAAGCGAGATGACCGTACGTTAAAAACACATTGATTATTAAATTGGTTTGTATTACATTTAGAACATAAAAGAGATTCAGAAAAAGTGTTTAGCAGCCTAATTTCTTTAAATACAGTAGAGCTACTATTAAACAAAACAGGTTTAAATGACAGAAAATTTGAAAAACTCCATTCTTAGTGACGATAATTAGGAAAGCAAGACCTCAGATGGCTAAAAAAAATTAAAAAATGATTAGTTAATTATTGGGTTGAACTGGTTCTCTTTGATGAGTGAAGTTTAACTTATTTCGAGTTAAAGAAAACAAGCAGATCTGACAGTGAAAATATGACCGAATTAATGAAAATCGCACTTTTAAAACCGTGACACATTCTCCGTACATTATGGTACAGAGGTGCATAACTTTTCAAACAATCGGGCAAATTTTTATGCTCAAGGGATCACTTAACTCGAAATAAAAAACAATCTTCATAAAAGTGGTAGCTGACCGACTCTTTTGGAGGTATCTTGGACATTTCCGCAAACAGATTTCAAGATAATAATGCACCTCTCTACACGGCGTCTGTGGTAAGTTTATTCGCTTCAAATTGTCAAAATTTTCTATCCATTCCCATGAGAGCCTATAATTCTGTAAGTAATCATATCTTTTTCCCCTTTAAGTTAAATCCCACAAAGGATATAGTAGAATTTCTTCTTTACCAGACATGGAAATAGTTCTAATTGCGATCCGCTCGAAAATGTTTCGTCTATAAAAAGGCGGGGAAGAGGAGAGATGATAAGAAATTTGCAGCCTATAACTCTGCCAGAACTAGAAAAAAATATTTGTGATATCGGCTCATTGAAATTTTTTAGATTTATATTAAAACACTGTATAAAACTATGCCTTTGCGCATTAAAGCAGTAATTCCATATATAGGTGGAATTTACCCAATGCAGAATACATGTTTTTAATAAAAAATTGCTTAGATCTAATAAATAAACAGTTTTATTTCGTATATTAAAATATAACTTGTTTATTTCATATAATAAATCATAATAGAATACAAAGTGTATGGTTATTGCATTATGTTCAAAAAAAAAAAAAAAATTATGCAGATTTTTAAAAAGTACTTCGTAGAGTGCAATAAAGTGAATTATTAAATCGAAAATGTACATAGGTATCATTTCCTCACATTGGTATTATGCAAACAAGACAGTTTTATTTGTTTCAAACATTAATTTTAAAGTTATTACAAATAAAAAAGGTGTAAGTCATTTTTTCTTCAGTGAGGCTTTTTTTTTTTTTTTTTTTTTGTCGCTTAGTGTATATTCGTAGAGATATAACGGTTTCTTTAAAAATTTGCAAAATATTTTTACGCGTTTTTTTAATTATAACATGCAGGGTATTAGACCCAGTGCAAAGCTAGTTTTAGGAAACTTGGCATGCTATATTAGATCAGCATACTGATATCAGAATGCAAAAACGTTAAATATCTTACGAAATATGAGCAGTTTTACTAAATAATTTTTAACTACGCATGTACAAGCTTTTAAAATATTTCATTTGCATAATTTAATAGCCAAAAGTATTGAACTACTTATATGAAAGCTCAAAACAAATACCGTGCAAATTAAAAAAAAAAATATGAGAGATGGAATGAACAGAATTACCGTTTCTCTCAAAACAAAAGCTAAACTACTTATAAGGGGTTTTACCCACATTCTTATTTTGATTCACTCAATGCTCAATGGTAATACAGTTTTCGCTGATAGCAAATAAATATCGATAAACCCCCGTATTACCATCATCATTTCTTTCTTTCTTTCTTTCTTTCTTTTTATTTATTTTATTTTATTTTATTTATTTATTTTTTTTTTTTTTTTGAGAGAGAGAGACAGGGGAACTGAAATTCTATTAATTCTAAAACTCTTAACTTTTTGAATTTACACGATTTTTGTTTGGGGTTTTGATGTACATAGCTCAATACTTTCGGTTATAAAACTAAGCAAATGAATTTTTTTAAAAGCTTGCGCATGCGTACTTAAAAATTATTTATAAAAAAGTCTCAGATTTCGTAAGATATTTAACATTTTCCCATCCCAATTGCGGTATGCAGAGTCTAAGGTAGTCTGCCAAGTTTCCTAGAAATGACTTCTTTCTGCGTCTAATACTATGCGTGTGTTAATTAAAAAATAATAAATGTTATAATGAAAAAAGTGGAAAATCATTTTTTGCAATTTTTTAAAGAAAACGTTATATTTCCACGAATATGTGGTAGACTCGTAAAAATTTATGCAGATAATTAGAAAAATCCTCATAATCAAATATCACGGCCAAAATCCATTTTAAGCAATACTTTTTACAGGGTGATCCCTTGACTTTTGTTTAATTTTATACTGGTCCTCTTTTCCACTTTTGGACAAAATGTTTCTTGAAATATATGAGGTATAAAATGTTCTTTATACTCTCAAAGTTTCAAGATAATACCTGTTGAAGTTTTCTAGATATTCGACAAAACGCCGAAATTTAAAGTGTCCAAATACCTTATTGGTAGATAGTGTATAAATTGGAATATAAGTTTATCAATGATCCGAAATGTAACAAATGATGTTTCAGGGAAATCCATATGCAGAAGTCACTTAAATTTCTTAGTAGTCACGAATGCAACTTGCTGCATTCGTGATGCACTAGTGCCCACTTCATACACCTGGTAAATGTTTATGCTCTGACTTTGAACCTGAACAACTCTAGTGAATTTTGAAATTCGAGGTGTTTCCTTGCAAAGTTACTTATTAATTGAATTAATTAAAATTTGAATTTAATTAAGTTAAAAAATAAATGTTTGATACGAAAAATTTCTCGAAAATCGAAAATATTAGTATTTCTTTTTCCCATATTTATGATCAGCTTTCTGTCTAATGGCTGTTTTTGAAACTAGTTTAGCCATTTTCGAAAGGAAATATTCTACGAAATTTAAAGGGTTAAACATAATACGCAAAATCTATTTCCTCAATGTATAAATGTTTTTCTTAAGTTGAACTGATATCATTTGTCAGAAAAGTATACAGCAGATTTGTTTACTGTCACAGAAAGAAAAATAAATAACAAGAATATTATTTTCGAAAGTAAATGCATGTTTACAGTTTTTCTGGGTTATAATAGGTGTAGATCACGCCAATAACAATATTTGCGAATTTGTAGGCAATTTGAAATATAATTACTTCAGTATTGATAAACTAAAGTTCATTATCGTTATTTCTTCTTTGCGTGTTAATGGAAATACTTACAAAATAAACAAAAGTATCATAAAATCAAATTAAAAATGAAAAATATCGTAGCCAATAGTGACTCATTTTTTGTTTTTGCTACAAAACCATAACCTTCATAGGTAAGCTTATGAACACTTTTTTTTTTTTTACAAAATTGTGAAAAAAGGAAAAACACTGGAATAATACAGATGCTGAATAACAGTGTATGAGACTTTGTAAGCAATCACGATAAATTTATAAGATATCCAAATAGTTCGGATTGAAATAGTTCCGCATGGTACTAGAACAGGTAAATATAATAAAATATAAAAAAAAATAATCATAATTAAAGTCTTTTTCTATCAGCTTGATTCGCACTAAAAAGTATGAAAAGTTTAAAATGAAGTGTTGCCACTTAAATTTCATACTTTAGTTAATTTTAAAAAATCTATTATTTATGTGAAAAAACTGTTTGCACCTCTGATTCAGAAAAATCACCCCTTTCATTTGGTATAGAATTTGTAACGAGCCACGTACTTTTTAAAATGACTGAAAGGAATTTAAAAAAAAGTGTTGCCACCTAAATTTCATACTTTAGTTAGTTTTAAAGAAATATGATTGTCGTGTCGAAAAACTGTTTGCACCCCTGGATTCAGAAAAATCGCCCCTTTCATTTGGTAACAAATTTGTAACGATAGTACTGAAATAAACCAAAGTAGAACTAATTGAACTCTTTGTAAATGGAAAAATATTGACATTTTAATATACTTTCGGTGCATTTCATTTTAGGAGATTTTATTTTCTACAAATTATGAAAGAGTTATGAAATTTCTCAAGTTTTTACGAATCACTTCGACATGCGACTATCAATTGGATACGAGAAACAAAACCGCTCTTTTAACAATCAGGCCACTCAATGTCGTTAGCTGTAAATTAATTGAGCTTTTAAGTGAGCAGATGAACTTTGCATATGAACTGGTGCGTCCTGTTGATGGTGAATTTGGACGTTTGTTGCCCGATGGAAATTGGACTGGTATGGTTGGCATGGTTTCACGTGGTGAAGCAGATTTAATAATCGATCTGTTATCCTTTACAGAATCTAGAAAAAATGTAATTGACTTTAGTCAACCTATCTACATAGATCAATGGACTTTTGCGACTAGACTTCTGAACCAACAACAAGGTATGCAATCTTTTATAAAGCCATTTACTATTGAAGTTTGGATAGCCGTACTTGTTAATTTTTCAGTAATTCATTTAATAAATTACATTTTATTCAGACCTAATCAATTTAAGAAGAACGAATGCGTAATTAGGTCTTCAACAAAAAAGTCTATAAGGGAAGGAAGTTCTGGAATATATTTCCTGAAAACTGCACGAATAATAGCAGTAACGTTTATACGATTTTTTTACACATCTCTCCTCTTATCGTTTTTAATCGTTCCCTCGTTGACTGATGTAAATACGATTCCCGATCTTGCAAAATCCGTGAGTGAAGGAATATATCACTGTGCTTCTGACTCTGCTGTGGATCCCCAGAGTGTTATGCCAATGTCAGAAGACTCAAACTTGAAAATTATTGGCCGCAGTATAATTGAATACAAAGGTCAAGATGAATTGAATCTGTATTGAGTAACAGTAAATACAAGACGGCATACATTGGTCTAGAATCCTATTTACGTAATTTCAAGAAGAGATATTTTGTGTCTCAGGATAATTGTCTATCTGATTTAATTTCAATTGGCGTTAAAAAAGATTTTTGCTGCAAAAGCCAGTTGAATTCAATGCTGAGTTATATAATTGCATCAGGTGTAATTAATAAATTCATAGACTATGATTATTTTCATAAAATTGTCGTTCCAATACTTAAAAGGAATTCAGAAAGTTCATACAGATCTTTGTCACTACAAGATTTTAAAGGACTTTTTGTTTTCATTTCTGCTGGGTATGTTTTAGCGATGATATAACATTATTTTTGGAAATGGTGATAAATAAATTTTATCGAAAGAAATCTTTCTTTCAAAACAGTATGCTATAAAAATACTTCAAATTATTATGATTACAGTCCCTAAAGCCTGCGTGATTTATTTAACTACCATTTCCTATGTTAAATCTACCAATTATTCCAATCTTAGTAGGAACATTTAGCACGACTTTTTTTGAAGGATTAATTTAAAGTGATTGTTATATAATTTCTAAAATAGGTTGATTTGAAACTAATATTCGAAATTAGTGAAAGCAAATACTTTTTGTAAAAAGCAAAACTTGCTAGCTGTAATAAACATTCTAATTTTAAATTTTGCTTTATTTCCATTTTCTAAATTTTGACTTTAATATATCTATATAATGTATCAATATATATATATATATATATATATATATATATATATACAGATGTTGGACAAAATAATGGAAACATTTTCGCTTTTTTATGTTTTATCGAATATCTTGAAAAAGAAAAAATGTGTTGTTCTTGAATTTTAGAATAAGAAAAACATGTCCTTCCTCCAATTTTTCAACAAAGATTTTGTCTCGAAGGTCTTTAGGGGAAGAACAATAAATCCAATTAAATAAAAAAGTACTTGCGATTACCCTGTATCTGGAAAAGCAATGGCGAATTTTTCATGTGGCTACAAATGTTAAATCTTAATTAATGATACAATTTTGATAAAAATTTTCATTTGTGAATGACCATTTATCGAAAGGACCTTTTCAGAAAATAGCTGAAAAATAGCTCATTTAATCACCGATATCTCTATGGATTTTTATGATATTCAACTGGATTGTTTTAATAAGTGATCTATACAGTTGAGCATTAAACTATGTCAAAGTTTGTTTTTTTTTTTTTGCTACTGGCCACGCATGTGCAATAATAAATTATTTACTATAACTGTCTCTATCTCTTTGAATATTAAATATATTTGTTTTAAACTATAATACAATGATTTAGGCATACGTTTTCGAAAAAAATCATGAAATTTGGAGGAAAAACCTTTTAAGTTACAGAACCTTGCGAAAAATTTTTGTAATTTTTAATAACATATAAAAGTAGACTGTTAATAAAATAGCCCGTAGTATATTTATGATTTCTTGGATTTTTTACCTCTTTAGTGTCAGTAGAAGACAACGTTCTAAACAATCTCACTAATTTTCCTGGATCTTCTATTAATTGTAATATCATTATTTGCATCTCCATTTCATGGCTTTTTAATTTTTTTTAAATTGTACTTGTTTTTTTTTTTTTGCGCTGACGTACCAATTAAAATCAAGATGAATAATAATAAAAAATTACTTTATGATACTATATTGTAAAAATCTGCTTTAACACATCGTACCCCCGAAAGAAAAGTCTCCTAATTCAAAAATACAACATTTGAGAAAAAATAACTTAAAGATTAGTTTGCAGCGGTCATCACAAAACTTTCTTCAAGAAACATGACATACAAAATTGCAATCAGAATGCAAAAATATGAAATATTTAAAGAAATAAGAGCAATTTTACGAAACAATGTTTAGCTGCGCACGAGTAATTTAACGGCCAACTATAATGAGCTACATTTATAAAAATCTTAAAAAGATATTGCTATTCAGCTGCTCTAATAAAAAAAAAAAAAAAAAAAAAAAAAAGAAAAAACTGAATTGTAAGGGTGTTTTTATTCACAATTTTATTTTGATTCACTGAATGGCAATACAGTGTTCGCTGACTGAAAAATAAATATTGATAATACCCTCTTACCATTTTCAATATCTTTGAGAGGAACTAAAATTCAGTTAATTCTACCGCGTACAACTTTTTGAATTTACACGATATTTTTTTGCGGTTTTGATATAAGAAGCTCAGTACTATTGGCTACTATATTAGTGGCTACTATATTATGCAAATGAAATTTATTTAAATCTTACGCATACGTAGCTAAAAATTATCTAGTAAAAGTACTCATATTTCATTAGATATTCAATATATTTGCATCTTCATAGTAGTATGCTGTGTCTGATGTAGTATGTCAAGTTTTCTGAAAATGACTTTGCACTGGGTTTAAAGCTTTACGTGTTATAGTTAAAAAAAAAAAAAAAAAAAAAGGAGAATTTTTTTATGCAATTTTTTTAAACTGTTGTATTTTCATGAATATATATGGTAGCCTTATAAAAATTTATACAGATAATAATAAAGAGCATCATAATCACATGCTACAGCCGAATCGCATTTCAAGCATTACTGTCTACAGGGTGATCCCAAAAATTTTCATTTTCATTTTACTTTATACTGGTCCCTCTTTTGCTTTCGAGGCAAAACTTTCACTGAGATACAGGGTGGCTATTAAGTATTCAGAAAAAAAAAAAAAAAAAAAAAAAAAAAATGAGGAGCTTTTATGGACTACCTACTTTTTTATAACGACTTTTTTGTTGATGTAATGCTTTTATCTTTAAATATTATTTATTAAAATAAATTGCATTTACTCAGCGGTCAGTTTTTGAGCTATCAGGGAAAGCAAAATCTACTAGATAAATGAAAAAAATTCGCGATTTTTTTCAAAGTACGGCGCATCTAAGCTATTTTGTGGTCCGATGAGAAAGTTTTTACTGTTTAAATCGCTAAAAACTCTGAGAATCCTCCCAAACTTTTAGAGCTAGGTCTCAAGAACACCAGAAAACGAAAAGATGCAACAAACTAAAGATGCATTAAACTAAATAAAAACGATTATTTGTAGCGCCTCGCTAACATATACTTCAAATAAAAGGGTAGAAAATATACAGATTAGACAACCAATATCTATTCAAACTAAACTTCAAGTAGCTATGAAAGCAAAATATCAAAAAGTGACTTTGAAACAGCGTTAAACTGGTACAGAGGACACATGGACAGTTCATTTAAGAACATGGCGATTTTCTCTGCATCCTCACCAAGTAGGGTTGCACTTGACGTTAAAAATGTTGACTTTTATTAATTTTTTACGTCTTTTCCGTTGCAATTAAGCAGCTAATTTTTTCACAGTAGATATTTTGAGCCATCTACTATCACCTATAATTTTTTAGTTGAATTTTAAGAGTTTAGCTTAAGAACGTTTCCTTGTAAGCAATTTTAAAGATAATTTTATTTATTGAATATTAAAATTACATTATCTTTATCAATGTGTTTTTAACTTTTTATGAGTTTTTAGTTAAAAATACATCTAAATATAGTTTATAGTGTTTTGTGCAATTTAAAGTCATTAATTTTTCCCATGAATAATGATTTTTAAATAGACGAATTATTTTATCTATTAATTAAATTTAACTTCTTTAGAAATCACACTTAGTCAATAATAATAATAATAATAATAATAATAATGATGACATTTCATTCTACAAATTATTCTATAATTTAATTAGTAATAGTTAGCTTATATAAAAATGTAAGTTTGTAAAATTTTAAAATTCAATAAAATTTAATTTAAAGATTTTTATTCTATAAAACCTTAAATATTTAAATTATTATATTAAGTTTACGGCTTACAATTATTTAATTCAATTTAAAATTTTATTATTTCTTATTTTTTAACTAATACAATTAGAGCGAAAATTAAAAACAAATAAAATTAAATTCTGTAAGAGATATAATTAGCATTATTATTATTATTATTTTTTTTTTTATGCATTGCTCAAATTGACAACATATCTCTTAAATATCAAAGTGCGCAATTCAAGAGAAATTTTAACACCTTAAAAAAATAAAGAAAGAAAAAAATAAATAATAATAATAATAATAATAATAATAATATCAGCATAAATTGCATAAAAAACTTTTTTCTTTTTTTATTGAATAAACCGATATTAAATGTAAAAAAGAAAAATAAATTTAAAAAATCCTATTTTTTATTTACAAAATATAATATATTCATCAAATGTAAAAAAAAAAAAAAAAAAAAAAAAAAAAAAAAGGTTTAATTTTAATATAACAAATGAAAAAAAAAAAAAAAAAAAAAAAAAAAAACAGGCAAAACTTTTTTTCTTACTTATTAATTTTGATTTAAGTAGTAAAAAGTATTAGACAAAACATATTATCAAGTATTTAAGTGAATTATCTTTAAAAATATTGCTAGTAAAATAAATTTAAGGATTGACTTTTTTCAGAATGATTAGGTTTTTATATGAAATAAGCATTATGAGTTTTATTTTCTTTTGAAATATACCAACAAAAAAACTGTTAAAAGGATTTTAAAGCCAATATAATAGAAATGTATTTGTAAAAGAAGATACGATTTTTATAATAAGAATACACCGTTAAGAACAGAAAAAAAAACTTTATGAAATATTATTGTGTCGCGTTTGCACAATTTTTAATAAATTTCCCCAAATTTATAAAATATTTACTACGCAAGAAAGGAAATTAAAGTTAACATTTAAAAAAGTAAATAAAAAAATAAGGATATGAAAAACTTTGAAAAAAAAAAAAAGAAAAAGATCAGTTATTAAAAAATATATAATTTTCTATTTGGTGATTTCTTTTAATACACACAAACACACAATAATAATAATAATAATAATAATAATAATAATAATAATAATAATAATAGAAAATAAGTTATGTGATTATTAAGCTAAAGTATGTTTTGTATATTCTTATTACATGTTAGACAGTCATTGTTGGTACAATTTATTAATAAGCTGGTATATGTAAATGCAAAATGATAGAAATAACTGAAAAAAAAAAAAAAAAAAAAAAGCATTTTAGATATTATGCGTGATACATTCACGGTGAGTATGCACAACATCTTATTCTATTACTATTATTACTGTTAGTATTATTATTATTATTATTATAATTATTATTATTATTATTATAATTATTATTATTATTAAAATCGTAATACTCCTAGGACATTCTCTAAAGAATTTCTTAATATTCTAATATCGTCGATATTTTCTTGCCTTTCTTTCAAAATGTGATGGTCTTCTAAATGATACAATTTGTGCGATTCATAACGCATCAGTGAAACAGACAGTTAATTAATTTCTTCGCTCAACATATGGTCTTCTAGTGAATAAATTATAGCGACTGTTTAAATTGACACTTATTTAACTGCCAAATTAGCATTCTATCTGTGGTTACAAACTATACAGATTATTTTACGCATGACCAGCTGCGACCATACTATGGTTTTCCGGCGTATTGAGTTGTTTCATTACCAGTAAGCTACTAGCTTAATTTACTAAATAATATCAATTATATACGCTAATTCCTTATTTTAAGAAATATTCTTGTGTATTTTAGAGACATCTGCAAATACGTATAATCTAATTACGTTTGAAAGATTTAATTAAATTTCCAATCCTTCCACAGTTTATTATATCAATTTGGAAAGGTAGTACAACAATTCTGACTTTCTCTCTTTCTTTCTTTTTCTTTTTTTTTTTCTTTTTTTTCTTTCTTTTTTCTTTTAGGACTGAAGACTATTAGTCTCAATCTACGAATTTTTACGATACCAGTTTTACGATAGTTACGACATTTATCAGAATCTAAAATTTATCGAAAATACAATTGAATAATTTGAAAGCAATGTTATAATTTGGAAAAAAAAAAAAAAAAAAAAAAAAAAAAAAGTCCTCCGTCCTAAACTAAATTCTGCTTTTGCCAGAATTTCATCAGAATCTTTCTTTTTTCTTTTTTTGAAAGAAAAAGAAAAGAAAAGAAAATTAATAATAACCAGTTTCGAAATGGACAGTATCAAAAAAGATTTTTTTAGTAATTTTGAATTAGGAAATAAAAAGCGCTCGTGCAAAATGAAATAAAAAATAAAATAAGATAATTACGGATTTTGATTTTCTTTTCTTTCTTTTCTATTTTTCAATATTTTAAAATTTATTGAAAAATAGAAAAGAAAGAAAAGAAAGAAACAGAAAAAATAATCACATAAATTATGTATTTTTGACTAAATCGGCGATAAAAATTCCAAAGTCGCCTAGTGGAGCTATATTAAGGCTGTACCATGATCAGATTTACTTTAGTTTGTTTGTCTGTTTGTCTGCATGTCTTTTTGTCTGTTTGTCTAATCTTTAACTCCTGTAAAAATACATAAAACTTTTAGAAACGGATATATGTTATTTAAGTTCACTATTGAATATTCCCTAGTGAAAATGGAGTAAATACCAATACTAGCTTGCGTACTGGAACACCCAGAAGTACTCAAAAGCATTGCGTTCTATGAAGAGTATTTCTATGAACCTTATTTCAATAACTTTACTTTACACAAACCTTAATGAAATTGAAACATGTTATTTATATGCACGAGTTACGTTATCAGTTACTTTAAGGACTATTATGGAAAATTTGCTGGAATTTCATTTTATTTTACCTTAAGCGTTTGTAACAATTTCTAACAATTTTTACACGTGTATACAATTTGAATTAGAGTATTTGTCTGTCCGGCTGTCCGTCTGTCTATCTGAATTTTTTACAAATGATAAACGTTATTCAACTTCACAACGGAATATTCCCTATTTAAAATGGCATTAATAGATCCTGTATAACACGTTTGTGTACAGGGACACCTAAAAAAATACCACTGCATTACGAGAGACAGTGCATTGTTTTAAGAGAGACATTTTTATAAATCCCATTTAAACAACTTTCTACTGCAACAATATTTTTTAAGAAATGGCATTTCTTACTAATATGATAAAAAAAAAATATTTTGTAAGGAATATGATATGCTTTATCTTCATATTTACAGGGCTACACTTCAATATTTAGTTATAATAAGGGTTGCAACTGGAAATTAATGGTCGCATTTTCGTTTGTATTAAGCATTTTTGACGCTTTCTAACAATGTTTAACCCACCAATTCTGCGCCACCAATCTGACAGGAACAGCTCTGACGTTTTCGTTTCCATCTCTGTTCGTAGAAGAGGTAAAAGTTTGCCTTTTCTATAGTTGTCTTCTACCTTTACCAGATGTTTGTTGCCACCCTATTTAGCTCCTTCACGCGCTTCGTGGAGAGCAAATAACTTTTTTTTTTTAATCTCACAGGCACATTGCGCCCGATTTAGTTGCATATACAAAATATAGTAATATTTATGTTCTTATATAAAAGATGATTATTTGATTCATTTTATAACTGCATCATGCGAGTTTGGTTTAGTGATCAAAATACTTTAGTGTCTATGTTCCAAAAGCAAACAAAACGTGATTCTAGTGTCTCCGATTCATCTTGAGAATGAAATCGATTCTTCATCTGAAGACCAAAAGAAATCCGAGATTGTAACATTCTACAATTTTACAAAAGTGGTGTAGATACTGTAAACCAATTGTGCGCCACTTATAGCGTCAGCTGAAACGTGACGTGCAGGCCAATGGTCAATTTTTACAATGATGAATACAAATTGTCGTATGTGATTTATCTCGTCAATCAACTAGAACCTTGTCGTAGAAGGCTTTTCCAAAAAATATTGATCCAACAACTGGTGCTTGAACTATGTTGCAAAAGTGTGAAGAAAATTGGACACCCCATCAATCTGGAAATGCGGTTGAAAAAAGTATCGACTAATGCAAGTTATTCCATAAAAGTAAACCTCTTCAACTCGTAAAAGAGTAAAAGACGTAGATTGCTCAACATGTACCTTTGCACCCGACGGAGAGTTAAGATTGATTATGAATTCAATTAATCCACCTGTCTGCCTTTTTTCGACGTTAGGTAAAGGGCGTAGGCAATGAACATTGAAAGTTATACAATACAACGAGTATGTACAATTGGAAAGTGTTAATAGTCAATGCGTATCGCATGAATTTCCCTTTTTTTTAATGCATTTTTTAAGGAAAAAAAATCACTTCAAATGAGAGGCATATTTGGCACAAAATATGCTAGGGAAGAACCAAAACATTAGTTTAATTATTTCGAGTATTATAAATAAAGTTTCCCGTAATTACATTGTGAGAATCTCTTGCAAAAAATTGATGCGAATTATATTTCCAAAATTTGCTCGCTAAATACAGAAGAAAATGAATGGGAATTTCGTATAGTAAAAGTAATGGAGCTTTCACCTTTTTTAAACATTTTTCAATAATGCATTACGTTGTACCTAGTGAACATGAACATATGGATATATAATTTCGATAGCTTAATAACTTAATCGAATTTTATGTAAATATGATTAGGGAACAATTTCTAAATTGATTTTAATCCTTTACCTGTAATATATCCCAAAAACACTTGTTTGAAATAAGTGCAAAAGAAAAGGATTTTATAAATAAAACAAAATAAAAATTTATACGGACAAGGAAATTTAAATAGGCACAATTACGCGTACATAAATGTTTAGTTATAATCGTTTTTTTTTTTTTTTTTTTTTTTTTACTATTCTCTTCCTTCTGTAACATACTTCAAAAAATTATTATTAACTTCTAATTTATGAACATCGCGAACATAATAAAACTATCGAAATGTGATTTTCTAATGAACATCTCATACAAATTTCGTGGTCATGTGTATATTTTTTAAAACGTTTGTTAACATATATGAAAAAGAAAAGAAAAATGAAAGAGAAAAGTGCATTTAGTTCATTTTTTTAAAGTATGTGTATCTTAACCTACTTATTATATATATTTAACACTATTTCTCAATCAATTTTCTTTTCTAAAATTGTTTTAATTTTTCGTTTCTTTAAAATCTAACTTTTAACAAATATTGAGTTAATATTGCTTTAAAACTTGTTCCCGATGTTTATATACTCCCAATGAAAAATAAAATTTAATGAAGTATTTAACAGAAAATACAATATGTATCAAATTTTATGTTCATTTTCGTTCGTTCAGAAGTTATGTGTAAAAAAAAAAAAAGCAGTATGTTGCTTAAATTTTTGAATGTGTGTTGTTTAGTCTTTATATAATTTCAGACAAAAAAAAAAAAAAAAAAAAAAACAGCACTTAGATATTTTCTTTTTTTCTTTCTGCAACCGCAAATTTTAACGTTTAAAAGACAAATTTTCTAACCGATTTTATTACGTCGTCCTCCATCAAGACTTTAGGAATGAACCCAATGCTAAAATCAGAATACAATTGAAAGGGAAATTCTAACTTTAGGAAAAATTTCAAAAATGGCAAGAATAAGGCAATTAACGAGGCACAAAAAGGATTAATTTTCGAATAAAAATCAAAAAATATTTTAATACGCACGATAAAAAAATAATTAAATGTTAACAAAATATTGCTGATATTGTTTTTAGCAAGATATAATATTTTTTGGCTGTTTAAACTGGAAATTTGGCTTTAGGCAGCCATGCTGTTCATCCAAGTGAAATGACCGTAAGTTAAAAAGCAAATGTTTAAAAAAATCGATTTGTATCATGTTAGAACTTAGAAAAGTTTTAAAGAAAAAAAAGTATTTAGTAAATTATTTCTCAAAAAACAGTGCAGCAACGATTAAACAAAGCAGGTTAAAAATCAGAAGATCTGCAAAAAACCACTACTAAGAAAAGAATTAAAGAATCAATCAGCAGAAAACTGCTGATTGTGTGATATTAATAAATGTATTTCATCTTCCCATTGTTTAATGGTGTTTTCCATTACCTGCGGCTTATTCTGACGAGCTATCTACAGATTAGACCAGATGTTTCTGCCTAAACTGTTGTCTGAGTGAGTAATGCCCACCGGTTGTCGGCCTGGATAGATCAATTGGTAGAGCCTTGATCTTGTAAGTCAAAGATCCAGGGTTCGACTCCCGGTCCGGGCATTATTTTCACTCAGTTGGAAAAATAAATTTTCGTCATACGATAAGTATTTTTTTTTTCTTAACTGTATTAGTCACCAATTTATCCAAGATGAAAAGTGCTGCAAAAACTTGCCAAAAAAATTGTAGTATTTTTGGGAAGAAAATCATATAAAAAAAACCCATGCCGAATTTGGTTTCACAATTTTAAATATGACGGTTTTGATGTTACCGATCGAATATTTAGCGGTGCTACACTAAAGGCTAATTACGAGAATTTCTAAGCACATACTTGCCAACCTAACCTGAAAGATTGTTAGCCCCACCCCTTTCCACCTATTTTTTCACACCAGTCTTTTTAGTGCTAGAGGCCTATTTCAGTCGGTACAGCGTTGTCGAATTTTTATACGTCACTCTTAATAGTGCTAAGGGCCTATTTCAGTCGGTTTATTGAATGGGGATTTATTGAATGAAGTCCCCCAAAGGCACAACTTTGACATGAGTCCCCCCCCAAGGTACCCCTATTTCGGTCGGTACAGCGTTGTCGAATTTTTATACGTCACTCTTAATAGTGCTAAGGGCCTATTTCAGTTGGTTTATTGAATGGGGATTTATTGAATGAAGTCCCCCCAAGGCACAACTTTGACATGAGTCCCCCCCCCCCCCAGGCCCAACTGTGACATGAGTCACCTCCAAGGTACCCCTATTTCAGTCGGTACACCGTTGTCGAATTTTTATACGTCACTCTTCATAGTGCTAAGGGCCTATTTCAGTCGGTTTATTAAATGGGGATTTATTGAATGAAGTCCCCCCAAGGCCCAACTTTGACATGAGTCCCCCCCCCAGGCCCAACTTTGACATGAGTCCCCCCCAAGGTACCCCTATTTCAGGCGGTACAGCATTGTCGTATTTTTATACGTCACTCTTAATAGTGCTAAGGGCCTATTTCAGTCGGTTTATTGAATGGGGATTTACTGAATGAAGTCCTCCCAAGGCACAACTTTGACATGAGTCCCCCCCAGGCCCAACTTTGACATGAGTCCCCCCCAAGGTACCCCCATTTCAGTCGGTACAGCGTTGTCGAATTTTTATACATCACTCTTAATAGTGCTAAGGGCCTATTTCAGTCGGTTTATTGAATGGGGATTTATTGAATGAAGTCCCCCAAGGCACAACTTTGAAATGAGTCCCCCCCAGGCCCAACTTTGACATGAGTCCCCCCAAGGTACAATTTTGACATGAGTCCCCCCAAGGCCCAACTTTGACATAAGTCCCCCCCCCAGGCCCAACTTTGACATGAGTCCCCCCAAGGCCCAACTTTGACATGAGTCCCCCCAAGGTACAACTTTGACATGAGTCCCCCCCAAGGCACACCTTTGACATGAGTCCCCCCCAAGGCACACCTCCCCCTCATTGGAAAAAAGAGAAAAAAACGTTGTTTTGCGGCTATAAGATAGTTTGGACTTCCAACGTTATTTGTTACAGTATCTGCAGCTGAAACACATTGGTTTATTTAATGAAAACTTTATCATGGAATTTAGATCGTCACGAATTAACTAAAGAAGAATTTGTCGATATTAACAAGTTTAGCAGTAGGCCTCTGGCACTAAATTAAAATCTGTCAATGTCAGATTTTCATGTTTTAAATAATGAAATAATGTCGTGTCTGTATATATATATTTTTTTTTAGGGTACTTTTTTTCTTATTCATTCGTAGATATATTTGAAGTGAATCACTCTAAAGTTAACTGGTGTACAAAAAGGAGCGGGAACTAACAATCTTCCGGGTTAGTTTGGCAAGTTTGTAAGTATTTCTCAATGAATATTAATCTTAAACGCAAAAGATCTTGTTGAACAAATAGGACTATCATAGAAAAAAAAAACTCTTTCTAAGGTGGTGGGAGGAAGGTGGGAGATTTTGAAGGCAGAAAGATAGGATAAATAAGGTTGAGCGTGACTTGAAGAGTATAAATCTGCTCAACATGCAACACAGAAAATTTCTCTTGTAGAAAATCATGATGGGAGCTAAAAAATTGATATGCTAGGACAATCTGAAATTCAAAAAACTGTAAGTGAATTCCGGCAAAGCAACAAGATCAACATCAAAACGAGCAAATCCCTGAAAAGAAATTTCCCACGTATCTAATGAGGTATGAATAGTGTGATCTACTATGAGCTGCTAGGTATCAGTGTAATTCATAGCTGCCAACATCCTAATTAATATTCCGTAGTATTGTTAGTACCGCCCTATTTCCCATATCACTTAATTTTTAGAGTAGCTCCCTTCAATAGTAATTACGATTAAGAAAAAAAAAAAAACCTCTAAAAAAGACTGATGTGAAAAAAAAGGCGGGTTCTAACAATGCTACGGACTATTGATTACGATGTTGACAGCTATGATGTAACTGTAATTATTGAACGCTATACGCAACAATTGCTGTAAATGAATCTGAAAATTAGTCGAAAACGTTGCCTTATCGGCAAAATTTTTTCCCTTCATGAAGTTGCTGCATGATAACGTAACGCCTAATATTGCAAAATCTGTCAATGACATGTTAGTAACATACTGGGAAGTTATAGAACATTTGGCGTATAGCCCTGACATTCCTCTTTCAGAGTATTAATTGTTTTCGTCGATGCACTGTGCCTTGTCTTCTATACACTTCCGGAGAGTAAATGAATTGGAAAAATAGGTTGACCACTTCAGCGGGTCCAAAGACGAATCCTTCTATACGTATTGCATCCGGCAACATCCGGACGGATGGTGAAAGGTGTTGAAAATAATGGGATATATTTTGGTGAATAAAGCTATTATTTCTATTTTTCATCTACATGTTCAGTTCTCTAAAACACGCTTTAAAGCTGAATATTACACGCAATAATTATTGGTATGAAAATACCTATACTTTATCAGCTATGTTAATTGAGGTTCTTTGATATATTTACAAAATCAAACAATATTGTTGCTGCAATGCAAGTACTTTTTTGCTAGTAAAAAGGAAATGTATATTTATTTTAATCAGCGTCATAATATTATATGTATCTTCAAACCTGTAAGTAATTTAAACCGTACTATAAGCGAAATTTCGTTTAAAAAACTAACTAATAAACAGGGGGGGGGGGGGGGGATTAAAAGAAACATCTTTTATAAAATCATTGGGAAAAAAAAATTAAATTTGATACAAAAAAATGAAAGTTTAAAAAATGTAACAAAAAAAAAAAAAAAAAAAAAGAAAAGAAAGAAAAAGAAAAAAAAAAGAAAAAAAAAATTAAAATGTAAAGAAAAAAGGGGTCAGTGAAAGAGACGTAGTATATTTTAAGGGAAAAAAGTGAAAAAAAAATTTAGCTAAAAAATGTCTAATTGAAGTACTAGAAACTTAATTAAAAACACGTATTCTGAAATAATACTACGGTGCTGTTTCATTAAATACGATTTAAAGTAACGAAATGAAAAAAAATATTTTTTTAATTCTCAATCCCCACAAGAATTTTTTGTAATTTTTGTTGAGATTTTCTGTATAAAATTAATTTAATTCTAGAGGCAAAATGAAATAAACAAACAACAACAACAAGAAAAGTTTTCCTGTGAAACAAAAGAAAACATACGTATGATTAAATAAGTATATATAAGAATAAAGTGCTTTCAAATTTATACTTCTGTAATGATTATAAAAGATTTTTTTTTTTTTTTTTTTTTTTTTAATTTTCAGTTTGAAAAAAATGTATTTAAATAAAGGAATATAATCTTTTTTACATACAAATCAAAGCTTGATGTATTTTTACCTAGTATAATTTTAAAAATACAATAAGAATTTAAAACTTTTTATGTTTAATCATAATTCAAATTAGTTTTAAGTGAAAATGGTATTCCGTCTTATTAAAATATAGTTTAAAATACATACATGTTTAATTTTAAGATTTAGGAAAATTTTTTACTGTAAAAAGTAGGGAGTTTTGGAGAGCTGCTTTACAATTTTCTTTCTTTTGACATAAAAGCTCATTATACTGGATCTTATGACTTAAAGTGGAATCCAAGCAACCCAAGTAGCACAGGAACGTTCTGTGAACGTCTAATAACGGTTTCAATAGTTCAAACACCGTGTTTCGTGTCAAAAGAACGTTCTAAAACACGTTCAGAAATAGTATTATTTAGAACGTTCTGAAAATGTTGGATTTGTACCATCTATAAAACGTACAATTCTAGTTCTATATAGAACGTTCAAGTGTGACACCGTCATAACACGTTCTGTAACAGTGTAATTATAACGAATATGACAAAATGACTTTTTAGTACTATTGGTTGGGAAACTAGGTTAACCTTTAAAATTTTTGACTTCAGCTTTTGATTTTTTTACACGTTTTGTGGCGTGAGGAATCCGGAAGTCAAAAGGTTGGTATGGTATCTGTTAATGTGTATCGGCACCTATTAGTGTGATAGCCCGTTAGTTCATGTACACGATATCTCAAGAACAAATGATTGCAGAGAGATCGGACCAGTTTTAAAATATCACTTATGATATTGATAAGAATCTTATTGAGAGATTTGCAACATTCTAATTTAAAAACTTCGTAAGTTATTCGAAATTTATAATTTTTAGCATGATAGAGAATAGAGCATTTTTTACATTTTCAGTTTAACGTTTTGTTAGCACGTCAGTAAAGAATGCTTCCCAATAATCAGTAGCGGTGAGGTGAAAAAAAATTACAAAATTTTAAACTCATGGAAAAATTTTGTGGATTTTGTATTTCAGGAATCAATGTATGGAATTCGACCAAACTTGTTACAATATTAGATCTTGCCCTAAATTGGAGTTTATTTGAATTTCATTTGGGATATATCGCCCGATAGATTACGGTGCTATGCAATGAAACCCTCCATTTATGGGACGGCTATATCTCAGCTTCTATAGTGTACAAATGTATTAAACATGATATATTGGCATATATCATCATAACCTCTGCTAATACAATTTGGATGTATACATTGTCCAACAGGTGGCGTTGCTAATCTGCAATTTAATCATTTTAACGGAAAGGCAATATTTTAACTCTTGTGATTTAACAATAAATTTTGTGATACACTGAAGTTATAAGTGAAATCGATTTTATGTAAAGCTTTACTGGTCCATTTTGGATGCACATCGGCCAACAGGTGGCGTGGCTATGTTGCAATTTAATCTCATAACAGAAACGAAAAATCTCAACTTCTGTGATTTATAAATATTGTAAATTTGGTAAGTGAAATTAATATTACGTAAAACTCTACAGATTGCCTTTGGGTGCATATCGGACGACAGGTGGCACTGCCACGTTCCAATATTTTCCATTCACAGAAAGGCTATCTATCAGCTTCTGTAATATATATACTCACCAAACCTTCTGCGTGACATACATTTGATATATAATATTGATTCAATTTGGCTGTATAACGAGTAATAGTCAAACAGTTTTTTTATTATTATTATCATTCATAGGACATTGTTTTTTCCCCTAGGAATAAGTATGATATGCCAAGTATCACCAACGGTCAAGAAATACCAAGGCCTTTAAAATAAGGTGCAACATGATAGGGCCCACTACAAAATCACTTAGTTCCACTTTTCACCACCAGGGGGCGCCCTATATTATATACAAACATCCCCAATCAACATGAAATTTCAAAACCTTTATCAACAACCGCCTTGAATTTTCAAGACCTTTTAAATAAGGTGTCACATGGTGGTGTCAACTGCAAAATCCTTTAGTTGCACTTTCCACCGCCAGAGGGCGCAGTGTGTTCTGTACGAACATCACCAACTGTCAGGAAATACCAAGACCTTTAAAATAAGATGTAACATGATAGGGCCCACTACAAAATCACTTAGTTCCACTTTTCACCACCAGGAGGCACCCTATATTATTAGGTTGAGTCAAAAGTTTTGTCCGTTTTTTATTTGCGTATCAATAAATATGTTACATTAAAGTTGTAATATGAATGTCATATATATTTTGAAATCCAGTTTTCTGCTGATCGAAATGATGCATTTAATTGTTATGTTATTTTAATTTTCACAGATTTATTACTTTTTAAAAAAGATCAAGTATGTCAAAAAATCGTGAACAAATCCGCAGCCTAATTTTCCACGAGTTCAAACAAGGCCACAATGCAACTGAAGCAAGTCGTAACATTTGTGCAACATTTGGTTGGAAGTCTGTAAAATAAAGAACATGCAGACGTTGGTATACAAAGTTCCGTTCCAGGGATATGCACCGCGGCGATAAGAAACACTCTGGGTAACCATCGAAAACCGATGAAAGAGCTTTACTTTGTGCGATTGAAGTCGATTCGACTCAAACCACCCGAAAATTAGGGCAAGTTTTTGGCACTTCTCAGTCAACTGTCAATCGACACCTTCACAAAATTGGCAAGAAGATTAGGCGTCGTCAAATGGTACCGCATGAGCTCAACAAAATGCAAAAGAATCATTGAAAATCAGTCTGTCAATCGCTGCTGCAAGAGTTTAGCCGAGATGGATGACGTCGAATTCTTACCTGTAAAGAGAATTGGGTACTATACGACAACTAAAAAACCGGATGTCAATGGCTAAACCCACATCAGCTTAAAGTTAGGACGGCTACACCTGGGATGCATTAAAATAACGCACTTTTGTGCGTTTTTTGGATGTCGACAGGAGTTGTGCATTGGGATCTTCTTCTTCAACGACAAACAATGAACTCAGATGTCTATTGCACTCAACGGAACCACGTTCAACAGAAACTCGTCAAAAAAGGCTTTAATCCAGCTCGAGTTTTCTTCCAACATGACAACGCAAGACCACACGTTTCAAACCAGACGCGTGAGAAGCTGAATGAGTCGAGCTGGGAACTTCTCGCTCACCCGCCATATAGCCTTGACATTGCCCCTACACATTATCATTTGTTCAGGTCGATAGAGCACTTTATGCGTGGACAGCGCTGCAGCAACGAATACGACCTCCGACAAGGCATTGTCGACTTCTTCGCTCAAAAACCAGCGGCTTTTTACAACCGTGAAATTTTAATGTTGCAGTCACGTCGGAAAATGGTTGTTGAAAGTAATGGTGCATATGTTATTGAAAATATGTTATAATTGTTATAATTTTTTAACTTTTAATAAATGATTAGAAATCGGACAAAACTTTTGACTCAACCTAATATATACAAACATCCCCAATCAACATGAAATTTCAAGACCTTTATCAACAACCGCCTTGAATTTCCAAGACCTTTTAAATAAGGTGTCACATGGCGGTGTCAGCTGCTAAATCCTTTAGTTGCACTTTCCACCGCCAGGGGGCGCAGTGTGTTCTGAACGAACATCACCAAAATCAGGAAATACCAAGACCTTTAAAATAAGATGTAACATGATAGGGTCTGCAGCAAAATCACCTAGTTCCATTATTCACCACCAGGGGTCGCACTATATTGTATGCAACAGAAAGTGATTTTTTAGTATTCGACTCTAGTCCCCATATGTACAATTTTTTCATCGTGAAGTAATTTAAAGCTTAGTTAAGCTCGTAAACGTGTTTTTAACCCGTTTCCCAAACTTCCCGTTTCCCCCGGGGGAGAAACGGTTTCCCCCCCGGGGGAGGGGGGACCGTTCGACTTTTTTTTAATTTTTCTCTTCTCATAGAACATCTACAGACCAAGACCTTTTGTTAGACACCTCAACCAAATTTTTACACCAAGTGGTTCTCTCAATATAGTGGAGACAGACAAAAACATGTTTCAAATTAATATATAGATTTGGAGCCTATTTAAGCTTAAAAACTTTTTTGCCCCCCTCCCTCACCTTCCTATGGGAGAAGGTAGAAAATAATTTCACAAAATCTCTTTATGGTGTGTGTATTGGATACCTATATCTAATCGACATCAAAAAATCGCTTTCCTGAAATAATTTGCAGCAGAGTCAGTCTAAAAAAAGCATTTCCTTTCAACCTTTAAAGGGGAGGGAGAAGGGGTTTCACAAAATCCCAGTATAGTGCATGTTAGGTACGCATAACCAACTCACACATAAAAATTAATCTTTTTGAGATAATTTGGAGAAAGATTACGCTTGGAAACGTGTTTGCCGCGCACCCCTCCCCTTGTCTCCCAAAGGGGAAAGGGGAGGTATTTCGTAAAATCCCGTTACAATAATTATCGGATACATATAAACAATTTACGCACCAATATACGGGACCGCAGCTCCCAGAACAAATTTAGCGCTGAGAAGGAGGGGAGGTCTCGAATTTGTTCTCTTGTAACGCACCCCTCCCCCCCCCCCCCCGAAATCAAAATTCACGGAAAAGCAAAATTGAGTGGTTGGAAATATTCTAAAGAATGCGCATGGCTGTTTTCAGTACATTTGTACCATATTTTGTAAAGCTCAAGCTCTACTCAAAAATCCAGAATTTACGAAATTACCCCTCCCCCCAAATAAAAAATCGAAGATTCCAAAATCGCAGAAAATACTTTCTTGTACTCAAGGTCTACTCTTCACATGTGCAATTTCTTCACCGTAAAGTAATTTGGAGCCGAGTTATGCTCACAAACGTGTTTTTGCCTCCTGCCCCCCAAGGGGGAAGGGAAGAATTTCAAAAAATTACTATAGGCGTCGGATATATATGAACATCCACAAAAATTCGTGACAGCAGCTCCTATTTACCCGGACAAATTAAGCGCTAAAAGGGTTATCTCGAATTTGCTCCCTCCAAATCGAAAATCACAAAAAAAAAAAAAAAAAAGTTTTTGGTAATATCATAAAGACGCATATGGCTGTTTTCAAAATCTTCGTACACTTTTTGGTAGAATTCTATTCAAAAATTCGGAATTTCCGAAATGTCCCGCCAAAAATTTATTTTTCCCCTCCCCCTCGCTAAAAATTAAAAATTTCAAAATCACAGAAAACAGTTTTTTTTTTCTCAAGTCTAGTCTTACCATGTGCAATTTCTTCACACTGAAATAATTTGGAGCCGAGTTATGCTTACAAAGGTGTTTTTGCTTTCTGCCCCCCTCCCCCCCTAGGGAGGAACCGGGGAAATTTGTAAAAGTTCATACATATAATTGTAAGTTGGGTAAAGTCCTAAATTCCTACAAAATGTCGTGTAATTCCGTCTAGCCATTCTCGAGCAATACCCGGACAAAAATTTCGTTACAAACATACAAACACTATGAGACACACACACACTCACAAACACACACACAAAATTTTCTGGAGTCATTTTTGGCTTCTATGGTGTGAAAAACGTGAAGAATATCGCAAAATGTTTTCATTTTGACAAATTCACAGACAAAAATTTGAATTTATTAAATTAGATTTGTCATGCAAACACGAAGGAATTGTTAGAATATTGCGTGCTGTTCTAGATGAAACATTTTTTTCTAGAAATAACGAGAATGTTGATGACTAAGCATTGTTTATTACCAGAACTTCTATATAAATTCAACAATAGCTTTTTATGAATGAAAATGTACTTTTGTGAGACCAAATGTACTATTCAAATAAATTCGATGTCATTTGAATTTTTTATCTATCTTCCAATACTTACTGAGTAAAATAATATTTAGCACCAGATGAAAACTTATTGCTAATTTAGCGCTAGATAATTATTTTTATGAACTTATAATTTATAAAAATTCTAAAGTAAAAGTGAGTAATTATGACAAAATATTTAATTAAGCTAGTTTTAATTAACTTTCATACAAATAATAATTATAAAATGCAGTATTGTTATCAACACCGTGAAAATCTATGTACACTTTTAACAATAATAAAAATACTTCAATCATTTATAGTAGAAAATTGTTTAAATATTTAAAATATATAAACATATCTTAATACATAAGTAATGTTAAATTGCACTAAAAATATCATATTAACTGCCATCTTCTCTATTCAAAAATGAAGAAGGAGTAAATTAAGATTTGATAGTATGTATCAAATCATTTTACTCTGATTCAGCAGTGCCTATATTGCACTTCGTAAACGAAATTCAAATCCCATTGGATGAAAGGAGTTATTCAGATGAAATTGATGTCATCTAAATTTATTTATATGTACTTCAATTTAAAGTCGAGTTTGTGATCTGGGGTGAAATTCCATGAAACTGCATGTCTCCTGGGAGAAGATTTGGAATTACACGTGACAGATATTTTAAATTAGTTCAATCCTGCATTTATAGGAAACGAGTTTGCATTTGAGAAGTGCTAATGCATTTATGCGCGTAATTGTAAGTAAAAAATTAACATATATCAGAGTGAATTATCAATAAAGATTTCATTGTTTGACTTCTAATTTGGCAAGGAAATTTTTTTTTTTCAATACACAGAAATTTTTATTTACAGATTTACATATATTTTTAATAAATATCTTCAGCCCTAATTTTTGTAGTTTCAATACATGTTATATATTATTAAAATTTTTATTAAATATTTTAGAAATGAAATAAAAGCTTTTTTTTCACATTTTCAATTTTTTTTCATAATGTTTTTAATACTTTCCGACAAGGTTGAGAAGTGCTAATGACTTCGGTTTTTTCTTTCTATCCGTCTGTCTATCCGTCCGCGCTCTAACTCCAGTAAATATTCATCAAATTTCTTCAAACTGATACATATAAATTTAATTCCTTATCGGAAGTTCATTATTGAAAATGGAGTAAATATCACTATTGGTTTGTGTGCAGGACATCCGAAAGTATTCCGAAGCATTGCGTTCTATGAGAGGTAATTCTGTAACCACATTTTAATATCTATACTTTACACAAATCTTAAGGAAAATGAAATATGTTATTCAAATTCACTATAGGATGTTTTCTGTTGAAAAGGGGGTAAATGGGGAGTAAATTAGGGAGTAAATTAAAAAGGGAGTATCCACCGATGGTTTGTGTATAGGGACACTTGAAAGTATTTAAAGGATTGTGTTCTAGGAGAGGTATTTATATAAGCCATATTTAAATAACGTTGCACAAATCGTAATGAAGTTTTGATATGGTATTCATATGCAGAAAAAAATGCTTTCTATAGAATTTAGTATGATTAGCATTAAAATTTACAAGGTCACACAAAAATATTCAATTACATTAAGGGCTATCATTAGAAATTCGTTGAATTGCATTTTCGTTTATATTAGGCGTTTTTAACATTTTCTAACAATTTTTAAGTGTGAATATGATTTGAATTAGTACTTCTCTCTTTTCATAATTTACCATTTTTGTTTAAAATTTTAAATAATTTCTAGCAATCATTTATAAAATATGAATTGTGTTTACTCACACGGTTTTCTCTTACCATGCATATGAATACTATAAATACAGATTGTATATTAAGGAGTGTACGATAAAAAGAGCTGTATATAATCATATTTTAAAAACTGTTAAAAATACACTGATGGAAAAAAAACATCCCAACACCAGGAAGGAGCTGTGCTAGATAAACGAAATTTGGTAGGCGTGTTTATACATCTGAAAGGTGACGTCGATTCAAATTTCGAGCTACGCGCATAAGCGTGGCGCTAGTAGCGACACTATGAACATGCAAATGAGGTTTGCTTTAAATAAGCGCTGTAAGGTTCGTGATCGTTATTTACAGTTGAGATTTGACGTAGTGGGTTAATGTTAGTCAAGGATGCCTCTAAGAAGACGTAGAAGCCATTATCAACAGCACTGAGTTTGAACGAGGTCGTGTAGTAGGGCTAAGAGAAGGTGGGTTTTCTTTCCGCGATATTGCAGAAAGACTTGGCAGGAATGTATCCACTGTGCATGAGTGTTGGCAGCAGTGGTCAAGGGAAGGTACTGCCTCAAGAAGACTGGGTTCCGGGCAGCCACGTGGCACTACTGAGAGGGAAGACCGCCGTGTTCGGCGTATGGCTGTGGCTAATCGTGCTGCGTCTGCAGCTGAAATTCGAGCTGCAGTTGGCACCACAGTGACACAACGAACTGTTACAAGTCGGTTACTTCAAGGACAGCTCCGAGCCAGACGCCCTGTAGCGTGCATTCCACTGACTCCAAACCACTGCCGTTTGCGACGTGAGTGGTGTCAAGCTAGAGCTCATTGGAGGACGGAGTGGAGATCTGTTGTGTTTTCTGATGAAAGCCGGTTCTGCCTTGGTCGCAGTGATAGCCGTGTGTTGGTTAGAAGAAGGCCAAGTGAACGCCTGCTAGCGACCTGTCTGCGGCCTAGACACACAGGGCCTACTCCTGGAGTTATGTTTTGGGGAGCAATTTCGTATGACAGCAGGAGCACTCTCGTGGTTATCCCACGCACCCTGACTGCAAATTTGTACGTTAGTCTAGTGATACAACCTGTTGTGCTGCCATTCATGAACAGCATTCAAGGGGTGTTTTCCAACAGGATAACGCTCGCCCTCATACCGCTGTTGTAACCCAACATGCTCTGCAGAGTGTCGACATGTTGCCTTGGCCTGCTAAATCACCAGATCTTTCTCCAATTGAGCACGTATGGGACATCATTGGACGACAACTCCAGCGTCATCCACAACCAGCATTAACCGTCCCTGCATTGACCGCCCAAGTGCAACAGGCATGGAACTCCATCCCACAAACTGATATCCGACACCTGTACGACACAATGCATGCACGTTTGCATGCTTGCATTAAAAATTCTGGCGGTTACACCGGTTACTAATGTACCAACATTTCACATTTGAAATGGCTCTTCTCGCCAATGGCTCTACCTGTGATCTTGAAACTTTAATCAATTAAATATGTTACCTAGACAAATGTATTGCTGAAATTTCATTACTGTACAATAATTTTTTCTTGGTGTTGGGATTTTTTTCCCCATCAGTGTAGTTTCTGAAATAGTTTTGTTAGACACATATTGCTGTGAGGGGAATTACCTACCCCTCAATCCCCCAAATATGTATTGTATATTGATTCCTAACAATAAGGCTATTATTAAATTTAAAAGCTTCTTTTAAAATATTTAAATAAACTAGCAGGCTACGCCCGCTTCGCTGGTCACTATATTTAAATGAATTTTCGAAAGAATTGAATTGCTATTTATTTTTTTACGCCGCATTATAGACAAAAAAAAAGAAAAAGAAAAAGAAAAGAAAGAAACTGAAATTGCACCAAACCTTGCTTCTGATACCCGCTGTCTACGGCAGCTCTTTTCCCGCCCGCACTGCATCAGGTCTAGGTCTCCTATGCCTGCAGGGAGATCTTTCCCGGGCACTTCAATCTGGATATTTATCGACGACAGGGGCGATCTGCTACTATTTAAGAACTACGATTTTAAAGATGACTGTATCTCAGCATCTATTATATATTTTAGTTTTGAACCATGTATTTTATATAGCCCATGCTATTTACACTATATTACGATTTGATTCCGACCAATGTAATAAAATAAAATAAAAAGTAGATTAATATATATATATATATATATATATATATATATATATATATACAAATAAATTTTAAGCAATTTAATACTTTTTACTATGTATCATATACCATTTTCCCCGGTAAATACAGTAAATAAAAAAAATGAATAAATAAAAGTTTTTTCTTTTAAAGGAATTAATTAAAAAATGAAAAATAAGAAGTTCTACTATAAAAAATTAAACATAACTGTTATAAATACGTTTTTAAATTTAAAACCCTTTATACTTAATTTTTACTTCCATTACCCTACTACCGTAGGTAATGGAAGTATTGTATTCGGTCTGAAAGTTCGATATCGGGTTTTCACCTGATTTACACGTTTTAAGGTCCCCTGAGTCCAAAAAAGTGGTTTTTGGCAATTGGTCAGTGTGTATGTATGTGTGTGTGTGTGTATGTATGTGTGTGTATGTATGTGGAGAATCTTCTGGCTATTATAGCTCAGAAACTAATAAAGATAGAGCTACGAAACTTTAGAATTGAAATACGTCTGGTCTACAGATGAAATTTCCAAATTTTGGTGAAAATTGAAAAACCGGAAGTGGGACATCGGAAACCGGAAGTGGGACCGTAAGTCCGTATCTCAAAAACGGCTCTAACGATTTTCTTCAAACTTGCTATATAAACACTCTATTAGATGTCCTTTCGAATGATATAGTTGGTTGGTTCAGGAAAATTGATAGGCGTCCCTTTTAAATAGCTCAATTTCAGGCCTCGCAAAGGCGTTCCTTTAAAAACGGTTGTACGGATTTTTTTCAAACTCGCCATTTTAACTCACTTTTAAATATGCTTTTGTATGTAATTGTTGTTTTCCTGTCAATAATTGATTTTAACCTGAAGTGGAACATCGGAAACCGGAAGTGTAAGTCCGTATCTCAAAAACGGCTCTAACGATTTTCTTTAAATTTTCTATATAAACACTCTATTAGATGTCCTTTCGAATGATATAGTTGGTTAGTTCAGGAAAATTGATAGGCGTCCTATATAAATAGCTCAATTTCAGGTCTCCCAAGGGCGTTCCTTTAAAAACAGCTGTACGGATTTTTTTCAAACTCGCCATATTAACTCACTTTTAAATATCCTTTTGTATGTAATTATTGTTTTCCGGTCAATAATTGATTTTTTTTAAAAAGTTGGTATCTCAAAAACGGCTCTAACGATTTTCTCTTTAGTTCACTTTTATGTTTTCTGATCGCATTATCTCTCAAAAATGCATATAATATGTGTAATAGTGGGTAATGGAAGTCGTGTGGTTGTTTCACACCAGATTTTTTCTACTGCATTACAATTTTATTTTCAATAAATATAACAAATAATAAAAAAAAAAAAAATTCGCCTTTAAATGAACGTATTAAATAAAAATAAATTGCGTAATTGCCGTTGCTAAGATACGCAGACGGTTGAAGCAAAAGAATAAATCTATGAAAAATGAAACAAAGAAGCCAATATTTAAAATCGGAAAAACATTAATTTAAAAAATTCAAATTCGAAATTCGAAAAAATCTCGATGAGGTGCACATCTGCAGGGTCCCAGGTACCTGTATGCCAAATTTGGTAGCTCTGCGATCAGTAGTGTGAGCACCAGAGCGCAGATACACACACAGACACACACACAGACACACAGACACTTCTCTTTATTTATATAGATTTCAGGCTAGCTGCTTTTTGAACCAATCTTGATCAAATATTTCAAATTGTAACCCATGCCTAATTTGAACTTCCGATAATTAGGTTTTCATGTTATGCTGATAGTAGAGATATACACAGATAAATCCCTATAATTTGATTTTCTTATTCAATACGAGTAATTATAACAAAAAATTAGCTTTGAAATTTAGAATCTAAACTAATATATATATATATATATATATATATATATATATATATTTAAACCAAAGAATATGAGAAAGCAATTTTCATTCTGCAGCACTTATTGTGGACTTGTTAAAATTCAGTAAAGCACTTCCATAAATTATATTCAGTATAAAAAAATGTATTCACCCAATTTTATGTATCCCTGCATATTGACATATATACAGCATAGTGTACTTTTGGCCACCTCAATTAAGAATGTAAAAATTCATAGAAAAAGCATGGGATGAAAACGAAAAATACCTCACAATGACAAGTGTCTGAAAAAAAAAAATTCAGAAAATCTATCACAGCATCAAGAACACATAACACATTTTGAAATGCAATTTCAACAATTTGAAAGTATAGTCTGATATATGTGAATACATTTGTGTGGCCTTGTAAACGTATGATAAATGATTTTTGTACCATATCATCCACTAAACATGCCTTTACGCATGTTTAAAAAAAAAAAAAAAAGTTAATTGTATTTTATTTAGTGCAGTCTAAAATTAATAAACTGTACCTAGCAGAAATTTCACTCACAGACGTAACGCATTTAAATTATACGAAACTGATTTTGAACACAGAATTGGAACTTTCAGCTTCTATTTGTTCTTGAGATATGCCGATAACAGGCACACAGATCAATCGCTTAAAACGTAATATTCGGATGCAAATTCCTTAAAACTTGTAAATATAATAAATTCGAAAATTTTTCACAAAAGCAATAGTTTCCCTACCAAATACGGGTAAGAGAAAGTAAAATCCTATATAATTGTTCTTTTTTCCTTCTCTTTTTTAAGCATTTATTTTTAAGGAGTTTATTGAAAAGCCATGATCATATTAATTTTGAAATCAATTTCTTTGTTACTATCTCGGAACACTTTGATTTTTTCCTGCTTTTAACGGTGTATTCATATGTGCAAATAAATTTAGTTTTATTTATTTTTTATTTTTTCTTTATTTTCTTTTTCTTTATTTCTTTATTTTGGTTGAACACAGAAATTTAATATATATTAAAAAATTACAATCTTTAACTTAAAAAAATTTCTCTGATTTTGTTTCGTTAATGTCGCTAAGTTGCAGAAATTTGCATGAAACTTCTCCGAAAATTGGGCTTTTACAGATTTTTTTTTTCAATTAAAGATTTAATAAACGCGTAAAATAAAACATAAAAAATATCCATTTGTAAATTTTATTTCAACGCATACAATTATTATTAGAACTCAACTATGGGCTTTCGTTAACGTACATTTAAAACTGTATTTTCAGAACATAATTTTCTTGTAGAAAATACGCTCTATTAATTTGAGGAACTAACAAGGGAAGTGTGGGAAGTGTGACTCAGTAAAATTGCTATTGAAATAAAACTAAGCTTAAATTAAAGAGCATGATCGAAAACATTGGGTACAGTACAAATTTGCTGCAACCCCTCCCATGGGGGCGAGATATGATCCCCTAATAGTTTTAGTTATGTCTATAAAAGCCAACAAAACACACACCAAAGTGAGAACGGATGGCGTAGTGGTAGCGTTCTTGACTTCTAATGCAGAGGTCCTGAGATAGAATCTCCGCAAGGGCATTTTGTATTTTAGTTTTTTATTTCTAATGAAATATTTGTTTTTTTTTACATTTTTAATTAAATTAAATCATTATTTTAAGAGAAAATATTTATTACATTAAGCAGAATTTTTTTTTTTTTTTTTTCCAGAGCGGACAGTTTAAGATTTTTGTAATTTTTAACTAATTTATTTATTTATTTATTAAATTTAAAGAAATTAATAATTTAACGGAAAATACTTTTATATTACATTTAGATAAGATTTCTTTCATGATTACATTCAGATAAAATTTTGTCAATGATTATGTTTTATGTAAATTTTTAATTACTATTTTTTAACGACGACTTTAATAGCAAGAGTTAATCGTCTGCTCTCAATGGACAATATTCCTGTGACGTCACAATAGGTAAAATCGCCGAACACGTGGCCAATATTTTGTATCAAATTAGATTCAAGATGACATTTTATTGTTACGCATAACATTTTCCCAAATATTTCTGCAGTGAATCTTAATAATCAGATATCTGTTCAAACAAGAACAAAAGAGAAATGTAAACAACTGAATCGAATGATAAAGTTAAGACTATTCCATATCGTAAAATTGCAGAACATTTTATGTATATGTTACCGCTAAAGTGAAGAAATCAGTTAATCTGCAGATTATCTAGGTAATCTGCACATTAACTAGGGTGATCCGTTAAAGTGAGGAAAATTGTTTTATTTCTCAAATTACCTAGGTAATCTGCGAATTACCTAGATAATCTGCACATTACCTACTAGGTACTAGTTAAAGTGAAAATAAGATATCTGGTGTTGTAATTTTACAGCACGCTGTGTTGTATTTGTTTTTTCATTCGGAAAAAAAAAGTTTTATTTTCTTTTTTATTTCTTTCTTTACTTATTTTAATCTGCATGTGTTTTAATTTTTATATCTTTTAAAGTTATATTTGTTTTATTTTTTATTTATTTCATCTTTTTTATTCTGTCAATATAAGTTTGAAGATGTTATGCATTTTTAATATGAAATATAATAGCTTCAATGGCTTTCAATAAATTCTATTTTATAAATGAATGTTAGAATTGTAATACAGTAACGATTTCTTTTCAATATAAAAATATTTAACAATTAAAAAAAAAAAAAAAAAAAGTTTTATTAACAACTTATATTGCTATTACTATTTAAATACTAGAAATATTAAATTAGACAAATCAGAAGCATTATTTAAGAAGTACTTCAAATAAGTAAAACTGCTTTAACATTTTTTAGGATGCATGAAAATTAAAATGACAGTTTTCAATGCTTTATTAAACCATATTTTGCAGCATACATATATCTGCACAAGTTTAGCAAATATATTAATTTTACCAAAAAAAAAAAAAAAAAAACTTTATTAACACTTTTTATGTGATAAACTACAACGAAATTATCTGAAAAAGCGAACAAAATTTAAAATAAATAAATAAAAATATAATCATGATATATAAAATATGTACAGGAAACTTGAAACTGAAAGAAAAAAAAGAAAATGTAATGAAATGCTAAAAAATGTACAAAAATTTCATATTAAGTATTTATTAAATGCCATAATATTTTTCAAAGTTAATAATTAATATATCTTTTTTTTTTTTTTTTTTTTCCAGTAAGTAATAGTAATTTAAATCAATTTTAAAATAAATTAGTTTTAAAAAGTTATGGTTTAATAGTTTTAGTTCGGAAGGAAATAATTACTGTAATGTAAATCTAATATTCATAATTCAAGATGGAGTTTCACGAGAGACAGCTTTTAATTAAGATTTCATTTCATCAATAAAATGCAGACCCTTATCAAACTTATATTGACAGAATTAAAAAAGATAGAAATAAAATCAAAATTAAAACAATTATAACTTACTTGTTACTTTAAATTTTGTGTTAGTCATAATAATAAACCTAATCATGGCTTCCATTCACATTTCCATGGCCACATTTTGCGTTTGCCGTTTATCGGTTTATCATCATAGCGTAGCGGAAGTGCGGAAGGGAAGGGGTAAAAGTTTCAGTTATGTTTGAAGGTCATTCGCGTATCTGTATCACATGGCTGTTTGACGTCATAGTGAATGTAAAAAAACTAAGGCTCGAAACAAACATTAGAACTTTAACGATACTGAAACCGTTAATCTGCAGATTACCTAGTTAAATTGCGGAAATCACTTTATTCCACACTTTAACGGGTTATTTTAGTTAATCTGCAGATTAGCTAGGTAATCTGCAGATTAACGGATTTCGCGTTTTAACGGTAACATATACACACACACACATATACAATGAATAAAAGATTAATAAGAACATTTTGTACACACTCATATATATATTGACATCAAAGCTTAAATAATTAGAATTTCAAACACTTTAATAAAGGGATTAATAATGGAACATCCATTTAAATTTGTTAACATCGCCACAGTTCACATGGCAACTTTTAATATTACATATGTAGATTAATATTAAAGTATATTACTAAAACTGGATTAAAAACAAAACAAAGGTATCACTCTATCACTCTTACTTCAATTTCATATAATCTGTAACTCTTATAAATAATATTGCAAGATAAAAATTTGCAAGCCACAATGCTTTGTTATGGTAGAGTTATGGATTGTTTGCCTAACCAGCTGATATTCTTTTAGCCTCGAACCCAAAGTGGGAATATGGTCCATTCTACTATTTATTCATGCAATTTTTGGCATGAAAAATCTTTAACTTTTATTTTAAATATTTCATTAAATAACTGTCAAATTTGGTGTTGTCGGAAGAACTGATAATAATATTGAACACAATGACAAATTTTCTCAAATTGATTTTACTAATTTATAATTAGTTTACACCTCAAAAAATTCAAAATCTGGGTAAATGAATTTTACAAATCTTGTAACCTCGACGAAAAGCCAAATATTGAACAGAATGTTCGTGATGAATAATAATTGACGGTGAACAAAATTGTAATTCAAATAATTGTGATCAATCTTTTAATATTTCTTGTTCTAATTGAGAAAAATACTTATGTTTTCCTGATTTTTCTACTTTTAATCATAATTGTTTCCCCCAGGTTTAAAAAAGGGCTAGGCGCTGCTAATAAAAAAAAGGGGCATTTTTTGGATTCATGATCAAAATGTTGCATTCTTAAGGGCCCATTTAACATTTAAAATCCAGGCACTTATTTTAAAATTTCGATTTTAGTTACAAATAGAAGAAAACTTTTTAAATTTTAACTTTCTTTACACCTTAATTTTGCTTATTACTGAGGTATGAACGAATGTTGATTTTTTGCACAATACCTTTATTTATGACATATCTTCAGTTTGAAGATTATTTTCAATAAAAGGCAGTAAGGGCATAACATTTTTAGATTATATGCAAGAAGGGTGCAATTGTTAGGTTGAGGGGCAAGAAGGGTGGCATTTTTTCAGTCATAGGGCAGGCAGGGCACAGCGCCCTTCTGAAACTATCTGGGAGAAACTCTGAAAAATATATATATACGTATGTATGGAAATGTACAGAAATGTTGGATTATTAAGGGCCCATTTAACATTTAAAATACAGACACTTATTTTAAAATTTCAATTTTAGGTATAAATAGAAGAAAGAGTTTTAAATTTAAACTTTCTTTACACCTTAATTTTCAGTCATAGGACAGGCAGGGCACAGCGCTCTCCTGAAACTTTTTGCGACTATCATTTATACATATATTTTCTCAAAATATATTTTGTCTTATAAAATGGTAATATATTTACTAGAAAAATAAGCATTTAATATGCAAATTTGCTAGCAAATTTCTGTAATCTGATTACCACTCTAAAATGACTTGTATTAACTTGTATTAGTCATAATGCAATTTAAATAAATTAATCACAGCTTATGACAATGTTAGTTTACGCTGATTTATTATACACCTAATGAATTTGTATGTCTCTAATGAAGTACGGTAACGGAATGCATCTATATTAAATGAGAATAAATTTCACCATAGTTTGTTAAAGGTTTTGAAAACTGTTTTTTAAAATTTTTTATTGATTTTATTTTCATCTGTTGATGATACAAATGCATTACTTTCCAAATTTAAAGCAATAAATTGTTTATTTGTATACTTTTCGCAATAATAATTTTTACACTAACAGTAACTGATTTTTTTTTTTTTTTTTCAGAGTAATGCTTTTAAACTACGGAAAAAATGAAAGCAATTTAGAAAAGAAAATTCGATGAAAGATGGTATTAGAGATGCATTACAGATAAGGAGAAAATACATATATTTTCAAAAATTAAATCGAAACTGATTTTATGCATTTGCTTGTAGTATCTTTTTTTTTTATGCATTGTATATATATATATATATATATATATATATATGTGGAAAGCTTTGTGGGACGCATTCCTTGTACAGTCAACAGATGGCGCTGCCTCCGATGCCCATCTTTCGTCTAGAGGACGAACGGAAGGTAGTTGAGAGCTGCCTGCTATGAAGAGCTGTTGAGACCGTCAGCGCGAAGGCTGATGTGGTCATTTTCTTCTAATTAGAGCTTGTAGTGCCCTTAATAGTTGGGTAGAGCCATGGAGAGCTCTATACCACAATCTCACATATTTGAAATAGTACGCGTAGGTACTAATGTGAATTATTAAAGCGAGGAAGTGCTCATATGTTACTTTGTGTTAGTTCTAATGATGAAGAGAGCTTGGTATGTGTATTAGGCCTCGAAACCAGCAAATGGCTATTGATGGAAATTCTACTTTTATAATATTATCTCTGTATATTTTGTGTTTTTGTGTGTCTTCAATAAACGTGTAGTTCTCTAAGTTGCATCTCATCATTGCCCCACCCCTAGACGCCCAGCCAAGATTCTACAAGTGGGGGCTCTGCCGCGATATTATAGGAACACCAACAAGTTATAAAAGGTAACTTTTATATATTTATCATTCTGTTAGATAATAATGAGTAATGCATAAATTGAAGCAGGAAGAATTTAGTGCTATTTTGAATTAGAAATTGATGAAAAATATTTTTAAGAACAACAGTTTTGGTTTCATTTTGTGATGGAAAAAAAAAATATCACTTGAGAAGAATGAATAGAAATAATAATTACGATTGAAAAAATATTCTGAATAATCTTTTAGTATTTTGCTTCCCAGCAAAACTTATACTGATGGGCTCATTATGGCCTACAGCCGGCATCCTGTACTTGCCATCAGTTGCTGGTTGCCCCACTTAACTCCAGCAGTGAGCCGTTTATGGCTGCCAGCAGTATTGAAGGCCTAAAGAAAAATGGTCGGTGGCCCAGAAGTGGCATAAACACAGTTGGCCTTATGCAGGCTATCACTATAAGGCCAACATCATGTTTTTCATGTTGTGGCCACAAATTATTAGGCCATAATCAATTTGTATGCCTAGAGGGCGCTGTGATTTATTTACTGTTGATTTGAAATTCGCTCGCCGTCTGCCATTTCATACGAAGTTTGTTCGTTATTGTAGTCTGCAGGTGTAGCTGCGAGCCTCAAAGATATTAAATCATGAAAAAAGAATATATGAGTAAGTAATTCAATTATTAATTTGATTTTCTATTATTTTTTAAATACTATTTGTTAAAAGTGTTTGAATCTAAAGCCATTTTTATAATAAAAGGATTTCTAGAAAGTTAATACTCAGTTGATCCGTTTTAAGTAAGTTATGATAGTCGTTAACTTTCTTGTTACATTTTAATTATTTTAATTATTAATTTAATAAAAATAATAAAATAAAAATTATGGTCTTAATTTATATATTTATATTAAATGGACGGTAGAAAGTTATTATTATAATAATAAATATTTATAATTAATGTTTTATTTTTATTTTTTCTTCCTTAAGTGTATTAAAGAAGAAAGCATTAGATTCGGGAAAATTTTCGGCATCCGGTTTTCGATAGATTTTACACGTTTTGTATTGTTCTGATAAACTTAATTTGAAAAATTGTCTATCTGTCTCTCGGTGTGTGCACAGAAATTTATGAAAGTGCTAGTAGTCCAAAAATTTTACTTCTTTTACTTCTTCTACATTTTTTTGTTTTTTTTTTTTAATGTACAAACATTGCTTCCTCCACCCTGAGGGAGAAGTATACCAGATTAAGTAAATTTGGATTAAGTAAATTTCCAATATGGGTATCCTTGAAAAGAAATTGTCAATATCTTTGAAACGAACGGTTGAATTATATATCTGTGATATTTTTAAGCAAATTTATTGATTTTTTTTTTTTTTTTTTTTGACAGAAACTAGTATGTTGCAGCACCACAAAACTTTCTTTTATATTTTTTATTATGGAAATTCGCGTTGTGCAGATAATTTGATAAGATTATTTTCTCGAATGCATGCAAACGATTTTCATCTTAGAACAATGTTTCTCAATATCGGGGAAAAAAAAAAAAAAAAAAAAAAAAAAATTGTGCCAACATCTTAAAAAACGCCTTTTATATTTAATTGAATATAATTTATAACTTTGTTTTAATTTACCACAAATTTGGTTCAGTTATTTATTTAAAAGGTACTGACGAGTTCTTTTGAAAAATACAAGCATTGGAAATTTAGTCCCTCGCGGGAAAAGCCGAGCGATTCCTCAACTTCTACAAAAAGAAAAAAAAAAAATCCTGGTTGGTTGTTCATTACTTAAATATTTATTTTTTAATTCATTTTAAAAATTAAAAAAATAATTATCATTAGTACATTTATACGAAATTTCCTCCTATACTGCGTCCTACTGAAAATTTACGAAGAAGTAGAAATATAGAGCTATGTATTGAGTGAATGATCCACAAATGTAATCGGGAAAGATTTTAATCATGGCCTGACCATATTAAGTTTGGTTAAATTTCGTACATTGGTTCGTGAGATACAGCGTCTACAATTTTTTTTTTTTTTTTTTTTTTTTTTTTTTTATGCACCTTCACAGAGAGAAACTTTCTAAAAATAGTCAGATTATGTTCTGGAATCTCAAAACATGAAAATACATCGAAAACCGGAAGTCGAAATTTTTCTTCCTATACATATAAGAAAGTAAAATACATAAAAATGTAAATAATATTATTTTCTCAAATTTTGGTATAAAATTGATTTTCTTTCGAAATTTAGTACAGTATTTCTTCTTTGAAATGAAAATCAAATCGACTGCCTTCATCGCCGGAAATAATTTTAATAATATGTAATTTCTATAAACCATTATAAACGGAAAAAAAAGTGGTAACCATAACAAACTATTTATTTATAATAATAATAATTATTATTATTATTATTTTAATTCAAGTAAGAAAAATAATTTCACTTTTACGAAACTGAAATAGTTCTCCCATAAATTTTCCGTAACGGATAATATTTTTATGCACCGCTAATAAATGAATCACAAATATTTATTTTGTTATTTTTAATTGGAAACATTTTTTACTGCATCTTTAAAATCTATGTTATATTTTTAACGTTGTATAAAAAAGCTTACGTGCGCTGATAAGAAATTTCTCCTAGACTGTAATGTATCAATTTTTATTTTTTATGAATTTTTATACTCAAACCATTTGTGCTACCTGTACAACTTTTAATGACAAGCTTCCTACAATAAATCTGGAAAACCTGTAATAACATATATGAGTTTTATGGAATTCTAAAAATATTTTTAAAAAGGAAGTTAGCGGATACATGAACAGAGGTCTAAGCAATTTTATATTTTGTCGAAAAATGTAAAAAACACACCCCAAAATATATTTGAAATAAAATTATACATTATATTAACAAGTGAAATTATTTTTCTTGAATTTTTCCACGCATAAGAAATACTACACACGTACACACTTATATCTCTGACAACACGTTAAATCAGAAAACCAGCTGTACATAAAAACAACATGTTGCCGCATCAGCGTTTATTTGGGTTGGCTATTGGGCAGAAAGGAGATTTGTTTATCAAGTTGAAGAGAAACAGCGTTCACAAAATAAAGGAGAAAAAAATGTAGAAGAAAAGTCAATTCATCAATTATTACTTTCTCTCACCCATAAGGTAGAGAAAGTATTGTTTTTGGGTCAAATTTTCGAACGCGAGATTTTGTTATATTTACACGTTTTGAGGTATGCTGAATACGAAAATCATGTTTTTAGCAAATAGTCTGTGTGTATGTCTGTGTGTGTGTATGTGTGTATGTCTGTGTGTGTGTGTGTCTGTCTGTTATCAGTACATCTAGAGAACAAATAGTAGCAGACAACTGATAAAAGTCGTGCAGATTATTATTATTATTATTATTATTATTATTATTATTATTATTTTAAAGTGGGTCGATTTGTCTGAACTTATTTTACTGTTGTCGGAGTGATTCAAATTTTATTTTCTAATAATTTTCTTAATAATTGCGAAATCCCGCAATTGGAAAGAAATTTTGTAGCCTGAAACATTCTTACACATCCATTTATTCTACTTTTTATACATTAAAAAATAGATATGAAAATAGGAATTTGAAAATAATTTATAACTTTGCTTTAATTTTCCACAAATTTAATTCAGTCATTTACTTGAAAGTTATTGATGAGTTTGTTTTGAAAAATACCAGCATTGAAAATTTATCCCCTCATGGGGAAGGTCGAGCGATTCTTCAACTTATACAAAAAAAAAAAAAAAAAAAAATTTCCTGGTTTGTTGTTAGTTATTTAAATATTTATTTTCTAATTCATAATAAAAATTCAAAAAATAATTATCATTTATTCCAAATCATTTATGTAAAATTTCTTCCTATACTGTGTCATGTTGAAAATTACGAAGAAGTAGATATATAGAGCCATGTGTTGAGTGAATGATCCACAAATGTAATCGGGAACGATTTTAATCGAGTTTGGTTAAATAACAAATTTGGTTAAATTTCGTCCATTGGCTCATGAGATAAAGCGTCCACAATTTTTTTATACACACTTACAGAGTGAAACTTTCTAAAAATGGTCAAATCGTGTTCAGGAATCTCAAAACCCTCCATCACAGAAAATAATTTTCATAAATAATAATTTTAATATGTAATTTCTATAAACTATTATAGGAAAAGAAAAAAAAAAAAGTGGTAGCCATAACAAACTGTTTTATTTTATTTATTTATTTATTATTATTATTTAAATGCAAGTGAGAAAAATAATTTCACTTCTACGAAACTGAAATACTTTCCCCCTCAATTTCCCGTAACGTATAAGAATATTTTTGAGCATCACTATTAAATGAACCACAAATATTTATTTTATCATTTTTGGTCGGAACCATTTCTTATTGCATCTATAAAATTTATGTTGATCTGTATTTTAGCGTTGTATAGAGATTTTTACGTGCGCTGATAAGAAGTTTCTCTTAAACTGAATGTATCCAAATTATTTTATGAATTGTATTCCCTAATGAAAATAAATTGGCACAGGTCAAATGCTGAATATTCGCTTTAAGTTCAAATAACGTCATCTGTATAAAACTGCAAAATCATCTTTAGGTATCGCACGTCGGAAAATTATTCACTCAAGGACATTGAAGAGAGTTGGGGAGGGGGTAAAGATCCCATTGGACTATCAACAACACGAAAAAGTTCTTTGTGGCGGACTGGTGACAGCTGTGATAATTAATTCTAAATAGCTGATTACATTTCTCAGAGATAATTTCTGTGGTTTCAAATGTGCGACTTTGAAGATAAACACAGAGAGAAAAAAAGAAAGCTGTTTTAAAAAGGGGAAAAAAAAAAAAAAGAAATTATCAATTGGGTACCATTTGATGTAGGGGGAAAGAAAAATATTCAACATTTTCTGGATACTTGAAAGTTATCCCAGCAAAACTTATACTGGTGGGCTCGTTTTGGCCTACTGCTGGCATCCTGCACTTGCCATCAGTTGCCGGTTGCCCCATATAACTCCAGTAGCGGGCCGTTTGTGGCTGCCAGCTGTGATGGAAGCCTAAAGAAAAATGGTCGGTGGCCCAGAAGTGGCATAAACACAGTTGGCCTTATGCAGGCTATCACCACACGGCCAACATCATGTTTTTCATGTTGTGGCCGCAAATTATTAGGCCATAACCAATTTGTATGCATAGAGGGCGCTGTGATTCTTTTTCTGTTGATTTGAAATTCCCTCGCTGTCCGCCATTTCATACGAAGTTCTTGTTCGTTGTTGTTGTCTACGGGTGCGAGATTGAAAATCTCCTAAAAATAATATATGAGTAAGTAATTCAATTATTAATTTGTTTTTGTATTATTTTTTAAATACTATTTTTTTTAAATGTTTGACTCTAAAGCTATTGTTGTAACAAAAGGATTTCTAGAAATATATAACAAATATCCAGTTGACCCGTTTTAGTAAATTATGATAGCCGCTAACTTTCTAGTATTTTATTATTGTTATTATTACTTATTATTATTATTTATTGATTTTTTGATTTTTGACCAAAAAACTAGTATGATGTGGCACCACAAAACTTTCTTCTATATTTTTTATTATGCAAATTCGCGTAGTGCAAATAATTTGTTAAAATCATTTTCCTGAATGCATGCAAACGATTTTCATTTTAGAACAGTGTTTCTCAATAATAATAATAATAAAAATAATAAAATCAATTTTGTGCCAACTTCTGAAAAAATGCTTTCTTCTTCTTCTTGGTTTTTTTTTTTTTTTTTTTAATAATTTATAACTTTGCTTTAATTTTCTACAAATTTAATTCAGTCATATACTTGAAAGTTATTGATGAGTTTCTTTTGAAAAATACCAGCATTGAAAATTTATCCCCTCATGGGGAAGGGCGAGCGATTCTTCAACTTATACAAAAAAATTTTCCTAGTTTGTTGTTAGTTATTTAAATATTTATTTTTTAATTCATAATACAAATTAAAAAAATAATTATCATTTATTTGAAATCATTTATACTGTGTCATATTGAAAATTACGAAGAAGTAGAAATATAGAGCCATGTGTTGAGTGAATGATCCACAAATGTAATCGGGAACGATTTTAATCAAGTTTGGTTAAATAACAAATTTGGTTAAATTTCGTCCATTGGTTCGTGAGATACAGCGTCCACAATTTTTTTTATACACACTTACAGAGTGAAATTTTCTAAAAATGGTCAAATCGAGTTCAGGAATCTCAAAACCCTCCATCACAGAAAATAATTTTCATAAATAATAATTTTCAAATGTAATTTCTATAAACTATTATAGGAAACGAAAAAAAAAAAAAAAAAGTGGTAGCCATAACAAACTGTTTTATTTTATTTATTTATTAATTATTATTTTTTAAATGCAAGTGAGAAAAATAATTTCACTTTTACAAAACTGAAATACTTCCCCCCTCAATTTCCCGTAACTTATAAGAATATTTTTGAGCATCATTATTAAATGAACCACAAATATTTATTTTATCATTTTTGATCGGAACCATTTCTTATTGCATCTATAAAATTTATGTTGATCTGTATTTTAGCGTTGTATAAAGATTTTTACGTGCGCTGATAAGAAATGTCTCTTTGACTGTAATGTATCCAAATTATTTTATGAATTTTTATACTAAAACCATTTGGGTTACCTGTACAACTTTTTATGACAAGCGTCCTATAGTAAATCTCGAAAACCTGTATAACATATATGAGTTTTATGGAATTCTAAAAATATTTTTAAAATAGGTAATCGCGGATAAATTTATCAAATATTTACAGCTACAAAGACAAACGCACTCTCGTTTTTCTGCCTAATTCCGTTATCTCTTTACTCAACCGAACGATATATATATATATTTTTTTTTCAGCTGAAGAATCTGCTTTCCAAACCTAATGAAAATTAATTGGCACAGGTCAAATGCTGAATATTCGCTTAAAGTTCAAATAACGTCATCTGTATAAAACTGCAAAATCATCTTTCGGTATGGCACGTGTCGGAAAATTATTCACTCAAGGACTTTGAAGAAGTTGGAGAGAGAGAGTAAAGATCCCACTGGACTATCAACAACGCGAAAAAGTTCTTTGTGGCGGCCTGGTTAAGAGTGACAGCTGTGATAATTAATTCTAAATGAAGATAAGCACAGAGAGAAAAAAAGGAAGCTGATTCATCTGCCCTGCTGTTTTAAAAAGAAGGGAAAAAAATTATCAACTGGGTACCATTTGATGTAGGAGAAAATAAAAATATTCAAGATTTTCTGGATACTTGAGAGTTATAATAAAAAAGCACCACAGAATTGGTGTTTAAAAGTAATAAGAGTAACCACAATAAAATGTAAGAGCTCGCAACAATCGTTTCGGATGGAAAGAAAACATGATCCTTCATCAGGCAAACGAAGTAGGCACGAGTGCGGCAAACAAAGCGTAAGCGTTACTGCCTCCGTTTTGTTTGCAAAATTTTATGGTGTTTATTCAAAGTATTGTACATGTTACTTGAGAGTATACTCCAATTTCTTAAGAAATCGCACCCTCGGGCGGCGTAACCTAGTTATTAACTAAAAGGACGTTCGGAATGGAGATGTCCGTTTTCTTATTGCCGTAAATCAGAAAGTGACCTAAAATCCGGAAAAGTCCGAAATCCGGAAAGGCCACGGTCCGGACGATTCCGGATTTGAGATTTTGTACTGCAGTAATAAATAGAAAAATTTGTAAATAAACATAATCATTGCCCCCCCCCCCCAGAAAAAAAAAAAAAAAAAAAAAAAAAAAGATGCATCAGATCTTTTAGGTTGAAATAATAACGCATCCCTTCGTGAGTTTAACAAAAAGCACGATTGCAGCAAATTACTTTTGCTGCACTCGTGCCCACTTTGTTTCGCCTGATGAAGGGTCTTCGTGCTATTTCAACCGGAAACAATTGCTGCAATTTTTTATTATTTATTTATTATTATTTTTTTTTAGTTTATGGTGTTTTTTACAATGCTCACTTTATAACAATTTTTGTTTCAATAATTTATAATTTTCACATGTAAAGTTACATTTATTTATATCAAATAGCGTAACAAAGTTAAACATATTGAAATTTGAACACTTTAAAAAAAAAAAAAAAAAAAAAAAAAAAAACATAATCTCCTTTATTCCAAAAAATGTAATATAGAGAAACATTTGCACTGAAAACAAAAAATTAAACTTTTATCATAAGGAAAATGGATCAACTGACTATTTCCTATATGCTGCACTAGAAATTCTGAATTTACAACCATAGTGTATGAATAAAATACTTGTAAATAGTATTTAAAAATGAATATGTACAAAATCAAATTAAATATTGGATGCATAGAAAAAACTGGCTGCTACTTCATCAGAAGAAAGAGAGAGAAAAACAAAAGAAAGAAAAAGAAAAAAAAGCACGAATAAAATTAAGGGTATCACCAATAAAATAAATATATTAGCTATAACTAAATCACTGCTGGCCTATTAACGGCCCTCTTCACTTACCGTCTCCGGAAGTCCGAGGCAATGTTATTCTATGGGAAATTTTCTTTACAAATAACTTATTAACTAATACATATTTTTAAATTCTGCTTTCACATTCAGAAAATTCCCAACTGTTAAATTGACGGACCTTTTTAAAATGTATTTTTTTAATTTTTAATATTTTATTTTGAATTTGCAAAATGAAAAATTTCACACATTGAAAATTCGTATTTTGCAGCTTCAAAATAAAATATAAAAAAATAAAAAAATATTTTTTTAAAAAAAGGTCCGTCAATTTAACAGTTGGGAATTTTCAGAATATGAAAACAAAATTTAAAAATATGTATTAGTTAATAAATTATTTGTAAAGAAAATTTCCCATAGAATAACATTGGCTTCGGCTTCCGGCGACGATGAGTGAAGCGGGCCTTTAATGGGAAATATAAAGGACCAATGAAGACTGCCGGCAGTAATATAATTTTTTATGTTTGCCACAACTGGCCCACTGCAGGCTTCCAGCAATAACATAGAAAAATTATGTTTGCCATCAGGTAGTCCAACACTGGCCCACTAACAATTTCCAACCTAATGTCGGTTACCAACAGTGGCCCATTACCTATTTTCATCATACTGCTAGCTGCCAGCAGCGATCCATTCACTGGCCCACTAACTTATTTTTAACTTACTGCAGGCTGCCAACAGTGGATCGATTGAATATGGCCTACTGACGGCCGGCGTAACATATTCCCTGCGGCAACGTTAACTTTTGCCACCGACGGGCCAGCTGCAGCTACTGCTGGCAACCAGCACTTGGCCTCATGCTGGCCGTCATCTGAGGTTTTGCTGGGATAATAAAAAAGCACCACAGAATTGGTGTTTAAAAGTAATAAGAGTAAACACCATAAAATGTAAGACCTCGCAACAATCGTTTCGGATGGAAAGAAAACAAGATCCTTCATCAAGCAAACGAAGTAGGCACGAGTGCGGCAAACAAAGCGTAAGCGTTGCTGCCTCCGTTTTGTTTGCAAAATTTTATGGTGTTTATACAAAGTATTGTACATGTTACTTGAGAGTATACTCCAATTTCTTAAGAAATCGCACCCTCGGGCGGCGTAAGCTAGTTATTAACTAAAAGGGAGTTCGGAATGGAGATGTCCGTTTTTTTTTATTGCCGTAAATCAGAAAGTGACCTAAAATCCGGAAAAGTCCGAAATCCGGAAAGGCCACGGTCCGGACGATTCCGGATTTGAGATTTTGTACTGTAGTAATAAATAGAAAAATTTGTAAATAAACATAATCATTGCCTCCCCCGCGCTCCCCTCCCCCCCCCCCAAAAAAAATGCATCAATTCTTTTAGGATGAAGTAATAACACATCCCTTCGTGAGTTTAACAAAAAGCACGATTGCAGCAAATTACTTTTCCTGCACTCGTGCCCACTTTGTTTCGCCTGATGAAGGGTCTTCGTGCTATTTCAACCGGAAACAATTGCTGCAATTTTTTATTTTTATTTTATTTTATTTTTATTTTATGGTGTTTTTTACAATGCTCTCTTTATAACAATTTTTGTTTCAATATTTTATAATTTTCACATGTAAAGTTACATTTATTTATATCAAATAGCGTAACAAAGTTAAACATATTGAAATTTGAACACAAAAAAAAAAAAAAAATAATCTCCTTTATTCCAAAAAATGTAATATAGAGAAATATTTGCACTGAAAAAAAAAAAAAAATAAACTTTTATCATAAGGAAAATGGATCAACTGAATATTTCCTATATGCTGCACTAGAAATCCTGAATTTACAACCATAGTGTATGAATCAAATACTTGTAAATAGTATTTAAAAATGAATATGTACAAAATCAAATTAAATATTGGATGCATAGAAAAAACTGGCTGCTACTTCATCAGAAAAAAAAGAGAGAGAAAAAAAAAAAAGAAAAAAGAAAGAAAGAAAGAAAAAGAAAAAAGCACTAATAAAATTAAAGTAATCACCAATAAAATAAATATACTAGCTATAACTAAATCACTGCTGGCCTATTAACGGCCCTCTTCACTTACCGTCTCAGGAAGTCCGAGGCAATGTTATTCTATGGGAAATTTTCTTTACAAATAACTTATTAACTAACACATATTTTTAAATTCTGTTTTCACATTCAGAAAATTCCCAACTGTTAAATTGATGGACCTTTTTTAAAAATGTATTTTTTCAATTTTTAATATTTTATTTTGAATTTGCAAGATGAAAAATTTCACATATTGAAAAACGTATTTTGCAGCTTCAAAATAAAATATAAAAAAATAATTTTTTAAAAAAGGTCCGTCAATTTAACAGTTGGGAATTTTCAGAATATGAAAACAGAATTTAAAAATATGTGTATTAGTTAATAAGTTATTTGCAAAGAAAATTTCCCATAGAATAACATTGGCTTCGGCTTCCGGCGACGGTGAGTGAAGCGGGCCTTTAATGGGAAAATATAAAGGACCAATGAAGATTGCCGGCAGTAATATAATTTTTTATGTCTGCCACAGCTGGCCCACTGCAGGCTGCCAGCAATAACATAGAAAAATTATGTTTGCCACCAGGTAGTCCAACACTGGCCCACTAACAATTTCCAACCTAATGTCGGTTACCAACAGTGGCCCATTACCTATTTTCATCATACTGCTAGCTGCCAGCAGCGATCCATTCACTGGCCCACTAACTTATTTTTAACTTACTGCAGGCTGCCAACAGTGGATCGATTGAATATGGCCTACTGACGGCCGGCGTAACATATTCCCTGCGGCACCGTAACTTTTGCCACCGACGGCCCAGCTGCAGCTACTGTTGGCAACGAGCACTTGGCCTCGTGTTGGCCGTCATCTGTGGTTTTGCTGGGTTATTATTGTTTGCGATATTATTTTAACAATATTATTTTAAAACGAAAGTGAAAACAGTAATTAAAGAAAGAATAATGATAATGGTGATATTATATGAAATATGTGTAATAATTAAGCAATATATAAGTTGTTCTAAATATTCTGTTGAATAGTATAAATTGTTCTGAATGTAATTATTTAAAAATCATGTTAATTTCGATTTGAGAACAAAAACACAGAAGCACTTTTAAGAAAAATGTTCTCATATTATTTTGTTTCTATTTAAGTATGATATTAATTTGGTAGAAATATTGAAATATCTTTTGGTATAAGTAATTATTTAGAGTTATAATGGCCCAAAACGTGTTACAAGGTATTAGAAAGGCCGATTTAAAAACAATTGCTGAAGAATTAGACCTAACTGTTCCGGCAGAAGCTAAGGTAGTTGAAATCAAAACTTTGATCGAGAGCTCTGATATTTACAAAAATGATTTAGAATTTGTTAGAGGTGTTGTTAAAATGTTAGTAGAATAGCAAAAGTTGAAATCTTTAGAAGAACAAACCAAAATTGAGATAGAAAGAATTAAATTATCCCAGTTAGAAAAAGAAATCGAGCTTCAAAATTTAAAGTTACAGGCTGCAGCAAATAACTCTAGTAATAATGTTAAGCAATCAAATTCGGAAACTACTTCACAATCATTAGAGAATTTAATCAGAAGTATTCGAACTTTAACCATTTCAGTACCTGAGAAACCGGAAGCTTTGCACTTATTTTTTCAATCCCTTGAAAAAGCATTCGTTTCTAAAAATGTACCGTCTAAATTTAAATCGGAAATATTGATTAATTTATTGGGAGATAAATGTAATCAGGTTCTTGCGTACGTAACCACCGAAGAAATTAACGATTATGAAAAAGTTAAGGAATTAATTTTAAGACAATTTCAACCAACGCCGCGTGAATGTTTAAGTAATTTTAAAAATGCGCTGCGGAATCCGTCAGAATCTCATGTCCAGTTTGCTTCCCGTCTAAGTGCTTCTTTTGATTACTATTGTAGATTGAGAGGGGTTAACGATGTTAAACAATTGTGTGATCTTTTAGTTTCTGATAAATTATATGAAACGTTGGATTCTAGAACTAGGGAACATATTAGTGTTCGAGAAGGTCAAAATTGGTTTAAACCCAACAAATTAGGTCGGGAGTGTGATTTATTCTACTCTTCCAGAGGGAAATCGTTAATTGAAACCAATAATAATACGCGAAACGAAAGTTCAGAGAATAAGCGGTTTGTAAACAAATCTCCTTTTAGAAAGACACAGTATAATAATAAAGATCCCATAATACGTAATTCGGTATCTAATCAAACTCACGAAAAGCATGAAAGAATGTGTTACATTTGTGGTGCAAAAGGGAAAACATTTCATTTCGCTAGAGTCTGTCCTAAACGTATTCCAGAGAAAAAAGAATTCCGTGAAAATCTTCCAACGAATTTAGTAGTTCAATCCGAAACAAGTCCGACTAACCTAATTGTTAAAGAGCTCGAATATGTTGATATTTTAGTGGATGATATTTCACTTAAAGGGTTAAAAGATACAGGTTCTTCGATTCTAGTTGTAAATAAAAACAGCATTCCACATACTAAAAATGTTATTTCTTCAACCATTCTAGTTAGCTGCTTTAATGAAAAGAAAGATGCAAATCTGACTGAATTTAAAATATCTTTACCTAATCATGATTCAATAAATGTAATCGGTGCTTTTTGCAACAATTTGTCATGTGACGTAATCCTGCCTGGTAATATCTTTCATATTTTGAAACAACAAAATAAAGAAGAGACAGATGTTTCGAGTTCCAGCGACGTAGGGGGGGAAGATAGTTTTCTGAGTTCGGGGGAAAGCGATTTCGATGAAGCAAGTGAGTGTTCTTTTTCTTTATTTGATCGAAGGGAAAATGAAATAGATTCTTTTTTTTCAAATATGTGCAACTTTCCAGAAGAAAAATTCGATATCAGTCATATTTTAGATAAGTCGTTAAAAGAGAGATTAAGCGAGTTAATAAAAAATTATAAGCTAGTTAAAACAAAAAGTACTGATTTAAAAATGTCCATTATTTTATCTGATGCTACACCAGTATGGTTACGTTCTCGCAGATTATCATTTGTAGAGAAATCAGAGGTGGATAAACAAATTGACCAGTGGTTAAAAGGTGGTATAATTAGAGAAAGTACGTCAAATTACGCTTCGCCAATAGTGGTGTGTTGGAAAAAAGATGGAGTATTAAGGTCATGCTGTGATTATCGTGTTTTAAATAAGAAAATTATTAAAGATAAATACCCGTTGCCAAATATTGAAGATTTATTTGATAGATTAGGGGAGGGTAAAGTCTTTTCGACACTAGATTTAAAGAATGCGTTTTTACAAGTTGATGTAGAGGAAAAAAGTAGGAAATATACAGCTTTTGTGACCGATAATGCCCAGTACGAGTTTCTAAAAGTTCCCTATGGATTATGTAATAGTCCCTTAGTATTTCAAAGATATGTAAATTATGTGTTTAAAGACCTATTAAAAGATGGTACTGTAATTATTTATTTAGATGATATAATTATTCCATCTAAAGATGAGAATGAAGGGTTAGATAAATTAAAACGTGTGTTAGAAACGGCATCAAAATTTGTTCTATAGTTAAATTTAAAGAAATGTCAGTTTTTGAAACGAAAGATCGATTTCTTAGGTCACATAATTGAGAAAGGCACGATTAAACCCTCAGTAGAAAAAACTCTTGCAGTCCAAAATTTCCCAGAACCCCGTAATGCTAGGGAAGTGCAGAGTTTCTTAGGTTTAACGGGGTACTTTAGAAAATTTATTCGTTCATATGCCAACATAGCAAGACCACTCAGTGACTTATTACGTGCTTCCAATCCATTTAAATTCGAGAAAGAACAGAAATTGGCTTTTCAAAAGCTGAAAGACATTTTATCGAATACACCTGTGTTATATCTTTTTAAACAAGGTCATAAATTAGAAGTTCATACATATGCATCTAAATTAGGATTCGGTGCTATCTTATTACAACAAGATGACGATGGACAGTACTATCCTATTTATTATATGAGTAAAAAGACCTCGGTACAAGAAGAAAAATACTGCAGTTATGAATTAGAAGTGTTAGCGATAGTAGAAGCCCTTAAAAAATTTAGGAACTATTTATTAGGCAGTAAATTTAAAATTTATACTGACTGTCAAGCGTTCACTAAAACTTTAGATAAACGTGAATCGACACCTAAGGTAGCCAGGTGGTCTTTCCTGCTACAGGTATTCGATTACGAAGTAGAACACCGTCCTGGTAAACAAATGCAGCATGTTGACGCGCTTAGCAGACACCCTGAAATGACTGTAACTACTGATACTCTCACTCATCGTATTGCTACTGCTCAAGAAAATGACGAGTTTATCAAAACCATGAAATCGCTTTTACAACAGAACCAAAATGACGAATATGCGTTAAAAAATAATATTTTATATAAAGTGTTAAATGATAGGGATGTACTAATTGTCCCAGAGACCATGCAAATTGAGGTCGTAAAGAAATTTTATGCCTTAGGACATTTTTCGGTTAATAAAACTGAAGAGTTAGTCAAACGCGAATATTACTTTTCTAATATGAAAAATGCGTAGGGGAGAGTTGCCCAAAACGGGATATTGAGCCTCGGATCTTGACTGGTGGTGCTACATCGCGGGAGAAAGGCTAAACTGTTTCCCGACCGCCATGACAGCATTCTCAGTTGATCTCTCAACGCTAGCCACGTGTTTCGCAAAGAAATATTTTTTCATAGTTTTCAAGTGAGATTTTTACTTACTTTGTACTTTTTTCGACTGCAGAACAACTATCCTTGTGCTTCTCTGTCCTTCGGAACAATTCCGGTAAGTACTGTGTTTTGTTCATAGCTCTTTTAACAACAATTTCATGTATTTAAATATTGCTAGTGAGTGACGGTTCAGGGGTCAGCCATTTATGTTGTCAAAAGCATCACGGTCGGGCAAAACGGGACACTTTTGGGGTGCCCAAAACGGGATACAATTTTGGTGTGTCCCGTTTTACCCGACCATTTCCATTAATGTTTTGGCAATGTGTTTAAGTTATTTTAATTGAAATAAGTAATGAATTAAAATATGTATAATCAATTACAACAATTTATTTTAATTTTAAATAATTATATTTTCGAAATAAAATAATTTACTTTACTTTTGGGGTACAAATAATTGGCCTGAGTTATGTACAAAATTTAGTTATAGGTTAAAACTGTAAGTCAGAAAAATGTTTTGACCAGCAATTTAAGTTTTAAATTAAAAAAAAAGTTGAGGTTTTTTTTTTTTTTTTAAATCTTTTTAGGGGGGCAGCTTATACAAAGATAAACCAGAAAACCACACGTTGTGCGCACTATAATATTATAAAAACATAAGCTAATCACAGCTAAACTTTGACCATATTTTCTTTGGCAATTTTTAAAAAGCTAATAATTTATTTTGGTTTCAGAATACAAGATGCCTCGCAATTATCAGCGAACTTCATCTAGAAATAGCTGGGACGAGCAGAGCATGGCAGAGGCTGTTCGAGAAGTTTTAGAAGGAAGGATGGGTTTTCTGAAAGCTGCCCATTCATTTAATGTCCCCAAATCTACGCTGGAGAGAAAAGTGAAAAAAGCTCGCTTAAATGCTTTGACACCAGAAGTGGCTGCTGTAAAAAAGCTGGGCAGGTTTGAAAACGTCTTCACTGCAGATCAGGAAAAAAAGCTAGCTCAACATGTACTGATATTAGAAGAAAGGCTCTTTGGAATTATCCTGACCGACTTGAGAATCCTAGCTTTTGAGTTAGCTGAAATTAACAATATTCAGCACTGTTTTAACACCGCTACAAAAATGGAGGGTAAGCACTGGTTGTACAATTTTCTTGGAAGAAATAAACCCCTTAGTCTGAGAAACCCTGAAGATACATCGATGGCTAGAGCAAAAGGTTTCAATCGCGTTGCTGTGAGAAAGTTTTATGAACTATTGGCCTCTCTCTATGAAAAGTATAAGTTTGCTCCCAATGACATTTACAATATTGATGAGACTGGGATTCTCACAGTTCCTAACAAACCTTCTAAAGTTCTTGCATTGCGAGGTAAAAAGCAAGTGGGAAGTTTGACATCAGGTGAGCGAGGAGTCTTTTCACAGTAGAAACCTGTGTAAGTGCTGCAGGGAATTATCTTCCTACCATGTTTGTCTTCCCCAGGCAAAGGGAAAACCCAAGGCTAATGGATGATACTCCACCAGGCTTTTTCGCGGCATACAACAAGACAGGCTGGATAAATAAGGAATCATTCATTGTGTGGTTCAAGAAATTCGTTCAGATAGCAAATCCTTCCCATGAAAGACCTGTTCTGCTGTTGCTTGATGGTCACTGCAGCCACACTAAAAGTATCGAACTAATAAATCTGGCAAGAGAAAAAAATGTTATCATGCTGACTTTCCCTCCCCACACTACTCATCGGCTTCAGCCATTAGATGTTACAGTTATGTCTCCATTGAGCACTTTCTACGAGCAAGAAGTTCGCAAGTGGATGTTCAACCATCCTGGCAGAGGGATTACTATCTTCGAAGTAGGAAAGATGTTCAATGCAGCATTTCAACGAGCAGCTCTTGTCCAAACTGCTGTGAATGGATTCAGGAAAACAGGCATTTTTCCATATAACCCAGATGTCTTTCCTGAATATCTTTTCGCTCCTTCTCTTCCAACAGATCACCCGTTGCTGGATGCTCAGAACAGGACGTCCCAACAACCATTAAATCTGCAACAAAACGAGGCCAGATCCGAAGGATCTTCAAGTTCAATCATAGCATCTAAGAGTTTGCAGTCATCACAACCACTAGAGACAGTATTGAATGAATCACCTAGTGATGGGGGCACCGATAACACTAGCACAAACGCAGGACTTATCCAACCGTCCACTTCAACAGGAAACAAAGGCCTTGGGCTATACTATCGTCCTTCACTGCCATTTTCTATATCACCCAAAGAAATTCTACCTCCACCACGAGTGATTGGACCAAGACCTCAAAATAAACACGATAGGAGAAGAGGGAAAACAGCAATTATAACAGGAAGCCCATATAAACTTGAGTTCGAAGAAGAAGAGATTGAAAAAAAAGAACGAGAAAGAACTCAAAAGCTGAAAAAAGGGCCGCCAAAACAAGTCTCTTGAATGTTCCGAAGAGAAAACAAACGAGGCGTAAAAGAAAACCAAGTGGAGATGCAAAACAGGCAGGTAAAGTTAAAAAATGTTACTCTGAACCTGAAAAAAAACCACAATCCTCATTTGTAAAAATCGAAGAAAATGGACCTAACATAAGAAAACCTAAAAAAAAAAATCATCAGTTAGCGTTGGACGTCGTCGTCTTCAGAAGATGCAGCTGGAAAAGATGAAGCATGTATTTTCTGCAACGCTCTGTATCTTGAATCGAAATTTGGAGAAGGCTGGATACAATGCTCGAGCTGCCAGGGATGGGCCCACGAAGCCTGTTCCAGAGCAGAAGAAGAAGACGACACATTTTTATGCGATTTCTGTGTTATGTAATTTTTCAAATTTACAATTGAAAAGTTTCTTCCTATAAAAACGTAGCCTATTTTTGTTCTAAAAACTAAATCAAAAGTAAAATCAGCAAAAACCTAATAATATTAAAATCCCTATCCCTTTTTACCCATCCTTTGTAGGGTAAAACGGGATCGTGTAAGACTTTCTGAAACCAGTATTTTTCACATAAATATTATTGAACAAATGTGAAAGAGGTATTTTAAGTAGTTGAAAAGGTGTATACTTTTAAATGACGTCTAGCTTTGGAATGTACCTTGTACACAATAAGAAATAAAGCGAAAAATAGATAAGCTATCCCGTTTTGGGGTACTTTCCCCTAGATAACGTTGTAAAAAGTTGTGTAGAATGTATACTCGTAAATAAGAAAAAAGGAAAAGGAGAAGGTTTTTTGAACCCTATCCCGAAAGGAGATATACAATTATCTACTTATCATATCGATTTTGAGGGTCCATTACCGACTACTAATAAAAACTATAATCACATTTTTACCGTTATAGACGGTTTTAGCAAATTTTCGTGGCTATATCCCGTGAAATCAACTTCTTCAGCAAACGCAATGCAAAAATTAAAACAACAAGCTGCTATTTTTGGTAACCCCGCAAGAATAATATCTGATCGTGGACCTGCGTTCACATCGAAGGACTTTGCAGATTAATGTGAATCAGAGGGAATTGAACATGGCACCATCACAACTGGAATCCCAAGAGGAAACGGTCAAATTGAGAGACTTCATCGAACAATCATACCTGTATTATCCAAGTTATCTATAGATGACCCGAACAAGTGGTACAAGTTTGTTAAGGCTGTCCAGAGAACTATTAATTCCACCGTACCAAGAAATACCAAAAGAACTCCGTTTGAATTACTCACTGGTGTAACAATGAGAAGGAAAGAAGATAAGAGAGTACTAGAACTCCTCGAAGAGGAAAGGATAAATTCTATGCTCGATAACCTTAATACCATTGGTGAAGAAGCAAGAAAAAACATTCTTAAGATTCAAGAAGAAAATCGCCGATGTTACAACAAGAAGAGAAAGAAAGCCCATGTGTATAAAATTAATGATCTAGTTGCCATCCAGCGAACTCAGTTTGGAACTGGCATGAAACTCAGACCAAAATTCTTAGGTCCCTATAAAGTTGTACGAATAAAGACCAAAGACAAATATGAAGTCGAAAAGGTAGGTGATCACGAAGGACCTATACATACTAGTACCTCCGCAGACCATATGAAATTGTTGTCCACAAACTAAACTAAAATCCAATAATAGAGACTAATGAACTTTAAAGAAAATGTTCTGTGAATATTAATGTACATAATTTTTTTAATGTCTGTTTCTCGTTTTCGTTTTTTTTTTCTTTTAATTGTATTTTGCAGATATCCCTTAGTATCCCAGGCTGGTTCGACGGTGAGGACACCGTACATCAGGATAGCAGAGCTCTGTGGAAAGCTTTGTGGGACGCATTCCTTGTACAGTCAACAGATGGCGCTGCCTCCGATGCCCATCTTTCGGCGAGAGGACGAACGGAAGGTAGTTGAGAGCTGCCTGCTATGAAGAGCTGTTGAGACCGTCAGCGCGAAGGCTGATGTGGTCATTTTCTTCTAATTAGAGCTTGTAGTGCCCTTAATAGTTGGGTAGAGCCATGGAGAGCTCTATACCACAATCTCACATATTTGAAATAGTACGCGTAGGTACTAATGTGAATTATTAAAGCGAGGAAGTGCTCATATGTTACTTTGTGTTAGTTCTAATGATGAAGAGAGCTTGGTATGTGTATTAGGCCTCGAAACCAGCAAATGGCTATTGATGGAAATTCTACTTTTATAATATTATCTCTGTATATTTTGTGTTTTTGTGTGCCTTCAATAAACGTGTAGTTCTCTAAGTTGCATCTCATCATTGCCCCACCCCTAGACGCCCAGCCAAGATTCTACATATATACAGTCAGTCACAAAAGTCTACATACACCATAAAAAACTGTATTTTTCATGTAAATATAGAAAATTTAAATGAGAAATAATTTTCAAAGTTATGAAGTTATGTAAGTACAATTTCATTAAAAAAAGAACAAACATTCCAAACTATTTACCAAAAACAATTAGTTAAATAAAAATAACATGTCACAAAAGTGCACATACACTTCAAGAAAAAATAGAAAATGGCATATTTTTTGCAAAAGAAAATAATTTAATACCGTGTTACTTGTCCTTGTGCATCAATGACGGCTTGCAATCTTCTAGACATTGAAGCCACCAAACTATGTGTTGTATCTGGAGTTATTTCGGACCAAGCTTGCTGCAATGCATTTTTTAAGGAATGTTTATCGTGCACACTATATTTTCTAACTCTGCGGACAAGTTCATCCCAAATATGTTCAATGGGGTTTAGATAGGGTGATTAAGGAGAGAAATGGAATTGCGCAGGTACTTTGTAAAGAAGCCATTCTTTCACAATCTTTGCTCTGTGCTTTGGATCGTATCATGTTGAAAGATCCACTGGCATCCATCCATCCAAGCTGTAAACTGTCAACAGATGCCTGCACATTATCTTGCAAAATTTTCAGGTATTTATAACGATCCATCGTACCTTCAATTAAGATTAGTTTTTCAACTCCAGCTGCCGATATTGACCCCCAAACTATGACTCCACCACCACATTGTTCTACTGTGGGAATGACATTTGCAAGTTTTAGTTCCTCGTTTTTGGGCTGCCAAATTTTACCTCTTCTATCACTTCTGAAAACACTATATTTGCTTTCATCGGTGAAAAGAGCATTTTTCCAAAAAATTAAATCCTTATGGGTATATTTATTGACAAAGTTCTTCGTGGTACTCTGCCATGATATCCTTCAGATCTGAAAAATTTTCGAACACTTTCTGCATTTACATTCTTTTTCGTTGTTGCTGAAATATATTCAGTTACTTCAGGAGCAGATAGATTTGGGTTCGACTTAACTTTTCTAATCACAGTTCTTGCATCTCGATCGTTCAAAATCCTTGACCATCCACTTCGAGGCTTGTAAAAACAGTTCCAGTTTTTTCATAGTTACTTATTACAGTCTTAACAATTGCCCGACTTTTTCCAACAATTTTTGCAATTTCACCATAAGATTTTTTATTTCTTCGTAACTTAACTATTAAATTATGTATGTCAACAGTAATTTCCGTCCTAGGATCCTTTATGATTGCAGTAATAAACTCTCAAATTGCGATACGAAAACTCAATATTTGCTTTCTAATATGACGTGTGATTTCCTTTCATTTTCCCTTAAATAAGACTAACTTGGTGTGACGTTTTACTACAAACTGCTTCTGTATGTAGATTTTTGTGACGTCAGTTTTAAAGTTTTTTGCATATTCAGCAGAAGTAATTAAGTTTATATCGATTACTTTTATAAAATACTGTTCAACTTACAAAAATCTAATATTGTTGTAAATTTATTAATTTAAAATCATTTATAAATTCTTAAATCTCGTTGTTTTATTGGTATATGTAGACTTTTGTGACTGACTGTATATGCTAATATATTTCTTTAAATTATGGAATACGATTATGAAATTAGGTTCGACATAAAATAAGTGTACTGACATATTTATTATAATGATGATGTTCATTATTTACACATTAATAATGATATAAAAGAAATGTAAAGCCTGATTCTTTTCCTTTCTTTCTTATTTATTTTTAAGAAAAATAACAAAACAAATAGTTTATATTATTCCCGTATTTAAAGTTTAATAGCATTTGTTTAATAGTTTGATAATAAATATTTCATCCAAAATTTTCATATGATTATTAATTTTTTTAAAAGAATTATACAGAGTTGAAACGAGTTTGTTGCTTAACTCTTGGAAAACTATGAGTTAATATATATATATATTTAAATATCTTTTCATATGTTTAACGAAAATTTAAACAACGCAAATAAAGAATAAACATCATAAAATGCACAAACATTGTTTAACACATTGGAGAAACAGTGATGACATACGTTGCTTTAAATTAGTTTGTCTGCTGAAAAGTGGAATTGTTATTTGTATGGCCTCATATATTTATTATAATTATATCATGACATCACCCACGCATCTTAAAAAAAAAAAAAAGTAATAATAATCATTGATTAGTCCGAATTTCTATTCCATATTTTTTTTTTAAAAAGGATGTATTTTACAAAAACAAAATATATTTATATTTTGCGTATACTGCAGCAATTATTTTAAGATATCCAAACTAAGTTTATAAAATGTAAACATTGCATATTTTTATACATTTACTTTAAAAAAATAAACTAATATCTTTGATTATATCATTTATGTTTTCTTATTTTATTTTATTTTTTATTTTATTTTATTTTATTTTATTTTATTTATTTTTTTAATCTGCTTCTCAATTATTCCGATGTTAAAGCAAAATTGAAAAAAAAAAAAATGTTGCTAAATGCATATGCATAACAAAAAAAAACAAAAAAATTCCTCGGAAGACATTAAAAACACTTTAAGTATGGTACATGTATAAACACATAATGAGTTCATAAATAGAAAAAAAAAAATACTTTAGGTGTTGCATGAGACTTTTTTTTTTTTTTTTTTTTTTTTTTTAGCAAAGTAATTTAATTAAAATAATAATAATAATAATAATAATAATAATGAAGTTTGATATTTTTCGAAATAACTTACATATTTTTCCATCTTAAATAGAAACTATATTTCATGTAACTTTATTTTTATTTAAATATTTAAAAAGATTTATAACTATTCTTTATATTTTAAGCGTGTAATTTAAAAATTTAATGAGGATATCTTTTAATTATTAATTTTTGCTTATTAGAAAAAAGAAAGAAAATAGATGAAAATAATATTACATGCACATTATAACATGAATTATAATGTGATAAATAGTTCTTTAAATCTTAACATAACATGCATATAGTTTAAATAATCATTTCGTTATTATTACTGGCCTTTAAGCAAAAGACTTTTAGATGTAGTCATAAAATAAATTAAAAGAAATTCCTCACGGTAACACTTTTATTATTATTATTATTATTATACATAACAAAAGTGAATCATCATCATTTCTCATCGAATTTGTTCAATAAATACTGTATTATATCTATACTAAATATCATATAAATTGTGGTTTAGATTTGCCAAAGCTCAAGCTGCATATGCCAACATTCAAATTATCTTTAATTTATGTCAAATCTAACCAACTAAAATTTTTTCTTGGATTCCTTGTTCGAAATCTGAAGTTGCCACAATTTTTCAGCAACATAGGTACGTGTTTTTATAAATGATCGAATGGATATAATGATATTTGAATATACGTTAATCCAGGGCTCGAAATTTCATCGTAGATTACACTCGCCGAAAAAAAAAGTTACTCGCCACAAAATATGATTAATTTACTCTATTTTTTAAATATAAGGTGAGCAGAATATTTTATTGGTAAAAAAGGAGAAATTAGACAATGTCTTTTATTTTATAAGAAAATAGAAGACATTCCCTTTTGAAAAAGAGTTCATTTTAAAGGACACAAAATTGAATAAAAATTATTATAAAAGCCGATACAAAAGCTACTTTCACAAGTGATGAAAGCATTTTTATCTCAACTGATGAATATGGATCACTACACCTTAATTTAAATTAATAATATACGGATACGAGAGGGAAAATCCCTATTTTTTATAGGTGTCACTAGACAATACAGATCTCTTTTTTTTTTTTTTTTTTTTTTATTAATGTTTGCTATAGATAAAAACTTTTTCTTTTTGTAGTAATTTCATACAGTTACATAAAAAAAGTTCGCAGACAATTTTTTTTATTAAAATCATAATAATCAAAGAAACTAGTTGGAATAGGTGGACTCATCTGCTCAGTTCCCCATCATATTTATGTTCTCATAAATTTCTAGTGCGAGACATATTATAATCATGTTAAAAGAAATGAATTTGACCAAAGCTTGATACAATGACAGAATGAAATCCCCGCCTATTAGGCTATCCACCGTTTATTTCGATATATTTATCTTATTCAAATCTATTAATTTATTTTATCAGGTTTAGTTCCGTTGTTTAGTTTTCATGCTACTATTTCCAATGCAATAATCCTCAAAATTCATATTTATATGAAAAATTTACAATTTCGCTATGTTGATAAAATCGTAAATTACGAATAATTTACGAAATTTTCCTTTTAGAATATTTGTATTCAATCATGTTCAAACAAATATCATATATGTAATTTTGAAGTTGTCTAATGTATTTATGATCCTAAAAATAAAAGTTTATGCTGAATTTTGTCTTATTCGACATGCTAAGTAAATCGTAAATTCCAAATAAGTTACGAATTTTTTAAATTGGAAAAATTATAGTCTATGATATTCATGCCAGTATCCTAAATAATATTTCGAAAGAGGTTTGAAATCTTTACGATGAAAATATCCCTGAAGATTGATGTTTATGTGAAATTTTGCTCTATTCTGCCATGTTAAGAAATTCGTAAATTTCCAATATCTTGCGAAATTTTCAAAGTAGCATATTTATAGTTACTGATGTTCATCAAAACTGATATTTTAAAACTGGTCTGACATTTTTACAGTAAAAAGTTTCCATTTAATGCACGGTTAAGTAAATTTTTGTCCTATTTTCCCATGTTAAGAAAATCGTAAATTTATAATAACCTACGATGTTTTTAAATTCGAATGTTGCAAATGAACAGGGTTCTTGCCAGTATCGAAAGTAATATTTTAAAACTGATCTGACCTCTCTGCGATCATTTGTTCGTGAGATATCGTGCAAACAGACTAACAATCTAACGTTATTTCCACTTGCATTTAAGGAGTAGGCAGAACACTTTGATAATTGCATCTCGTCTTGCGGTAGATTCTTCGAAAAAGTTCGTGTAAATGATGAATAATCTTTTTTTATATAAATATAGTCTTGTATATCCTCGTAATATACTCTACATGCTTATCAACAATCCTAGTTTAGAAATTGGGCACTTGCCTGTTAACTTAAATAATCATTAAAAATCAAAATAAGATTTCATTAATCAGACTGTTATTGATGGTTAACATTTTATATTGCATCATACAGTATTTAGAAAATATTCGAGATTATTGTTCACTTCAAAATTTTAGAACAAACAAAAGCAGTTTTCTTCGATGACATTACTTTACATGGCGTATAATTACTATTTCTAAAATCTTTGGTTTTTAATTTCTTTAAATACCAATAATTTATATTTGTTTAAAATATAAGTATATATATTTTTTAATAATTTATCGAATTATACTTTTCAAAATATTTAAATATTTCCTTATGATGTTTTTTTAATTATTCAACTAGACAATAAATTGAATTGCTGATCATTAGTTTTTTTTTTTTCTTAACGTATTGTACATTTCTTCTACTTTAAAACTAATTATTACGATTTATGAGAGTGATGTTTAAAAAGAAATAAAAAAATAAATTTCACAAAGCTTCCACAAAATCACCTATGGTGCGCATATATATATATATATATATATATATATATATATATATCATATTTACAACGAGCATGTATTTAAAAAAATGGCTATGAAGTCAATAAAAAAATAAAGATAATTTGTTTAAATGTTATAAAAAATATACTTAAAAAGAACATGTTCCGATATTTATTAAAATATATTAGATGTTTTTATGAAAATTTATAACAGATTTTTTTTTTTTTTTTTTTTTGACTGAAGAGGAAAATGGACGTTTTATTAAATAGAAAATCAGTGTTAGTTATTGGAGAAAAATACTTTTTTCCGATTGTATATATGTGCATTGTATAGAAAATCTCATTAATAAAATCTACGAAATTCAATTAAATAAAACAATAATGTAATAGAAGTTAATATGCAAATAACAACTGTTAAAACAATTGTTTTGGCTACTCACATTTGAGAAATCCAATTTAATTTCTTTTTCACCGTTAATGAAAAAGAAAATCACAAATGATTTGAAAATTTTCATTCAAGTCAAATCGAAACAAATTGTTCCCAGTAGTGCAATTAGTAGCTCCTTTCAATATCATTAAGGACCTATGCATTTAGATATTGTGCTGATTATCACGATGAAAATGTCTTCCATAGTGACAGAATGTTTTCGAAATAAAAAGACATTTTATTATATTGCAATTTCGTAATTCAAATAATGGAATTCAAATGAAAGTGTTTCTTGAAATGTTTTTTAAATTATTTTAGTCATTTTTTTTTTTTTAATCTTTGTTCTTATCTTTTGTGCTTAAAGTAAAATTATCATTAGTGCTGTCGTTAACGGAAATGAATAGTTGAAACATTTAGATTTATTATTTTCGAAAAATTGTGTTTAAATAAAATTACGTTTTTGATAGAATGCTTGTAAAATTTATTAATACTTATTTTGAATTGTTTCAAAATTAAAAGAAGATTACGTTTTTTTTTTATTAATCTCAATTTATTTGTTTGTCAGAAAAATAGATGAATTGGCAATTTTTAAGCAAATATCAAAATAACCAACGTGAAAATATAAATATAAAAAGCATTAGATTAAAGTGATATACTTCATTAAAGATAAATATCGATGTGTTGGTGTAAAATATACTGAGAACATTTTTAGATTTTTAAGTAAATTGTGAAAAATTTATTAATATTATGCTAAAGTTGAAAAAAAAAAAAAATATTAATATTATGCTAAAGTTGAAAAAAAAAAAAAAAAAAAATTAAAAGATTAATTTCGTTGAAAGCGAATTATGTTCTAAATTTCTGAAACAAATTATGCAGTTGATCTTTGCCATTTATAATTACCAACATTTTAAGCAAAAAGAACGAAAGAGATGTAAATTAGCCTATATATCGAATATTATATATTTAAGGCATTTGTATTACTGAAAGAGTAAAACATATTGTGAATATTTTGCAGTTCATTATGTTATTAGAAAATTGGTATTTAAAATTGCTGAAAATTTTAGTAAAGTCTAAAAGATTCATTGATTTTTTGTCATATAAACACAAAAAAATATTTTTAACTAGTATGTTAAATTGGTAAAAATATGTTTTTATACATCTTTTATAGAATTTATGTTACACAAAAAAGGTTTCAAAACTGTGGAAATTGTCAAGAATGTTGCAAAATTTTATTTAGTTCAGAGGTTTATGAGTTAAATTATGGTATTAAATTGATTGTATTCTCATTTTGTATGTTTCTATAATCCTGTTTTGTGGGTTATTATAAGTTGACATTTAGACGTGGAAATATTTTTTTCCTTACGGTATAAATGCTGAAGTTCATTTGTGAGTAAGGAAAAAAAGTGTTCGACACACCGTTAACACATTACAAATATTATCAGCCATAATTATAATATATTTATAATAAATATATTTATATATAGCAGAATAAAATGTGTGTTATTCACACACATGTATTATTCATACACAGAGACAAATCCACACCCACAACCACAAAATAAATAAATAAAGTTTTTGTGATTAATAAATAAATAAAGTTTTAGTGATATATATATATATATATTAACTGTTTCATCTGTGATATCTTTACTAATTGTATTAAACCAAATGTAAATGGTTTACGAAGAAAGTAAGGTGGGTTAATTTACAATTTAAATTGCCTAGAGCATAATTTTTAAAAATTAAATAAATTTTAAAACATTAATTAAACAACAGAGAAATTTTATTTTAAAAGAGAAATTCAATTTTTATATTATCCATATTCTTCAATTTTAATTCTTCATAATTTTAGTACTTACGAAAAAAGGAAACTGTAAGTTCAGTATCATAATATTACAAAAAATAATAGTTACTAAAAACAACATGCAACGAAAATTTTTAATTTTTCAATAAAAAAAATACAAGTTTAAAGTGTTTTAATGAAAAAATAAAATAAAAGTAAAGTACTGTGTTTTATAAGGAAAAAAGAAAGAAAGAAAAAAAAAAAAAAAAAAAAGATAATTTTCTATTCGTATTTTTTTTCTCCATACCTCTTGTGCAATATAAAAGAAAGAAAAAAAGAAAAACATATATTTACAGGGTGGGACAATTGAAGTGTAACACTCTTGTTTTTAATAAAATCTAATTATATTTTTCTTCTAATAGGATCATCTTAATTTATATTGAAGCTGCACTTTTTTATAGCAAGAAAAATAATTCTTTGAAAGAAATTATTTTGCAGTATAACAACACATATGAAAAAGGAATGAAAAAAAAAGGCAGAAGATAGTAATGCTTTATTATTTGGGGAAAAGACCCTGTGAATTATTTAAAAAAAATTAAAACATGAAAAAGTCAACAAAAATTTTATACATAGAACAAGTAAAAGATATACAGAGTTTGGATCTGTAAGAAAAAGATAATGGTGGCGGACGCAAACCTATAGCTGTGACTGCTTTAGTCGCAGCTATAGTCATAGCTTTACTGCAAAGAAAATGGATGCTGAGATTTGCATATCACCGATAATAGTTAGGTGAATTTCTAAAAATAAATTAAATACACGACCATATAAAAAATATACAGTTCATTTTCTAAATACACAGCAAAATTAATTTAAAATCATAAGAGCAAGAGCAAGAGCGTTGAAGCAGAGACTTGCGCATGGCGAATTAAAAGTTTAAAAAAAAATGTGTTCTTATATGAGAAATTATTCATTGTTGAACAACATCTGAACAAACAAAACGATAGAGTTTGGTCTAGAACAAAATCCTCTATGGATAAGACGAAAAACTGCTTTTATTATGGTTTGGGCCAGAGTAACTATCACTGATCGTATCGCTCCTGTTTTTGTGCCTGAAAGTATAACAACTAATGCTCAAAAATACCAATTAATCTTGAAAGGATGTTTAACGCCGTGGTCACAATTTCATTTGGGAAAAATGAATTTGACCATTCAAAAGGATTCTGCACTCTGGCATAAATCACGTACAACCCAAGTGCGATTGATGAAAAATATCCCTTAATTTATAAAGGTAACAGAATGGCCCCATCACAGCCCTGATCTCAATCAATGAGGTCATTCACTGTGGGGTATATTGGAGAAGAAAATCGATTCTTATAGATACAATAGTTTAGATTCACTTAGAAAAAATTTAACGAAAGTATGTAATACAATGGGCTCTTCCCACCTGACATCAGAGGTCATATGATAGAGGAAAAACAAATAGCAGACAAAGTCTTGTTTATCTTTAGCGATTGCTGAAATAACATATTTTCTATTCTTATTTTTGATCAATCGTATTTAATCTGTGTTATTTTTTTATAAATCATCATTTTTAATCCATTTTATATCATTATTCATCATCTTTTGTTTGCAGTATACATTTAGAATCACCATTTAGTTTATATTTGTTATTGATGATCATGAAGAACATGTTTAATACTATGATTTTTGGTACTTAAATCAGTGACAGTGCAACATCGTGCGGCGTAAGTCCATTTAGACCAGTAACTAAGTTAATTAACTTGTTGTAACACCTTTATGCAATTAAATTAAATGAAAACATTTTAAAATTTCAAATTATAATCCATAAACATTCTACAAGAAGCTATTATTTATTGCTAGATCAGTTAATGTTACAGTTACACTACAATATACAAAAATCGATTCTTATAGGTAAAAATAAATAAACAAATGAAATGTTTTTTAAAAATTAATAAATTTACAAATACAATTATTCTACTGTTTACAAAAAGCACAATATTACTTTTATTTTATTTTATATTAAATATTAAAATTTTTGTTCTTAAGAGCAATATTTAATTGAATTCGATTCTCAGAATTCGATTATTCGTTTTCCTCTATCACGTGACTGAGCAGACAACGGTGGGAAGAGCCCATTGTATAAGACGTGAATAGTTCCACAGTGGAAAGTATGAATGAGTGTTTTGAGCTATTAATTAAAAATAAAAGAAGTTATTTTGAAAATTGTGTATAATGTTACGATCCTTCAAGTGTAAAGTCATTTTATATGTAAAAGGTTTTCAATATATTTTTTTTCTTTATACACAACATTAATTTCTATATTACACTTCAATTGCATCACCCTGCACATCTTCATAACGTCATTTAAGAGTCACTGAAAAATATAATTGAGGAACTTTCAAACCTTAAATAAGCTCAAAGCACGAAATGCGCTAAAAGTAATTTGACTACGATTTATAATTTACTTAAAAGTATATACAAGAGCTTTTTCTTCATCCCTACCTATAAGAAGCACCTTAGGCGATGATTTTATTTCATTTCTAAGCATTTTCTTCAGGTTTTCAAATACGTAGAAATTACAGTACTTATTTCAAATATTACAAAAGGCAAAATTTAAATTAAGAGTGGTATATATCACTTACTAAATTTTAAAGAGTTCGCAAAATATGTCGTATGCACAACAATCTACTAAAGATTATTATTTGGTTCGCATTTAAGGAACATTGCACATCCTACTTTTATGTGAAGCCATAGAAATCAGAAAACAATACATACAATGTGTTTCATACATAATGTAGTGTATCTAAAATTTATAGTTATTACAGATGTTAAAGCATAATATTAGATAAATTTTGAAATCATTAAATAATAGTTAATATAAACTATTTCACTGAATTATCGTCAAATTTTGTGAGAAAATATATTTTGTATAAAATAGCGAAAACATCAGTATCCTTTAATTGAAATTGTGTTCTCAGTTATTCTTTCTTTATTAATTATCTTTATAAAATTCTTACTATGCAAAAACATATATGTGTGAAATGAACCCAGGAATAGATACTTAAACCTACACAGCCGAAATATTCAACTATTTTATTTTTCTATATTAAATAATACTCTTTACACCAATGTATTCAGAAATTTTTTTTCTTGTCTATAATGTCCATGTCAGAGAAGAAAGAATTGGTAGAAATATATTCCGTAAAATTTCGAACTTTTTTTTTAGAGAGAACTTTTTTTTTTTTCGAACTTTTTTTTTTTCGAATTTTTTTTTTTTTTTTTTTTTAGAGAGAAATTAAATTTTAACCATCGTTACTTTTTCACCAATTTCATTAAACGACCCAAAACCAAAAATACAACTTTAAACTAATGTGACGGCGACTACTCGAAAAAATCTGCTATGTTTTCGAATAATTAAAATTTCAGTTGTTATGGCAATAAAAATATAATATTCGCATTTTATACGTTTTATTTGCATTTTCATGAAAACCAAACATTATTTATACATTACATTAAACATATTTTGTTTTCTTTCACAATGTTTAAATAACAAACCAAAACCTCATAATATTTTTTATTTATATTTTATATTCATTTCTCTTACCTATTTTTTATTCACATTTCATAACTTTTATATTCTATAACAATTTAAACTTAAAAGTGAATTTTAAGCAATATACTTTCATAAAAATATACTATTATTGTAAAATACGCTGTAAAACAATTATTTTTATTGTTCAAATAAAACTAATTATCTTGCCCACTTTTTAAATTAGATAAAGAATCTTTTATCGTTTATTTGAAACTTGCTATTAAACGACCGCTGAAACCCATTATTGTTAATAACACAATTAATTTATCAGTGTCGTTTATGTAGCAATTATACAATTGATTCTCAAATGTTCATGTCTTAATTGCTAGTATCAGTTTGGTTCAATTATTGGTTTTGCTTTCAATCGAGGAGAAAAATTATAAGTATTACTTAAAAAAAAAAAAAAAAAAAAAAATTGTTTTATAGGTTTTACTTTTTATGCAGATAACTTTTGAAAATTTTTAATTACCACTTGATTTTATGAAGTAGAGCTATAAAATAGCAACATGCTTTATAGTTTTAAAATGTATTTTTTTATTGTAAATTTTTTTAAATAAAATAATATAATTAAAAAATTTCTTAAATGATATTTATCATTGAAAAAATAGTTGTAATTTACAAAATTATTACATGAGTAAATTTTTCCCAGGAATTAATTTTTAGTCAAAATAACTTTTTTAATTATAAGTTAGCTATATTTTTCAATGAATGCATAATTGGGGTGTAAAATTTTAAAAATGAATGTAAAATTCTTTGAATTATTCGACTTTAAAATTTTAAGTCAAACGCTATGAAACAAATTTTAAATTGTAAAAATATGAAATATACAAAATGAAACAATTATACTAGAATGTTTTCACTATAATTTCTCATCAGTGCCCATAGGTCCATCAGTATTGTGTACTAGGAAGAATTTTACATAGATTTGGATAAACCATATTTCATCGAATATTAAGGGAATACTTGGCGTGGGATTATAAAAACTAAGCAAACAACAACGTCTAGAATGCCAAAAAGAAATAATAGGAATGCAGACAGCTGTTTCGGTAGTCTTCAGTGCATAAAGAGGTGAGAGAGAAGTGCTCTTATATACAGGAAAGGGATCGGATGCAGCGCAGGATGATCCGCCAATTGAATTACGCGGAATGTGGGCGATTGGTCAATAGGAAATTACGAAAGACTAGTTGTGAAAAATATGGAAGAAATTAAGAACACGTGGACTGAATGTAAAATTTCCAACAATCAGGCAAATGGGGTACAAGGAAATCACAATTCACAAGATTTTTTTTTTTTTAATCCGGTGCCATTAATATTCTGTAAGGCTTAAGCGGGCTTTGTTTTTATTGGTCTTTTGCTCTTATGCTTGCTGAACAACATGAAGCCTCAAATGAGGGGGGAGATTGAGTCAGCAATAATTTGAGCTAATTTCTCTCATTAATTACTTCATCATGTGTAAATTGGTCAATCATTTCTACTGACTGCATGCAAAAAATTTCGAGTCCTCAATCGTCTGAAGTTCCTGCTACTGTGCAAGAGACACCACGTCATCCCTAAATTCATTCAAATGCAGTTCAATATTTCTGGCTGTAATTTTGTAAACAAATCAGTACTCAGGTCTCATTTTAATATTCTTCATGCAGTTATCAAGGAAACTCGTGTTAACATCGCTAAAATTGAAAAAGGTTTATTCTCGTTTCACTTAAAGGTTAGCTTTTGAAATTCCTAATTTTAAGCTTATTGAGCTTAATTCTCGGAAAAACTGCGAGAACCTCTCTCGTAAACATTAATTTAAATTACATAATAAAATCTCCCGCCTTCGTAGTTTACAGAGACCTATCAGTTCCAAAGACCTCCCTGTTATTAATAAAAATACCATCGTTGATATTTCAAGTGCTGAAATTTCCAATACTCAATATTCAGTTTTTAAACAATTCAAATTTTGCTGTTTTCAAACCACCTTCATTTCATCAGTAAATTGCTCCTGTTGAAAAAGCTGTCAAAAAATCTCGTCTCACTGACCAACTGAAAAAAAAAACTTCAACATTTAATCCTTAACAATGCCAATTTCAATTCTAAAAATTTTAAATCTAATCTCAACATTGCAGAAAAAAAATGTTTTGAATGAATTAAAATCTAATGAAAATATCATCATCGCAAAAGCTGATAAAGGTGGTCACATTGTTATTTTAGATAAGAAACAATGTATCGATAGTGTAACAAAATTAATTAATGATGACCCATATATTCCTCTGTCCTGTGCCCCCTCCTCTCAAGAAATAACTAAAACTAAATTTGCTTCGAACACTTGTTGTTGAACTCAACTAAATCTCATCTTATACCTTCTATAGCTAACTGTGCCAGATTTTATGCTCTACCAAAAGTCCACAAACCCAATATCCCATTTCGTCCCATAGTCTCTAATATCGGTACTGCTTCCTATCGTTTAACTAAATTTCTCAATACAATTTTTGCTCCCCTTCTTTCTGCAAATACCTATACTGTAAAGAACTCCATTAACTTCGCAAAAAATATTCAAAACTGCCCTCACACTAATCTTAATATGGTTTCCTTCGATGTAAAATCCCTTTTTTATTAATGTTCCAATAAGTGGCGCCCTCTGCTGTCTTGAAAAGAGATTAAAAGAGTTTCACTTCACGCCCCTTGAAATACAAGTATTTCTCTCACACACATGTGTTTATCACGAATTACTTTTTCATTCCAAAGAAAATTTTATCGTCAATATGATGGTATATCATGGGTTCTCCTCTCTTCCCAATTCTTGCTGATATTTATATGCATTATTTTGAGAGCACGCTCTTTAAGAAAATGTCTTTCCCTTTTTGGCCCCGTTACGTTTATGACACTTTCACGCTTATCGACACATCTCGTCACAATATTGACCTACAAACTATAAATTCTATAAACAGTTATCCAATTAATATATGAAATAGAAAATAATGGCTTACTTCCATTCCTTTATACCCTTGTCTCACGCACTGCAGATTTATTTTGCACTATCGTGTATCGTAAAAATTTTGACGTCTCATTACTTCCCCATACGCGTTCATGTCGCCCACCTACCCGAAAAATGGCAGCTTTCTGTATCTTTGTTAACCGTACCCATAATATTTGTTCCGATCCTGCTTTATTAAGCTCTGAAATCAAATATCTGAAAGCCATAGCAATTGACAGACGTTATTACCCTTCCATTACAGATAAAGTTATCTGAAAATTTCAACTTCCTCGTACTTCGTCTACTAAATCAGTCTATGCTAATATCAGTATTGTTTTACCCAATTTTCATAGATCCAGCCATGTCATACCTAAAATTCTCAAACAATATAATTTTAAAACAATTTTTTCACCTTCCAATAAACTCACCTTTTCCCAATTAAAATATCCTATAGATATGTATAATTCTTGGGGCATCTGTAGCATTTCCTTCTAGTGTGGTTTATCATACATTGGCTAAACTAAACGTAGTCTAAAATTCCGCCTTAAAGAACATATTAATTACGTCCGTAAACAAGAAACCAATAAATCGGCTATTTCTAAGCATTGCTGGGAGTAAACCATGATTTTAAATTTTATTCAGCTAACATAATTTGCAGGCCTAAATCAACTCATGATCTCGATTTCTTTGAATCGAAAAAATCTTGTTAATTACGATTTCGCAGTACCCCATTTATCTGATTGTTTGAAATTTTACATTCAGCCACATTTTCTTAATTTCTTCCATATTTTTCACTATTATTTCGTAATTTTCTATTGGCTAATCCCCCGCATTCCGCGTAATTCGATTTACTGATCATCCTGAGCTGAATCCGATCCCTTTTCTATGTATAATAGCACTTCTCTCTCATTTCTTTATGCACAGAAGACGGTACGCTAAATGCTAATGAAACAACTGTCCGCATTCCTATTATATTTTTTTGGCGTTCTAGACGTTGTTGTTTGCTTAGTTCTTTTCATATTTAATCGAACTTCAGCAGATCTCGGATCGGCTGCGGTTTGGGCAGGGCGGGAATTAGGGTTTATATGAAGCTGAGTATTTTATTTATTTATTTTATTTATTTTTTTTTTCGAATCAAGTTCATTAAACTTCTTTTTCAGCATTTGGGATCGATTTCATCTCGTGCTTAGTTATTAATGAATTGGATCGGATAAATAGTTCGTTAAATAAGAAATAAATATATGTTTGTGAGAAACGTAGCTGCTTTACTTATAAAATACATACTAACTATATTCAAAAATAAATATAACAATATTTAAATTCGTATAGTACAATACATTTCCTTGTTAGATTAATAGAATAAAAATGTCGATTTAATTTTAGTGCCTATCACCGACAGATGACACCGTTTTGTTCCAATATTTGCTATAACTTGACTTCTATTACACATAAGTACACCAAATTTTATATGTAAAATAGAAGTCATAAAAATACTATAGTGATTTAATTTGGCTGAATATCCGTAGACAGTTGGCACTGCTGTGATGCAATTTTTTCTAATTACGGAAAAGGAAAACTATATGTCAACAAGTCTGTGTAAATTCTTCATTGTTTATATGTAAATTGGATAGCATAAAAAATTTTGCTTTTTAAATTGTAGTGTATATGATGACTGATAGCTGTGATAATACTAAATTTTGAAGATTTATCAAATGATTCTTTCCAACAAATTTTTGGAAAAACTACACTAATCTGTGCACGAGAAACTCTTATTGTGTAGAGATATATTGATTAACATTTTGTCCAAGTTAAGTGGTAAGTGGTTCAGTTATATATAATAATGTAAAATAAAGTTCTGTAGTCTTCAACAGTATATTAATTTGATATTATATTATCTTTCTTTTCACAAAGAAGGAAATTACAAGAAATTTAAATATTTTCCGCTAATATATTTTAATAATAAACCAAACACGATATTTCCTTAAATATCATTTTACAACTGTTTTAGGAAATATTTATCAGTGAAGGAATATTTACTGCGATAGAAATATTTCATAAAATATCACTCTTAGTCAACAACTTTTAAATTAAACATACGAAATAATTAGAATTGGGATAGCACTCTTGAAAAACTAACCAAGCTTAAACGTGTGTAATTTTTAAAGCTGGCAGTTTGTCATTTATTGCTTTGTTGTATTGCAGTTGTTCACGTTGTCAAAATTAGAAAATCGATGACTTTGCTGTACACTATATTCATAATTAAAATTTGCATAAGAATTTTAGATGTTTGAAATTAAATAATGAAATAATGAAACAATTTTGAATAGGATCGAAATTGAAGTTATATGAGTGTTTCAAAAAACTTTGTATCTTTTGTTGAAACATGCTTTTGATTACAAATGAAAGAAATTTATAATCATGATACACGGATTGGGATAAAGTTATATTAAGATTTGGTTTTTGCACCAGTTATTTTTGTAAAACGGACAACCAATAGTTAAAAAAAAGTTATTTTCTTACTATTACTTAATATATTGGTTAAATACTGTTTGCAATGTTTTTAAAATATCGTTTATAAAAAATAAAAAAATAAAAAAAATAAATAAACAAATAAACAAATTAATAATAATAATAAAATAAATAAATAAAATAATATGATATAAAACTTGCGCTATAAACGCATACGTCTTAAATTCGGTTAGAAATATGTCTTTAATGGATGGTCAGATTTTAAGCGAAAAAAAATCCTACTTTTTAAGAAGTTAATAATTTCCAGTGACTTAAAATACTGTCATATTATGTTTAAAAACACCATCATTTTTATGGTTTTTCCATAAATAGATAAATAGATAAAGGTGGCATGTGATTCTGTTTTTCTGTTAAAAATTGATTTTAGAATTTCTGGAGCATAAATAATATAGCAATAATTTTTCAAGTAAAAATTTCCATTTCCCGTCTCCGAAATCAAGCCGACTACCAGCAATGTCAGAGTCGAATGCCTTACTAAACATGCCACTACGTCTTATGGCCAGACTTGTTTGTATGATAGTATATACTCCATTATTTAGCGAAGCAAATTACAGTTTCATGTTTTAACCGGTACTTTTTGTCATAAAACTATCGATAATATATCTAAAGATTTATACGTATAACTATCTTATATTTTATAGAGAGAGGATTAGAATTTTGTAAAATGCGTAACAAATATGTGTAAATGACTGGCTCCGATATTTGTTAGTGATATCTTTCTTTAAACTGATATTTAAAAGAATACAAACTATGAACACTGAAGAAAAAATAAATAAATAAAAAACAAACTGCCACAGGCGTGCATATGCAAATAACAGAGGTCTGAAACCAATAAGAGTAACGTGATGCTGTCGAAAGTGCTTATATTTCAAGTGTTTATATATCAAAGCATTGTGTTCTAAGAGAGGTAGTTTTATGAAATATATTTTAAATTCAGTTTATGAAGTTTATTTTACAGAAATTTCAATGAAATTGAAATATGTTATTCAAGTTCACTATCGGTTGTTTGCTATAGAAAATGGAGTAAATACTACTACTAGTTTGTGTACAGGGACATCTGAAAGTATTCCAAAGCGTTCGTTCTATGAGAGGTATTTCTATAAATCAAATTTCAATAACTTTAGTACTTTGAACAAATCTAAATAAAATTTAAACATGTTATTCATATGCAAAAAAATGCTTTTTACAGAATGCAGTATGATTAGCATTAAATTTACAGGGCCACACAAAAATATTCAGTTACAATGAGGGCTTTTATTGGATATTTGCTTGGATTGCATTTTCGTTTAAATTAAGCTATTTAAATCATTTTAGCATTTTTAAAGTGATTTTAATTTGTGTATCTATCCAATTTGTGAATGTCCATCTGTCTATCTGTCCGTCTGGTCGCCCCCGGCGTTCGTAAATATTTTCAAAATTTTTAAAAAATTATATATATCATTCCAATTCACTATGGAATGTTCCTTATTTTAATGGCTTTAATAGGTCCTGTGAAACTAATAGGTTTGAGTACAAGGACACACACACATAAAAAAAAAGTCAGTGCATTGCATTTTAGGACATATATTTTTATAAATTACATTTAAAGATCTTTATATTGTAAAAATCATAAAGGAATTGACATTTATTGTTAATATGCTAAAATAATATTTTGTATAGAATACGCTTTTGTTAACCTACAGATCTACAAGGCTACACTAAAAATTCAGCTACATTAAGAGATGAAATATCAATATAAGATCATTGTTTTCATTCGTGTTGAGCATTTTTAACACTTCCTAACAATATTTAACAATGGTGAGGAATTCCATTAGTCTATCTGTATGTTTTTCAGAACTACTGTCTGTCTGTTGTATGATTACGTAGGCAAACAGTATTGAAAGTTATACAATACAACAATTACGTACATTTTTAAAGTGTTAATAATCAACGAACACCGCATGATTTTTCGTTGTTGTTTTTACATGTAATAATAAAGCATTGTTTAAGGGGACCCGGTACGTACGAATTAAGGAGGATTCCAAACCATAACAAGCATTCTTTCGTAAATTGCTACTTGAATCCGGCAAATGTTAATTAAAAATACCTCACTAATCGTTCATCCACCAAATGCTACAGGATCAGAGTTATGAAAAAAGCTCTGTGATGACCAGTAGTACAAAAATCATTTTAATGTTTATATTGTATTTTGTTTAGACTTCAAAGATTTTTATGTATTTGTGCGCGTATTTTTTTCTTCTTCTTCTTCTTTCTTTCTTTCTTTCTTTCTTTTTTATTTATTTATGTTAGATTTTTAGAAAATTGTTTAAGTGTTTGAATTTTTTAGCATTAAGTTTAACATTAAATATAACTTGTTTTATATCTAATTAAAGTTTCTAACACCATAATTATTAAGAGAGACAAGATTCTATTTACATTACTTTTCAAATATATTTTTCATCCTGTATTACAATAAAAAGAAAAAGAAAAATTATAAAAATAATAAAAAATAAATAAATAAATAAATAAATAATTTTCTGTCCATATTTTGCCTACATTCGGTATTGCATCACAAAATATAATGAATATACTGCATGAATGTATATTACGCTCTCACATTTTTTATTAATCCACTTCGATTTATCGCATTCGGAAAATATTCAGAAATCAGTTTCGCGTTGCTTTTCTTTTCAGATTTATTTTCGATGCTTGCACTTACTAAGCAAATGTGTCTATTCACTAAGGTGTTAGCACAAAAACTGCTACTGTCACCATAGAAGTTTAACAGTACACAAATCCACCATATTTGCTTTCTGTTAAAAGATATGGCGGGTTGCTCATGGCCATAGGGAATGCCCATAACAGGAGACATTACCCTACTTTCTCAGATTTTAAAATAAGGTCATAAAAATTAACTAAAATTTTAAATTAGTAATTGTAATTTGCGAAACACAAAATTCAAAGGATTTTTCAAATAAAACGAAGTTTCCTAAACGTATGTGTAACTTAAGCATATGTAATTGAAACATTTTTTAATCATACGATAAAAACTTTAATAAAATTAAGAATTAAATACTTTCAACCACAAGTCACTTTTGGGTATTGAAGAAGCATATATAAAAGATAATTAACTATTTTATGTGATATTTTTAAAGTTATTCAATACTACGATATTCAGTAAATATTTGTTTAACAATTTTCAGTTTTATTAAAATTATTTGTATTTGGCGAGAAAGTATGTTGTTCGCCAAACCGTATGGTCTCTCTGTCTTTGTCACGTCAAGTACTCGAAAGTTTTTTTTTTTTTTTTTTTTTTTTTAAACATATTATCTACTTGGAATCCGCAGATAAATTTCACTGATTTTATATCACGAAAGTAAGCAGTATCAGTACAATTTGTTTTAGGATATTCTGAATATGCGCTCTAAAGATACTTTCCTTGTAAGAACTTGAAAAGCTGGAAAAAAAAAAAAAAACACATTTTCTGATTTCATGGAATTGATCGGTTTTGCAGCTAGATTGTTGGAAGTATATAGTTCTGATGTCAATAATTTAAAAGATGGCTGGTTCTGTTATTCAAATTCAAGTTCTAACTGCAGGAATATAAAGTACTGAATTCGTGAAAATATTTTCATCTCTGGTTTTCGGTACATTTAAACATACTGAGATGTTCTGAAAACAATTGGACAATTTTTAGAAAATATATGTATGTGTGTATCTGTGTATCTGTATGTTTGTCTGTATTTTCCGTGAACGCTGTGTATAACTAACTAATAAACACAATTCTATAAATCTTTGTATTTGCTGGACCTTGACTTTAACTTGTGGTGATTAGACGTTGGAATACATCGCTTAGGAGGTGGCGTTATTTTGTTACAATTTCCTCGATTTGTGAAAAAGTTATACGTTAGCTTTTATAATGTAGAAAGGCACCAAACTTGGTGTAACGGAGTTTTCGCATACCAGGTTTTTGGTTCGTGAATATTCGGATTAGTTTCGTGAATAATTGTTTAATTTTCAAGAAGAGAATCAATCATCAACACAACTCAAAAGAAATAGAAATTATTTGTAAAACTAAAGTCATTTATTATTGTCTAAAATTAGGAGTCATTAAAAAACTTTTCATTTTTATGATCGTCTTGTAGGCTAGCAATTAGGGTGGAGAGACGGGATTCAGGAAAAATTGCGTCTTATTTGAGTAAGGGCAAGAGAAAAAATGTGTCAATTTGCCGTGAGATCTGAGAGAGTAAAATCTTGTCATTGTAGACATGTATCACCCAGAATGAGGCCAAAATAGGTTCCAGTTCCAAGCACTTTCTTTGTTCACACAAATTATAATGCTGAAATTTTGAAAAATATGAACCTTCAAAAAAAGGACAAAGAACATTCGCGAATCAATACCGCCAATCTGTCAATCAAAACAGACGCATCAGACGCTATCTCCTTAATAGTAACTATATTTATCAAGCGCCACTCTGACTGACACTAAGTTATTAAGAATGTATCTTGGTCGTCAAATGACTTCATCTTAAAGCAGGAAATAAAGTTAATAGCTTTTAATAAACAAAACGAAATAAATTACAAACGGTAATGATTTTACGTTTTTTACAGAGAAAAATATAAATTGAATTACATTGATAATTGCTTTTAAATATAAACAAGTTTAGATAAATTGCCTATGATACAGATTTTATTCTTTACAGGAAACAGTATAAATTAAATTTAGTTTACGATCACTAATATACAAGTTTCATTATTTTAAAAGGAGATTACTAAGATTTTACTGAAAATATTAATATTGTTAGTTTATAAATTTAATTTGATACAGTAATTATAATTTCTATTTTATCAATAAAGGAATGATTTAAATTTCAAATTACATATTTTTCTAAGGCTAAAGTTTCTTATTAATACTATTTCTTTTTAATTTTAAAATTAAATTATTAATTTATAAATAATATGTGGGACACTTACTTACACATGATATTTACAGAGTGGCCAAATTATTATGACCACCTGTCACTAAGGCTCCTATATATACGAGCTGGCGCATCAGGCATTTTTTTGCCTTAGGGTTGCCACATGTACCCAGCGCGTTTCTCTGATAAACAAACAGCAAACATAGTTTTTGTATCGTCTTAAGTTACTTTCGAGTAACTTGTTTTATTATATTTCATAATTTTACCTAAGTAAACTATGATATGGAAGTTTGTTTAGCGATAAACTGCTATAATCATTCAAGAAGTGAATATAAAAGGTTCACAGACCTTCTGTTACTATGTATTTGAGCTTTGGCGACATTTTGTAGAAGAAACAGAAACCGCCCTAACAACACATCTTACCCCAGTACATCCATAGGATATCCTCAGAATAAAATGACGTCCTTAGAATGTACTGTGAAAAAAATGTGTTTTTAGGAATATTATTGTTGCTTATTGCTCTTATCTTGACCGGATTAGTTTCAGATCAATATTTCTTAAAACCATTATGAAAGCGATAAGGACGCCAAACGGGAATGCTGGCCTCTTCGGAGGCAACAAAATGGCGGTGATACGCCGGCCTATTATTTTATTTAGGAGCTCTAACTGTCACTGTTATACAAAGGATCCATTGCGTCACAGTATTTTTTACCAGAGTTCAGGTAGTATGAAAGAAAAAGAAAGAAAATCCATGCGATTCGCATAGATTAATAACAATTTCCAACCGTACGTACTCGTTTTATCTTTTAACCTTCAGTATACTTTGCCTACACACAGAAAAATAAATTGGTCACAGTGACCTGCCAAAATGCTCAGCTGACAATACAGAATTGACTAACCAAAATAACTGACTAGCCAAAAAGTGTACTTGCTGAACTAGTCTCCAAAACTGAAAAGTGTACTTGCTGAACTAGTCACCGAAACTGAAAAGTGTACTTGCTGAACTAGTCACCAAAACTGAAAAGTGTACTTGCTGAACTAGTCTCCCAAACTAAAAAGTGTACTGGCTAAACTAGTCACCAAAACACTACTCCAGACTAGGAAGGTTAATATTATTAGACAAAGAAGGCAAGTCGATAATCATAATTATCTGACCAGGAAGGTTAGTCAACAACCGCAGTTGCCAGACAAGACAAGTTAGTCAGAATCTACACTTGATTAGGAAAGTTAGTCAACAGATCCCAGTTACTGACTAAGAAAGCTGGTCAATTTTTAAAGAATATTTGAAGAGGCAGGATAGTCAAGATTATTTGCCTGACTAACCTGTCTGGTAATATCTGAAGAGGAAAACTAGTCTCTATTTGACTAAGCTGCCTCATAATATTTGTGGAGGAAGATTAGCTAGGAAAAAAAAATGACTAGCCTGTCTCATAAAATTTGAGACAGATACATACTTGCCAACATATTTGTTTTAAAAATCTGTAGATTTTATCGGAAAAAAAAAACAGTAGATTTTGTAAATTGACATTTTAACAATAGAGACTGAATTTATATAAATATATAGTAGACGAAAAGAAAAATATATGAACATTTACAAAATATTTTTCATAAATAAAAATTTTCTTTAAATAAAAATCACTTATCTTTCAAACGAAAACAAATAAAATATTAAGATTATGTTTCTCAAGAATTAATTTCAAATCCTAAAAATTGGGAAAAAGAAAATATTGCCAATGATATTTACTTAAACACAAATTTTTACATTCGTAGCAGATTTTGCTTCATTAAGAAAAGAACAATTAAATTGTTATTCGTAGCAATTTTAAACTAAATTTTCACTGCATTTAGAAATTAAAATGTTCTCCAGATTTTTATCAGATAATGAGGATCAAAATTCAGTTTTTAATTATCTTATCTGACTGAAAATACACTCACAATGACTATGTAAATATACTATTTAATTACAAAGCATTATTTAAAAATCTGGTGTGAAACAACCACACGACTTCCATTACCCACTATTACACGAATTATATGCATTTTTACTTTCATTACCCGAATACCGTAGGTAATGGCAGTATTGTATTTGGTTCAAAATTTCAATGTCGAGTTTTCGCTTGATTTACACGTTTTAAGGTCTCCTGAGTCCAAATCAGTAGTTTTTGGTAATAGTGTGTGTGTATGTGTGTGTGTGTGTATGTACGAACGAAATCTTCTGGTTATGATATCTCCTAAACTAATAGAGATAGAACTACGAAACTTCAGCACTGAGGCAGGTCTGGTGTGCAGATAACTGATCCAAATTTTGGTGAAAATTGAAAAACCGGAAGTGGGACCGTAAGTCCGTATTTCAAAAACGGCTCCAGCTATTGTCTTCAAAGTTGCCATATAAACACTCTATTAGATGTCCTTTCAAATGATTTAGTTGATAAGTTCAGGAAAATTGACAAGCACCGTGCATAAATAGCTTAATTTCAGGTCTCGGAAGTTCGTACCTTTAAAAACGGCTGTACGGATTATTTTCAAACTCGCCATATTAACTCACTTCTAAATATGCTTTTCTATGTAATTATAGTTTTCCGTTCAATAATTGAGTATGCCAAGTTTTGGTAAAAGTTAGTATCTCAAAAACGGCTCTAACGATTTTCTTGAAAATTGTCACATAAATCCATTTTAGATATCCTTTCTCATGTATTAGGTGGTTATTACAGGAAAAATAACAGTCATCCTGATTAAGTAGGTCAGTTTTAGATCTCGGAAATTGGTATTTGAAAAAATAACTGATTCCCTCCCCCCCCCCCCCCCTTATTTTTTAACTCGTTATATAAATTTTGTTTTCATGTTTTTATATATATATATATATATATATACACACACACATACACACACACACATATATATATATTAGCTTTCTCTTATAGTAAATTTGTTTGGTGTCTACTTCGTTAGGTCAATTTTACGTCTTTGCTGACCACATTATTTTTTAAAAATGCATATAATACGTGTAATAGTGGGTAATGGAAGCCGTGTGGTTGTTTCATACGAGATTTTTTTGAGAAAATGTGATCAGAAGATATAAAAGTGACTTAAAGAAGTAGAAACCTAAAAATTTTCCCAGTAAGAGAAATTTTATACACATGTAAAGACATATAAAACGAAGCTTACATTAGCGAGATAAAAAATAAGAAAAAAAAAAAATGGTAGAGTTATTTTTTGAAACACCAATTTCCGAGATCTAAATCTGCCCAACCTAAGCAGGATGACTGTTAATTTTCCTGCAATAACCACGTAATGCATGAGAAAGGATATCTAACATTGATTTATATGTAACAATTTTCAAGAAAATCGTTAGAGCAGTTTTCGAGATAACAACTTTTATCAAAACGCAATTATTGACCGGAAAACAATAATTACATACAAGAGGATATTTAAAAGTGAGTTAATATTGCGAGTTTGAAAAAATTCCGTACAGACGTTTTTAAAGGAACGCGCTTGCGAGACCTGAAATTGAGCTATTTATACAGGACGCCTATCAATTTTCCTGAACTAGCCAACTATATCATTCGAAAGGACATCTAATAGAATGTTTATATTGCAAATTTGAAGAAAATCGTTAGTGTCGTTTTTGAAATACGGACTTACGGGCCCCACTTCCGGTTTTTCAATTTTTACCACCATTTGGAAAATTCATCTGTACACCAGACCTGTCTCGATTCTGAAGTTTTGTAGTTCTATCTTTATTAGTTTTGGAGATGTGATAAAGATTCCACACATTCACACACACACTGAACAATTGCCAAAAACCACTTTTTTGGACTCAGGGGACCTTAAAACGTGTAAATCAGGTGAAATCTCGATACCTAATTTTCGGACCGAATACAATACTTCCATCGGTAGTAAGGTGATGGAAGTAAAAAACCCAAAAATTTAAGTTAATTAAAATCAGTATTGTAATTTTTACACATACATTTAATAAGCCTCATTTCATTATTATATTTATTCTCTGCTATTTTCCTCTATATATTTTACAGGAAAATTGCTCAATTTTACATTTTTCTTGTAAGTTCCTAAAAACAGTAGGCCAGTAGAAATAGCCAAAAAAACAGTAGACTACTGGTAAAAACAGTAGGGTTGGCAAGTATGCAGATTAATAAAAATTTTAATTGGTTAAAATCCTTCATATTTTATGAGGAATAAGAGGTTCATACTTGTTTGCAGAGGTTTTTGCAAAAGCATTGTTATTAGCCTTAACATCTTTACTTTTGTAATTGTTTACTCCCCCCCCCCCCCCTCCCTCTTTCAGGTGTTCAACCTTGAAAAAAAATTTAAAGAATTTTTCTGAAAAATACTACTTGTCCATCAATTGGAATAAAATACTTATAGCTGCCAACTTTTTCAATTTATTCCGGAATGTTGTTAACATTCGCCCTTTTCTTCATACCATATTCTCTCTAGAATAGTTTTCTTTAGCATGTAATTACAATTAAATATGAAGAAAATTACTCTTCAAAGAATATGATTTGAAGATAGGGCGATACTAACAACATTCCGGAATCAATTAAAAAAGTTAGCAGCTATGAATACTGGAAATTTAACAAACTACTGAAACAAAGAATTTGCTAGTTTAATCATTCTTCTCTACATCTATTTATCATTAACGCACGCATTTATACAACACCCTTTTATCAAGGCATTCCAAGAGGATTGTGGCGCCACATGACTTAGTCCACTTTTTATGCACATCCTTATATATAGATTTAGAAATACATATATATTTTTTTTCTCCTCGGTGCTTTCGTTTTATACGCAGTGATTACAAAAATAAATGTAAACTTTTTTTTTTTTTTTTTTTTTTAAGTTCCTTTTTTTTAATATTTAAGCCACCTGAATATATGTATATATTTTTTTAAATAATGGATTTTTTCCACCTGATTAAAATTACAGATAAGTACGTGATACAATGTGCTTTAACAATTGATATACACAATATAAACAATATATACGGTATAGACGATACAATGTACTTAACTATAAATAACATCGAACTCCAAATTTCAGGTTATTGAAAATTTTAAAATCATAAATATTAATCATACAATTTTTTTTTTTCAAGGTGAGGGTGGACATAAAATTTGCATTAAAAACACTTCAACATATATAACAAGATTTTTTTTTTTTTTTTTTTTTTAATCATCTCTGTAAACTTTATGCCCAGAGAAATTTTAAAATATACAACAATAATCTATAAGTATTTGATCATCAAAAATAACTCTCACTAACCTGATAACATTACTTTCAACATTCTTTAGCCCATTTTCAACCCATTAAATGTCTTATTTAAATAAGATTTCTCCTTCATTAAAACTAAGTAATTAAAATAATACATAATAGACAAAAATCAAGATAAAAATAATTTTATTGAAAATTATAAATGTTTCATATACATGAAGAAGATTGCTCCATAATTTACATAAAAATTAATCATAATAATAATATAAAAGCACAAATATAATTAGGTAATAAAACATAATTTTTTTATGCCTAGGCTTTTGCAATACCTCTCAGTTTTTGTTAGTAATTATTTGGTAAGTTTTTCAATTATTTACGGATCCAAATAGCTCTCCATGATGGCAAGCCACTGAAAATTGTAGGAATAGCACCATATTTAACAAATGGTTTATTTCTTGGGACTTGATATAAATTTCCTTCTTTTTCATCAAAATATGTTATTGATTGTATAATTCCATCCGGTTTAAAATGGAGCTCACAAACCTTTAAAAAAAAAAAAAAAAGACATCAGGACATAACAAAGAAATGCGTTATATGTGGTGTAAATTACACCTCATTGCATAGGTTGCATTCAATTAGGAAGTTGCATATATCATAGATGGCCTCATTGGAAACCAAATAAATCAATGAGGAGACGAAATATTCTATCAAAACCTTTCTTAATCTATGCATAAATTATATATATATATATATATATATATATTTGTGTGTGTGTGTGTGTGTGTGTGAAAACAGGGCAGTTTGGAATCACCTAGCAGAGGCCTTCATCCTGCAGTGGATTGATAGAGGCTGAAATTGATAATGATGATATATATATTTATATTAACACCATACCTTATAATTCGTATGATTACTTAAGAAAAGCACAGACAAGATTTTTTTAAAAATCGATTTGGTTTTATTGATTTTTTTTAATTGAATTATTACTTTTTTTTAATGAATATATCCCTGTTAGAAAACTATTGTTAAGCATATTTGAAAGTTGACAACCATATTATAAATGCTATCGCTGCATAGCAGCGCCACCTGTCGAGCGATTGACACCAAAAGTTGATAAGCACTAATTTAGGTCAAGGTGCATCTACATATAAATTTATATGTAATTCTGAACAGTAGTTCCGTAGATACAGTTGCCACACAATGTTTGTCACACACACAGACGGACACACAGTCATTTTCTAAAAATGTTCAAATCGAGGTCTAACCTCTCAAAACTTGTAAATCCGTCGAAAACCGGAAGTCGAAAATTTTTACGAATCCAATACTTTTTTTCTTCTATTGAACATAGAAGGAAAAAATAATAATAATAATAATAATAATAATAAAATAAATAAGATGTAATTACTAATTGTATTTCGTTAAAAAAAAAAAAAAAAAAAGATTAATAATAATGATTAAACACTTATGCGAGTTGCGAACTTCGAGATTGCCAAAGTCAGTGTTAGTAGTTCATTAATTAATGCTTATATTCTGGGGGAAAAAAAAAATTATCTTTATTTATTGCATTTGTTCGACGGGAATGTTTATTTACTATAATAATTTGGGGAGCACGGATATATGATTCGCAATTAAACATCTGCATTTATTTTTTCTAGTGAAGACGATAAAGAATATTATTATTATATGCCTTGATGGAATCCGTTTCCTAAATGTGTTTATTTTACATTACTTTTTACTTTCTTCTGTATTCAATAGAAGAAAGTATCGCAATCGTAAAAAATTTCAACTTCTGCTTTTCAATGGATTTGCACGTTTTGAGGGCTCCAGAACACGATTTGACCATTCTTAGAACATATGTGTCTGTGTGTGTGTCATAAAAATTTTGTGGCGACGTATCTCAGGAACTACTATAGATAAGTGCATATAAATTTATATGCAGATGTACCTTGGCCTAAGTTGGTGCCTATTAACTTTTGGTCTCATTTGTTCAACAAATGGCGCTGCTAGACCGCGATTTTCACAATTTCAGAAAAGGCTATATCTCAGAACTACTAAACGAATTTTCATAAAAATTTATATGCAGATAAACTTTGACATAAGTTAGTGCCCACCAACTCTTTTTGTCAATTGCTCAACAGATGGTGCTGCTATACGTCGACTTTCGCATTTTCAGGGAAGGCTGTATCTCAGGTTCTGTTGTGTATAATCAAACAAAACTTGACACGTATCAACGTAGCCATTATATGACACTACGCAGATTCAATTTGGATGCATATCAGCCAATAAGTGGCGCTGCTATACTGCAATTTTCTCTGAGAACAGGATATGGCTATATCTCAACTTCTATGACATATAATTGTACAAAACCTGATATATGAGGTAACCATTATGAAGAAGCCTTTTTTAAGACTTTATTTATAAAGAATTAAACTGTCTTTCTTTTCTTATATTTAGTGTTAGCTTTTTCTAAAATGAAATTATCTGCATTCATTATGGTAGATAATTTTAATGAATAATAGTTTTAAGAAAATATTTTTACTGGGCGAATTCGTATAGGAAAATATAGAAGAAAGTTTTGCTGCGGTCACAACATAATAGCTTTAAATGAAATCACGACAAGTATTTCCTCTATATTTGCTGTGTATACAAGTATAAATGAAGGAAAATTCAAAATTTTGTTCACATAAAAGCGAGGATTGAATTTTATTAAAAATAAAAGTATTTAAAAAGATAACAACAAAAAAAAAAGTATGTTGTGGCCACCACAAGCCTTTCTTTTTATATTTTCTTATACAAATTCGCTCAGTACAAATAATTTATTAAAGCTCTTATTTATTTAAATTACCTATCATACTGAATGCCGACGATTTTCATCTTAGAGAAAAATTGCATTAAAAGTACAAAGAAAACAGCTTTATTATCTATAAATAATATATTAAAAAATGCGTTTTCATAATGGTTATCTCACATATCAAATTTTGTACAGTTATACACCATAGAAGTTGAGATATAGCTTTTCCGTTCTCGGGGAAAATTGCAGTACAGCAGCGCCACCTATTAGCCGATATGCATCCAAATTGAATCAGCATAATGTCTGATAATGGTTTTTTCACGTATCATTTTTTTTTCATTATACGCAATAGAACCTGAGATACCTCTTTTCCTTAATTTATGGAAATCGCTGTATAGCACCGTCATCAATTGAATTATTGATACCAAAAGTGGATGGACAATAATTTATCTCGACATCCATAGATAAATTTATGTGCAATTTTTTGTAGTAGTTCCTGAGATATAGCCTTCCCTTCAATTGTGAAAATCACAGTATAGCAGCGCCATCTTTTGAGAAATTGACATAAAAAGTTGATAAGGACTAGGTTATGTCAAGGTGCATCTACATATCAATTTATATGCAATTCTCTGCAGTAGTTCCTGAGATATAGCATTCCCTTAAATTGTGAAAATCGCTAGAGAACCTGTATAATATAGGTTCATAATATATGGTCTCTAGAATTCGCTGTATAGTAGCGCTATCTCTTGATCGATGGGCACCAAAAGTTGAAAGGCACTAATTTATGTCAAAGTGCATTTACATATAAATTTATATGGAATTATGTGCAGTAGTTCCAGAGTTGCAGTCCCCACAAAATTTTTGTCACACACACACAGAGGCATATCTGATATTTTCTAAAAATAGTCAAATCGTGTTCTGGAACTTTCAATCTTCTTAAGTCGATAATTTATATTGAATATAGAATAAAGTAAAATAAATAAATAAATTGTAAATTGCGAAATCTTTTCAATTTCCAGGATGTAAATACGAGGTTATACTGTATTTCTTTAATTTATATATTAATAACAGTCAAGAAAAATTTATAATACTTTTCTAATTTTCATACAATTTCTACAAAAGATACAATATTAGTTTCGTTGAAGAAAAGAAAACAGATCCAGATACAAATACGGATCTATTTTTCTGGCGGATATCCGCGGATACGAATAGGGAGCTCCGATACATGTCTAGCATGTATATAATGTTTAAATTAGTTATAGAGTTATAAATATGCCTATAAATTTAGGTTTATAATTGTAAAAAATATTTTGGAAGATGAGCAGTACGATAGCTGTGAATTGCAGTCGTAGATCGAATGTGCGCTATCGAAGATAAACAAACACAGAGAGAAAAAACCCAGAGAAAAAAAAAAAAAAAAAAAGGCTGATCGTCTGTCTGTTGTTTCAGAAGTAAATGAAAAAAATATTTATCAATTATTCGCACCACAAAACTGGCGTTGCAAAATAATACTTACAAAACTTTGAATAAACACCATAAAATTCAAAATTTTCGCAAAAATTGTTTCGGGTCGAAAAAGCACACGACCCTTTGTCAGGCGACACGGGTACAGCAGTCAAAGCCGTGCATTACCACTTTGACTGCCGTACTCGTGCCTACTTTGGTCGCCTGACAAAGGGTCGTGTGCTCTTTCGACCCGAAACAATTGTTGCAAGATTTTTTATTTTTATGGTGTTTATTCAAAGTTTTGTAAGTATTATAATATTCATGCCCACTTAAATAAATTATTTTATATTACTTGTTGTAAATTATAAAAAAAAGTTTTATTGTTAAATTGGAAATGTTTAAGTTATTTATACCATTAATGATAAAGTATATACACCTTTACCGTGTCTTGATACTATTGTGGGGAAAAATGTTACGTATTAACCACACAATTAACGCAAAAGTAGAGTAAAATGAATTTAAAAAAAATTCTGGGGGAACTACATTTGACAATTTATAAGTAAATCATTCATAATTACCAGTTGCAAATTACTAACATATGTTTAACTCACTATATTTAAAATTAGTATATGCTGTAGCCATTACAAAATTTTCTTCTATTATTATTTAATATAATAGCACCATATATCTGTTACAATGCACAAATTAATCAACACAGCTTCTCACAATAATGATTTTACAAACTAATTTAACAAATAGATGCTGAGATACTAGAACTATCTGGAAATTTATAAAGAGTAATAGTAGCGCGGCACATCATCTGATGTACACCCAAATTGATTCGGCATAGTATTTAAAAAGCTAGTTTGGCATAGTTTTTGGATGTATAACATACACTTTACATATCAAATTCGGTGCATATACTATACATATCATAGAAGCTCTCCTATAAATAGAGAAAATTGCACCATGCCAACGTCGACCTGTCTACCGATATGCGTCCAAATTAAATCAGCATAATAATTCATAATGGCTGTTGCACATATCCAGTTTAGTGCATTTATATATCACAGAAGCTCAGTTACAGAATTTTCTTAAATGTGGAAAATTGCAACATACTGGCATTACCTGATGACCGATATGCACCTAAGTTGAATAAACATAGTCTTTTACAATCGACTATTTGAACATTAAGTTATGTTATTCTACACAATAGAAGCTAAGATATAGTCTTTCCTTAATTGTGGGAAATTTCAGCATAGTAGCGCCATTTCTCAGATAATATGTACCAAGAGCTATTCAGCACGAATTTGTGTCAAAGTGCATCCAATTATAAACTTTTGTACAATTCTGTTCATTATTTTGTGAGATACAGCACCCAAAACATAAAATTTTGATTATACACAGACAGACATCTCCTAAAAATGGTTTAATCGAGTTTAAGGAAATCTCAAATTTGTAAATGCACCAAAAGCCAGAAAGAGAAAAAATTCAAAAATCCAATACTTCATTCTTATATATATAGAAGAAAATAAAAATGAGTTTTAAGCTATTGTAGAAATAGAGTATACAACTAAATGTTTGCAATCGATTACTTAATTTATAGAGCATAGTTAAAAGAAAAAAACGTTGTTTAAATTGAAATACCAAATAGTTTTTAAATTTAAATGGGTTAAGAATGAAACAAATAACATGCAATTAAGTACATATTTTTAACAAGATATCTTTTGTTTATCACGAATACTTAATATGCTGCGCATGAACAATTAGATTTTGAATCGAGAATACAGTATCTAATAATTTAAACTCATATTGTTTTTGATTAAATTTGTTTTGAAAAAAATATATTTATACATATATGATATCAAATTTTTAATAACTAAAAATATCAACCTTTTATTACAATCATCAATCATTTGAATGAAATAAGTAACATGAAGTTGAATATATATATATATATATATTTACCAAAATATTTATTATTTATCGCTAATAATTAATATTGTATACAAGAACAATTTGACTTTAAATTGAAAACAGAATATAGTATGCAATATTAAATTCATATTATTTTTGCTAAAAGTTGTTTTGAAAAAAAAGGGTATCAAACATTTAATAATAAAAAAGTCATTTTTTTATTACATACTATTATCAACCATTTGCCAAAATTATTTAAATTAAAAAAAATATTTATTACAGGAATTTAAAAAATAAAATAAAATAAAATAACAGATAAACGAGAAACGAGAAACCTTTAAATTTCTTTAATTTATCTCATTAAAAAGTTTAAATATTAAAAAAAAAAGTATTAATATTATTTTTTATTGTTCTAAGATAGATATAATGTTGCAAACGATAATTTAAAAAACATACCTTAAAATTCGGAGTTCTTTCAAAATCCCCATGGATAGCATTTTTCTATATCTTTCTTAAATTGACGTCCTTTGGAAATCCACATACCTTCTGAACCATCTTTAGGGAAAAATAAATCATTACTATTCTGTGTATAAAAATATTAATATGAGCTTAATGTTAAAAGTGTATGTAAACAACTATAGCTTAGACAAATTAAATATACTTATTTTTATAATAGAACAATACGTAAAACTAGATTTAAAATAACGTGTTTTAAATTTTATACATTTTAAACAACTTTATAAATTAGAACCAATTCTAAATACGATTCATATTGTTAGCTTTAGAATTCTACAAATTTACAATTTACTATTCTAACAAAGCTTACAATAAAATAAAGTATTTAGCACTTACTTTTGGCTGTAAACTCGATTCGCTGATTCTGATTACTAAAAAATCTCTCGTTCTCTTTCTAAAATGAAAATCACTCCAACGGCAATTGCACTATCCCGCCAAATGCAATGAGTTTGTTTATTTTTCGATTTCGGTTGACTAACTCAAGTTGTCAGAAGGAGACAAAAAATAAATAAACAAATAAAAAAAAAAAAAAAAAAATTAAAGAAAAAGAAATAATAATGCTGAGCATTTGGACTAGCCAAAAAAATTTTTCTTAGTCAATTGACAAAACGGGAACAATTTTTTTTTATTCTCTCATCTGACTAACCGGTCAAATTTGAGGAAAATGAAAACTGTACCTGGGAAATTAGTCATCTGACAAGTTTTAGAGGCAAAACGGATCATCAGACGAAACACATTAAAGATACATGGTAAAATAAAACGACTTTTGTGTCTCATGACTAAATGGGATTGTCAGGTAGTGGTTTGATTGTTTAAAATTTTGCGTAATTTTGTGCAAATTTGTCAATGTACTTGACAAACGTTTAGTGTCACAAAGATGGCACGTCTCTTGACAAGTTTCGATTTTTCATTTTTCTGTGTGTACCTGATCACACAGCGGTTGGTTGGATGGTTGGTTGGGTTTTACGTCACACTAGTGCTGAACTGAAGTCATAATCACTCTAAAACATTGTTAGAAAATGTTAAAAACACTTTACAAACACTGAAATGAAATTTCAAATTATAGCCCTTAATGTATCTAAATATTTGTGTGGCCCTGTAAATCTTAACACTAATCATGCTATATTTACGAGCAGTTGTAATGAAAGAGTATCAAGACACAGAATGTCAGACAAAATATTAGTCTGAATGAGTAAATTGTGGTTATTAGTGAGTTATAAATGATCACGGTGAACAGATTATATACTGCATTGTAGTAAAAGAAAGAACATAAACAATGTCGCAAATTGAAGCATAGATCTTAGCCAAATACCATTTCAAGTAATCTCTCAGCAATTTGTGCGTGGTATCATGATTGTAGAGGTTTGGAAGCCAAATATGCGAGGTGATCATAATAATTATACCACTTAGAGTATATGAAGGTTTCTATTTAAAAAAAAATGTTGATTCGATTTGGGCTGTTCAGTTTGTTTAAGGCTATAACTCAACTCCGAAGCTATAGCATATAAATACGTATTTACGCATTTATACGCTATAGTTTCGAAGTTGAGTTATATTTTTTACGTATACGAATTTGTACGTATAAATACGTATGCATAACTTCATATGTGAAAAGACTATTGTGAAAAATTATGTTTTACATATTATTCGAAAGGGGGCGCTAATATAATGAAATTTTTCCTTTTTACGAGAAGGTTGTATATCACTTTCTGTGATGTATAAATACACTAAACTTGAATTGAATATTATGAAAAATTATGCTGATATAATTTTGAGTATTTGAAAGCCAAATTGGTGATGCCATTACTAACTTTTGGGAAATATCCAGATAATTATATTACATGATTATTTTTAAGTTGCCTAAAACGCTGTGCTTAAACTCTTTATTATGAAACAATATGATGATTAGGTTTTAGGGCAAGGTAAGTGATAAGTGGCGATGTTATATAAAATATTACAGAACAAAGAATTGTAATCGAATATAGAATATAGATTTAAATTGATATTTTCCTTTTTTTTGACAGAATGAAATTTGAGAAATATTTAAATATGTTCTTTGAAAATAATTTATAATAAACCGATCCTGGGTTTAATTAAACATCATTTTGCAGTTATTTTATAAAATATATGATATTAACAAAGCAGTTACTACTGCGACAGAAATATTATATAAAATATCTTCCTCAGATAGTAAATATTAAATGCACGACATAATTAAAATTTAGATAGTCCTCTTCACAACTATTCAAGCTTAAATACGTGTATTTCTCAAAAGAGATCGTTTGTTATTTATTGCCATATTGTATCACCATTGTCCATGTTATCAAAATTAGAAAATCGATAATTTAGCTGTACGCCATATTCATAATTAATGTTTGCTTGAGAATTCAAATTATTTGGAGTTAAGCAAGGAAATAATGAAACAGTTTTGAATAGTATTGAAATCAAGTTTGTTAAGATTGCTGTGTTAGAATTTGTTTTTATGTACATATGCATGAATTTTAATATTCGGTATGCACATCAGCATAAATTTTTATTTAGTTTTCATTTCAGTGCAATTTTTTTTTTTATGATCTTTTTATTTTAAATTAAGATCAACCTAAAAAAAATGTAGTTTTTTAATTATTGTTTAATGTTTAATATTGTTTAAAATTTGTTTGTGGAATGAACAATAAGTGATTTTAATTTTATGCGCAACAGGATCCTAAAGGTATTTTTGTATTTAATACTATTGAATTACACAATAATGTTCTTAAAGGGGCTTGGTACCATTGACTTAGCACCATTGAAGGTTTACTATAAAAGCTCATGTTTTAATTTAATATTTATAAATTGAACTATAATAGATTTGTTCCATAAAACATATATTCGGGCAATAATTCGTGTATGGTTTCTGATACATAATTTTATGGATTTAAAAATTTTAAAATGTCTTTTGTTAGTTTGCATTTTTTCCATAAATTCTGTATCTTCAAAATGCTAAAATTTCTACAGTTACACTAGTTGACAAAAAAAAAAAAAAAAATTTGGAGGGTAACAAAAATGAAATTAGCTATTTTCAACTAATTTTGTAGTGCAGAATTCAAAAATAATAGCGAGAAATCTGTAACATGTACAGATTTTTTGTTTCAATTATTTAATCTGTACTGGAAGCAATAATCCATGTCTAAAAAAAGTACACTTAATACTGATTTGTTAAATAAATCCTTGTCGAGTCATGTTCTTAGTTAGTCTAAGAAAATGATTCGATAAAGATTTATTTAACAAAATAGTATTAAATGTACTTTTTCAACATCGGAATTATTTGCTAGCGCTCGGATACTTTTGCTGTCGACTGTATTGTAAAAATAATTAAAAAAGTAATGAAATTTGCCATTTTCTGATATTTAAACAAAAAAATGGAGCAAACATGGTTGCCGGGACTCTGATTTGCCAGGATTCTGGGTTGCCAGCAGGTAGGGTTACAACCTGTGATACTGTGAAAATGATACAAATTCCTGAAAATTGCCATTTTCTGATACTCTAACAGAAAAATGTGACGTGGTGGAACTTTTTTGTTTGCAGATATTTAAATAAAAATTGGAATTAATAATAAAAATAATAATTTGACCGTTGTTACCGAACCACTGTAGACCAGTGTTATTTAATAACAAACTTAATATTTTTTGGATGTTTAATAGAACCTACTTAAAAGAATAAGGGATGGATTTTACAATGTCTTTAAAAGAAAAAAATATTAAAAATAAAAGTACAATAAAAATCAGTTGTTTAATTATTTTTTTTAACTAATTAATAAATTTCAAAATTCATCCTTAGTTCTATTAAAAATCCAATAATAATAATAATAATAATAATATAATAATAATAAGCCTTTTATAAATGTGTATAGAAGTTTTATCATTTTGAAGATTATGAATTTTCGAAAAAATGTAAACTTAGAAACTGCAGTTTAAAAATTTCAAATTTGTAAAAAATAAAAACCTGAATGTATAATTTTTTGAAAAAACCTAATGTAGTTCAAATTATAAATGTTAAATAGTAATATAAGCTGCTATATGTAACCTTCAGTTGTGCCAAGTCCCGTATCTAATATAAATTTGTAATACAAACTTATGAGATAAAAATGTACTTCTTATTTACTATGAAAAAAATAGATGTCAAAAATATTCAGTAATTTAAATCTAGAATGGTTGTAAAAAAATTTTAAATAGACATCTCTTAATCATGGCATCTCTATTACTTACAGTAATAGAAAAAATAATAATGTAAATAATAATATAAAATAATAAAATTTGTATTAAACGCTCTTAAAGCTGTGTCGATGGAGGTATTTCCTATTTTGAATATTAAGTTCATTGGCGTTCTTTTAAAAAGTTATATTATTTAACAAAAGCATTTTACATATTGGAAGTTATTTCATTTAAATATTACCAAAGTATTCAATGTGGTATATGCTGCTAACGCATATATACACCAAAGGTATTTAAGGGATTAAACAAGAACATCCGAATTTCTTATTAGAAATAAAAAAATATTGTTTTAGATGAACAAGTTAAGAACGCCTTAATGTTTATTATTTGTTGTAATAACAAGCTTCCTATAAATTTTATTAGAAAGGTGAGAATTGGTAAATAAATAACAAAAAAAAAAAAAAAAAAAAAAGAATAATGTTAACATTGAAAACGCATTTTCAAATTAAAACTACGTGAAATAGAGAACAATGTTCTAATATAACATTGTCATCGCAGTTTTTATAAAGTATTCGAAGCGAGGTCACATACAAAGGAATAGAAAATAAGAATTTTTCCTAAAAATTATGAAACGAAAAATTATGCCTATGTTGATAGCTGATCATAAGGTCAAATCATCAGTTTCAACGCCCACTAACCGTATCTCTTAATATATTCATATTAATTTGTGTGTCTCTGCAAATAAATCAGAAATGCATTTCATGCCATATTATAAAGAAAGTACAATTTTGTACATATAAAAAAAATATGATGATTTCAATATGTTTATTTATTTCTAGTGATATTAAAATATACTAACGAGAAATTCTATCAATAGACCGCAATATTTGTATATTTGTGTAGGTCCAGCGAACGGACTATTTGTCTAATTTTAATATACAATTTCAAGTAATATCACTATAAGGCAGATGTTTAAAATACGGAATTTGGACTTCCTTCTTACAAGGAAACATTCAAATGGTGTCGTCTTCAAAAAATATTTAAAAAAAAATGTATGTGATTCTACTCTTCATAAAATACTAGAAAGTGAAAACATATCGGCTGAAATGAATTACAGCGACCACAAAAAATTATCAAAATTAAGCATATTTGGCGATTTCACACTGTTAGATGATTGATTTTGAGTACTTGGCGGAGAAGCAAAACACGGTTCTATTCGTACACGGCAATCTTGGTGCTAGCAAACTTATCACCTAACAGCGCTTAATCGCCAAAAATGCTTAATTTTGATACTTTTTTTCGGTCGCTGTATTTCCTTTCAGCCGATAACTTTTGCCCTTTCTTGTGTTTTATGAAGAGTAGAATCACATACACTTTTTTCGATATTTTTTGAAGACGAAACCTTTTGAATGTTTCCTTGTTAGTTGTGGGCGAGCCTTAACCATCCCATTCACCCTACAACAAGGACCAAAAAGTTCTGATATTTTTTGGAAGTAAAAGATATTTTTTTATTACTATCTACTTTAAACATAATAGTGTAAGCTTTACAGTTTTTATCATAGAATTTAATAAGGACACTTTTATATAAAGCTGTAAAGCGAATATTGTCTATAGCGGAGAAATTTGATATCAAATTTTTCATGTAGAACTGTGTCAGCAGAGAGGAGCTAAAAATATAGGTGTAAAAATAATCAGCTGTAAAATTTTAACACTAACTTTTAAATTAAAATGTAACAATTTCCGCAATACAATTGCAGATTGTTTCTTAGGATAAATCAATTAGATAAATTATGAATAATGGAAGTGAACTATTAAAAAGGATAAACATCTTTTTTTTTTTTGTGTGTGTGTGTGTGTGTGCGAGAGAGAGAGAGAGAGAGAGAGAGAGAGAGAGAGAGCACCTTTTAAACACCTTAAAGGAGGGCCACAATGTGGTTAACCCCGTTTTTAAAATACATGTTAATTTACTAAGGCTGCTTGAAAAATTAAACTAACATGTTATCAGCTCACTGTTCAGTTTTTTTTCAAAATGCACGTTAATATCTTAAAAATTCAAAATGCTGAATAATTAATTGAATGAATCATTATTTTTGTTTTCTTGATTTCATGATTAACATCTTTAACTTTATAAGACTTGTCAAATGTTTATCCAGTTCACTTTATATCCTTTCATGTTTATTTAACAACCCATTGTATAAATACCGTAACATAAAGTGAAATATCTTAAATTTTAATTTAAAATCCTAGTTAGAGTGTTAGTTATCAAGCTCTTTGTTTAATCACCGCAGCTTTCAACAACATTGTTAAGTGTTCAGTTAGCTATATATTTCTAGGAATTTAAAAATTTATATTAACTGAATCTAAAAAATTTTTCAAATTCAATTTTTGAAGAACAATAAATTAACAGAGTTTTCTTTATTTTCTTATAATATTAAATTTTGTAATTAAACTTGAATTAAGAACAACATTTAAGCACTGTTTCTTATTACTATTATTTTTCAATTAGAGAATTAGATGTTTTATAACATGTAATAATGGGATTAAACTAATTGTTTAAAATTTTTCTACAACATATTTCTTATGTACACTAAACACGGAATTTTATGCAAAGTAGTAATAAAATAGTATTATCCTTACTTTAATGTAATTTTTAATTAGTAATTTTCAGTAATGTTTTAATAAAAAATATAAAGTGATTAGAAAACTAATAATATCATTGTTATTTTAAATACTTTATTACTTATCAAATGTTAAGAGTTACTGATTTGAAATTATATTTTCTGATTAGATTTGGAAAAGGACAATAGAAAATTCAGAAAAATTCAGAAACTTTTAAACATTGTATCTCATATTTAATGTTGAAGCATAATGAAATTTACCTTGTAAAATTTTGTATGTAGCAGTGCAATATTAATTTATATTGTTAGGTTTGTTAATAATGAAGAAAGGGAGAATGAGATAATACATCCTCCTCTAATACCCAGCGGGAAGGTTATCTCAATATGCCGGCAATAAAGTAAAAGGAAAACTCCTGTCCAATTTGTGCTGATAAAAGTTTCATTGTACCGCATCTACTAGACTTAGGTTTTTAAAAATGAAATTTTGACTAGAGACGGTAGTAATTTAAAATAGATAAGATATCTCCCGTTCGTGATTGTAAACGTTTTGGATATTAACTAGGATCAGATTCTATTTTAAAGAGAAGATGAACTTTTAAACAACTATAAAGAACTGAAAAATGCTATTGAGTCTAGTGAGAGACTATTTGTCTTTTAACTCGATTACGTTTAAAGAACCCGGTTTTTAAAATAAATTTGCAGAATTTGTATCTATTGTTAATTAAATTAAAACGCAATATCTTTTTATCAAAGTGTTCTGTTAGTTTTTAGTTTTTAGATTTTTTTTCTTTAAGTTTATTAAAGCTGTACTCTGGAACAAATATTTGTAATTTAAAACACTGTATACGCAACAACACAAATAAAAGTATTTCTAAGCAGAACATATGGAGGTGGTGTTGGGCTCAATATATGCCCCATCATATTGGAATATATATGTATTTACTTTAGTTATTCATTAAAAGAAACTACATAATACTGTCATTAGGGATGGTGTGCAAGAATTTCATTATCACTATTTACCAATACCGGGTGAAACAAAAGTTCGCTAAAACTTTAAAAATCTATAAAAAAGGAAAGATTTATAATAAAGATGTGTGGTTTGCAATAAAAGGATAAAAAATAAATTAGATTCTGTTTAGAAAAAAAAATTTTTTTTTGGTTGTGGGGCTATTTAAAATCACTTGTGTACCATTCATCGCCTTCAACATTGGCAAGTCAAAGGTTTTATCTGTCGCGAAATTTCTGCAATTCATTCCGACGTGTTGCATTCAGATATAACGGGTGCTGAGTAGGGCTGGAGTATTTATCAATATATCCCCAAGTATCAATATTTTTTAAATATCGCAATAACGATATTAAAGATCTAGCTCTGCTGATATATCCCTCTAACGATATTTCTTTAGCGCAAACTCAGCGATCGCTCGAAGCGCCGATAAATAATGTTCCTCACTAGCACCTATCACCAGTCACCACGCTCGGAATAAAGAGAACGCCGAATAGCTTATTCACAGTGTTTTCTAAAAAAACAAACAAACCGTTTGGCTAGCGGAAGTGACGCAACCTCTTGTGCGCGCCACAAACCTGCATCACCGCGCGCCAAGCAAAGCCCGAAAAAAAAAGAGACCTGAATAGCTTATACTAATGCAACCCCCTTTTTCCCCTGCTATTACTCACTGACTAAAACTCCCAACCCCAAACAATCCTTCCTCTCCAATCCTCTCTTTCCATACCGCAATGTATCTACTTTCTTGAAAATATCACTGTCCAAAAACAAAAAGTCAATTATATTCATCAGGAAAATTAAACTATCACAGTATATCGACTTCCCATAGTATATCGACTTCTTAGAGTATATTGACTTCTCATTCTACATTCATGCATTTCCCTGGCTCTAAACGATAATATGAAAGAATTTATACTACCGTTAGTATAAATTCTTTGATAATATTGCACATCATCGCTCGTGGATCGTAGGTGTAATACCGCAGACAGGCGATATAAAAACAAACGCTTATTATGAGTATGACGAATGAAAACGATATCTTTTCTTTTAGCTCATTTCCTGCTATTGGTTCATTGATATTGGTTTATTTCAAAGTATCCATATCTTCTGGCCAATAAGATGCGACATGTGTTTGACTCGCTTTGGGCTCAGTGATGCCAGATTGGGGATTTTGTCCCCATTTTGGGGATTTTTGAGGCTTTTGGACCAAATGTTTGTGGGGACTTTTTTGGGGAATTCTAAAATTTTTGGGGACAAATCTGGGGAGTTCTTCAACTCTGTCAATGTTGATAACGTAACGATTTATCCCTACGACTGGAGACTTTCAATATCTTTATTGGTATTTGGGGATTTTTTTTTTTTTTAATTGCCTTCTTTTGGGGAAAAATCTGAATTTTTATCACACAAAAATCTGCTTGATATTTTTTTTGAAAAAATTTTTATTTCCCCTTTTTTAGTAGAAATCAAATTGGGGATTTTTTCGAAAAGAACCTCCTGAATTGGGGAAATTTGAAGACCTGTTTGGGGAAATAATTTTCGACCATCTGGCATCACTGTTTGGGTTGTACATCAGTCCCTTTCTCCTTTCCCATGTTATCGAATGGGATTTTCGTTGCTTCGTTTTATAAAAATATCTCATTCAAAAGTGAAGTTTTTCGAATTCTGTTTTTTGAATATTACTCTTTGAACGGGTCGCCTTTTAGCTTGGTGAACAATTTTTCGAAAAAAAAAATTTAAATATTTTATTTCAATAAGTAAATTAAGTCTCTTAATTAAGACTCTAAGTGTGGATCTCTAAGTAAAATATTTAAATTTATTTTTTCGAAAAATTGTTCACTAAGCTAAAAGACGACCTGTTCAAAGAGTAATATTTAAAAAACAGAATTTAAGCTAAAAGACGACCTGTTCAAAGAGTAATATTAAAAAAAAACAGAATTCGAAAAAGTTCATTTTTTAATAAAATATTTTTATAAAACGACGCGACAAAAATCCCATTGGAAAACATGGGAAGGGAGAAAGGGTGCTATCTGACTGATGTAAAATAAAGTTTTATCTTCAGTAATTTTACAGTGACAGTTTCTTTATTAAATTATATAATATTGGATAGTTTATTACTTTTTTTATGTAGCATTTATTTTTTCTCTTTCCTTTTCTTTCTTTCTTTCTTTCTTTCTTTCTTTTTTTTTTTTTTAAGCCGTACACGTAATTGCAAAATGAGTTACTTTAAGTAACAAAATGAAACTTTAACATAATTTTCTTTAAATAATATAATTTTTATACTGACAATGTATATATATATATATATATATATATATATATATAATGAAACTATTACGAATGTGAATTGAACACATATACATTTAAAAAATATTGTAATGATTTGGTAAGCAGATACAAAAATAAAAATGACAAGTAACTGACATTTAGGATGCATATAAGAGTTTTAAGTAAAAAATATTACTCTCTACGACCAAAAAAGGTGTATCCAATGGCAATTCTTAACTATTTAGAATGATTTTCCTTTTTATTTAATACCTACATCTTAAGACAATTTTTATTAAGCTTTATTTTTAGTAGAATTATGAATTTTGATATGCTTGGTACAAATAAAACACAGATCGCATATTAGCTGTGTTAAAATATGATTTTAAAATAATTAAAGCTTAAAATGGGAAGAATAGAGGACAAACTATACAGAGGTATACTAAAAAGCAACAGTATAAGTTATAAGAAACACAAAATATTGATTCACTTTTTATGCATTTTTTTTTTTTTTTTTTTTTTTTTTTTTTTATGATAAAGTTATGGTAGTAATATACCAGAAAATACATGGAAAACACTTTATACTTGTATACTTTAAAATTCGTGTGCATATGTCTTTAAAAAATAACAAATATCTATTTTTTCCTATCTTGAAAGAAATATCGCAATATATCACATAATATCGATATTAACTTGGTGATATATCGCGATATTTAATTTCTGATATCGTCCAGCACTAGTGCTGAGAGTCACCATAATAATGTCGTAGAATGTGCTGCAGGTCATGATAACACTTATTATTGCACGAATAATTCAAAGGAATGTACTGTTTCCTGTCCATTGTGTTTCAAATAGTCGGTCGACGCCCTCTACCAGTGACTTCTTTAACCAACCTTTTTTTTTTTTTTTTACTTCTAAACAAAATTCGACTTCTTTTTGACTTCTTTCTTGCAAACCAAGCATCTTTTTCATTATTATTTCACCTCTTTAATTAATTAATTTATTTTTTTAATTTTAGGGATCATTTGGCTCACCTGGTTATTTTTAGAATTTCAATCTGAAATACATCCAGCTCTTTTAAAGAAAAACAATAACCTTTAAGGGAAAAGGACAGCAAAATGAAATATTTTCGTCTTACATTCTTTCACATCTTAAATAATGTACTGTTAATACATCCCTCGCCCTTAATTTTTAACTAGTGGATCTGCAGATCAGAAGGTTTAAAGTGTTATTTACATTACTCATTGGTGAGCAGATAATTTTATTTATTTCATATAATTTAAAATAATTATTAATGTATATATGCATATATATATATAAACAAATACACATACACTTATGCGTTTTTGAGGAAGGCCTAGAAACTAATCAGTAAGTCTGTGTCCACTTTTAACTACAGAAAACATTCTTTTTAAAATTATAATAACATATGTTACTTTCATTACGCTGAATGCATTCTAAACATGTTAAAATTTACTAAAAATAAATTTTGTCTATAGAACGAAAAGTGACCTAATTGACGAGCTACAAGCACTATATACATATCGGAAATCCTTTGTGCAGTTATTTAGATAATTTTTATGTATAGTCACATCTTTATGTACAGAAAAATGAAACATGATTTTAAGCATCAGACTGCGTGATAATTTCACTATTTTCAATGCAATACTCACAAATTCTGTTCATAGGCCGTAAAGATGAGAAATACTTTAGCGTGTCCTACCCCTGTACACGAAGCATACAGCAAATACATTTTCAAAAATATACAGCTGATTTTGCGTAGCTCATAACGATGTGTACCAATAATTTTTACGGCCGCTATAGAAGTACACACAAGTTTTGTAACTGGTAGTAATGATAATAATTTTTATTTGTTACTATACACGAACCACAAACAGAATACTTACGCAAAAATGTACAGCTAATTCTGTGAGGCTCGTGAACGTGTGTACCAATTTGTAATTCAATCCGGTGATTTTTGCAGCCACTATCTCGATACACTTACACAGACTCATAGACCCACTGACCAATCAGAAAACTTTTTGTGTCTCAACTAGGACCTCCACTGAAGTTTCAGTAATTATATTGTGCTTTAATAAATAAAAAATAATTTTAGACGTAAAAAGACTTTTTAATTAAGAAAAATTTTAAAATAATGCTCCATGAAGATTCTAATTTACTTTAAAGCTCCAATAACTTTACAGTGTGTTTTATTTGCGCAGCTGACGATGTCTGTGCATTTATTTTTTTTATATCTGTATTACAAATTCAGTTTAAAAAAAAGTGTAAAACATTCAAATTCTTTATGATTTTTCGCATGTGACTAAATTTAAATACCTGTAATGATAACGGTAATGAGAATAATTTCTTAATTTAAAAATGAATGCCCAGTTTTATGACAAATAAATCGTATAATATCTATACAATATTTCGAAAGAATTGGATGAAAATAAATGCGCAAGGGGCATTATGAGAAATCGCTTATTCCTGAAATTTACTATTTCAGAAAGGAAAAATTTAAAGTTTAAAATTTTATACATGAAGAAGCTTGTAAAATTTTCTTCAAGAACTGTGGAATAATATTATTTTAAAAGTGACATGAAGCTTTACGCATTTCACAGTTACCACATGCGTATTTTTAATAGCATCTATATCGATATTCTCATCTCCTTTATCCCTTAGAATAAATTTTCTTCAACTATGAAAATTAATTTAGAGAAATTGGAGTGTAATAAGGTTGAATTTTTTATGCCCACTGTGTGAGAAATTCCGAGTTGGTAATCAGCCGGGGTGGCTCATTGTTAGTGCATCCGCACGATAACGAAGTGTCGCATTCTATTCCTGGCTCTGGCATTTAGTTCATATAGTTGATATTAAAAATCTCTAAATTCTTTATCTCCTTAACATTTATCATAGAAACATTGTTAGAAAATTACTTAATGTAATTGAAGTGTTAATAGATACAAGATAAAATGAATTTTTTATATACCACGCTACTAAATTTTCTGTTGAATCATATAAACGCTACCGAAGGTAGCGGGGACCCCGAAACAGTTGGCTAAATATACTTTAAAAGTGCATTGCCCCCGTGTTCTGTTTTTTTCTAAAAGTTTCAAATGTCTAGCTAATCGGGAAGTTATATGATTGTTGATTCATATAAACGCTACCGAAGGCAGCGGGACCCGAAACAATTAGCTAAAAGTAAAAAGTATTTAAAAAATGCATTGTCAGAATGTTCTGAGCTATTTTGAAAGTTTCAAATGTCTACCTATTCGGGAAGTTAGTTAAAAATCGATCGCAAGATTTGCATTGGACAATCAATCAATCAAACAAACAAACAAGAATTGAAGTTAATAGAAACATGGTAAAAATATTTACCTAAGCACAACTTATGAAAAGTATAACAAGGATCTATATTTAAAAAAATAAGGTTTTATCCTCTTCATGGCAAGTCTCTAAAATACTATAATATATCATCTAGAGAAAATAACTTGTAAACGTATATAAGTAACTCCATATGTATCAAAATTTGTAAGCACAACATTTACATATTTTATTTTACTTTTTCATTTTATGTTATGTGGTTATGAATATACTAACAAAATGTTTAATATATTACTTTTTAATTAATTTTCTCTTGGAGAAAAAGTCATTTCTAATTAGACGTTTGCACATTTACCTTTAAATATTAAACTCAAGCATTTAAATTAAACTTGAATGTTCCGAAAATTAAACTTTAGGATTAAAAAGATAAAACACTGAAATAGGATTAAAAACTTAAGTAAAATTTTCTTTTTTAATTAAAAGTTTTCTGATTGAAACTTTTAACAATCTTTCTGGGATATCTTGCAGTATGCAAAGCAAAATAAATATTTTGCAGAATTAATTCACTTGAAACTTCAAAAACAATGGAACTTTTTATTAAAATTTTTGATGAAGAAAATATTTCAAAAGTTTTCCAAAGAAGATATATACGAAATATGAAGTAATTCATTTTGATTTTCTTTGGCTTAAACTATAGTGAAATGTGAAGCATTTCTCTAATTTTTGGGAAGATAGATGATTTCTAAATTAAACTTCAAACAAGATGACCAATCTAAAATTAAAGCGACAATTGATTTTAAAATTAAAAATTGTATTAATTTCTTAGATTTCACTTATTTAAATATTTTTAGAGGTATTATTTAAGAAGAAGCAAATTAAATTTTATATCTACCTGAATAAATAAAAATATAAAATTTTATACAATTGAATTAAAAAGATTGAACCTCTTTCCGATTATTGATCCAAAAACCTTACACTTTATTTGGGAACCTATAAGTAAAAATTTTGCCCTATTCACCTCAACCAGAAAAAAATATAAAATAAATAAAATAAAATAAAAAATAGTACCTTTAAGTAACAAGAATATTTGCATCCATATTTTTAATATTTTGTAAAGATTTTTTTTCAAATGTTTATGAATTTTACAAACACTCTTTATTTCCCTAAATATTTGAAAATCCATGTGTCATTTCGATTCATAATAACATGTTTTCTATTGAAAATAAAATAAAAAGCACTGCTGGTTTGTTTACAGAGACACACGAAAGATAATAGCAGGAGACTTGGCGTTGGAATATTAAAACAGGAATAAACTACTACGTCAGAAACGCCAAAGAAAAATTATTGAGGTGCATACAGCTGTTTCGGTAGCCTAAAGCGTACCGTCTTCAGTGCAAAAAGAATTTATTTTGCACTGAAGACGGTACGCTTTAGGCTACCGAAACAGCTGTATGCACCTCAATAATTTTTCTTTGGCGTTTCTGACGTAGTAGTTTATTCCTGTTTTAACACACGAAAGATGTCAGATAGATATTCTGCGCATGATATATATATATTTAGTAATATATTTCACTGACAGGCACAAGACACAAAGAAATTAACATAAGTTATTCACATGCACAAAAAGAGAAACTCACACAAAATGAAATTTAATTAATAGATGAAGTCAAAATATTTAAAAAATTGTTTGAGCGTTTTCTGCAGCAAAAAAAATTATATTAGTATGTCATCTCTTATAAATGAAAAGAGTTCCATTTAATTGATATCTGGATTCTTAAATTTTTCACATTAGGGATTTGTGTCTCGATAATGAAGTACATTAGAGCAAAAAATACGAACATGTTTAATTTGCTAGATGATATTATTATTAATATTTTTAATAATGAAATAAATTATTTTCTCTAAATTAGATATTTTTCAGATGCGGAATTCTTTTCATTCATAATTGACATTATAATTAATACATATATTAGAAACATTTTCCTTAATTTTATCATAATTTTATATTTCTACTGCAATGAATATTTTCTATTGCAATCGTATCAATTAACATTAACTTCATTTATTGGCGTTTTAATATTTAATAAATAATTCCAATGAATTTTTCTATTCATTAATTTTCCCGACATAGGGAGACCATTTTGATAATTTTTATACACATTTTCAATGATGAATGCATTTCTTTCCCTTTTTAATTACTTTCTATTTTTATCGTAATAATTTATTTGCTTATTAATTTAAGTTTATTGCACTTTAAATTTTTGAAATAAAATAAATGTATTTCGTTATAGAAAAAAGTTAAGATTATTTACTTCTGCATAAAGGCTGTTTGTCAGATAGTTTATTTTAATAATATTTTGGTTCGTTTAATTAAGGAAAAGAAATACTTTGAAAATCACTTTCATGAGCATGTATGTATATATATATATATATATTCAGTATACTAAGTTTACATTTAATAAGAGCCAGAAATATACTTATCCCATTAATGCCCAGCGTCCTCATTTGAGGACAGCTAAGAAAATAGCACGTATATGTATTATGGTTCCTTGGAATGATTTCTGCTTTTTAATGACAGTTTATAGCATCACTCTAAATGATACCTCAAAATTTTATGTGCCTGCTATTAATTATAATTATACAATTTGTATAGTTATTTTATGATTTTTCATTCATCACACATAAGTTTGTTTTCTGTGCAGATAAACAACTTAAGTCAAGGTGAATAATAATATACATTATAATACTTTACTTTCGAGGTCTTTTTCAGCGTATAATAGCAAATTAATCTGTTATTTCGAAGTTTTTCTATCTCGAAGTTTTTTTGTTAGAACACTAAACATCCTCAAACGAGGATAGGCTTTAAATTTGAAACTGTCAAAAGAATTATTGAATTTAATAAGTTTTACTGTCAGCTGCCTATATTAATTTAGAATTGAAACATTCATCAAAAGAATTTTTACAAAATTAATTCGGGCGTTAACGGGTTAAGTCAACCTATGTTATATGACAAAAAAAAAATAATAGAAAACTTATAGAAAACAATCTCAAATTTAGATATTTTTATTAGCTCACAAAGCCACTTATTTTAGGTAGCTATAGAAACGTCAACAGTTTTTATCAGCATCTAGAATAAAATAAGATAACACATTTCTCCGTATTACGGGATGTAGTTTTGAAAAATAAAAGTCAAGTATTTAATTATGTACATATACCCATTTAAAATAAAAGGCCATATTATAGTGACAAACAAGAAATGGAAATCATAAAGCCCTAAATTATGAAATACATTTCATATTTGTAGGCAAAGAAATAGTCATTGTTAACAAAACTATTAAAGTTTGTAAGAGAAAGATTTCGATGTTACTTATACACTCACGCACATACACACGTTTGAACGTAAGCACACGGATATGCATTAGTGTTTGCTATTACTTGAGAAATACAAGTCGAAAACATAAATTTGCGCAAGGAATTATAACAAGCACATTGTAAACTATATTTACTAATAAGTACACCAGCTAAAAATATCTGTTATTTTTGGTTATAGCTTTAAGAATAACACCAAGCATATATAGGTTAACATTCGAAAGTATCATTTTATCAAAAAGGTCATTTAAATTAGCTTTTTATTAAGTATATTTTGTTTCCTACACTATCGTACATTTTGGCAACATTCAGTCAGCACAGCTCAGTGTCACAGAATGTTTTTGTGTGCACAGTTCAGTGTCACAGAATGTTTTTGTGTGATATTCTTTTAACGTCATATACGTTTGTTTTTTATGTTGTTGTAATTTTAAGAATATTTTACACCAATCTATATTATTGCGGAAATTAGCCAAAATTTCACTATAATTACTATGTAATGCATAAAATAAAGAGAATTAAAAAAAAAGTAAAATGTTAAGGTGCCTACCTACTGTCGGAGGCGATTTTCTTTAATAATTGAAAAATTGCCTATTTATGTGTATATAAAGTATTAGAATATAGTTAAAAACAGTGAATAATATGAAAAAGTATGCAAATTTTAAAATATTTTGTTATTTAGGCTCAAAATATACATAAAATATGCGAAAAAAGTACTTTTTCAAAACATCATAAGTCAAATTTAAATAAAGATATTTTTATTCTGTAAATTTTATTTCGATTATTGAAAGGTTTTCAAAGGAGTGAACTATTCTTAAAACTATAACCATGTTATTTAATATTTTAGAGAAGATAACATTTTACATGCTGAAAAAATCATGGATATACATGACAGTTCATAACCTCTATCGACAAAAAAACAAAAAATAATTTATCTAGATTCATTATAGTAGTTCAATCCCTAGAACAACTCCTCTAGAGTATTTTGTCAAAGTTTCATAAGGTTTCAACTTTTGGAGTTATGATGTTTTGCGTTAAAGCAAAATGTTAAAAATCTCATTTTGAGAAAAAGCAGAAAACGTAATTAAAAGCCAGATTTTTACCTATTAAATAAAAAAATAATTTTAATAATTTTCTGATTTATTTCAAAGTTTTTTTTTATTTTTTATTTTTTACTTTTTTTATTGATTTTATATGCAGTAACAAATTTTGATGCTTATATTGAGTAAAACATTTATGTAAACAAACAATTACGGTCACTTCCGGTTTCAAAAACTTGCCAGTGACTAACATTAAAATGCCTGTAACTCAAGTTCTAAGCAAGATATAAACAAAATTCAAACTGATTTAGAAAGCTAAAATATCAGGCTTTAATATTAAACCAAAAATAGAAAATCAGATTTTTGACCGAAAATTGCATTTTAAAGGTAGGCAGGCATCTTAAGTTTAAAATTCTTTTTGTGAAATCAATTTCAAATGGTTGTTGTTTTTGTGAACAATGTGAGCTTAAGTATTTTCAACTCATTTGACTACCTCCATATATTTAGGGTGGCAAGGAGTCCTCAAAATCTACCCCTTTCCCCCAAATATTAAAACAGATTTAAGTACGCCAGTTATAAAGTTGTTTTACTATAATAAATTGTTATATGTTTTATACATAAGATGAAATGAGTGATTTCATACATACAAATTGCTAAAATTTTGCAAGTTAAAGTGATTTATTTATTTTATCCCCGAATTCGGGAAAACCGTGTTAATTCGACCTCAAATTGAAATTTAAAAGTTTGATCGCTCTATGTATATTAGGAAAATATGAACAATAACCTAATCTGAACATTATCTGTCTATGTTTAAACATTTCTCTTAATATATTTTTAAATATTAAAGTTCATTGTTGTTAGTATAAATCTAAAACATCTTTAGTTCATTTTTTGGATAAAAAAGTAGGTATCTGTTTTAATTTCTAAACCAAAAAGTTTTTATTGGCAGATAGATGTCTGATTTGGTGCTTTTATTCGCAAACATGCCAGTGTAGGATAAATTAATCTTGTATAATCCTGTCGTAAGAATACACTCCTGGTGTACTTCAAAAATTCCGCACATATATATTTCCTGCGAACAGGTTTGTCGACTTGAGGCTAGTTTTTTAATTAATAACTATCATTAATTTTGAAGAATGATGTTTGATAGTGGGTTTAATAGTGGATTATACAAAAATATACAAATAAACAATTATTAAAATTAAAAGTAAGTGATATTTTTTTAGGAAGCCGCCAAACGAAACTGCTTTTATTGGCTAAAATTTTAAAAGTTGACACATCTGTGAAACGTGCCTGAAATGGAAATAAATTATGGTTTAATTGCAAAAACAGACTTAGAAATCATTAAAACTATTAATAAATATCATATATTACATTACTTCAATCTTCCACAGTCATGTGGCAATGGTCTGGAGCCCAGACGAGTCATTTCTTTTTCATAGCCTCTATGAGCTTAGGCTTGCGAATTGGACTGGGGCTTGTCAGGCCTTCTTCTGCCAATTTTCGGTGCACAGATCTCTCCGAATTGGCAATACCTGACTCCTGAACAGTTTAAGTCAGTGTAACAGCACTTTTTATCCTGTTTTGTAAGCAAATGTCCCTAATGTTTCTGTCTGTTCTGCGTGCATTATACGTTTTCTACCACACTCCCCTGTTCTTTTCGGCGAAAGGAACAGGTTTTTGCCAAAATTCACTTTTAATTTATTTACAGCAGATTTAAAAAACCCAACAATATCTACGACTTTTCACAGGGAATGTTGTGTATGCTGGAGAATGGTTTTAATTTCGGATTTTTTTCTCGGAGAAATGTCACTTCTTGTGACCATATTGAAATTTTAAAAAATTAATTGAATTATAAAAATTTGATCAAAATGGTTATAATTGCATCTCAATAATTAAACTTTACTTACGTTACTAAATATGTATCAAAATACACACTTAATCTCGGTTTTAGATTCAAAATGCACGTTCAATATTACACGTTGAGAGCACTAAACTGAATATATTGAAGTGACTGTCACAAAAATGTCCCTAAGCTCAATATTCTTTTCCTTAAATCACTTAAAATAATGTGTAGTATGATAAAACGTAATATAAATGCTTTCTATAAATATAAGAACGACTTTTAGGAATTATAAGAGACAAAAAAATGAAAAATATAAAATATGTCAAGTGTCCACATTAATTTGGCAACCCACTGTATATATATAGACATTATTAGTTTTATCATATTTAAGAAAAATAAAATTAGCTTGCGTTTTTCATCCAATATCACATTTTTCAAATAAGTAATAACTCCACTTAACTTTAGTCTACGATTTTTTATTGAGAGTAAAAAAATAAATAATTATGGATTTTCTTTTTTGTACAGCTTTAATTTACATGCGTCATCACTGTATGTTTTCTTTGTGTTCATTGTTTTTTATAAATAAAAATGTGTATTACCTTAAACAATATTTCTAGTCAATAATCTATTAATAAATTGATAAAGTACTTTTATATTCGCAATTAAACAAACAACAGTATTTCACTAAGAACTACAAACACATCTCATATATTTGTAAATAGCTCATTTTTCAGTATAAACACAATTTTGTCACGTCGGGGAGAAAGTAGTTTTAAAGATAACCTCACACCACATATAAAAGCATATTTTTATTGAAAAAAAGAAAGAAGTAAAATGTTTTGATTTTAGAAGCAATGCCTACTTCAGAAAATATTTATTGGTTCTTTGGTGGTGAAACTGTTATTCTTAGAGTATTTTCGTGTAAAACATTTTCTATGATATGGCGTATATTTTATTTAATATTACACTTTGTGAGTCTAAAGATTTTGTGAATTTGGGATACAAGATTATAAATATTAAAAAAAAAAAAAAAAAAAAAAAATCCATAAAAAAGGAAATTTAATTTGATGAAAAATTTTCATAAACAATTGATATATTTAAATGTTTGATTTTTAACTTGAAATAAAGATTTTGTCTTAATTTTTGATTTTCGTCAAAAAGGGATGTATTTAATTTTTTTTAAACTTTTATTCTAAATATGTAAATTTTGTATTAATTTTGAACTTTTATAAATAAATCTCGTTACAAGTGAATTTATTATGTAAGACAAACTAGGCTATTCTTATTAATATAACAAGATATTTTTTGTTTACAGTATCATGGAGACATACCTATGTTGTACAGATATATATACTATTTTACATAAGTTAATATAGAACTATATGATATCTGCCAAAACCCGGTAGTTTCACAGGAATATAATATAAAATTACAGACTTTCTGGAGCTGGGAACATTGTACTCAATTAAAGCGTACTTCTTCTACAAAGAAAACGCTAAATCTTGTGAAAATACATAAAATTACCAAATATTAAGAAATCATTCCACTGCAGACAGATAATGATTAAAAAAATATATTTTTTTTTATATGAGACTGTTAAAAAGAAATATTACTTAATTACACTTCAGAATACAAATAAAAAAAGATTAATGCAAAATATTAAAATATATACCAGAAAGGAATGGTTAAAATAAAGAATATTTATATCCTAATGATAAAACGTTACATGGTAGATAACTCAAATTAAATCTAATGAATAACTTTATGTATCATCGCAACACACATTGAAATTTGTTATTTCATTAAGCATGTTTAAAATAAATGAAACCATTGAGTCTGGAATTATTTTCCAATTTGCATGAAACTAAAATTATATTTTTCTTCTTCTTCTTCTTCTTTTGTTAGTATATACTGAAACTAGGCATTTAAAGCACTGTTGCCAGATTGGGGACTTTTTTTATTCAACTAACACCAATAATTTTGGGAAGTGATATTTGATATACATAATAGACGATTTATCTTTGAAGTGATTAGACAACTGTTACAATTAAATTTAGTGGTGGCTATTAAATAAAAAAAAACCTCAATCTGGAAAAACTTCTTTTTTTAGTATATACTGAAACTAGGCATTTAAAGCACTGTTGCCAGATTGGGGACTTTTTTTTATTCAACTAACACCAATAATTTTGGGAAGTGATATTTGATATACATAATAGACGATTTATCTTTGAAGTGATTAGACAACTGTTACAATTAAAATTTAGTGGTGGCTATTAAATAAAAAAAGTCCTCAATCTGGCAAAACTGATTTAAAGACAACTTCTAACTAATTAATACACACATGGAAAATTAAGGTATTTTTTAATACAACTAATTAGCAGTAATTGTGATTACAAATCTAAATTTTACGCATCTATACAGAAAAATCTTTATTAAATACCAAATTAAAGTTAATTAATACAGTGATAACTCTCATGGACTAAAAAAAAAAGCTTTAAGTTTCAAATATGTCATATGATGAGTCATAGAAATGATTAATTATACAAGCCTGCAAAACTTGGGTTATTTCATATTTTTAGCTTTTAATAATTCATTCATATGTACTTTTTTGGGCTGGTTCCAAAAATGATCTTCAATTTTCACCAGCACGTCAGGATGTTTTCAAATTGCAAATTTTTAAAATTTTAAAAAGTCACAATATTGCAAAAATCGGATTCTAAAAAATAGATGTAAAACTATTTTTTAATAACGATGTATTTATTTTATTTTATTTTATTTTATTTATTTATTTTAGCCCATACTAAGCATTATTACATCTAAACTTGTACAATATTAAATATTTAAATTTTTTATCCTTCATCAGATCCTTCAATTGTTTTGCTATAAGAATTCTCAGATTCAGTCAAAAATTTGGTTAAAATATTATGTAAAAATAATTTTTCATCTTTATCTATTTTTTTTTTCTTTATCAACGATAGCGAATCGATATTTCTGTAAAATATTATCATCTATTTATACAATATGTTAATCATATTTATTATTTAATTTTTTTCATGTTATACATATTTCTTGGATAAGAATAGGAACAAATACATGAATACATTCTTTGTTGCAGAAAGCAAAATCAAGAAAAATAATTATATAATTACACTACCTTTTCTTTTGAAATATCGCATTGTTGTTGTCCTATAATTTTTTGTACTATTTGATATTTTGGAATTGTTATCAAACTTAATAAAATATTTTTATTTTTATTCATTATATTTTTTGGTACATGAGATCTATTTCTATTAAAAAGGATATTTTAAAATCAAAGTTAAAAAGAAGTATTACGTTTAAACTAATGAAGCAACTACTCGTGGCTTGTTTTTGTTACTAATATAGTGTTACAAAAAATCATTTTGTGCCCCTTTTTTAATTTTCCATTTAAAGACTTTTAGAGATGATTTCAAATGTTGACGGTAAGAATTTGTTTCTCTATTATGAAATTGATAAAAATAACAAGTGATGACAACTAATAAGCCCTGTTTCAGAAACCTCCATCTATTTTTACTTATGATCTGTATTTTAAATGATAAAATTACAGGGTGGTCGGTAAAGTCACATTTTTTTTTTAAACAATCGTTATTTTTAAATGTAAATAATTGTAAATATTGGTTTCAGCAGGATGGAGCACGCTCCTGCTCATCTGAGGAGAATTTGAGGAGAATTGCTGAAATGTTTGAAGACTCAATTATCGGTCCATGTGGTCTCCAGAAAACTGGAGGAGGTATAGTTTGGCCTCCATTCCGGAGGAAAAAATTCATGCACCAATTGAGAATTTTTACATATGCATCCAACACCTTGTTGCAATTGAGGGGCGACATTTTGAAAACGTGGTACACTAATGTGCGTCATTTCGCAATAAAATACATTTCATTTGGATTTCCTATCTATTGTGGTTGCTTTTTTGTTCAATTTAAAGAAAAAGAAAAAAACTTGTTACTTACCAACCACTCTATTATAAGTATCATAAAAGACTTCTTTTTTTTTTTTTTTTTTAATAATTAAAAAAAAAAAAAATATTGCGTTGGGTCATAAATGAAACTGTCATTATCTACATCCGTTTACGCAGTTAAAAAAAAAAAAAAAAAAAAAGTGCATTTTATCCTTTAACAAAATTCAAATACTACCCAGGAAATTAAATTGAAAAAAATACTCCAAAGTTCAACTGTTTTAATTTTTAATTTTCTAATTTTAACATCGGTATTGTGTAATATTCCTTTTTTAATAAAGTACAACAAAGAGAATTTGCTACTACAAATGTTTTGTATGTACTTCATTGATGACGGAGTTACATACGTATCATAAATAATTAAAAAAATGTAGATAAAAAATTATTTTGATATAACTTTATATAAGGAAATCATTATTTTCGTTAAAAGCATTAATAACATTTATGTATTAAATAAATTTATACTTAAAAAAAACTAAAGAACACGCTTTTATTGGAATGTGAACTAAAAATTAGCGATTGGTCTGTATGTATAACTGTTATTAACATAACTTAAAAATAAATAACTGCAGGAATCTATCCTTATAGTAATGAAATGCAGCATAACAGAAAGTCGTGTGAGTTCCACACCAGATTATTTACAGTATTTTGCAATTTAATGGAATTATAGACAATTTTTATCACAAAACCTTTTATTGGTTCTAAAATAATATTTTTACAAAATTATACAAGTACGAGTGCGCTAATTAGTAGAAAATATGTCCACCTTTGGCTTTAATAACTGCTTTTATTCGTTTTGTCATGGATTCCACTGTCATCTCTTGACGTCGTCTTTCTTTTTCTTCCACAATTGCCTGATCTTTTCACAATTGCCCATCTGCGCAGCACTAGTGCGACGTAAAACCCAACCAACCAACCAACCTGATCTTTTTACTTCAGTTGATCCTGTGTCCCGTTTACTCTTTAAAATTTTGCTTACTGCCTCCTGACTCACGCCACACTCTCTCCCAATGTCTCTTTGTGACATACACGTGTGTTCACTCAACGTGACAGTTTTTTTCACGCCTCCTTTGTGTGATATCCATCACAATACCTAAATCTCAGAAAAATCGATAATTACTTTACATTATAAAATAGCAAAAATCTGGTGAAAATTTTTACAAAATCAACTCATAACAAGAAGCAAATAATTTTAGCTTATGTTTTCAATGTTTTCATAGCTGCCACGTAACTTTACAGTGTTGCAAATGTAAAAAAAGGAAAAACTCTAAATGATTCCATTAATTTACACAATACTGTATATACTGTTAAATATTTTTCAAAAAGTTAATTTATGTCATTTCACGTTACAGAAATATGGTCAAATCCTGTGAAGCGTACGATAGCGTCTTATAAATATAGATTTTTTGTTCGCCCCTGGAAAATGCCCCTGATGAGAAAGGCGCCCCGAAACACATGTCATTGATAATGAAGTCGTGTGCAAAATTTCAACTCGATCGGACGAACATAAGTGTCCAAAAATTGATTTGGAAGATTCCGTTACATACATTAATGGTAGCATCATGGCAAGTTAATAAAAGCGTGTTTAAGAAAAAAAAATCTTCTTGATTCAAATTTTTAACATTCATTGACCCAGAATTTAATTACTTAAAGTGAATGATTCATTAAATGTTATAAAAGTGTAGATCATTTAAAAATACAAAACAATATAAAAATTGTTAAAAGTTTAATTGAAATATGAGAATATAAATAAGAGATTCATCCAGAATTATTAATTCTAGTGAATATATAAGACAAAATTGCATGTCTACATCATTAGTTATTTTATAAATATATCTACTATTAATCTAATTAATTTTATTAATTAACTGCATGTAATTATATATTTCGTTGTTCATGCATCCAGAATTTATTTAATCTTATTTTATAATAATGAGTTCGATACTAATAAATAAATACATTTATATAATAAATTTATTAAATGCATTTTTATTATAATGATATTTTTCTTTTCACTTATCGTTTTGGAGAAAATGGATAAATAAAGGAAAAAATATCTAAACTTTCCCTGGAGGAGTCTTACTAATAATCTCACATTAAATAAATGATAATTATCAATAGTTATTCTTGGATAATTATTATATAAATTTGTTTTTTCTTAGTGATATATTGATTAACAAAAAATCAAATTCCTAGTTTTAGAAATTCACTTCAGGAAAATTATAAATCATTAGAAATGAAAATTAATTAGTTACATGTTTTGAAATATGAGAGAATAATTTTATACAGTTGAAACAAATATGTACGAATATGTAATGTTCTTCCGTTAATATCCAACATTTTTTCCGAAAATAAATGGTGTTAATAATTTACATATTAACCTTTCTGATGGCAACATATTGCTCATCCTCTTAATCATATAAATTGAAGGGTGAAAGAAGAATACTACTGAGGTTCCAGTTTACTCTCAGGTAGGTTTAAATTGCGATATAAGTTCATGAAATACCACATTTTGGAAATTACTGTTAACCACAATAGTGATTAATACATCATTATTTGTTACTTTCATAACAAACGAAGATACTGAATGAAAGTTACTTTCCTTTTTTACTTATAAAATTGATGATTATTATAATCTACTAAAAAATTTCTATAACTAACATTAGGTGTTCAAATTCATTAGTGACGTTTGAAATGTTCTTTCATTAAAACATTTATTTAATCAATAAAATCTAAATTAGAATCAAATTATGTATAAACAATAAATGCCGTTATTTAAAATTAATAATTACCATAAATTTTTATTCTTAAAATAACTCAGTTAATGATTCACATAAAATGATAATTTCAAACGTGGAAAACTGAGATCTATAAACCATATCATTAAAGGTCATCTATAACACTGAAAAAAAAAAAAAAGACTGATTGAATTTTTTGTTTCTTTATATATATATTGAGTATTTCTTTTAGATACAGATTTAAAAATACCGAAAAAATTTTTTTTGTAAATATATTTTTTCACCCTCCATCTTTAAAGAATCCCCTTACAAGGAAACATTCAAAAGGTGTCGTCTTCAAAAAATATTGAAAAAAATATATATGTGATTCTACTTTTCATAAAATACCAGAAAGTGAAAAAATTATCAGTTGAAATGAATTACAGCGACCACAAAAAATTATCAAAATTAAGCATATTTGGCGATTTCACACTGTTAGGTGATTTATTTTGAGTACTTGGTGGAGAAGCAAAACACGGTTCAGTTCGTAAACGGCAGTCTCGGTGCTAGCGAACTTATCGCCTGTTATATTGTTAATTGATATCTGACGATGAATAGTTGCAGTTCACGAATTAATAGTGTTGAGTTTGGCACTTCAGATAGAGCTGAAAAAAAGCTAAGTTTAATTAATTAAAGATGAATCTAATTACCCAAGAACGCATCCAAGAGGCAATATATTATTTCAGGTAGATTTATTTATAAATTCCAATGAAGCAATTTTATGGCGTGACCATAGAGGAGTTAACAGTACGAATTTTAAAAAACATGGAGTGGGGAAACAGTACGGAGGATCAGGCCGGGCCCTAGGCCCGAATCGCTCTTGAGCTGTTACATGTCTTATGTGGTCAATAAACAGTAAGAAAGTGTTCGCTCCCAAACTGAAGCAAAACAAATGGCAATGCATTTGGCGTTTAATTACACGCCAAGTTCAAAGTGTGAAGAAATAGAATGGTTGCTTTACTTTATGAACATTCACATGTATATTTTTTAAAAAGTGACGAGTAATTTATTGACCGTTGATAGTGAATGTTGGCATGATTTCGCCAAGCCTTAGACCCTGGGAAAATATCTAGCTAAGCACATATTTTATTTGATAGTTGATGTAAAATTGGTGACAAGAGGTTGTAGGAGTTACATTTCGATGTAAGATTAAAAGAGACCGAATTAATTATTTTCTGGTTTCCCAAAACAAAAGGATAGAAATAAGACAAAACATTATCATCTACAGAGCGAAAAGAATTTTTAGTACGTTAAGCTTGTTAAGTGAATACTGGGAACAGATCAAAGATTTTTGTTTCAGCTACATTGAAAAAGGGATGAAAGGGAAGATATAAAAATTAGAAAACGCATAATGTAAAATTTATTATTTATAGGATAAAATCGTTATATTTTAAGTAGTTGTTAAAGATTAAGGAATCTAATTTATAATTTAATTTATTTAGATAATTTACCTATTCCTTTAAAGAGAAAAATATAAATTTTATAATATGTGATAATCTATATCACATATTTTCTCCCCCTTGCCACAAAAATTGCAATCATGCTCTTTCTAAATTAACAAATGTATAGGAACGTAATTGACACAAATAAACAATGAAGTATAGTAAAATAACACACTAATATAATGAAATAAGCATATATGTAATTATATAATAAATGAGTAAAATGGATCTATGGTCACGCAAACACAAATACAATTCAATAATAAGCAAGCAATGATTATAAAAAGCTATACTTAAAATGACATGTCAATAACAGAAAATTTTATTTATTTTATAAAGTCCATTGCTTAACAGGTCAAGCATATATATTTTGTGAGATCTCCTTTTTTATTTATTTATGTATCTATAAGTGCACTTTTCAATATAGGTCATGACAAAAAATTATTTAAAAGACGTCTTGATGAGCCATAAGGTTGCTAAAAATGAATAAAAACCATAGCTTTATTTCAGCTAGGTATATTTATGCTCATTTATTTATTTTTAAACTGCAGTATCAAATTTCATGTAATACAAAACATTACATTAGCAACCAATATATTTTTCATATGTATCTTAAGCAACAAATTCTAAAGATTTATTTAGAATATTTGCAAGCAGTAGTATAATATATATTAGTCATGTCCATGATAAGTAGAGGAAATATCTTTACCTCTGTTTACTTGACACAATAGGGATGTACAACATTACCAATGATAGCAATTCAATGTGCAAACAGAATAGAAAATTACATAAACATACAGTGAATATAATTGCATTTCATTAATTGTTAATAAAATTATGTATTAATGTGTATTTTTGGAAAATATACAATTCCTTTTTTTTTTTTTTTTTTTTTTTTTTGTAACATTTATTTATTTGTAACATTTATTTATTTTGCAACATTTATTTATTTGTAAAGACTTTCTGTCTTTACAAATAAATAAATAAAAGAATGTGTATGTTTGTGTATAATACCATAAAATTGAAATAAGTATACAAGTAAACTCCTGTGTGCATAAAATGTAATGCTTTTTTTTTTTTTTTTTTTTTTTTATGCATTAATAATTATTATGTGTATATTAAATCACATTATGTATTCTGGAAATTAATGGGAAAAGTAGATTTATGCACCTAATGCCATACATGCTACCACCCCACAAAAGAAAAATTGGCCAGATATTCAAATGCAAGGATAACAACATGCATGACAAAATTACCACATATGCATTGGAGCGCTCACAACACAATTGTAGGGCACAAATCTACATTAAAATAAAAAAAAATGATGAACTGCTTTATTATTATTATTATTATTATTATTATTAATGTAAATATTAATTATCTTAAGGTGTAAAATTATCTTTTACATATTTGACAAAATATGATTGTGAATGTATGTGAATGTGTTGTTGGAATTAAAATATCATTTAGATATATAATTCAGACGAATATAAAGTAATGTGTATGTAAGAGAAAATATGTAGATATAGAATATTTGTAGCATTATTGAAAATAATGTTGCTAAGTACACAAAATATCATAAAATATCTTTATTTATCCAATTAAAAATGTTTATAATATTTATTGTATTCAATTTCAATGTTATCAATGTTTATTATAATCAGCTTCAAAGACAAAAAAATTTTTTGTATGATGTATGTATATGAAAGTGTGTCTGTATGTTTAAGAAAATTATCTCATATGCAAAAGTCAGAAGAAAATATATTTACAGTTACTGAGCAAGGCAAATCAATCATGTAAACTTATGATTGATCAAAAATTACCTTAACATAATTGTTAGGTTTTTTTTTTTTTTTTTTTTTTTTTTTTTTGTACAATGTGTGAGAAAATATTTGTAAAATTGTGTGTATATAAATGTGTGTAGAGTGGAGAAGTCCTGCCCAAAGTAACTTATAAATATTACAATACTAAACAATGCTTCGAGAAATCTTAAGTTTTTTTTTTTTTTTTTTTTTTTTTTTTTTAATATCAAAATATAAGAAATATATGTGTGAAAGGTATAAAATATTATAATGAGGTGTAGAGGACAATGTGAAAAGTAACATGTTTGTTATAGTAGAAATGCAAGTGTACAAACTCTCAGCAAATCATTAAAATACCATGTAGTAGCAAACATACATTGATAAATACCAGTAAATTTGATTAAAAAACGTGAAATATCTCATATATGTAAACACTGTAAATATGTTGATATGTAAATGTGCAGAAAAAAAATTCTCTCTCTCTTTTTTTTTTTTTTTTTTTTAATTCTAATTATTATATAAATAATTGTGTTTGTAAGAATAATACCTGTAAAAACATGTGTGAAATGTAATGTCACTATCTAAAAAATAATTAAGTAGATTTGAAATGTATAAGAATAGATTACTACATTTCAGTGAGAATATTGATGTGTGAAGTATGCAGCAATGTGTCATAAATTTAAAGAAATGCACAACAAAATAATGATTAAAATATAACAATGAGTAATGTGTAAATAACTAAATATTTAAAAATACTTATGGTTGCAGAAAAACAATAAAAACTGAAGTAATTCTCAAATGAGTGAAGTCAATACATATATATGTGTGTGTGTGTGTAATTGGAATTTGCAAAAATTCTCTCATTTTCAAGGAAATAGAGATAAGTAAACACTGTATATAAAGACTAACTGTTGATACTGCACAAAAATTGCTATCGAATTAGAATGTGATCAAATATTACACATCTAAAATAATTGTGTACGTATACATATAATGTATATAAATATTTTTCAGAGTAAACTGAGAAAAATCATTATTAAATATTCCTGTATACTCAAAAACATAATTTTAATTATTTAAACATTTATAAATGTCATTATAAAAGTATATAAAGTTTAGAAATTAACAAAAATATGAATCGAATAGGTCAATGAAACTAAATTGTTTTAATTGCATAAAGTAAAATTTCAAAAACACTTATTAACAAAAATAGCATTGGTCATTAGTACAAATATAAAAAGCATTTTATTTCACCAATAAATGAAAACTTTATTTTAACTGTATTTCACTTATCTATTTCTATCAATTTTATTTGTATATCAATAATTTTTTTTTTTTTTATATGTGAAAGGAAAGTAAGCCATGTGAACCATATACAAAAAGATGTACTTGAAGTTTGTTTATATTACATAATTAATCTTTTATTATTATTATTGCAATTACCTGGAAGGCTTTAAAACATGTGATAAGTATCTTGCCCCATTCATGATGTTATACATGTTCTGCTAAATTTCAAGTCAGATAAGAAAAATGTGTAAACTCAGTTACATTCTATGCCTGATTAACAGGTCGTGAATCTGTTATCACAACATAGCTTACTGAGAAAAATGTGTGAATGTGTATGTGTAGGAGAAAAAGAAAACTATTGGAAAATTTGTTATTTAACTGCGCCCCAAAAACAGTTAAAAATCATGAAGGTCTGACTGAAATTAAAAGCGTATACGTAGAAACATGCATGTTGTGCTGCAAAACACTCATCAAAGCAAAAACAGATAGGTGTAAATTATTTATCTTAATAAAAAAACTTCTGTAAGAAAATTATAGATATACATATTAAACAAATTATGACCTTCCACCTAATAATTTAATCTGTGCACCACTTGTAAAAAAAATGAAACCAAGATGTGTATATAAAAATAAATAAATGTGTAGATAATTTAAAATGTATCAATTTTGAAAGGAAGGATTATGTGTCTCATAAAAAAATGCAAAAATGAGTGACTATGACATCTATGACGGCAAATATCTTTGAAAAGAGTGATTAATAACTATGACAATTCAAACATTCCCAAAAGACACATGCACCTACAGATTATTTAAAATATTTATTTATCTATTTTTAAACTATGGCTTACTGATACTTTTTATTTGAAATATGAAATATCTTGATTTTTTTTTTTTTTTTTAACATGTTAAAAAATATCGATTTAAATAAAAGAATATGCAACATTTTTGAGCAATATTGTTATGTCAACTTGCACCCTTGAACATGCGAAAAATGGGCCCACCAATAATGGCATGCAATGACGCAGTCAGCACAACAGAGTTCCGTAGACCATCCGGAATTGCAGCAAAACATTTACATATTCCTTTTTTTTTTTTTTTTTTTTTTTAATTAGTTATGTAATAAAAATACTGTTAGAATATCTTTTAAGGAACTGATTTATTGCTTGAAAATTAAAAATTTCAAGTGATAAATATTAGATAAACAAAGTGTAAAGGTCATTTATGAGTATATGACTTTTATGACAATAAGTTTACGCCTGCACCTGCAGTGGTACCCCAACAGTGGTAACTAGTTCCACCTTTTTTTTTTTTTTTACAAAATTACCAAATTACCGGAGAATACATGTTGAGTTTAACAATCTGTAAAAATCATGTGCATGTATAAAAGTGTATAAGTTGTGTATATAAAGCACTAGTGAGACATGCAGATAACAAGAGCAAAGAAAAAATACATATAAAAATTGTGTACGTGTGATACATAAATGAAAGTTTGTAAATAAAAATTTTGTTTAACCTCTTGATAGAAAACACACATCATCAATGTGATGTTTGAACGTTGACAACAATGAAAATCGAAATAATTTCGATTAATAAACAATGAAAAAAAATCTATGAGAACGTGCAATCCAACAAGAGATAAATAACGAAAAAAAACCCTTAATAGAAATAAATATCTGAAATGAGTAAACCTTTTTTTTTTTTTTTTTTTTTATGAAAAAAAATGTGCGGTAATGTAGCATATGTGTGTGAATGTAAATAATTTAGGAAATTGTAAAAATTATGATGTAAACAAACTATTATTGGGATTTTCCAGAAATGTACTGTTGAAAGACTTCCGTTTATTTTCAATATGCATTTTGAAAGATCCACATGTAGATGAAAATGCAGGATGATTGATCTTAAATTTATATTTTCCCGATTTACTCACCTAAAGAATTTCTAAACATTATTCAAATTACTCTGACTACTTTAAAAGTACATATATATAGTAAATTATATACAAAAACCATGTAATAGGATACAAAAAAATATTATAAAAAGAAAAGTGTATTTTAAAACATGAATAATAATTAAATTATAATTATTATTATTACTGTTATATTGAGCCAAAAATGTATTTTTCTCTATATTATGCTCATTAAAAATAAAGAAAAAATTATGCAACCGAATAATGAGTATACATTAATGCACATTACATTTTTTTTTTTTTTAAGATCTTAGTTAAATTTTAATAAATTACCAGAAACAAAAAATGAAAAGCAAAAAAATCACTTACCAATTCATGATGTATAATGAGATGCACTAAAAATATTATTATTATTATTTTTTTCATTTAGCTTTTTTTTTTTTTTTTACCATTTATTTTCTCTGATGCATTAATATCGTTTCAGATAAGTTTAACCGACTATTCAAAATGAGTTTCACATTTAACATATAAATGTGCAGGGAAAAAATAAATCAGTCATCAAATTAAATCGCAATATATTCCATACGAAATATCATATTGAGTACACAAAACATGTATGCTCTGTCCGGAAACGTTTTAAAGATAAAACTTGAATAATTTGAAAGCTCTTTGCGGTTAACACCAGAACAGCAGAAATGAGTCTTCCTTGTAAATGATATAATGATAGAATGTTTTTTTCAGCATAAGAAAAGATTTATTTCTTTATTTTTAGTCGAAAAAAGAACACCGCTTAAAATTCACGAATAACCATATCTTCTTTAAAATCACAGCGGTTCATTAATCTTCTAAAAAGATGTAACTTGAAATTCACGCAAGAGGTTTCTTGCGGTTTCTATCGGATATTTGAGTAAATGCAGTTGAGTATGAATATTACTCATAATTTCATCCGCCGCCGATCATAATAGAACCATACTAGATTGCTGACTTCTTTTCTTTACAGATTTGTGAATCAGCTGGTTTTTAATATTCGTTCACTGTTGACTTCGATAACTGCTTTTATCATTATATTTATTCGAGCTTTGTAGAAAAAAAAAGTTTCTTTTCCTTTCCTTTTATATGTAGCATTTTATATGTAGCCTTTTATTTTTAGCAATTCGCAGCAAGATAAATGTTAATCGAGACAAAACACTCCCAGTATACTGTTTACATATTTAACAAATATGATAACTGTTCTTGATAACGGTCGGTAAACTGTTTATGCAAAATAGAATTGCTAAAATCATTTCTCCTCTTCCTTAAATCCACAAATTATTTATTTCGACCTCGATGCAAGATTGTTTGCGGTCAGCGTATAAAAGCAGAATTTTGTCGAGCAAAATATCAATATAGTCGTCTTACTGTTGAAAAATCCACATAGAAAAAAAACCTTTTGAATGATATAAAGTAATAAATTGCAAAGCAAGTTGGTTCCCCCACTCCACAAATTAAATAAAACAAAATGCCTCTTAAAGGTTTAGGCACCAGTGTGTTATATTGTTAATTGATATCTGACGATGAATAGTTGCAGTTCACGAATTAATAGTGTTGAGTTTGGCACTTCAGATAGAGCTGAAAAAAAGCTAAGTTTAATTAATTAAAGATGAATCTAATTACCCAAGAACGCATCCAAGAGGCAATATATTATTTCAGGTAGATTTATTTATAAATTCCAATGAAGCAATTTTATGGCGTGACCATAGAGGAGTTAACAGTACGAATTTTAAAAAACATGGAGTGGGGAAACAGTACGGAGGATCAGGCCGGGCCCTAGGCCTGAATCGCTCTTGAGCTGTTACATGTCTTATGTGGTCAATAAACAGTAAGAAAGTGTTCGCTCCCAAACTGAAGCAAAACAAATGGCAATGCATTTGGCGTTTAATTACACGCCAAGTTCAAAGTGTGAAGAAATAGAATGGTTGCTTTACTTTATGAACATTCACATGTATATTTTTTAAAAAGTGACGAGTAATTTATTGACCGTTGATAGTGAATGTTGGCATGATTTCGCCAAGCCTTAGACCCTGGGAAAATATCTAGCTAAGCACATATTTTATTTGATAGTTGATGTAAAATTGGTGACAAGAGGTTGTAGGAGTTACATTTCGATGTAAGATTAAAAGAGACCGAATTAATTATTTTCTGGTTTCCCAAAACAAAAGGATAGAAATAAGACAAAACATTATCATCTACAGAGCGAAAAGAATTTTTAGTACGTTAAGCTTGTTAAGTGAATACTGGGAACAGATCAAAGATTTTTGTTTCAGCTACATTGAAAAAGGGATGAAAGGGAAGATATAAAAATTAGAAAACGCATAATGTAAAATTTATTATTTATAGGATAAAATCGTTATATTTTAAGTAGTTGTTAAAGATTAAGGAATCTAATTTATAATTTAATTTATTTAGATAATTTACCTATTCCTTTAAAGAGAAAAATATAAATTTTATAATATGTGATAATCTAGCGCTAAATCGCCAAAACAACTTAGTTTTGATATTTTTTTGTGATCGCTGTAATTCATTTCAGCCGATATTTTTTTCACTTTCTGGTGTTTTATGAAGAGTATAATCACACATATTTTTTCAGTATTCTTTGAAGACGACACCTTTTGGATGTTTCCTTGTTAGTAAACTTTATATTAGATAAACTGTCGTATGGCAGTTAGGGCTATATTACGTTTTCTCTTACATATGCATCACTTTTTACTTATTCCAGCAATGTGTAAAAAATTAAAAAAAAGAAAAACAGAATTTCTTCGTTAAATTTTATGAATGCAACCTTTTAACAGACAACAGTCCCATAACATTTCGCTTTCTTGCAAGACCTAGTAGTTAAAGATTGTATTTCGACATGCAACCTTTTAACAGACAACAGTCCCATAACATTTCGCTTTCTTGCAAGACCTAGTAGTTAAAGATTGTATTTCGACCCAAGAATACCCTTTTATTTACTATTTACTTTCACTTCCCCATATATATGGTAGAGAAAGCATTGTTTTTGGGTCAAACTTCCGAAATTGAGTTTTTGTTATATTTACACGTTTTGCGGTTCCTTGAATCCAAAAATCATATTTTTAGCGGTTGATCTGTGTGTGTGTGTGTGTGTCTGTCTGCTATCAGCATATCTCAAGAACAAATAATAGCAGAAAAACCAAACTTGGTATTCCAAATTTTTATAATATATAGATGCTACAATAAGCTTTTCGTTGAGATCAAGCAACTAGTTCGTGTACAGGGACACCCAAGATAAATCAAATACATTACGTCTATGGGGGAAATGGCAGGTAAGTAGAGTTTAACATCTGTAGACTGCACTAAACAAAATGAAACGAATATGCATTTTATATGCGTGAAAACATGTTTCATGTAGAATATGGTATAGAAATCATTCACTGTTCGTTTACAGGACTAAAAGAATTAGATTATAGTGCGACAATACTTGAAAAATGTTGAATGTGTATTTTAGGTTTTTCCGTGTGTTATTAATATAAGATCATATTTATGTGCACTATGTGGTGTGTAAGTAACTTTCAGAAGATATACAAAGCTGTCAATATTTACGCCATAACATTCTTTTTTATTGTCAGTGGATGTGTTTTACTAAAATATTTTACCATGTCCAGGAAAGCTGTTGGGGAATTGAAATGAATTCCTCATCACCATATGGTAAATTTTGGTGTCTGTTTAAGCTAAATATTCATCTCTTGGTTGTTTGTTTATTTAAACGTTTTGAGGCTTCCTGAATACCGAAGTCAAGTTTTTAACGTTTGGTCTTTGTCTGTGTCTCTTAGAGTAAGTTGAAATAAATAATTTCAGGCGATCCAAAGGTTGTATTTTGAAGTTATTTTAAGTTTGTTACTAGAAAAATTTGATCAAGATTGATACTTTTCAAAATATGCAGCTTATGAAAGTTGTCTGAATAATTTTAAATGAACTTTTGAATTTAATAACATATTTGGATTCTATAAGTATATATAGTGTACAATATTGACCGAGGGGGTTGAGGGGTGTGTGTGAAAATTGACTTCACACAGAATTATTTGTCAAATAAAATTGTTCTGAAACTTAATTTGAATTCTTTTCATAGGTTTGCATAACAGTATTCATTATCTTACCCCTTAATCTCCAGTCTGTATTTATAGTATTAAATTTCAGGGTAAGAGAAAGTTGTTTGAGTGTGACACGGGATTTTTGCGTATATTTTGTTTAAATTTGCTATATATTTTACCAATATTTGTGAAAAAATGACCAAAATTTGTGTTAAGGAAGCTGATTATATTTGTTTCGTGTAGGGAACTAACTTTGATCGAGTATCGATGGGCTTTTATGCTACTAATTACGGCTAATGCTGCTAATTACTCTTATAACTTGTACTTACGTTTTAATTACGTAAATAATATAAAAATGAGCATTTTTATTATTCTACAAACTATCCCCAAAACCTCTGTATATGGATGAAAAGATACAAAAATTTGTATGCCCATGATAAGGCCGCTGTCAAAGGGTAATTGACGAATTGGAAAATCGCGGGTTCGATACACGAATCAGCCAAAGACCGTCGTGTACGCTAATGTGGGCTGGTGCACGTAAAATCCGTCATGGCCACGATGTCCTCCATGTTCCCATCCAAATTATACCTCTTGGGATCACCGAAGCGTGGGAGCCATCTCTCCGTACAGGATCAAAATTATGATGGCATATCTCCAGACCATAGTTAGGGGCGCGTACCAAACCATCGCCAATTACCCATAGTGCGGTACTAGTGCGACGTTAAACTTAACCAACCAACCATAAGCATTTTTTTTTATTTCTAGTATCATAAACATAAATAACGTATTCGAACCTAAATTTAGCAATGTGACCAGGATAACTTCTCCAAAAATAGATTAATGTATCTGTTTACCAATGCCAACTTAAGAGGCATTCTTTCAATATTCTTTCACCACAAACAGCGATTTTTTTTTTTTTTTTTGACTGGTACAAGGGTTTGAATTCAACTCTAAATTTTCAATACAATACAGAACAATTGTGATTTTTTTTATTGGTGTCTTAAAAAATCAAACTGTGCTAATGCGTTATAGAAATATCATTTTTTCTGTTCGAGTAGAACTAACAACGCTTCCACCAAGATATTTTTTAATGGATTCTCGATAACAAAACAAATGGACAAAAATTATGCATTATTGGAGTTACTTTGGAGTCTTATTAAAAAGATTACTGTTTATGTATAAAAAACAACATCCACAGTTAAAGCCTTTGCTGCAATATAAAATATAAAGATGTAAAATATCATACAAATATATTTTTATTTATTTATTTATTTATTTTGAAAAATCTTCTTTAATTTCGCTTAACATTATAAGTAATGCACTATTTTAGTGTTTCAAACATTAATGCTAATATTTACAGTTGCTTACTTAACAGTTTATTTTTGCTGTAATAGCAAATGCCAAATTTTATATCTTAAATGTGTTGGGTAAATGTTAAAAACTAAGACTTTCAGAATTTAGATTTTCAAAATATATATGGTTTAGAAAAAAATTTCATTGTCATATTTGCCTTTAAAATGTAAAAGTCACATCTGACTTAATGTGAAACAAAAATTTAATGAAAAGTTATATTAATAATTATTTTACTCGATAATTGTATGCTGTTATTTCTTTCTGCAAAAATATTTTAATTGATATAAATATTTAAAATGTTTACCAAAATTAGTTTCGATAAAATTAAAGAATTATATTTCTTTGTACCACATATCAGTACTTGTCATTTTGAATTTAGATTTTATGAGCTTATATAAAGAATAATTTAAACATTCTTGATATATAAAGATTTATGTAAATAAATATAAAAAAGTGTTTATAATTTTTTTAGACATGCTTATGAACTCTAAATAGATATCACTATTAGCATATTATTATTATTATTATTATTATTATTTTTATTATTTGTTAAGAATAAAATAAACATTAACAGAAAATATTATGTGTACAAAATTTATTCATATGCTTTTACTAAAATACAATACTTTTATTTTATTTATGTAACTAGCCGTGTGAAGTTTAAAACAAAAGTCATATTATAAAACATTATTCCTAGTATTATTTTAAAGTTTGAGTTTCAGATGTACGAAAATAAAAGAAAAGTTTAATGAAAATTATTTCAAACCTCATGTAGGAAAGCAGCAAAAAATATTAATGGTTATTTGCAGCATGTTTTTCTTAGATAAATTCATAAAATCCGTTAAATAATGTAGGTATTATAAATGATAAAAGTATTTTTTTTTTCTTTTCCTTCCCCATGCGGTACCTAAGCTTTTCTGAACTTCAATCAAGTGTAAATATCCTATTATATAGCCTTAAAAGAAAACTTTCCTTTTTCACGAAATGAAGCAATCGTTGTCTAAAAAGGGCGTTCCCCCTTTCTCTATGGGGAAACACCCGGACGACAAATAAAGCTTATTTTATGTGAACTCCTGTAAAACGATTTTTTCCGTGTGATAAAAGTTTAGTGACAGAAAAAAAAAAATGCTTTGAAGCATTTATCGATTTTTAAATTAAATACCTTGCATTAAAATAAATAATCGGTTTTAAAAGCGTTCTTTTAAAAAATATGAACGCATAAAAATCTTCAAAAATTATACGGGTCAAAAGGTAGGAGAAAAAAGTTTTCAACTAAATGCTCTTCCAATAAGACTTACAGTTGTAATAATACATTTTATAGTAAGGTGTTTGATGTGTTATTGATAGTATGTGTTATTGATTCTGACTGTTACATTTTAAATAGAGAGAAGTTCTAGAGTGTAATATTTCATATAAATATTACAGAAGATGTATGTGTTTGGCAAATTAAAATGCAACATTTTTCTTTTACATTCAAAAATTTTCCTTTTCTCCCTCTCCCTCTCTCTCTCTTTCTTTCTCTCTCTCTCTCTCTTTCTCTCTCTCTCTCTCTCTCTCTCTCTCTCTCTCTATATATATATATATATATATATATATATATATATATACATATATATATATATATATATATATATATATACATATATGCAGTCGGTAAGAAAAGTGTCCGAACACTAGCAAAAATTCCTATGTAAATAAAGTACACTTCATACGGTTTTGCTAAATAAATCTTTATCGAATCATGTTCTTAGACTGACTAAGAACTGGATTTGACAAGGATTTATTTAACAAAACGGTATGAAGTGCTTTTTTTACATAGAAATTTTTGCTAGTGTTCGGGCACTTTTGTTTTCGACTGTATATATATATATATATATATATCCTACATTTCTAGATTCCTTTTGTTGAATTTCGCTTTTATAGAATTCTTTCAATTTACCTGTCTACGGAATACGAATTATTATTTTGAGCTGAAATTCAAAAAGTTGCGAAAATGGTTTTGTGTATTACACTGAAGAGATTAAAAAAAAAGAAAAAAGCTGGTACAGACGTGCATATGCAAATAAAACAGGTATGAAACCAGTCAGAGTAACGCAATGCGGTAGGCAGTGCTTATATAAGATAACAGTATGTGTCAAAACTGTTATATTAAATACACAAATCTGCGAAATCGTACTTTTTAATTTTATTTTTCACAGCGTTTGGAGTCTCTAATGCGTTTTTATGCGCTGAATTCAGAAATGCTTGTCTTTTCTTCCTATCGCGTAAGGGTTTTTCTCAAAAAAAAAAAAAAAAAAAAAAAAAAAAAAGGATTAAGATGGGAAGAATTCACACAGGGGGATGTAAAAAATTCGAAACTATTTATGTATACAATACATTAAAATAGGCTATTATTTACAAATTATCTTTTAAATGTGTTTCTTTACATCGAAATTCCCTTAAGAACATTTTGTCTCGTACACAGCTTGAGGGCCTTCAGAAGAGTGGATGCTCTGTGCGACATCCAACAATAATTTACTAATATCTCAACACACCATCGTACCTGATACCTCTTCTACATTTCTTTCATATCTTGATGAAAATATTCTACTTGTTCTTCATTCACATCACCCAGATTTTCCGGGAAAGAACTTAGATGGGACTTGAAAAATAGAGCTGAGCTCAAAAAGATCCCATTTTCTTGTCACAAATTTACACAGTGGAAAGTTTTGAATACTTTCTTCTTAATCAGCATACAAAAATACACCAGAAAGGCGCACCATCTTGAAGAAAAAAAAATATATATCGCAGGTCTGTGCTACTGTTGATACAATAGCAGGTTATCAAGAATTTAGCGAATTTGAACATGGCGTTATAATTGGTGCATCAAGAAAGGACTATAGCATCTCTGAGGTAGTGATAAAATTTGGGGGTTTTCATACGACAATTTCACGAGTGCACCATGAATATTAAAATTCATAAGTGCATCGTGAATTCATTAAAACAACAAAATTTCGACTTCGCTGTGGCTAAAAAGAGGTCGTGAAAGAACGGAGGCAATGAAGATTGAAAAGAATTATTAAACATGCCATATGTGCAATCCTTCCTCAAATTGCTGCAGATTTGAATGCGGGGGCATCAACAAGTGCCAGCGTACAATATATTTCACGGACTATCATTGATATGGACCTTCGGAGCCAAATGCTTAGTCGTGCACGACACAAAGCTTTACACCTTTATATTAGTTGCAAACGTTTTAAGCAGAGTTGTCAATTTTAGGAACGTTTTTATTCAATATCTTCCATTAATTTTTAATTGTAACGTTTGCCTGATCACTCCGATGATTAATCGTTTATTATGTATATCATATACATTTCTCAGAATTATTGGTGATTATTGAATAAAAAAGTCCTTAAATTTTCAAACACTAGTTTAAAGAACATTTTCTCGCTATTTCTGCGTACTGTTTTTAGTAAGTGTCTATAACAACAATCTCAATTATATCTTTCTATATCTACTAACATTGTACTACTAACATTAACATTTCAAGAAATTTTTTTAATGTTTTTCTTAAAATGTGCCAGAAGAGGATACTTAAACACCCAGAGATAAAAAATTTCTGTTAGATTCACCAACATTATAGTGTTCACGCTATGTTGACCTATAACATACGTATCAACTTTCAGTTCATCTGAACAATGCGTTTATACACTATCGTGTTCACTCACACCCATTCTTACATACGTACACACACACATAAATACGTCACCACAAATATAACAAAAATTGCCTCAGAGGCCCTCAAAGCATACAGATACACAAAATATCAAAGTCAAATTTTTTTCATGATTACAACACTTCTCTTACTTAATATATTCGGAAAGTAAAAATGTGACATTTTAAATATATAAAAAATTACAATAAATATTTTTTTACATTATGTAGCACAGTTAACTAAAGCCTTAAATGTAAAGTAAACCATAATGTATGAAATCCTCTATTTATAAATATTTTTATCACTTTATTTAGAATACAAATGATGTCAAGAAAATGTACAGATTAAATGTAAATGAAATGAAAATGTACAAAATCTCTTTTTCCAAATAATAAGTTGGGGGGCTACTATCAGAATGCGGGTTTTATCTCCTATTTTTGGCATGTTTATGTAGCGATAAAAGTTTATGAATACCACTTTCTTGAGATTGCTTTCAAACACAATAGCGTAAACGAACATAATTTTCTCTTTCTTTTGTACTCAGAAAATGCGGCGAAAACAAATTATTGTTCTTTTAATGTCGGAAAAATTACTTTACTTCTTCATAATAGAAAACTGCATACACGTTCAATATAATTGAGTGATGGTACTATTTTTAAAAATATTGTAAACAAATATGAAATTTTATAACTCCAAAAGACTTTATATGCAGTTGATCCTATCAATAATCTTATATTCAGAATTTTGCTCTAAACTTTAACTATAAAATTTATTTTCAAAAGAATGTTACTTAAAAGTAGCATATAAGTAATATGGTTTATACTATGTTCTTAACATGAAACTTTTAATTATTTAAAAAAATGACATTTTTATAAAAAAAATAGGACTCAGCTGAAATATTCTGATGACACTACGATATCAAATTCAAATATATATTTATGGAAAACCAATTAGTAATTCATTAAATTGAATTTTTGGGAAAACACTTTTTATACATAAAAATTATGGTCCATGGCCAATCTCGTATTATTATATAACTGTAATTATCTTTTATTATATAAAGATAATAAAAAACACGGGGCAATCAACAAAAGTTACATTGCGCACTTTAACGTTAAACTTTTTATAAAACTATGGGTTTTTGTTATTGCATAGATTAAAGTCGACTGTCTAAGTTAGAGTAGAAGCCTGGAAGGAATGCTTTTCATAAGGTCTTTATAAGGGATCCTTACCTGTATTCTCTCAAGTTTCAGGGAAAGCCATGGAATTTTTAGAGCAGCCATGCCAACGATCATGACTTGGGTCCGACACCGGTACACCCTGTAAGGAGTAATGAAACTATTTAGAGTTTTCCACTTATTTTTCCATCAAAAACCATTAGTTAGATGCTCAATTTATTCAGTAAAGAGTATGAAGAAGCATTTGTCTCACATTTCTTTTTTCCATAGTGTAATTATAGTTCCTGCATATTTCGGTGTAAGGTACAATGCTCACAACTAGTCTATAAAAGTCTATATATTTAATATTGAGTCTATAAAAGTCTATATTTTCAAAATCTAGTCTATAAAGTCTATTGCTTTTAAGAACTTTTATATTTAAAAATATTTTTCCAGCAGATACGCATATAAAATTTTCAGGTGTTATTTTTATATCTCCCCTCTTTATTCGACTTCACTTATAATTTCCATCAATATTATCAATTAAATTGTTATTGGTATTATTTTGGTAACTTGTAATGAATATATTTCTAGAGTATATTCTTCTCTTATATTAAACGAGTCAATCACTGGACTTGTTTCATATATATACATATATATATTAGGAAAGGCTCTAACGATTATGATGAAAGTTTGGGATTAGGGGATTTTTAGGTCGAAAAAATGATTGGACTTATCCTCATCTTCAAGAAAATTCATATTCACTGTTAACGTTTTGTCGGCCTGTTGCAACAACAGTAGAAGTTAGGTTTACTTGGAAATGGATTAATGATTTTGATGAAAGCTTGGGGTTATGTGTTCTTATAGAACTAAATCAATTGGGCATATCCTCATCTTTAGGGAAATTCGCGCTCATTACTAACCCATCAGCTGTCGGTTGAAAATTATGACAGAATTTAGATTTACTAGGAAATCAATAAAACGATTTTAATGAAAACTTAGGTTTAAGCGTTTTTTAACATGCCAAATCTAACTGACACTACCTCATCTTCACGAAAATTAGCCTTCAATATTAACTACTTCCTGTCCATTGCAAAATATGGCAGAAACTTGGTTTTCTGAGGAACAAACAGTTTTAATAAAAATATAGGAATATTTTTATTTATTTATTTATTTATTATTTTTTAAATGAGAAACTTATCTGATATATCCTTGTCTCGAGGAATGTTAGTGCTCATTGCTGTGTTAACCCTCACTTCATCATAGCAAAATATGTCTGGAATTTGGTTTTTTTGGAAATTGCTTCAACGATTTTGATAATTATTTAAGGTTTAAGAGGTTTTTTACGTGACAATTCAAACTGAATTTTCTTCATCTTCAGGAAAAGTTTACAGTTAGCTTTCACTCCGCCTGTTGCAAAATTACAACAGAAAGTTTCTAAGAAATGGCTCTAATGGTTTTGATAAAAACTAGCTTTAAGGTTTTTTTGAGATGCGAAATCCGTCTTATTTTTCCTCATCTTCGCGGCGTTGACTGTTAACCTTTCATTTTGTATAAGACAAAATATGTCAGAGACCTGGTTTTCTTAGAAATTGTTTGAAGGATTCTGATAAAAATTCAAATTTAGGGAATATTTGAGCTTACAATTAAATTGTCAGCACAAAAATCTGACATTCTCTTTAGAACATTTCGCAATTACTTTTCTTTTTTTTTACTCAAATGACTTTGAAAGATATTTTGAGTTAGTGTGTTTTTGAGATGACATTTCGAACTGAAAAAACCCTCAACTCCATTTTAGAGTTCACTGGCAACCCGCACACCACCTAGAAGAAATGTGGCATAAACTTTTTCTTGGAAATCGCGGAACGATTTTGAAAAAAAAAAAAATTTAGACTTTTTTTATAGATGAAAAGCGGTCTCACTTACCTTATTTTTCATAAAAATTAGCTGTCACGACTCTAGAATAATGTATAGTAGAAATCGTGTCTTCTAGGCAACTGCTCAAATGATTTTGATAGGAAATTATAGTTAGTGATTTCATATGATGATTCGATTTTAACTTTCCTTATTTCCACGAAAATTAGCCTTCACTGGTAACTCGCACTATGCCCTGAGCAAACAAATAATAAATATAATTATCTTTAAATAAATCACTTTATTTTATGTATAACAAATTTCGTTACATAAAAATATTTATTTGTGTATCATCGTTACAGTTATTTCGTCTGTTAAGTTTAGTTATTAATATATTTAATGTTAGTCTATAAATTTCTAATTTTAGTCTATAAAGTCTATATATTTGAGGCAAAAACTTGTTGTGAGGCCTGAAGGTAAGATATAAGGAAATATTTTGCAACGTGAAATGTCCAAATTTCATAGTTCAAAAATAAAATTATACATTTTAACATATCCAAAATATCTTTTTTAATCCCTTATTTTATTTTTCTTAAATTAATTTTTATTTTAATTCAATTTTAATTTTATTTTTCTTTCTTTAAAAGTTTAGATTTATATAAATATAACGTTTAACTTAATGTTGTTAAGTTTAGTATTGAATGAATGAAGCATTGGTTGAAGGGATATTTAAAAATAGTTTCATAGTTAAAAATGGAAAGGTAATAGTTCTTCACCATGTTTTTTCTCTTATATTTAATGTACAATATATATATATATATATATATATATATATATATATAATAAATTTTAAGTAGTATATTCTTTATTATTATTTACAATATATTTTGACACAACAATCATTTTATTCTTTCATAGAAAAGTAATATAAAATAATAATTTTCTATATTGGAGAGATCGTAGAATACCTGTAGAGTGAAGTCTAACATTTTGGCATAGTTCGAATTTACCTCATTCAGCTCAGTTGTCTTTACACTTACATTTCTAAAAATTTTAGTCATAAACTACAACTAATCAGCTTTTTCAAAAACTGTTGTAAAATAAAAAAATATAAGTATTTTATGATTTATTAATGTGCAACCTAAAAAAAAAAAAAATTAAATTAAATTTGCGTGTTTCTTTGTTTTACTTACCTATGGTTTGTAGCAAGTGTAACCTCATCATATTTTACCCATATTCCTACAGTTTCGGGCAAAACACTTTTTCGTTAATAATTGTTGTATGAGTAAATATTAAAAAATTGCTGTATAAAAATTGCTATAAAGTAAATCGATCATATTGTCGAACTAAAATTAATTAACAACTTACGTACTAATTTACAAATTTTGTTAACAAAAAAATATTAAATTATAACAAAACATACAAAATTTATGTAATCAAAAATTTCAGGGCAAACAAACTTATGAAAAACAAACTCTCAAAATAGCAAATAAATATTTTTTTCTAACACATAAGAAGATTAAATAATATTAATATCTTGTTGACACGTCTTTTGAAGTTCTCACAGCAGAACATCGATGAGGCATCGACTCTATTAAAGACTTAATACTTGTACGGTCGATTGTTTGCCATTTCTTTTGAACTTTTTAAAATAAATCGTTTTTATTTGAAGAATTAATAGGTCTTACTTTTACTTTTAGTTCTTTCCATAAATGTTCAATGGGAATTTAGTCAGGAGATTGAATTGGCCATTCATGAATTCGAAATTTTTGCCGATAAAAAGTCTTAAACTAGTCCAGATCGAAGATTGTGGTTTTTATCTTGTTACAAAATCCATCCTCGTGGCATATTTTGACACGCATACGGTAGCATTTAGTCCGTCAAGATTTTTTTATACATAACTTTGTTCATAGTGCCTTATATTGTTATTTAAGGACCAACGCCTTTATATGAGAAAGCTCTCCACGGCATGATGTTTCCTTTTCCACGTTTTACAGCCAACCTTTGATGTCTAGAATCATACCTGGCATTGTTTGGCCGCCGAATATATCTCTTTCCATCACTTTTAAAAGGATTAATCTTTGTTTCGTCTGAAAATAACACATTTACTAGTCTTCGATTGTCCCTTATTCATGTGCTTTAGTAAATTCTAATCTTGCTTTCTTATTCTTTCTACTAATCAACGGTTTCTTTGCTCCGACGCATCTGAGACGTCCAACTTGGTTTAATCTACCCCAAACAGTACTACGATGAACATAAACCAAGTTTTCCTCCAGTAAATTACACGCTATAATTGCAGGATTCTTCATTAGATTACAACTGCCTTTCTTTTAATAACTTTATCAACTCACTTACATTGTTAAAAAAAAATCCCGTAAGATTACGGGGAAAGCCCGGCAGCAGAGATTCCAGACAAAGCCCGTAAAAAGAAACGCTTAGACCGTAAATTAAGTATATAATAACCTTAAATTACGTTACATGCCTGTAAAAAAAGTTTTGCCCGTAAAATCAATGTTTTTTTTACGGGCTTTGTTTGGAATCTCTGCTGCCGGGCTTTCCCCGTAATCTTACGGGATTTTGTTTTACAGTGTGGACATTTTTCTGAGTCTTTCAAGTACTGATTTGTCAGCCAATTTGTTTGTTTCTTTCCCTTTTTTAATAATATTATCATCATTTGTTTTTCCCTTAAATAATGTTGAAGTAATATCACAAGAAACTTTATTAATTATGGTGTAATTTAATAACAGTTTCACGGATCTGTAAATGAGTGATCTTTGGCAGCTTGAATTTACAGTACTGACACACAAGTGTAAGCAAACTTGAGCTCCTTCTATATCGTCATGTTTCGTCTTAAATGGACCAGTCACTTCAGGGCGGTAACGTCACTGTGAACTGTTAACTGCTTGACCCGAAACTTTTGATAAATAGATTTATGAGTATTTCATTATATATATTTAAATCGTTTCATTGTAGAGATTTGCTAGTTATATATTTCGAATGTATATTTGATAAAGTTCACGGTACAATATTTAATTTCTTATTTTATCTCTATTTATTTAAAAGCTATTGGCGAAAATTAGATTGACCAAAGCTTTTGCACGCAACTGTATATTCCCATAGACAATAAGCGATGTTTCATTCAATTTATCAGATAGTGAAAATATTCAGGAATCTGGATTTATCTGAATTTTTAAAATATCTCAACCCGTTACAGACTTGTGAACATTTACGTACGTTGTAATCACAGTAAAATTCATTGTTGTTCGTTATAACAACATATTTAAGTTCTTTTAGACTACAATGTATATGTATATTTACGATACATACTTTATATTATATAGTAAATTATCACACAACTGAATAACTCTTAAAACACTGAATGTATGATACAATAAATATCCGCGCAAATGGCGTAATCTATTTAAATATTTTAGGTGATCCGACGTTTAATATGATTATTACTTAAATGAAAATGTAGCTAATATAGACAGGTATTCTGTGTATGTCTCCTATATGTTAAAATTTATACTTCCTAGAGTGAACTTGCATCAAAAACTATTTATTTAATTTCTGTCACAAGCAAAAAAGTAACGTAAAATGTGATTTTTTTTTCTTTCTTTTATTTCTTTTTGTAAAATCTTGAAGACAGTTAACTTAAACTATAATTTGGTATCAATCTGTTTGATGTAGTATTATTCAGTTAAGCTTAAAGTAGTAAATTTACTAAGTTTCACCGTGTCTCTAAAAATATAAGCAAGATTATTGTGTACTTTATTAGAGAAAGACATGCTGTGATAATTTATTTATATGCAAAGAAGTTTTGTTTATTTGTAACTACACTAATCCAAAAAGTATATATTCAGATTACCTATTACAATCCATAGGCCATAATGTATTACGAATTGTTTATGCGTCTCGATAAAATAAATAAATAAAAGGAAAATTCCGCAATGAATCTTATATTGAGATTTCAAAAAACAAATTAAAAAAAATCTTTTTAATATCTCATTCTCAATTCTCTGAAGATTTTCATAAAGGCATCCTTCATTCAATTTTGCTTTAACGTTCTGATTTTTTCTTTCCTTTACTTGCTGAAATAAATTATTTAATTGTTCAATAAATACTTTATAAATAAAAGTACTAATTAAAAACTTACAGGAATGAAGCATTTGAATATAAAATAAAAGCTAAAATTTTCGCAGACTATGTTAAAATCTATTTTCTTACATATTTGAGAATTTATGAAAAGCTTCCCTATAGAGTAATAATGATTGAAAAGATAAAACACAAAAGAATATTTAATTTTTAGAAGCACTTAAAGTCTAAAGCAAACAGCTAAATGAAGCAGTTACGAGAAAAGGAAACAAGTAGTATTGCCTCCGTCTCATGTTTCAATTACGAGAAAATTTAAATTTGCAACGCATTGAAGTGCTACGAACGATTTTCCTTTAAAAAGTAAATTTTAACTAAAGAATTACTGCTCCATTTAGTATTAATTAACAAATTCAATGCGTCAGTTTAAGAGACTTTAAAACGTTAATTATAGATAAAGCTAGTGTGCTTGAGACTTAAATTCGCCTTAGATAAAATCCACTTAATATTATTTGATTTAAAAAAGACGTGAGAAATCCTCTTATGCTGGTTCTCACTCACCAAATTAGGGATACTTTAAAATGTTCATTATATTTAATGAAAAATAACATTAACTGATTATTTACACTAATTTTAATGTATATCTGAAAGATTTAATTTGAATTTCTTTATTTTTATCAGTACAAATAAAGCACTTTATGCATATAATCTGTAATATTTTTTATTTTATTTTTTAACTAGACCAATTATTGTTTAATAATTATCAGAATTTTCACATGAATTAGAAAAAAAAATACTAATACCAGCATTTAAGAGATTCGATTTTAAATTTTTACTGTTTGTTTTTCAAAAGTAAGAGTATTGTTGGGACGTTAACGTTAGGTTGGTTTATTTTAAATGTTTTGAAACATTAATGACAATTTTAATATGCAGCTAACCCACAGCGAAGTCTGTTTAGTACTTCTATATCTTCCATAATAGAATTTTTCATATCCTAAAAATATACATAAGAATGTAAAATGAATCTACTGCTTTTTCTAAGCTATACAAAAATGATATTTTGCTGTTTATTTATTTATTTATTTATATGTGTGTGCAAAAAGAATCACACACACATGTGCGATTAAAAAGGTTAATAAAAGTTATTTTTAAAACATAATGGTAGCAAAAAGAGGGAGAGAGAGGAAAAAAGAAGATAAAAAATAGTTATCTTCTCGTATTCACTTTCTACTTAGTTTTACAGACTGCATTTGATCACATTTTTATGGAATTATTTTCATATTTGTTATTTTTTATAATATGGCAAACAGAAGTTGTATGTTCATAATATAAAAAGAGAATGTTTAAAACTTAGTAGATTTGAATAATGTAAAAAAAAAAAAAAAAAAAAAAACAGTAATTAACAAATTTAATAGTAGTATGCATTCATTCTTTTGTTATACAATGGTTCTCGTATGCTTTATATCTTTGAATTAGTTAATTTAGGGATCATCATTTAAATCGTATAATAAAGCGAAAAATATTATGTTTCGATGATATATATTTTGTTGAAAGAAAGCACCCAGGTAACACATAATGTTGTTGTAGTGTTGCAAATAAGTCTAAACAGTGAAAAATTGGTTACGTTATTTTATGTCCGTTAAAAAATAGTTTTTATTTCGCAATACTTTCACTGAACAATTTCGAATATTTATTCAGTAATAAAGAAAACCTATAACGTTTGTTTATAGTTTGTTACTATAAACAAACGTTGTTTTATGGTTGTACTTTTTCTGTTATTTTTTCGACGTTTTAAAATAGGTATTTTATTAGTTTTTGTTCTCCTTTTTGATTCTAATAAAAAATAAATTTTTTCAACGAATTAATAGATACGTTTTATAAGTCATTATTTCCGTCAAATGACGTTGAATCTCTTCAACTTGATATCGATACACGATTGTGAATTGGCGGGATGTGCGTATTATAATTTTCTTTAGGAGTTTTAGAAGATGATGTGCTGAGAAAGAACTTCTAACATGATAAGGAGGGAAGCTTTCGGCAAAGTATATTAACTAGTAGTAGGTGTTCTTTGGCTTTCGGAAACCGTAACTAACGAAGGAGTTCATATTAAACGCTTTCTCCCGTTCTACATGCGAAATCGCCAAGTATATTGTGCCAAATTTTAAAAGCGTCTTTACGACGCGTGCTATTTTGAAAGTGAATGTGAATGAAGATGAAGTTATCGTTTTCCTGTTAAAGTAGTATGGAAGTTTTCTATGAAACAATAATGGATTCAACGCATTTTAAAACTACTTTTAGTTTCACTGAAATAGTAGTGAAAGGTAAATGACATTTTACGTAACTACCAAAAAACTTGCAAGCTCCTTAAAAATTCAAAGTTTTACTATTCTTTGATTTTGGGTTTGTTTACCTGCTAGCGTAATATTAAAAATTAATTCTGAGTTCTCGTCTAGTTGATCAAGCTGTATATTTATTTAAACAAGATTTTTCAAATAATGAAGTGAGTGTTTCGTTTTTCCTTCTTTAATTTTATGTTTGAATTCTTGTCTTAAATTTTCAGGGGTCGGTCTAACTTTATATATTTAATACTCTTTTTTAAAACTATACATTTGTAAAATTTTACTTTTTTCATATTTACTGAAAAAATATATCTATATACAATGTAACGCTACTATTGTTTTATTAAACGATGTATATGCAGTAATTTTATATTATTAAAAATAGGTCTTATGTATACAAAAATTATACTTTTGAAAAGCTTGTTTTCTACGAATTTAAATTTTGTGAAGGGAGCAAAACTGGCATTCACAATTTCGGCTTATATTTATTTTATTTTATTATTATTAATAAAATTATTGCATTTTTGATTTTCTTTTAATTACAGATTTTAATTTTTGTTTACATTAATTAATATTCCCAATTTCCGCTTTTATTTATTTATTTTATTTTATTATTAATAAAATTATGACCTTTTTGATTTTCGTTTAATTGCAAACTGTAATTTTTGTTTACATTAATTAACATTCCCATTTTCTGCTTTGATTTTATTTATTCTATTATTATTAATAAAATTTTTACCTTTCTGATTGTCTTTTAACTGCAAATTTTAATATCTGTTTACATTAATTAACATTCCCAATTTTCGCTTAAATTTATTTATTTTATTATTATAATCACAAATTTTTACTCTTTTTGATTATCCTTTAATTTCAAATAAATACTCTTAGCTAATAAATAGACAATCCCAGGGATCTAAATGTTGGTTTAGGGAAATTTTAAGTATTCAATTTTTTAGCTTTATTATTATTAAATTGTGTGAATTAAAACTAACTAGAAATTACATAAATAAAATAATTTTAATCCAATTTTAAAACAATATATATAATTAATATAGTATTTTCTTTATTGAAATCTATGAATGTTATCTATGAACTGTTTTCCACATAGATACATCTCAGCATCTGTTAAATAAAATTACACCAAACTTCATAAAGAATTGATTAAGAAAAGTAGTATGTTCTATCTAAAAGCGCCACTTGTAGTTATTTAACATGCACTAAAGTTTTATATAGCTTCTCAGAATAAAGGTTTTATATGCAGAATTTGCAGAAATTTTAATTAACAGATGTTGAGATGTAGTCATGTAAAAATCCCTGAAAGTGAGTAATGAGAGCATCGCCTGTCGGCTGATACACACTCTTAGCTAATTCAGCATTCGTTTTTATATTGGTTGTCTCACATATCAAATTTAGTGCAGTTGTATGTGCTAGAAAATTTAGCTTTCCTCGAAAAACAGAAGTTAAAAATTTTTACGAATCTAATATTTTCGTATATTGAGTATTAAAAAAGTAATAAAATTAATCATTAAAAAAAGTCTAAAAATTAAGTAAAAAAGAATGTTCCAAAACTTCTTTAACAAGGGGATTTTTTCTTTTTTAAATTATTAGCAATATTTTAGAAACGAAAATTCAATGGATATATATGAGCTAGCTATTTTTCTTGGATTTCAACGTTTATAAGACATAAGAAAAACCGTTGAAAACCGATATAAAAAACACGAGAGTATTGCGATTTTGAACAACTCTTTTACAACGGTTTTTTTTTTAGGTTGCAAAATGTATTAAAATAACCGTTGAAAGATGAGAAAATCAACGAGACATATTTTCAGATTATTAACGTTACAGAAAAACGATCATTCAACCGAATGAATTGCCGTTTGTTCAACGTTTAAAATACCATACTGTACTACCTGGGATAATAGGGGAAAAAAACTTAAAAATTTATGAATTTTATTTATTATTTCATATATTTATACAAATTTGAAATTTGTCTGCATTGGTATGCAAAGTTACATTTTAAATTACATTTAAAATTTCACAAAGGTTTGAAATTTTAAATAATTACCAGATTATTATTTAATTTTAATGTTATATAAATTTCATACTTAAAGTCATAAGCCTGAGCAATATTAATTATGTTTAAAGAAAATACTTTAAAACAAATAATAAACATTTATTATTATGAAGGATTTACACTACTATTTCTTACAGATCCGCTTTGCTTTATTAGCTTGTTCTATTAAAGCACATAATACCTGTTGATCGAATTTTTAAACAATTCATGAAAAATGAAATAGAACTAATATAAAGTCTGTTTAAATGTAAAATTGCACAAAAATGCATGATTTAAATAAATATATATTTCAAATTTCCAATTATCGTTTCATAATGCACCCCCCCAATTTCGCAGAAACTTTTAAAGTTGTTTGACGTGTTTTTCATCGATGGAGCTAATTGTAAACAAAACCTTTAGAAAATAAACTACCACGATTATTCAAAACTGACTAAAGGTATAGGCAATCACAATGTTTCTCAGGGAAGCAATTATATATATATATATAGTGTTGGTATTGTTTAGTATCTATTAATTGCTAAATTTTAAGATTAAATTTTATTACTAAATCTATCATATATATATATATGCGTGTGTGTGTGTGTGTGTGTGTGTGTGTGTGTATTATTTTTGTAAAGTGCTGTCATTTTATCTCGTAATTTCAATTTTTGTCATATTTTTAAAGATTAATTATTTATTTTTTCTCGTTTAGTTCATCCTCTTTTTGGCATCTTTATTATGGCATTGTTGATACTGCTGCTAAATTTTCGCGAAAAGCAGTCCCCTTCACAGAAAATATTGTATTTTTTTTTTTTTTTTAATTATTATTCAGCTGTAATTATCCCTGATGACGTTATGCCGATTTTTCTGAATTTTGTCGAAGAATATTACATATTCCATCACTTTCTATATTTTTTTAAGTTATATTATGTTTTTGTAGTATGTAATCTTTAGTTGCTTGAGTTGTACTTCACACTCTTAATGACTTTCATCGTGATTTGTTTTGGGGTTTCGACGCATTTATGGGATATGTTTATGTATGTGTATATATATATAATATATTTTAACATTTAAATATTTTAAAAAATCATATATATATATATATATATATATATATAATAAATTTAATTGAAGATAAAAGATGAGATGAAGGTGAAAAGTAACAAACAACAAGAAAAACTTATTAAACAATGTTAATAAACAAGAAAATTGGTTAGATTTAAACACTATTTAAGCTAGAAATTCAAATTACGCTGTGTCAATCTCTTCAGCAGGTGGGAACAGGTGGTGAGTTTTTTCATCTTTTCTAGTAGGTTCGGGTGGGGATATGTTTGGCTAGCATTTCATATATAAAAATCTTTTTCTTGTATATTTAATAGTTTTTTGCTGGCTATAATATGATTTTTAATAAATTGAAATTCAGTTTTTATCAAAACTTAAATTTAAAATTTCAATAAATGTAAAACTTTATACATTGTTTTCCATTACTATTCAGTTTGAATCACATTTGGAGTATGCTAGCCTGCATGTCTTTTGAAACCTGCTAGTACTACATAGTTTTTTATAAATTTTTAATTGCTGTGTTCCCACCTGCTGAAGAGATTGACACAGCGTAATTTGAATTTCTAGCTTAAATAGTGTTTAAATCTAACCAATTTTCTTGTTTATTAACATTGTTTAATAAGTTTTTCTTGTTGTTTGTTACTTTTCACCTTCATCTCATCTTTTATCTTCAATTAAATTTATTATTGGTCTTGTGTAAAATTTTGTGCTGCTTTAAGCGCCTTTTTTTATACAAATTTATGTTTATCATTGATATTGAATTTAATTTTATATATATATATATATATATATATATGTAACATATTTTAACATTTATTTTTTTTTTTTTAATCTCGACTGACTCCATTCTACTTTTCGTGCATTAAGTAATAAACGGTTATGTAGATAAATTCAAGTAAGAGAAATAATTAAATAAACAAAACAGAAAATTATAATAGGGTATGGTATATTAGTATTTTTCTCTATATAGTGTATTGTTTAAATAAACGCTATTGCCCTTCAAATAATTTGAGGCCGTATATCATAATGATAAAGATATTTTTCGTTGTATCCCTGTAAAAATCTATAAACGCTAAATTCACTAAAGTCTATACAGTTTATGTGACGGTGACTAATAACAACTATGTAAATTTTTAGCTCAATCGGATGAGGCGTTTAGACACTATAGCACTTCAAATAATTCGAACCAGTAAGCCACAATTATAAAGAATTTTTCTTTGTGCCTCCACTATTCTGTGAAGAAAAAGTATGGTTTATGCTTTTAAAAATTAAGTTTGTGTCACGCGGGGCCACGTGACGAGATCCACGAAACTTTTAGAATCACTGTTTTCAGCGAATTTGCTCTCGTTTCGAGATATTTCGATTTAACCAGACTTATGAAGTACCATACATGAAGCACCGTATACATTAAATTCAAGGAAATAAATAGGTGTAACAATTTAAAAAGGATGGGCGTGATTAATAAAAGGAATTTTAAAATACTAATAAATATAAAAGGAACAAATTGGTATAGCGAAAAACATTTTTAAAAACAACATTTCATGTACTAACACCTATCTGCTTCCTCTTCAGTGGCTAGGAGAAACAGAAAATTCCATTTTTAATAAAACAAGAAAATGTGAAAAAGCCTAGCAGCTTTCGGAAATATGGCGAAATCAGCATACTCCCTAAAATGACAAATTTAAAACTTACGCAAAAATCAAAAACAGAATTAAATTAATAAGCAAATAAATAATAACATGACAAGTATATGTGATAAAAGTAACTTAATGGAGGATATCATAAAATTAACTTAATAAAAGTCATGCTAGCTCGCCATATTCCCACCCAGACCTGAAAAGAAAAAAAAAAGAATTTTAAAAAAGATTTCTTAGCATAGATTGAAATACACATATGTATTCACTACTATATTTGTTTAACTATATTTTCTAAGCATATTTAGATATTACATAGGGAGCTCATGCAGTATATATATATATATATTAATGATTGAATATTAGAATTCAATGCAATCTTTTAACTTTCAAACATAACATAAAATAAAATAAAATACTTTAATTTAATTTAATTCATCACTGAATCCACTAATTAATACCTAAATATGTTTAGAATGTATATTGTTAAATTTAATAAGTTAAATCACTTAGAGGGGAAAACTAAAAATAAGTTAAACTAAAAATAAGTAACTAAAAATAAGTAACAGGTAGCATTTTAAAAAATTTAAATTTTAATCTTTTACAATTTTGGAATTTTGTCTATTTATTAATAGTTTTCAAGAAATTTTAATATGTTTACTATTATTGTATTTTAAAGTATATCTATGAAATGTATATAATTTAAAACAATTATTTATTATATATATATATATATATATATATATAGTGTCAACCCTCCCTTAATATTTTGAATTTTTATTCTATATAAGAAATAGGTCCCTTCACCGAGAAAAATCTTTAGGATCCTGAAAGTGAAATAAAACCTGAAATGAAATTTTACTTTTCCAGAAATGATATTCCTGTTTTTGACATGTCATTTGAGAGCTACGAATGATTTTTTTTTTTTTTTTTTTTTTTTTTTTTTTTTTTTTTTTGAATGCATTTCCAAAAATATCCTTTATTGAAGGACAGTATTTGCAATATAGAATATATTTTTAATTTAAAAATTATTTTTTCGTAATTTTTAAATGGATGTGTAACCCCACTATCAAATGCTTGAATAAAATAAATGAATAAAATGTATAAAGTAATTATATACAACAATATTGCGTATATTCTTTGCTTGATGACAATAGGTCAACAAGAGAAAGATATATCAAAATTAAAATTTTTCTATTAGTTCTTAAAACTTTAATTATAAATTTAGCATTTAGGGTAGGTGCTCCAGTGATTGGCATGCTCCAGTAATTGACATCTGTCCCGAAATAATAAATAAATCAGAAAAATAATAAAATCATATATTTTACATATAAGAATTTTAACACTTTATGTCAAACACTGTAGCATAGGGTGATAATAAGTGGTAAAATGAATAACTAGCAGTGTCAAACACTGTAACATAGGATGCCAATTACTGATAAAATGAAAAACTGGAAGTGTCAATTACTGGAACATTGAGTGGATGTCAAATACAAAAAAAAAAATAATAATTGTTATCAAATGTATATATTTTAACATACATGTGGTTCTGAATGTCTTTCATGCCATATGTACTAACTTTACTAACTTAAGATTTTTAAATATATTTTCTGATGACTAGAACATTAAAAACATCAGAGATTGCTCTAAAAGTGTCAATCACTGGTGCACTTACCCTGCAATAAAAGAAATATTTAGCAATGTGACACAGTAATTTATAATAAAAGAAAAATTAAACAATGACGTATTCATCATATTAAAAACATTACGTTTGAAAATAGTTTTATTATCCAGTGCAACATTCAGGATATGAACCACATAAACACGTTTCGGATTGTGGATAATTTCGTAATTTGTTTAACAATTCAAAATCTATGAAAACCTCAAAGAATCATTATAATAAAAATTTGTGCAATGATACATATATTTAATTTAATTTTCATTTATATAAGTGTGTTGTAAAAAGTTATTTAACAAATGTAGAATTATACAGATTTTTACATTAAAGTTAAAATTTTAATTTTAATACATTTTAAATAAAATCATAAATTGAGAGGTCCAATTATATATATATATATATATATATATATATATATATATATATTAATCGTAGTTTATTTAAATTTTCACAATAACACATAATGATATTTTTAACTACTCATCTCCTTTTAACCTTTAATGTTATAATGATAAAATGTCAATTCTTTTTAACTGGTGTAGTTAATATCTTTATTTTATATATTTTTTTCTTTCTGACTCCTTTTCTAAGATAAATTTAAAATTTCTTGAAACAAAATCAAGCATAAACTTTTTATTTTAGCAAAAGTAATCTAAATAAAATATTTTAACAACTTTTGAAACCTTTAAAAGAATTATCATTTTCCAAAAATCTTTACAGATGTAAAAGAAAATAATAAAATCTGTTGTTTAAAATATTACCCTCAGTATTATCATGTAAATCTTAGTAACGTCTATATAATGAAGAGTATATACAAAGTACAATACAATTCGTAAATATTATTTCTATTGCATGAATTTTGTAGTAAGAGTGTTAAACAATATTATAAATCATTTGGTGAGAAAACTTAAGCGAGCATTTAAATATATGTAAAATAAAACATAAAACCACAGAGATGAAGTGGAATACAGTGATCGCTCATCGGGAATGTTGCTTAACACTTTGACTGCCATGGCTATCATGTGTGATAGCCAGTGATGTTTCCGTTGGGACACTGGCTATCAGATATGATAGCCATGGTGTTTACACACTTCAGGCCTTGGCTATCAAAATCAATATCAATTACATGAAAATCGTATTGGAGTTTGATTGCTGGGTTCCCTACGATGTGTTAGGTATACGTGGTTTGTGCAAATTGATTTATCTGCCGATTCTATGAGCTAAGTGTTGTGGAAAATGTAACATTTGTAACATGCAACAATAAATAAATAAATAAATAATATATGAGAGAGAGAGAAAGAGAGTATGTGATAATACATATATTTACAGTTTGTGAAAATAAAAAATATATAAATACAGTATGTTATTTGATTTCCTTTATTTTAGGATAAATTTATATTCAGTGTTTGGCATTGAAGCAATTACAACACATTTTAGGCTGGTCAGGACAATTGACACAGTATGTGCTTTTTTTCTGGCTTGTTCACGACTTTCTGTCTTAATATAGCATATATGGCTATCATTTTTGATAGACAGGATGAAAATCTCCTCATGTGTTGCAAAATGAATCAGTCTGAAAAATATTGTTTTTATAAATAAATTTATGTTGAAAGAAAAACAAAAAATACAAATTACACACACACACACAAAAAAAAAGGGGGGGGGGGTTAACATTTGCAATTTTGGCTTGGCTGTCAAAGTTTCAAAACATTTTTTAGTGAATTTTATAAATCTTTTAAACGAACAATATATAATTAAAAAAAAAAAAAAAAAAAAAAGAAAGGAAGAAAAAAGAAAGGAAGAAGAAGAAGAAGCGCTTTTCCTGCATACGATATTTTGTTGCTGTAATATTAATTTTACTGACAAACAATCGAAAAATCTATAGAATAGTAAAATCGTATTTTGAAAGAATCAAATTTACTTCAAAGATTATTTGGTATTCATTGGAAAAATATTTTTACTACGAAGAAATTTTTTATTTTTATATGAATCTCCTATATTTGCAATTTTGAAAATGTTGCCTAAGCTATGCAAGTTCATGACTTTATTTCGTTCACATATTATTATTTTATTCTATTTTATTTTTATTACATTTATTTATTTATTTATTTTAACTTTCTAAATAGTAAAAATAAGTGACATTTTTAGTGTAATAATAGCATGAAATAAAGATATAATAATAATAATAATAATAATAATAATAATAATAATAATAATAATAATAAATTCTTATTTAAGAAATTAATGTTGAAAAAATAATGAATCAAAAATCATCGATGAAATTTTTATTTTAACTTTCCTATTTATGAAAATAATACAAATTTCGTATATTTTACACTTTAGTACGTAGTTTAGAAGGATTAACAACCGACTTTCGGCAGATTAGAATATAAAATGGAATAATGATTATGTTAACTTCAAATTCATGTTTTCACGATTGACGTATGTTTGAAATATGGTCAAAAGTATTTCATTAGGTTTAAAATAAAGTCTAAGTAAATACTTATAATAATTTAATCGCGTATGTTAGAGTTCATAATTGCGTGACGTTATGCACTAGTTCACTGATTCGCTATGCTGTTAAACACAAGCCTGAAATTTATTCCGTTCTGTATACATATAATATTTTGAAACCCTTTTTAACGCTAATACGAGCACAACTTAGTTACATAAATAAATATATAAATATATAAACGAAGTTCTGACAAATATATACAAAATCTACTAGATTATAAATGAGATGTCTACTTCCCTTTCCGATTCGATATAAAGACAAAACTGTGAAAAGAAAAGTTCATTATAAACAAAGATATTTTAAAATAATATAAGTCTTTAAAAAATTTTTTAAATCTAAAAGCTAAATTTATTATTTTATTATTCATTAAACTATATATCACATTTTTTAAATTGATTAAATATATCAACTGTTTTTTTTTTTTTTTTTTTTTTTTTTAAATCTAGTACAAAAAAAAAAAAAAAATAAATAAATAAATAATTTGGTTTGAATATACAATTACTTTATATTTTATCACCCTTTATCTAAATGATGATGCATTTATCTAAAAGTATGAATACTCAATAAAATACCTCTCATATTCTGTTTGTGAGTTATGTATTTTATTTCACTTCAATTATCAAACAAAAGTGTATTAAAAAATAAAAATTTAATATACAGTCGGACCTCGTTAACGTGAATCTCAATGGGGATAAAAAAAAAATTGCTCATGTTATCAGTAACTAATCTTCATAAATTAAACTAATTTTTCTTTTGATGGAGATTGTGGAAACAGTTCATGTTAAAAGTAATTCACATTAACAGTTTTCATGTTAAAGAGGTTCGACTGCATACGCAAACTTATTTTATTTTAATTTAAATTCGAAATAAAATAAACATCGGGTTTACAGAGTTTTATAGTTCATTATTTAAATTAACTTTTAAATTATGACGCCTCATTTATTTTTAAAACATGTCAAATCGAAAACCATTTATAAACTTATAACAACTCGGATGTAACGTGTCTAACTTACTTCCAGTCTGTTCAATAATTAAGTGACTTTTTTGTATTAATGAATTAGTTCTTTATTCTTTCTGTAAAATAAAGAAGTCACGCGAAGGGATACAGGAAATTGTTTGAATGAGATATACCTCGAATATATGAGAGAAAAACGTTTGCTCTTTAAATCAAAGAATAATGTCAAAATATCCTCTCAATTAAAATTTTCTTGGTCATCAATATTCATCGATTTGTTATTATTGCAACTAATTTGGTATAATATCAACCTTTATTAAAATTTAATTTAATTTACTTTTTATATAATGCGATTTTCTAGTAAACATTACCAAAAGCTAATGTTTGTTGAAAAAGAAAAAGAAATACGCAAACATATATCTTAAAATGCATTTTGAGATATTTGTTTATAGAGTATCTATTTCTCTTTATAATAGTACCTTGTTAAAGAGACGACAATGTTTCTTAGCAAATTCATATAATCATAAGTTTTCATTTAGGTACTATCCATACAAATAATTTGAATATTCATTGCGCTAAGTATATTAAATAAATGATTTCTATGTTTACATTGTTAAAATATAAATTTCTTTTCGTGTCATTATTTATAAAATAGGTACATGCTTCAAAAATTTCATCCCAAAGCTAAATTTTAAGAAGCGAAATTATGTTTCTTTACAACCTTGATTTTAATTAACACGGAACTTTCTCGTTATCGCTTCATCATTATTGTGTTATCTTCAGAAAAATGTAATTCTCTTCAGAGCAGAAAAGAATATTGAGTACTCTCTGTGAACGTGCTTTTCAATATCAATGTTGCTGGTAAATAAACAGCGGCACCTTATCGCAATCTTATGTTGAATGAAAGAGTTATAGAGTTCTATTGTTCTAAAAGTCAATAAATTTTAGTAATGGCCAATAGCTTTTGTAATAACGTTTATTTTTAATGCATATTTATGAAGAAAGAACTTTGTGAGTGATGATTAACAATAAATTAATAATATATATTATAAATATTCTTTGCAGAAATATCAAAAGAAAAAAATTGTTTCCATAAATGTACCAAAATGGTTTTAGTGAAGCGATTATTTTTATTTTATTTTATTTATTTATTTATTTATTATTATTATTATTATACATGTATATATATTAGGATAAAAAGCAATGTACATCTTTCTTCTGAATATGAACCTCTGAATATAAATATTTAGTGTAGTAATAACACAGGTTTGTGATGAAACTTTTTCTTCAAGATAATATATTTTTCTGATTCTTTTTTTTTTTTTTTTTTTTTTTTTTTTTTTTTTGAAGCTGATTAAGGGAAATATATTCAAAACTTTTCATACAGTTTTGAGAAAAATGGCATTTTTTTTTCTTTTCTTTTTCTTTTTCTTTCTTTTTCTCTTTTTTTTTTTTTTTTTTTTTTTTTTACAGTAAATAGTTTAAAACTCCACATTCTCATCGCCAGTCTCTGTTATTTTCATAAAACACTAAGCGATGTGAGTAAATAAAAATAGAGCTTTTTTTTTTTTTTTTTTTTTTTTTAAGCAGCAAAGAAATAGAAAAGAGGAATCAGAGCTGATTGAATGTTAACATGTTAGCAGATTTTTACATGAGTGCCTTCAAGCATGAGTACCTTCAAGCATGAGTGCCTTCAAGCCGTGCACAAGCGGAGAAATTCTAAACGGAGCTTCGATGAAAAGAAACGTAAAACATTTAAAAGATAATTTATAAATTATTATTGTAATGTATTTTATACATAAAAAGTTTAGATTCTGTTATAGCCTCTGTGTCAACTCTTCAGATCGTCCTTTTTACTTTTTGAAAAACCCTAACGTAATAGGAAGAAAGGAAAAGCATTTATGAGTTCAGCACATCAAAAAACATTATGAACATAGAAATCAGTGGAAAATAAAATAAAAAGACTGAATTCGCAGACTTTATTAATTAACCTTTCTCCTAAAAACAATATTCTATATATCAGGAGGGTGAGACTGTAGCTTGCAAATTTGGCACATGGACTATACCTAAGATGAGTGCAAAGAAATAAAAAATAAATAATTAAATAAATTTACAAACGTTCATTTGGACGTATTTTGTATGGAAAACCAAATATATATATATGTAGAGAAAGAGATTAAACAAAATGACCAATAAATACTGTCCAGAGAAGATGATAAATTAAAATAATAATAATATTTAATTCCACGTTAATCATTTCTTTCGTTAATTTCTCCCTTTTTCCATGTAAACCATTACTTGGTGTAGTTCAGTTGTCTAGACAGCTGGTGATTTTTATTTTTTTCATTAAAATTTGATTCCACGGGGATTTTTTTCCCTTTCTTAAATTTGCCATTTTCCCATGTAAACCATTGCCTAGTATTTATTGTTGAATTATAAATTACTAGCAAAGCCCGGTTCGGGAACGAACCGAATTCCGAATGCGGAAAAAATTTCAAAATCAAACTCGAAATGTACAAAACTCGGCCTGATGCTGCCTGCGTGCCAATAGATAAAAGTTTGTTAACGGAACCATTTTTTAATTCATGAAATCAATGAAGGCAGTGAATCAATGAAGGCTTTCCTTGCTTCGCTGGTCACAATATTTAAAGGAAACTCTTTTCTATATTGCTTTACAAACAAAAATAAAATTTAAAGAAATCATGAAATTGCTTTAAAGCCCGCTTTGGTTTCCCGTTGGTTTATGTTATTATTATTATTTTTATTTATTTATTTTATTTTCGTTTTCCTTTCCCTTCCATATTTACTGAATTCGATTCTTTGTTTTTCAATATCACGTGATTGCGCAAACGACTATTTTATTTATTTAAAGTGCGTGTTCAGTAGAGCGCCCGATCCACGACCGGTCGAAAGATTCCGAGCCAAAGCGTTCAGTGGTGTCGACCGATCCAGAGTCACATCGTTCAGTGGAACGGACCGATCTCGACCGGTCGTGGATCAGAAAGCCCAGAAAAATTTCTTGATCCATTGGGTCACGTGATGGATCAAATGCGCAATAGGTTGAAAATCAGGCTCTGATTGACATTACGCAGTGAAAACCTGAACAATGAACATCTGTTTTTGACAATGATTGTTTATTTGTTTGATTAGCTGAGGATTAATACAGATGTACCTATTTATATGCATTGTTTGTGCTGTAGAAAATGAGGTAAGTAATTCCATAAAATGCTAAACTATATTATGTTTATTTATTTATTGTGTAAAAAAGATTTTTTACGTAATAACGATTTTCGATACGTAATTTTTTTTATTGATGAACGTAACATAAAAACATAAAATTAAAACAAAAATTTACACAATTTTAATTGAAACAAAAATATATATATTTTTTTAATTCGGACGCTATCATATTTTGTTAATTTAATATATAAATATAAGCTGGGAAAAATTATATTTCATTTTTTTTTCAGACAAAGCTTTTCATTCATGCGATTGTTTTTTGTTTACAAATAGAAAAGTTTGTAAACGCTTGTATTTTTTACCTTTAAAACAATAAGCTAACTATAAGTAAATAAATTAAAATCCTTCCACATATTTTTAATTTAGGTAAAAATAAGTTTAAGTTGTCAATTATTAAATTTAATAAACAAAACAGACTGTAAGAAAAGTAGCTATAAAATTATGCAGCGTTGTTTACATTGCTAGTTTATTTTAATATTCAGTCGGTAATAAGAGAAAAAGCTCTTTATATTGATTCATAAATCGAAGAAGAAAATAAGATTTTTTTTATATAAATCCATTATATTAACTGAACAGCATATTTCATATTTTATATAATTTATTTATTTATTTATTTATTTTCAAAAATTTTTCTGTTGTACATTTCTGTTCATAATAAAATTCGAAGAGAAAGAAAGGTGTTTTAAGTGCTCATTTAAGATAAATCTACTCTGCTCCTTTAAAAATAAATGTAACGTAACATTCTTAACATTTTCATGATTAAAATTTATACGTGAATTTAGAAAAATCATAACCAAAGTAATGTATATTAGTAATTTGTCAGTACAATCAATTAATAGCTTCTTATTTTTTGTTAGCAGAGTACAGAATTCTAAATAATTAATAAGAAAGAAGTAAAACTGTTATTACATAAAAAATCTTTCTTTCTCTATTTTTTTTTTTTTTTTTCCATTAACTTTTGGAACTCTCGTGCAACTTTATCTAAATTGTTTTTTTACTCAATAATTTTCAATTTTCATTTTTCCATGTGCATGAGTAAAATATTTTATATATATATATATATATTTTTTTTTTTTCGCGTGAAAGCATATTTCATTTTATGTTTTGAAAAAAAAAAAAAAAAAAAAGTTTTTTTTTTTCTTTTCTTTTTAGCAACAATTAAAATTTTAAATGTCCACATTTAAAGCTTTTAACCGGTTATTATTTTCACATTTTAATTAATTTTTAAAAAATCTAATCAAAATTTTGTTATAAATAAGGTACCAAAAGAAAGGAACATTTTTTCTGAATCCGTCCGTTTAGTTAACTTATCGATCGGACAATTAGATTTCTTTTAAATTAACTAAAGTATGTAAAGGTGGTGGCAACAACACACAGACAAACAGAAGAAAATCTCTCTTAACCAATCAACTTGCGCCCAGCCACGGGACTTACAGGAAAAAACTCTCTTAGACATTTATATATACAGAGATTTGTAATTGTAAATTATTAAATTGTGAATTATAAATTATTTGTAATTGGATTAAGGGGTCTCAAGAATTTATGTCTTGTTACTTGCTTGTTATATTTATTGGTTTATTTAAATCCCATCTCCAAACATTATTTCGTTCGATAATGTTGCCAAAAAAAAAAAAAAAAAAAAAAAAAAAAAAATGCAGAAGAAAATAGAGCAAACTGTTCAGAAAAACTTACACAAACTGTAAAAGAAATATCGTTTTAAAGTAATTAAATGCGTTTAAATGGACCGCAGCTGTTATTTTATTTGTATGTACACTGTAAAAAAATAACTATTACCAGCTGCAAGAAACTCTCTGTGATTGGAGAAAATAATTATTTTCGCCAATCACAAAGAGTTTCTTGCAGATGGTAATAATTTTTTTTTTTTACAGTGTATCTTCCATTTAACTAATACATATTAACGTATGATTAAAAGGCGCAGTGAATGAGCGGGAACTGTCCAACTTATGTCAGAGTCCCAATTTATTTTTTGAAATTTTCATAAATTATTTTAATCACTTATAAAATTGTTCATTTATTAGTGAATTTTTGTAATTAATATTAGTAATAATTAAATTTCATTAATTGTTAATTGTTAATTGTTAATTGTTAATTGACTTTTCGAAACAATATTGAGACATTTTCAAATAAAATCGTTTCACATCCTCTCACAAATTATTTTTTATTTGCTACGTTTCTGAAATGGTATCTATGTATAATGTGTTTATTTTTTCAACTTATCTCTTTATTAATTTTATATATTTCATACAATTTGTATTCTATCAGCAGTGGCCTATCAAGAATTATTATATTTTTTAATGCGGGAAAATTAAAAGAAGATTAAATTCACTAGCAGCTTTTCTATATATCTGTAGTGATAAGTATAAAGGATTTAAGTCCATATTCTTGATTTTTCAGGAGACGAAAAATAAAGTTTAACTAGCTAAAAACAAATCAGAAGAATGGATTAGGGAAAAGGTATTTCATTGATTTTTACCCTTTATACCATTCAGTGGTTGTCAACCTTCATTTAATAACGGGAAAAATTGAATTAAATATTTTATACCATACATGGATGGTAAATTTCTAAATTGGTCCTTTTTTTACCAATGGATTTTCTGAAAGACTAAATGACATAGAATAAAATCCTTTATACCAATCGATAGAGAATTTTTTTCTGAGTCTGACTATGTACTTAACTCAAAATCGACATTTTTGGACTTAAATCCTTTATACTTATCAGTACAGATATGTACCCTGAAAATTTAAATACACTTAGAAAAATTGTAATTTTTATTATCCAAAATTGTAATTTTTAAGTAATGCTTTGTTTTTAGAAATGTGAATTATTCTATAATATATTACGTTTTACTAGTTTTGAGAAATGTAATTTTTAATTGAGTCTTGTAATTATACTTGTTATAGCCCTCATAAAATAATGTAATCAAACATACGCTTTTGCTTTTGAAAGGATAACAACAAATCTTTCCTTTTATTTTCCTATATGATAATTTTTAAATTAAATGGGGATGAATGCGTTTAGTACAAATATTAAAATAGAAATGAAGTTCTATTTCGTGCTATAATTTCCGGAATCTTCTATAATTTTCGAGAGATAGAAATTTTGCAATAGTGCGAAACAATTTTAAACAAGTAATAATTGTCATTTACAGTTCCAAAAATTTTAAATTTTACAGAAAACTAGTATGTTGTGGCCACCACAAGACTTCCTTCTATATTTTCCTATAGAAACTCACTCAGTAACAATATAAAAAAGATTTTTTTCCGTTTTTTTTTCTTTAAAAGTAAAAAAAATCGATAACTTTGTTTTAAATTATCACATATTTATAGTTCAACCATTCGTTTTAAAGGTATTGACGAGATCTTTCGAAAGATACCCATCTTGAAAATTCCCCCCCCGGGGGTACTTTCCCCAAGGGGGGAAGCGATGCCCCCACATGCACAATTTTTTTTCTTAATTAACTACTACCAGATTTATAGTTCAACCATTCGTTTTAAAGGTATTGACGAGACCTTTCGTAAGATACCCATCTTGAAAATTTACTCCCCTCGAGGGGGGACTTCCCCCCCAGGGGGGGGGCGAGGCTCCTACACGTACAAAAAATTTTTCCCAGTTGACTATCTCTATTATAAATAATTCTTGTAAATTTCATAACGATTAATAAAAAATAATTCTCTTTATGCACATTTAGACAAAATTTTGTCCTATATCACCATGTTAAAAATTTAGAAAAAGAGGGATGGCAACGTAACCTGTAAGACAATTTTTACCAAAAGTTGATAGGCACTAATTTATGTCAAGGTGCAACTACATACCAATTTGTTTAAATTCTGTGCTGTAGTTCCTGAGATACAGTTGCCACAAAATTTTGTCACCACACACACAGACAGACAGACAGACATTTTCTAAAAATGGCCAAATCGTGTTTTACAGCTCTCAAAACGTGTAAATCCATCAAAAACCCGAGGTCGAAAATTTTTACGAATCCAATACTTTCTTCTATTGAATATAGAAGAAAGTAAAAATTGAATCCACTATAAAAATGAACTTATAAAATAATATTGAATTGATCTTCAGGTATTCAAAGTTGTTTATAAGGAACTGCATATAAAAATATTATTTATTTGGTTGCGTTTTAATATAAAATAATAATTGAAAACTTTTATGTAATTGACGTTGTAATGCAGTTTCCCAACATTGAATCTGAACAATGACCCACTACGCTGGCACTTTTCATATATGACATTTAACTTTTCTTTTTAGTTCCCCATCATACTATAGGTATGGGGAACTTAGGTAATCGTGAAAATTTTCGACCTCGGTTTTTTGACTTTTTTACATGTTTTCAGGTGTGAGGAATCCGAAAATGACAAAATTTGTATGGTGTGTCGTTAGGGTGTCTGTTATTGTGTTAGTCCGTTAGTTTGTTAGTCTGTTTACACGATATCTCACGAACAAATGATCGCAGAGAGCTCAGATCAGTTTTAAAATATTACTTTCGATACTGGCAAGAACCCTGTTCATTTGCAACATTCGAATTAAAAAACTTCGTAAGTTATTAGAAATTTACGATTTTCTTAACATGGGAGAATAGGACAAAAATTCACTTAAACGTGCATTAAATGAACACTTTTTACTGTAAAAATGTAAGACCAGTTTTAAAATATCAGTTTTGATGCCTTAATGAACATCAGTAACTATAAATATGCTACTTTGAAAATTTCGCAAGTTATTGGAAATTTACGAATTTTTTAACATGACAGTATAGGGAAAAATTTCACATAAACGTCAATTTTGAGCGATATTTTCATCGTAAAGATGTCAGACTACTTTTGAAATATTATTTAGGACTATTAAATTTCTAATATAAAAATTTCGTAAGTTATTGGAAATTTACGAATTTCTTAACTTAGCAGAATAGAGCAAAATTTCACATAAACGTCAATCTTGAGGGATATTTTCATCGTAAAGATGTCAAACCACTTTCGAAATATTATTTAGGATACTGGCATGAATATCATAGACTATGATTTTTCCAATTGAAAAATTCGTAAGTTATTTGGAATTTACGATTTACTTAACATGTCAGAATAAGGCAAAATTGAGCATAAACTTCCATTTTGAGGATCATGAATACATTAGACAACTTCAAAATTACATTTATGATATTTGTTTGAACATGATTGAATACAAATATTCTAATAGGAAAATTTCGTAAATTATTCGTAATTTACGATTTTATCAGCATAGCGAAATTGTAAATTTTTCATATAGATATGGGTTTTGAGGATTATTGCATTGGAAATAGTTGCATGAAAACTAAACAACGGAATTGACCCTGATAACAGAAATTAATAGATTAGAATGAGATAAATATATCGAAGTGAACGGTGAATAGCCCATTAGGCGGGAATTTCATTCTGTCACTGTATCAAGCCTTGGTCAAATTCATTTCTTTTAACATGATTATAATATGTCTCTCACTAGAAATTTATGAGAACATAAGTGTGATGGGGAACTGAGCAGAGTCCACCTATGCAACTAGTTATATTACGCGAGCGTCATTTTCTAAGAACTGATGAAGTTATAAAAACAAGGTTACAGAAAATGTATTGTTCAAGACAAATATATTTTGGAAAATATTTTATAAAATATATGTTTAAGAGACATTTAGGAGTATTCTTAATAGTTAAATAACACTAGTCTGCAAAAAAAAAAAAAAAAAAAAAAAAAAAAAATCATAAGACAGTTTTTTTATATAGGTTTTTATTCCCTGTATCCAAAATGTACAGTAAAAAAGTTTTACTATTATTCAATTTTTTGCGAAATTTTAGAAAGTGGTATCATATAATTGATTATAAATTATGCTAATAAATATTTATTACGTTAAAACAATGTTTATTAAAATAAAGCAAAAAAATAATTCAAAATTGAAAAAAAAAAAAAAAAAGAAGAAGAAGAAGAATGTGAAAGAAGGCAGTAGGAGGGGTGAAAAGGGAAGCAAAAAGTATAAATAAATAGAAGGTTTCACAGGCTAAAATTATGAACACTGAATGATCAATATATCATGAAGGAGCTGCTTGTTTAATTATGAGAAAGAATACTTTTAGTTTAATGCAATAAAATCAGCATTTTTTATTTGAAATCCTTAAGTTTGGAGTGAGTAAAAAAAAATGGGCAAAAATGGAAATAATTTTTGAATTAGATTCATAATCCTCGAAAACACAAGGTTTATTAAAAAAAAAAAAAAATCCCATTCATCTCAAAAAAAAATTCTCTCTCTCTCTCTCTCTCTCTCTCTCTCTCTCTCTCTCTCTCTCTCTCTCTTTTTTTTTTTTTTTTATAATGTTTTGTGCCTAATAGTATTATATTATTTTTTAAAGTAGACTAGTAACATCTGTGTAATAAATGTCTTGTTTGAATGTTACACACCACCTGTGTGAATGAAAATAGACTTTGAACTAAGTAATGTTCGCTTCTTCATAGGATGGTGGGCACACATACTACCAATTCTTAACATATTCAGTTTAACAACAGGTTATAATGTTACGTCCACTGATACGTCTTCTAATAACCTTTCAGGAGTCGTAAAGCAACCTGCTGGAAAAAGTTTTCTTATGACACACGGCATGTAAATAATAGGCAATTTGCGTTTACCCCCATACATATATGTTATCACTTTATAGCACTCTCCCTTGTGTTCAATCTTTAATATTTATTGCTTGGGACATTGATTGCATTGTTTTTCTAAGTAATCAAAGTGTGGAATTCACAACGCCTCACATAGTTTTCGAGAAACTGACTGGATTTTGAATACCCAAGCAGCTGTATTCAACATGGAGAAGACGTTTCATGTTTGCCACAACCACTAAGTATGACAACTTTAAATTCCTACTTATTAGCCACCACAAAGAATTACTCTGTCGAGACTTAGTTTCTACAGAATGTGACTTAGTTGACTTTGCTGATATCACACTGATGCAACGTGTAGAGCAAAATATTTCACTACCCACGTATAAATGCCTCAATATACGCAGTGCGTATTTTGAACATTTTCCTGTCTAAATAAATTAAAATACCGGTGTCCATGTCTCGAATAATTATTTTCCTTTGCAGTGGTTATCATAATTTTCGAAAATTTCTCGAAAATGATTGGTTACAGAGGGTATTTTTTATGTATTAAAAGTGTGGATTCTGGTTTTCCAGACTTTTGGTGGTCTTGATAGGTCACTATGTATGGTTCCAGTTAAAATCCAAATATTATCATGCAAATCCATATCTTTATGCAACATTTATCTTCATAAAATAATAATACAAATGAATCGATTTTCCTCTTCAATGCTTCCTGTATTCATTTCTGCATTTGTAATTTTGCTGTTAAATTCACAATGTGTTTAACTATTGCAGGTTGTATAAAACTCTATTATTACAGTTCTTGTATATCATTAGACAAACACGCAAACAAAGATTATGTTAGATTTGAACCTAAGATAAAGCAATCAGATCTATTCATAGATCCTTTTCCGATTATTCATAAAGGATAAATGATGTCTTACTAGTGTTCAAGTGCTATTTGGTATGTTATTAACTTGAACCAACCGATATTATGATCCTGTATTTCTCAATTTCCCTTTCAAATCATAGATAATAGGACTAGTAAAATATAGCTTAGGAATGCTTAAAATAGCATTTATGTATTGATAGGATTTTACATGCAATTTATATAACTATTCAGTTGAAATTTTACATAAATTGCAGTTGTAGAAAAAAAAAGAAAAACAAATATTCTATAGTTTTAAACTTAAAGCCAAACAGAACTTTTTCAATTAAATGTATGTTATTTTTATGTTAAATAAAAATAAACTGCATGCAAAGATAATATTCAATTACAAAATATTATAAAGGTAAAATAATTATAAATTTTACATCAAAATGAATTACATACAAAGACATTCATGAATTTATGTTTAAAATTTTCAAATAAATTTCATTTCATGTAATTTTAGCACAATTAAATATAAATTTTGTATATTATTCAGATTTAAAAAAATATATTTTAATATTAGCTTTTTATATAAAAAAAAAAAAAAAAAAAAAAAAATCATATAAAATTTACTAAAATTCTTTTATTGTCAACTGTTCTATCTGTATTTATATATGATAACACATAAGCAATTTCCTTATTTTCAGTACCATATTATTTCTATTTTTAGTACTTTAATTATTATATTCGCACAAAAATGTCACATTGGTAAAACATAAATGTTAAAATCATAACTTAATTTAAAACCTTTTCTGTTAAAAGCTAAGAACAAAATACCATGTAATATAAATTAAGAAAAGCTTCTAATTTGTTAATACACAAGCGTAAAACAATATGTCTATTCATACATAAAGTGACTGCTTTAGACTGAATTTAACAGAGCAGAAACTTTAGTAAAATATCGTTCAGTCAGATTCTTGAGTTCTGACAGATAAACAAAATTATCTTACATTACTAATAAAATGCAATTATTGCGTACGTAAAATCGGCATTGTTTACAGGTACTTCACTAGAGATATTAGAAGGATAATCAAAATTCATTTCCCAAACTTAATTTTTAAATTAATTAATCTTGATTTAGGTACTAAAATTTATAACTGAAGCAAATATTGCTATTTATTAATTTTAGTTTATTAATTTTTTATTTATTTTTTTTATTTTTTTAACTGATGCTTATATATATATAACTTTTTATTTTATTTCCGGCAAAATTTTTACAAATTCTTTTTTAACGTTAACCCCCTCTGTCAAACTTCTGGGTGAGGGCTACATCTTGGCCACACACAAAAAATTTACAGTTAGCTGACATGCAATTCGCCAAGTCACAGCCCATTGACGCCTTATTGGACGCTGATATCTTTCCAGCATTAATATGTGGACCCCCCTATTCATGGAAAATCAGAAGAACCCAGTGCCATCCCCAGTTCACTCGGCTACTTGCTCAGTGGCCCCCTTCTCAAAGATTGCAATTGCGGATCAAGAATCGACCAGTAAAATTTTCCACTGTCTAGACATTTTATGAAAATGAATCAATTCCTACGTCTAACAATTTTGACCTGTCAGACCTTGATGAAATATTTTTTCAAAGGACTACTACGCGTAACCAGGATGTGATATACATAGTTAGACTACCCCTCTATGAAGATATAGATTTCTGTGAAAGTGCGAACAGGGCACTACAAATGTTTTAAAAAAATGGAAATCCGTTTTTTACGTGACCCTATCCTGAAAAGTGAATATTGCCAATTTATGTCTGAATATTCCGAAGTTGGTCACATGTCCTTACTTGGTGCAGATGAACTCAACTTTAAGCCCCATTACTATTTGCCCCACCATGGAGTCATTAATTCATAATAGCACCGTTAGCAAGTTATATGGGATGTTCAACGCCTCTGCATTAACATCAAATGGTAAATCACTTAATACCAACCTATATAAGGGGCCAAAGTACAAACATCAAATTTTACTAACTTAATAAAATTTCGGATTAATAAAATCGCTTTATCTAGTGACATTGAAAAAATATTCCAACAATTTCTGGTAGCAGAGCCTGACACTAATTTGCAACGAACCTTTTGGCTATCAAATGTCTCAGACCCACTCCTTATTTATAAACTGAACACTGTTATTTATGGCACGGCCATTCTTAGCCCTACACACCATAAGACAATTATCAATAGATGAAAGGATAAGTATCCCATTGCCGTTAAAGCAGCCCATAACCATTTATATATGGATGACTTTTTGGGAGGTGCTAAATCGGTGGAGGCTGCGCAAAATTTGGTCACCGATCTTCAGGCCCTATTTAATACGGGAGGATTCAAAATAAGGAAATGGGTTTCAAATCATCCTGAAGCACTAGCACATCTCCCAGACGCTTTTAAAGGCATCCACATCATAATTATTCTTGACTCCAGACCAGTGGCAACGTATTTTAGGTTTAAATTGGAAATTAAGTTCTGATACATTACAGATCAAGCTTAGTCCCGAAGAAATGTCACAACAAAGAGAAATTACTGTCAGTGATGGCACGAATTTTTGATCCGTTGGGCCTCCTATCATCAACCACCATTCTTTTGAAATTATTATAACAGCATGTTTGGAAACAAAATCTTGGGTGGGATGATCTTTTAACACCAGATATTCAAGCTAGGTGGAATGCCTTTTATGCCAAAATTGCCTCTTTTGAGTCTATTTCAGTGCCTAGATTTTTAAATCTAGAATCAAGATCTTTTTTTCAGGTACAGGACTATTGTGACGCTTCAACTAATGCGTCTGCTGCTGTGGTTTATATTCGTCCTAACTAAAATTCTCCCTTGAAATTAACCGCTGCCAAAACGTGTAGCATCCTTAAAACCTATATCTTTACCCAGGTTGGCACTATCGTTAGCCTTATTGCTGTCTGAACTTGTGATAGTCGTCAAGTAATCTTTAAATTGTCCGAAATTATCCTATGGACCGACACAACCATCGCATGTAATTGGATCCTAAATCCACCCTTAAAGGTGATCCAGTTTGTCCTGCGTAGAGCTAACAAGATTAGATCCTTGTCAGACCCCACTACTTGGCACCATTTGCCTAGCCAATGTAATCCAGCTGATTGTGTAACCCATGGACTGTTACGAAATAAATTATAGAAATTTGACCTGCGGTGGTCCGGCTCAGATTGGCAAAATGTCTCATCCGCAGTTCCCGAGTCAGTAACATTGTCATTAGCTGAACATCAGTCTGTATGCATTAATGAACAGGAAAATTCAAAAATTGTTATTAAATCAATACCATGGGACTTAAAAAATTTTCTTTATACACAAAATTTTGCTCGTCGTATCGTGGATCCAGCGATTCATAAACAATACTCGTAACCCCATAAATTTGAAGGGAACATTATCAATTCAAGAAATTTCAAGGGCACGTAAAACTGTTATTAAACTCGTCCAAAAAAAATTATTTTGCTCCAGAGATTGCCCTTTTGTAGAGTGCCAACCAGTGGCAAACAATAGTAATCTGCGATCACTCAATATCTTTCTGGATGCGGAAAAAATATTACGAGTTGGTGGAGAATTGACCAGAATAGACCAAGTGGAGATCCGGCGTCACTCATCTGAATCCTGGGGAATTAGTTCTAGTTTTGGAGACATCAAATCAACCTGCCCAGTGGAAGCTTGGCCGTACCGTGAAGCTTTATCCTGGCGACGACAATGAAGCTCCACGGTTGAGGGTGATAACAACGTGGTTCCTGTCGTAACCCTCAAGGCCCCAGCTGGATATTTCAAAAGGCCCATCCAGCGCATCGCCCGTCTGCCATGCCCAACTCCTCCTCCCGGAGAATGTCGATGGAAGCAAGAGGGTTGTAGCTTCCACTTTAGCCACGAGATGCCAACACTACACAATTCTGTTGCTTTTCTTCCTATTCAAGTGCTGCGCAAAAGAATCTGGTTTATATCGTTGACTGCGCAACTTTTGTTTCTGTCGAAATAAAAAAATTGGTGGAAAAGGTAAGAAATCTATTATAATTCAAACTCGTGATCCAAGGAGAGTAAAGCTCTGCATATTATAATTCAAATCCTTCAACGGAAATTCGTGTAATCAGAATAAAGAAAGTATTTTTCACATTCGTCGTAGTATACTTTTTTTTTTTTTTTTTTTTTTTTTTTTTTTGTGGCGTTAATGTTTTCCTCTGAGCGGAATTTTAGAACTGGGGTGAGTAAATCCACTTGTTTCATTTTAATTGAATTTTAATTCGGAATTTCTTTGATTTTATTTTGATTTATAGTATAGCATAAATTCAGTTCAATCAAATTAATGGTTTAATTTGAACCGAATTCGTAATTGGAAAATGCATTATTTTGGTTAAATAAATCGTTCAAAAATAAATGAACCGTTAGTTGTTATTTTCTTTTGGGTTTATTGCCAATTGGTATAATTGTCACATATTTATATGTTTTAACCTTTAAATATAATAAATCTTTGTTCGTATAATTTTACCAACAGTTATTAAAAAAAAATAAGCGCTAATATATTAATATTTTTTTATAAAATGCATAAAATGTATGAGAACGATTGCACATTTGACAAATTTAATATTTTGTAACTGTTAATGTTAATTAAAGGATTAATGAGAGTATCTTAATTGATAATTATTATAATATTTAATTTTTTTATGGCATAAATTTCAAAAGCTTTTTTTTTTTTTTTTTTTTTTTTTTTGTCTCATTTAAGTATAGTAAATTTTTTCTAGATCATTTTATCTATCACCATATATAAAGAAATTAGGTTTAGATATATATTTTGAATAACACACAAAATATATGAGATCATACAAGATGCATATTTAAAATAAATCGAATGCTTTTTCATTGATCAAATATTTAAAAGATTCATTCCATATTATCATATTTATATATTCATTCTATATATTCAATATTCAATTTTTAAATGTCATAGTTAGAGAGAATATATTTTTTTCATTAAATATAAGGTAGGTGCTCCAGTGATTGGCATGCTCCAGTAAATGACATCTATCTCGAAATAATTAATAAATAAGAAATAGTATAATAAAATACTATATTTTACCTATAAGAATTTTAACATTTTATATCAAACACTGTAGATTAGGGTGCTAATAACTAGTAAAATGAATAACTAGCAGTGTCAAACACTGGAACATAAGGGACCAATTACTGATAAAAGGAAAAACTGGCAGTGTCAATTACTGGAACACTTGAGTGGGTGTCAAATAAAAATTCATAAAAAAAAAAAAAAAAATTGTTATCAATAGTATATATTTTAACATATATGTGGTTCTGAATGTCTTTCATGCCATATGTACTAACTTAAGATTTCTAAAAATATTTTCTGATGACTAGAACATTAAAAACATCAGATATTGCTCTAAAAGTGTCAATCACTGGTGCGCATACCCTATGTATGTTTTTATTGGGGGAAAAAATAGGCATTCGAAGAAAATCTTCGCATTTGACGTTTTCCTACTTGAGTTAGAAAAATATTTTCAAATCAAAAGTTAAATTTTCTAACTTTACATAAAAGACATTTTGTATTTCAAAATAAATAGTTTCTAGCTATCATTTTGGAAGAAAATCTTGTGTAAATATTTTAACACTAAATATAACCAAAATTCTTTTTAAATCATATATAAGAATACTTTTTTATATAATAATAGGAATTTCTAGAAAAGTTTTATTTTATCAGTCTTCTTTGACAAATTTTTACAAAAAAAGTCGATATTAATTTCACGTGTAATTTTAAAATCTTATACGAAGTTTATGATAGATACTTAAAAAAGTTGAAATTTAGAAAATATTTTTGTTTTACTTCAGATTTATTTTATGTTTTAAATATGCATAGTTATAATTAATAATACAGTTTAAAAAAAAAAATCTCAAATAACTTGCTTTCCTCTTTAAAATATATTTAAATTATTCTTAATTTTAATCTCATGAATTTTTTTTTTCTGTAAGTGTGACAGAAAAAAAAAAAGAAGAGTGTACGATATATTTTTTTTCTAATAAAATTATAAATTTTAAAATATTATATTTTAATTTTTCTGTTTTTTCATTCAACATAAATTTCAATAACTTAGATAATTTTTACTTCTGATTCCTCTATACATTACTTTCATAACAATTATGAGACTTTTAAGTTTTGAAAAAAAGTAGTTTTGCGTGAAAGATGATGAATAGTCGCTCGAATATTGCTTTTACATTTATACGATCAAAAATAGTTTGAGAGTATATTCGGATTTTAAAAAAAAAGAAAAAGAAAAAAAAGAAAAAAGAAAAAAAAAAAAAATGTTTTTATTTGTATCGTTTCAAGTATTATTAGAAACAAATGTAATTTAAAACACCAATTTTAAAAAATGCTATTTTAAGAATTTAATTAGATTTTGTAGATTTTTGTACTCTTTATACGTCGTAGTTATGCATTTTAATTTAGTGTTTATTTGATGTTTTATAGCGTTACATTTCACAGATTCATTTAAAATATTCGTTGAAGGTTCTTCATATTGGTACCATTCCTTTTAATTTTAAATTATATTCCTCATATTTTATTTTCGGCGTAATGATAAATACCAGCGTAAGTTGCCTAGAAATACATACAACGTAGCTAGAGCACCAACACACGGAGTTAGAAATTATTCTGCAAATCTTCATAGTATGTCAGTTAGTCCTGTGAATTTTTTATCTTCATGGACTGTCCATTTTAGAAAAACTGATCAAATTAAACTACCCTCATCGAATGAATCCGCTCTTAAACCAAATGAACAGACCACAAAATGTTCTAAAAGTGTACTCCCTGTATATAATTCGGGTTTAAAACTACATGAAGATTTAAAATGTGATAAAGTAACTAATGAAAGTGAAAATTACCTTTATGACTCAATTGATATTTTTGAAGAAAATCTGGATATTAAGTGCATAAATAATGTTAAATTATCTAGAAAGCTTAAATATGATTGTAAAATTGAAGGTTATTTACATAATGATGTTTATATTTCTTCGGGAAGTGATGCAAGCATTTCTAAAAATTTTAAATGTGAAAGTGAAATATATTTTGAGGAAGCCATTGATATTTTCAAAGAAAATTCTAATATTCAGTGTGTAAATGCAGATAAAACTTCGGAAAATTTTAAATGTGAAACAAAAAATTATATACATGATATAGTTGATCCTCATTTAAATATTGCAGAGTGTAAAAATGATCCTAAAACTGTTGATAGTTTTCAATGCGATAGCGAAAATACAGCTTTCTTAAATTCAATAGATATGTTTGATGAAAATGCTTCGATTAATGACGTTGAAAACTTTAAACTTTCTGAAGTTCAAAAAGATAAACTAAAATGTTTCAACAATATTAAACAGTTTAATTGCATGGAAGGGGAAATTGTGAAAGTGTATTCTAAATTTGTGGAGGTTAAGTGTAATGATATTTGGGACAAACCAATTTCATTTTCTTTACATGATTTTCATGTAAATGGAAGGTCTGCATTAAACCTTGGTCTAAACGACTTTTCAAATATTTTAAACGTTGGCGATACCGTTACTTATGATGGTTTCGAAGTAACAAATGATCTAAAAATCACTCGGTACAAAATAACTAAAGAGTGCAAAAGTTCGAAAACTAATTCTTCAAATGAAATATTCCCAGAGAAATTTATTGAACAAAACGAGTTGTCGAAAAACAGAAATTTCGATGCAATATTTGACGAATTTCTTGAAAGCAATTTCCCACCTTCAGTTAAAATTTCCGAGACTGATATACGTATAGAAAAATTTCCTAAAAGAGGAATACTCATCGTAAATTCAACAGCACCACTATTGCATGATAACTTACTTTTTCTTCCACCTAGTCATCCTGTATTGCAGCATTCCAGCAAACGAAAATTGAAGCGCCCCCCTCCTCCAAATTATGACTGTAACTACAGAACCAGGAAACGACCTAGGAAGGGCTTTCAAGCAAGAGTATGGACAGAGGTAGCTACCCCCCTTATGTTGCCAGTGCTAGAACAGACTTGAACAGAAAAGAAAAGCCTCCTGACTGTCTGGTACCCAAAATTTCGGATGCGACCCAGATCCCACAGCTGCCAGTAGTCTAGCAGACGATAATCCACACCTGATGACGAAGACAAGCTATATAAAAATCAGGTGATTACGTTCCATTTTTTTTTTCTCTTTTTATTTTCAGGTGTATTATTTTTCAGGATAAAAGGAAAAATCCTAAAAAATTTGAACTTTTATTAGCAATGAATGTTTAAGAAATGAACTATACTTTATGACTATAAATTTGTCTATTGTTTACCTGTCAAGCTGACAAAATTCTTTACAGCCATCACCTGCAGAGTTTATACTTAATCTCCTTTAAAAATGTATATAATCTATGAAATATTAATTATTGTATGATAGGTTGTTATATGGAGGAAAATTTTTGAATGTATATGTATCCATGTATAAGTATCTGGGTTAAACTAGTTTAAAATGTAGGTTTAAATTATAACTGGGTAAAATTGAAATTTTGTATAAAGTTTATAATTATTTGCTAATCTTACTTAGCATCTTAAATGTAAGCAGTTTTTGCTTTAAGCTTCTGATTAAATCAGTTTAAAAAAGAGGGGAAATAATGTACGTGTAAACATTTAAGTATGTTATATTGATATGTTCACATTACTGTTGATTTGAGTTGCATCTGCTAACTGTAGATATTACAAAATGTTTTTTTTCTGTTTTTCAGATAAAATGCTAAGCTTTTCATCTAATTTCTAAATGATATAAATGTAAGAAGAGTTATTTTTTATCATCTCAAGGAAGCTGAAGATCTTTTGTCAATTCTGCTAAATTTTCATTGTAAAATTTTGAATATTTGTTAAACAAAATGAATTCCCAGATATAGCTGGATGATTGTAATTACCTCTGTAAAATATGGGACTACACTAGACAGTAACTTTAAAATATTAACGAGCAATTTAAGAGAAGGTTTGCTTTTCGAAATGACGCACTTTTGTATTAGTTAAAAGTTCTAAAAGTGCGTGTTTAAGAAATTTGGTAAAGTTTTTTTTAGATTAAATACGATATTAAATTAGTTTTTTTTTCCTTCCTCATATAATGTATAAAATTTAACGAATTGCTGTAGATTAGGATTATAACGTTAAAATTATTGAAATTATAGATTTAAGAACTTAGTTTAAATGTTTGAATCACGCATTCAGGATTAAAAAGTTTGCATTTCGAAATTTAATTACGTTAGTGTTTAAGGAAGATTTTGCTAGTTTAAGCTTAAGTATAGAGGCGATTATTTTTTTTTTCTCTTAGAGGTTGTTAGTTCAGAATTATTTTAGAGGGAATAAATAAGTTTATTAGGTATTTTGTATTTAAATTTTAAGAAGCTGGAAGCTAGTTGATTTAAAATTATTATTTTAAGTTTGAAAATTTTTTTGAAGGTTCGCTTAAAAACCTTCTAACAAAATTTTATTTTTAAAGGGGGGAGCTGTAAGGTAGGAGGCAGTTTCGCAAAGTACGAGTCGCGAAACTGTTTTCAGGGTTTTACTTTCCCTACTAAAGTATTCTAATAAGGATTTAGGATTTAAAAAGAACTTGCGTATTTTACGAGATTCGCCAAGGGAGTTTTAGTGCAAGCGCGGTTAAAGGGAAAGATGCAAATTAGCAAAACGTATAAAAAGGATGAAGGTATCGTGCTCGGGGATGAGGGATGGAGGTGGTTTAGGTGTGAAGTGGCTTCTGCCTGGAAGCATAAGTCTGGCCGCGAGTACGCCTAGGATATCTAGCTGTTCAAGAGATCATCGAGCTAGCAGTCAAGTTCCTTTCAAGAGTGGTAATATAGTATCGTTTATTGATTTATGTTATGATAGTTCAGTTATATTCTTGCTAGCTAGTAAAAGTATTTAGTATCTATAATTTTACGAGGAAGTTTGCGCAAATAATTGTATTTCAAAAGGTCGTTTAATGGTGTAGTCCCATGCTCCCTTGAATTGAGATTTAATTAAATATAATATTCAGTTTTACATTTGTCTCTGTTGATTACTTTCTCTCACTACTTCATTAAGTATGACGTTGGAAGACAAGACAACGTCTTTACACCCTGCGTGGAGAATAAAAATTGTAATGCCGTGTCTCCAAACTACCCCTAGTGTTGAATCCGAGACCGTCACAAATCGCCCACTCCGACTAAACCTCGCGATCCTTCTCAACCCGAGTTGCAAGCCAGACATTTTATACAATTTTCCAATTCTTAATTTTCGTTCTTATAAAAATTCGCAAACATCAAAATTTAAAGCGTCTTTCCGCATTTTACACAATTTTTTGTCAAAAACTGCGGATATATATATATATATATATATATATATATATATTAATTATTTCTTTTAATAAATCAAACTTTGGGATTTTGTGTTTTTCGACCACTTAAAAATGATATATGGTAAAGGAAGGGCACCGTTAAAATGTAAAAATAAATAAATAATAAAATATATATGCGAAAAAAGCATGTTACATATTTCAATATCAAAACACGTTTATATGTTGTTTTAGAATCTTATAATGAATTTTTCTTGAAATTTAAAACGTGATTTAAATGAACTTTTTATAGAATATATCGTGAAAATAAAAACAAATATATATATAATGCATATTTTAAATAGCCCAAAAGTTCTGCAAAAATGTTTTTAAAATATGTTAATGTTTTTTTTTTTTTTTATCAATATTTTTTATGTTACATTTAAACGATAGAGATACATAGTACTATCGTGAAAATTAATTATTTCTAATAAATAACCGATATATCTGAAAAAATATTCTATGCATATAAATTGATCCCTATGCACATATCGTTGTAAATTAAAACTATTAATATTGAAATTTTGATTTTAGAAAGTCGCAGATTTACATTTTCCACATCTACCTGATTTCGAAATAATTACAGCTTTCGAAAATTCATGAAATGCTTCTAGATATGTATATAACAGTGTATGTAAAGAAGTATTAAGAATAACAAATAAAATAAAAAAATATTTCTAGATTGTTTTAATAGTAAAAAATAAAATTTTACTGTATCCTACATTTTTTTAAACCTATTTTTTATATATGTTTCTAATCTACATGTATTCTAAATATTGAAACATATTATATTAAATTTTGGTGGTAAATGTGCTAAAAAATACTTGTTTGACGTATCTTGTTGTAAGTAAATTATTATTTTATTTGAAAGGATGAATTATATAATATATTTTTAAATAATTTTTCTTGATTCAGAACTTTTAATGCTAATTGACTTATAATTTAAATTTTTTTGGTTATTATTTCTTGGTTCAGAACTTTTAATATTAATTGACCTATAATTTGAATGATTTCGTTAATGGTAAATAAAATGCTATATAAACATAATCCGTTTCAAAATACAGCAATATGTTGTTAAGTAATTAAAGGAAATATGAGAATATGAAAGAAAAATTCATCGAGAAATTTTAAATTTGTGAATTTAAAAACTAAATTGCATGTCTCCATCATTAGTTTTTTAATAAATAAATTAACTATTAATCTAAATTATTTTGTTTATTAGATACATATTATTATATTTGTCGCTGTTCATCCATGCAGAATTGATTTGGTTTTTATTATATAATGAAGGTCTGAGTACATATAAAATTAATATATATATATATATATATATATATATTTATATATCTAATGTATAAAAAAAAATGTTCTGGTTTATGGATGGTGTACGATCATCTTATAACAAAAAGAGGGAGTCCATTTGAGTAATGCAGTCACAATAGATGATGCAGTCATGGGCCGGTTGTTCAGACATCCTGAGGAGTATATCTCGGAAAAAGGTGACGATGGCCGGCACTTTTGGCGAACCCCGAAGGGCGCCGCGAATCTATTTCGTAAACTTTTATATGATGGAGTCTTAATTAAACGTGAATTTACGTAGCAAGTGATTATCGTAAAAAGCCACGATTTCTCGTGTGCTCCCGCTTAAATACTGCATATTTCGGCGGGAACCGAAACTACTCTTATGAATGCTTATTGGATAATTAGCTAATCTAAAAAAAAAAAAAAAAGCCTACCTTTTATCATTGGTTGACCCGGGCATCTAGGTTTTGGTATTTCGCAATGCTTTACCGCTTATTTCGACTATTGCATAATTTTGATTACAAAACTTATTCTGAAATCAGATTCCTGCGCTATGAAGCTCTGTTGAGAAACCAACTTTACCTGGGCACTCAAATAGAATTCTCATAAAATTGTTCATAAAATTTAGATTTATTCTGAGATAGTAATATTAAGTTATCACTTAATATTAATTTAAATACTAATTTAGAATCTTGCTTATTTTATCCTTTCATATATATATATATTAAACACATTTATAGCGATATTTTTCTTTTATTTATTGTTTTGAGGAAAATATGTAATTAAAGATAAAAATAATTAAACATTTATGTATTCATTAAACATGTATTTATTTATTTATTTATTTATTTATTTATTATCATTTTTCTTTGTGAAATTTTCATTAAGAAAAAATTAATTTCCTTTTTCAGGCATCCAATTTAGGAAATTATATATTAATGTATCAAAATAAAAATTAGATACATGTTTTGAAACATGATAATAGAATTACAGTCTACAGAAATGCAAAGCTCGTCAGTTAACTTCCTGCTTTTATTCAAAAAATGTTTGTTGTTAAAAATTTATATATTGTGTCAAGTGAAAGGAAAAATTCTTTCAATCCTCCTGACTACATAATTCAAAGAGAGAGCGAAAAAAAATACCATGTATGTACCAGTTTAATTCCATTCCTCTAGGCATGTTTATATTGCTTTAAGTTGCCGCGATATATTGCATTTTGGAAATTACTTTCAAACGCAACAGAGAAGAGTATATAATTTCTTGTTCGTTTCATATTAAAACAGGATACTGAATGAAAGTTATTTTCCTTTTAATATGTAGAGTAATAACAAAGTTTCCTTTTAGTAACGTTAAATTCATATAGAGCATAAAAATATTTACATATTTACAGTAAAAGAATATACGTATGCAGAAGCAACATCGCTGCGTCGAACATAAGCATAAACATTTTTCTGCTTAAGGGGTCTGGATACTCTTAAAATCGTAGAAAAATATTGAAAAAAACATGTATTTTTAATATTCCATATTTACTTTAAATAACATCAGATAATATTAAAATTTTAACAGTGTATACTTACCATACTAATGTATCTAATTATACCGCAATATATATTATATAAATTTTTAAGGAAAAATATATGGACATTTTTCATGCTTAATAATTCAAATGTACATTTCTCACTGCGCGCACAGTTCCGAGCTCAAATATTAGTGAAACTGCAAAAATATAGTTTCAAATTAATCTATATATTGACTTCTACGACGTATACATCATTTTTAAGAAATAAAATTAAAATTTATTTTTTTTAAATTGTAATAAACTTAAAAAATCAAAAATTTCCAAACATTTTATGAATTTTTTTTATAATTTTTTAAATTATAATTTTTTATATTTAATTGATGTATACGTTGTTCAATATGATCCAGACATTATACATAAAAAGTTTTAATGTCATAGATTAGTAAGTTTTTTAATTATGGTGTGCGCAAGTTCAAAATATGCAAGTTGAGAAAAACGCACTTAAAGTTAAAAATTGGAATTGTAACATTAATAATTTATACAATGTGTTTAATAACCATTAAATTCGCTGAGTCTGTGAATTCTATACCATGAGCTATTAGTTTCACATGTTTTATATTATTATTTTTCCTGTATGATTTTTTGAAAGTTTAAGTGTCAATCCTTTTTCTCAAAGAAAAGTTTTTCGTCGAAGTATTCGTAACCATGGAGACATGGAGTCACCACAGTACTGTCACTCCATGTCTCCATGGTTACGAATACTTCGATGAAAAACTGTTTTTTTTTTTTTTTTAAGGAAAAAAAATTGGATGGGTAACGACTTTATTCTTAAACAGAAAAAAATGTTTATGTTCGACGCAACGATGTTGCTTCTGTGTACGTATATTCTTTTTTTGTAATTTGTAAATATGTAAATATTTTTATAGTCTATATAAATTTAATTTTACTAAAAGGGAACTTTGTTATTACTCGACACAAAGTTTCCTTTAAGTAACGTTAAATTTATATAGAGCATAAAAATATTTACATATTTACAGTAAAAGAATATACATATACAGAAGCAACATCGCTGCGTCGAACCTAAACATAAACATTTTTTCTGTTTAAGAATAAAGTGAACGAGATAAATACATTAGAGTGCTGATTCAATGGATGAAGGATTATCCTTCTGTGGTTCAAGATGAATCACGTGACATGAACCAATAGATTGCTACGTTTGGTCCATTATCGCTATTCTGATATTTAAATTTTCAGTTCGGCAAATTATCATTATTATTAGATAACACGAGAATCCTATAACTGAAATAAATTGTTTTTTAGAATAATTTTTCACATATTTCACATTATAATAAATAATAAAATACTTATTTTTTCATCATTTCCCAACAAAGTTTAAAAGTGTTTATAAAGAAAAGTTAAACTTGTAAAAGAACTAAATTTAACAACAAATAATAATTTATCAACTATTTTTAAATATTTTGTCGGTTAGATTTCAACTACACGAAATAAAAAAGAAGTAAAATAAAAACTAAAATGATTTAAAAAAAAAAAAAAAAAAAAAAATATTTAACTACATAAGTAAACAAAAACACAGGCGGTTATGATTTTCGCCAAGTACAATCTCTAAACCGTTGCCATAGAAATTTATTGAAAATAAGCTGTTACCAAGGGAAACAACGCATAAATGGTTCATATCACATGACTCATGTTGGACCATGTCAGAGTTGCCATTTATCAGTCTACTTTATTTATCTCGTTGAATAAAGTCAGTCGCCAATTCTTTTTTTCAAAGAAAAGCTTTTCGTCGAAGTATTCGTAACCATGGAGACATGGAGTCACCACAAGTACTTAATGATGCCAATACGTATATACTAGATGATAGTTTTAATTATTATAAACTATTCTAAAACTTCTGTTATCGATATGAAACATTTTTATTCATTATACTGAAGTTTAAAATTTTAATCATCAAAACATTTATTTAATCATGTAAAATTTACAAAATATAAAAGCTATAAGTAATTGATAAATCCCTATATTTATTTCATAAAATTTGATAAATACTCGCAATGAATTGTTATTCTTAAAATCCCTAGATTAATGATACACATAAAATTATGCAGTGAAATTTGAAAAACTGGCATATACATCATACCTTTAATGATACTAAATTATTGTTAATTATTTTACTCAATTGTAATGCTAATTGTATGCAGTTATTTCTCGCGGCAAATTTTTTTTTATTAAGATAAGAAGTAAAAATTTATTTACCAAAACTATTTTCCATACAACGAAAAAAAATATGTTTTCTTTGATCATAATACAGTCATTTTAATATTATTTATGACATATAAATGGTAATTTAAAAAATTGAACATAGTTCTTTCAATAGAGGGTATTTTTTTTTTTTATTATTACAATATTATATGTAATATTATACACGTTATATAATATTGCTATGTGCATTTTGGCAATATTTTTAAATTAATATTTCAATTTTCAAGTACAATTTATTTTCATAATAAATTTGCGAAGAAAAATTGAAAATAACCAATTTGAAATTTGAAATTCAATTTCAAGGCTGCCAATATGTAATAATTATTTGCGGAGAAACAACAACTTCTTTATGCAGTGTAAACGAATAATTATCTATTTTTTGGAAATTAAAGAACATAAGTAACTTATTCATTATTTTAAGATGTATACAATCATTTTTTTTCCCCAAAAATTTAGTTTTACGGACTTTATTTTTATGTAATATTTTAAACATTTTGTATGTACAGAAATTTTATGCAAATGACTTGACGAAAGCGTCTATAAATATTTTTTTTGTAAAAATACGTAAGAACTCTCAATAAATACTGCAATTATATATATAGCATTTAAAATTTCTTAGTTAGGTTTATAATAAAAATAAATATATTTCTCTGTGTAAGAAAGTTTGTTATGCAGATTTTACAATGAATGAGATAAATTTATAAAATATATAGAAAAACTGGAGAATTTTTTAATCAAACAATCTTCTGATAAAACATTATTCACGATACAATAATGTGTCTGAACTTCAGATAAGACATTATATATATATATATATATGTATGTATATATATATATATATATATATATAGAGAGAGAGAGAGAGAGAGATAGATAGATAGCTAGATAGATAAAATTATTTCAAAATTCATGAATAAAACCAACAGAAAGTATTAACGGTTATTTCCAGCCCATTGTTCCTAGAAAAATTCTTAAAATCCGTTAGGCTTTCTCAATGAAAGAGACCTTTGTTTTCCACTTATCCTTCCCCATGTCGGACTTAAGCTTTTGAGAATTGCGATCAACTGCAAATGCCCTATTATAGAGCCTTAAGAAAAAAAAAATCCTTTTTCACGAAATGAAGCAATCGTTGTCTAAAAAGGGCGTTCCCCATTTTTGTATGGGGAAACACCCGACAGCAAATAAAGCTTATTTTGTGTGAACTTCTGTAAAACGATTTTTTTCGTGTGAAGAAACCTTAAAGACAGAAATTTTGAAGAAAATAAAAACATTAAAGCATATGTTGACTTTTATGTTAAAGTACCTTATTATAATAATAATAATAATAAAATAAGTGTATATACATCGATATTAAAAGTATTATTTTAAGAATTAATGTATGAAAAACTCCAAAAGTTCAACGGTTCAAAGAAACGGAAGAGAAAAGCCTTTCAACTAATTCTTTTTGAAATAAAATCTATACATTTAGCAAAAAACTTTCATAATATGAAATTTGTTATATTTTACTGATTCTGACTAATAATCTCTTAAATATCGAGAAATTCTAGAATGTGACATTTTATCGAAATATTATATATGTATATATTTAAATTATTTACAAAATTTTCACCCCCAGAACAAATTAAAACTTTTTCTTAAAACACTTTTGTAGTGCATTTCGAGTTATTTTCAAATACACCACTACAATATCAAAATACTTTTGTATAGCCCTCTGTAAACAAAATATGAACGTTTTTCATACAATATTCTACGTCAAATATGCTTTCATGCATGTAATATATATATTTTAATTTCAATTTATTTAGTAAACTTTAAAAATGACAAAATAAATTAGCGATAAATTTTTACAACCTACGAAATATTTTTAAATATTTTTATGACCCCCCCCCCCCCCCCCAGTAACTATTTGCCCGATTGCAATAAAAATCTAATGGTTTAATTTTCAAAACTAAGCTTTGATTTCCTGATATTATTTACTTTTGCGTTATGCTTATAACAGGCTTTTTAACAAGAACACAGACACACCACTAAAAATTTTTTAGGATACCTGAAAATGTATAAATATATTAAAAACTCAGTATTGCAAATTTAACTCCAAAACAATACATTCTTTACAGTATAACAGCAAGAAAATTATTGATATTTTCAACTATTTCACGGCATTAAAGAAAAACAATTATCCTTTACTTTTAATAATGAAGGTTGCACGAGTAAATATACATTTGCAAGCACACTCCTATGTCAAAACTGTAATAACTGTAATTAGAAAAGTATATTAATGTTTATGGTTTTAATTTTCTTTAACATTGAAAAAAAGTGGTGCTGTCATTCATATACAGTGCAAAAAATAATAATAATAATAATAATAATAATAATAATAATAATGCAGAAAATTCATGGTAGAAAAATTGCTAGAAAATGTCCGTTATCTATGCAAAAAAAAACAAGCAGACAATTTTTTTCTTTAACAGAATAATACACAGAATATTAGCACACAAGAAACTGTTTTGTAGTGCACACATAAAAATTCTCGCATTGAATATAATTCTTTAGTCCCACCAGCGAGGATGGAACCAGGGCCAACCGCATTGTAAACGATGATATTGCCTCTCAACTACGAAAGGACAATTTGCTCTGTTACTTAGCATTTCTCAATCCTGCTTTGATACAAATTTTTCTAATGTAAAAGAAAAAATATGCAACCATCAGGTGAAATCTGTATCAACTGTTTGCGTATGTCATCTGGATACAGAAAAAAATGTCTCTTTTGACAGATAAAGATGTAGTTTTAAAATAAATTTTTATAGTTTTAGAAATATAAAATATGTAAGAATTTTTCTATTTTTACAGAACTTTTCTATTTTTTAACAGATATTTTTACAGTGCATATTGAAAGCGTTGCTTGTTTTTAAAAATGTGGACTAAATTTTTGAAAATAATATGTTTTGCTTCATGAAACGTTTCTAATTTCAGAAATTTTGTAACAATTTATTCATATATTTGATAAATATTAATATATTGCAGAAACATTTCTGTGAAATACAGGGCAACAAATTGCTCCAAGTTTCCTAAAAACGTTCAGGAGTTTTTTTTTTCTTTTTTATATTTTCTTCAGATCTCTATATAGTAATATAATTAAATTAAACTTTAAATTTATTATAAACTCTTACGGAAATCAGGAATGTATATTTAAATATTTAATTTTTAACACGGAAAACATTATTTATATGCATATGTATATATTAAGGTTTTTATAAATCGCTTTCTCTTTAATTGTTTTTATTGCCAATATGTAAAATATAATCATTTCTTTCTTTTTTTTTTTTTTTTTTTTTTTTTTTTGTATTGTTTTTATAATATTAATAAAGAGTAGAATATTTTTTTCTTAACAATACTACTAGAAAAAATCGCTTACTATTATGTTGCAATGGCAAACATGAATTTTATAAATTTTATCGAAAAATAAAGTAGTATTTTTTTCATTTATTAAGTACTGACTTAACGACAGAGTGAATTGTAATATATGGAAATCTTTGTTTTTGTTTTCTTTCAACTTTTGTTTAAAAAAACAAATGACTTCAACCAAATGTACAGATTAAATATAAATGGGATGAAAATGTCCATAATTCCCCTTACTACCTAATAAGATGGAGGTTATCATGAACATGCCAGTTTTATATGATATTTCTAGGCGTGTTTATGTAGTGATAAAATTTTATGGAATACCGCTTTATAGAGATTACTTTCAAGCACAATAACGTAAGCGAACATAATTTTCTGTTTCTTTTGTACTAGGAAAATGTGGTGAAAAGAATTTATAGTTCTTTTAATGTCGGAAAAAATTACTTTACTTCCGCCTAGAAAACTATATTCGTTCAATATATCTGAGTTGCGGCACTATTTTTATGATTGTTGTAAAGAGTAGAAAAATTTTATTATGGAAAAGAATTTTAGTTTATGTTGATCTTGTACATCAATAATTTCACATTAAAAAATGCTTTAAATTTTAACTATAATATGCATTTGCAAAATAATGCTACCTGAAAATCGAATATGAAAAAATATAATGGATTTTTTATTGTTCTTTAACGTGTATGTTTTAGTTAATTATTTTTAAGGATGACATTACTAGTAAATTTTTAAAAGCTTTGCTTCAGCTTAAATAATTAGTTGACACGATAAAATCAAATGTAATTGTATATACAGAAAACCTTTCACGAATCAATAATTAGTAAAATTAATCCTATAATTAAGATTCTTAAAAAAATAAATAATACATTATGATTTATAATTGCTCTGTCAGTCTCTTTTTAGTATAAAACTAAGAATAACTTACACTGTACGCAAATATAATAAAATATAGTGCATAGTAATAAAAATTTAACATCAGCAGTTTCGACCGTTTCCCCACAAAACAGCCTTCGGTGCTATGATTACAGAGTCAATTTTGACTTAGTCGATAATTTTCGTCTCGAAAACCGTATGTCACTCATTTTGTTCATGGAAAAATCATAGATATAGTAATTTATATACATCTACCATCCCCATGTTGTCGACCAAAAATTTTTAATGCCGGAAGAAATTTTCAGCATCAGCCATTGCGGATTGAAGCTCGACAATAGGAATAGATTAGAATTTTGATGAATTTTGGAAATGTCGAAATTCTGCGGGGCTTTTAATTACACTAATATGAAAGTAATTGGATAGGTTTTCATCAGTAAGTCATATTTCACTAATTCAATGTTACAATCCACCAGTAACGGCCGCCTTTTTCCGAGTGAAAAGGAATCGCATTTTTCCCCGCGATGATCAATTTAGGCCTTATTTGAATGAGAAAGATAGAAGGATAACAAAAGAGTTGCGAAATTGTAGCGATTTTTACATTCAATACTATCACAAATTTTTAATTCTAATTTTCGTATTATTGTATGCTTGCCTAATCAATTATCATACAGATCAAACACACTTCTGAAAAAGTGATAGTAATTGTTTAATTAAAAATACCCTACTAGTTGGAAACACCCATGTATAGAAGTATTTCAGTCAGCACTTTTCTCATCCTGAATTTCCAAAAGTTGCATGTTTAAAAAAAAAATGAAGGCTAAAAACCAACGTTATGGGCGCATGGATAGCTGCAATGGGTAATAAGTAAAAAACTTTGAATATAGCTCCAATGGGTAATAAGTAAAAAACTTTGAATAAACACTTTAAAATTCAAGAACTTGCAACAGTTGCTTCGGGTCGAAAGAAAACACGACCCTTCGTCAATCGAACAATGTAGGCACGAGTAAGCAAACGTGCCTGCAATGTTCCATTAATGATACAAATTAAATATTATTCTCTGAATAATATATATATATATATATATATATATTCCTCGAAGTTTTAAATCAAAATATCTTATTATAAAACTTTCAACATGTTAAATTTAAGTTTAAATTTCAGAAAAGACTTTAAAGAAAGGATTTAATTAAATTTATTTCAACACTCGTATAACAAACCAAAATTCTTTGCAACGCATTCTTATTAAATAATATCTTAAAACTGTTTTAATAATGGAGGCAGTAACAATGAAAAAAAACTTTAATAACATAAATCGTAAAAAGTCGTTGAAGTATATATCAATTTTTATATTAAAGTATCCTACAATAAAAAAAAATATCGATATTGATTTTTTTTTTTTAAATAATAGAAAAACTGCAAAAGTTTAACTTTTCAAAGAAGCTGGAGGAAAAGAAAAACACTCTTAACAAAGTATTTTGTATAATAAAAATTAGACACTTAACAATAACGTTATTTATAAGAAAAGTTATTTTGATTGACATAGTGTAATAATACTTGGAATGTTTTTTTTTTTTCTTTCTTTCTCCTTCCCTTACGCTTTCCTAAAGTTTAAGGAACTTCAATCAAGTGAAAATAACCCATTATATAGCTTTAAAAGAAAGTTTCCTTTTTAGAAAATGAAGTAATCGCTGTATGAAAGAGCATTCGAACTTTCTCTATGGAAACATCCTACAACAAATATAGCTTATTTTTATGAATTTCTATTAAGAAAAAAAATCCCTATGAATAAAACTTTAAAGACATAAATTCTAAAAAGTCGTTGAAGCATATATCAATTTTTATATTAAAGTATCTTACAATATAAAAAATATCGATATAGATTTTTTTTTTTTTAATAATAGAAAAACTGCGATTATTGAACAATTGAAAAAAACTGCAGAAAAAAAAAAAAACTCGTAACAAAGTATTTTTTATAATAAAATTTGGACACTTAACAATAGCGTCATTTAAAAGAATCGTTATATTTTTATTGATTTTAATTGACATATAATCTTTTAAACAGCTGGAAATTCTGTAACGTACTATTTTGTAACATTGTAGTAAAAACATCGATTTGACGAAAATACAACATTTTTTTCTTTTCTCTACATGCTCATAAAATTCAGTTTGCGGTTTAATTTATATATATGATTTTCAAAATTTATAAATCTCATTTTTAATTCTGTTAAATTTCCTTTTTCTTACCACATACCGTTCTTATATTTGTCCGCCTGTATGTCCGGAAATACAGTCGGGAGCAAAATTATTCGAGCACTAGCAAAAAATACTTAATAGTATTTTGTTAAAAAAAATCCTTGTAGAATCATGTTCTTAGTCAGTCTTACAACATGATTCGACAAGGATTTATTTAACCAAACAGTATTAAGTATACTTTATTTTTTTATATACGAATTTTTGCTTGCGCTCGATTAATTTTACTGCCAACTGTATATTCTGGGAGCTATAAATCAAAAAAGTGAAAAACAATTTCAATTAAATTGCATTTATCAATTGAATATGACAATAAATTGTCTTGATTATACTCCGTTTTTTATTATCCAAAAATAATGACAGAAGTATGTTTTGGCAGAAAACGAAATCTGGGATATATGAAATAGAAGAAGACCAAACTTAGGATGTAACACACACACACACACACATATATATATAATCATCGCAGCATCTATAGCATGAAATTAAATAAAATTTAATACCTAAATTACTCATGAAAAATTTTCTTTCCTTATATTTTAAAATTTTGATAACATATTATTAGAATATTTTTTCTCTATACTCTTAGCAATGGATAATACCTCTGCGTTTCAACATTTAACTGATAGGACGTAAGTAATTATTGTATGTAAATTTTGCAAAAAATAAAATAAAATAAATAAATATTATACGTTAATTTAACAAAAATATTTTATTTTATCTTCAGCTTCTAAGTATTAAGTTTATATGGGATTTAAAAAGATTATGTGTATATGTAAGCATAGTCATAAATTCTTTCGGAAGAGAGTGAAGAAAAATATAAAAATTGCTATATTTTCTAGTATAAGAAAATCGACAAAAATTATGAATCTTTCTCATAATTCTTTTTTAATTATATCTCTTTAATAGTCTAATTATAATGGACTAAAAGGGATTTATTAGGATTATGTTTATATATGAGCAAACACGTAAATCATTTCAGAACAAAGGTAGACAAATATAAATATTGTTATATTTATGAGTTAATCAGTATTAATATCAGTTAATATTTTCTTTTCTTTTATCTGTTTAATGGTTTAATAAGATTATGCTTTAAACCTTTAACTCATTTAAGAGAAGTGACATATATTTTATACCATCTAATTGAAATTCCCAGTTCCAAAAATTCATTGCTGAAGTTTTTAATAAAGCTTTAATTTTTTCACTCAGAGGAAAATATTCAGTTCTTTCCTTTCTTTAAACTATGTTCTCAAATACTTCTGGCCTTTAATATTAAATGTACGAAATTGCAGTTGTCCTTCGATGGCTTAACGCGAGTTTTCCCCGCCAGTAGAAAATATTACTAATTCCAAGCTGCAAAAATCGGTTCTGGAAATGTTTAACAGCGAAATAAAAAGTAATTTATTTTTTCCTTTTTACTTTCTCTTACCTATATATCTAGTAGAGAAAGTATTGTTTTTGCGTCAAAATTTCGAAATTGCGTTTTTGTCATATTTTCAAGTTTTAAGGTCCTCCGATTGCAAAAAAAATGCTTTTAGCGGTTGGTTTAAGTGTGTGTCTGTCTATGTGTATATTTTCAGTATATCTCAAGAACAAATGGCAGCAATAAGTCCAAACTTCGTATTCTAAATCTGTATCATGTAGAGATGCTACACTAAGCTTTTCGTTAAGATAAAGTAAATCGTTCAGGTACAGGGACGCCCAAGAGAATTCAAATACATTACGTCTATGAGGGTAATTTTTGGTAAGTAGAGTTTAACATCTTTAGACTGCACCAAACCAAATGAAACGAATATATATATATATTTATATACGTAATAACACGTTTCATGTAGAATATGGAATGAAAATTATTTACTGTTCGTTTACAGGGCTACACAAAAAACTATAATATAATGCGATAATACTTGAAAATTCGTGGAAATGCATTTCCAACTGTGCTGTATGTTATTAATATAGGATTATATTTAAGTGCAGAATGTAGTGTGTACATAATTTTAAGAATATTCATAGGGCAGCCAATAACTAAGCGGAAACATTATTTTCTATTAAATGTAATCGAGGGAATGTTTTACTGTGATATCTTACCTTGTTCATAAAAACTACTCAGAAATTAAAATTAATTCCTCATACCCATGTGGTATATAAAGCATTTCTTAAATTAAATATTTATCGTTTGTTTTTTGTATATTTACACGTTTTGAGTCTCCCTGAATATTGAAGTCATGTTTTTAACGTTTAATCTTTATGTCTTTTATCAGAATAACTTGAAAAGAAATAATTTCAGGCAATTCAAATGTTGCATTTTGAAGTTAATATAAGTTTATTACTTGAAAATTTTTATCAATATTGATAAATTTCAAGGAATGGTGCGATTGAAAGTTGACTGAATAATTTGGAATAAGCTTTTAAATTTAATAACAGCTTTTGAATTCTGTATAAACGTAAGCACAATATTAAAACGAGGGATTGAGGGGGCGGTAGTCTCTCTCATACAGAATTATTTTCCAAATGAAGCTTTTCCGAAGCCTATTTTAAATCGTTTTTAACGAAGGTTTATGTAGCAGTGTTCGTTAACTTATTCCTTAATGTTCAATTTGACTTTATGGTAATGAATTTCAGGGTAAGAGAAAGTCGTTCGAGTGTCACACCAGATTATTATTTTTTTTTTTTTAATTCTGTTCGTAAATTCTGGTGGCTGTCTAATTTAAATGATCTCAACTACTATGTCATTCAAAAGGTTAAGAAGCATTATGTACTTCTAAAGAAATCAATCACGGGTATTTAAATATTTAACTTTACACAAATAATATTTTACATATATATTTCAATATTTTTTTTAATTATTCCTCTTTTATGCATAACTATTGCTGACATAATTAAAAAAATAATAATTTCTAAAAATTTACTTTTATATTGTTCTTCTAATAAGTTTATTACTAAAGAGTATATACAGTTCCCACCACTTATTAAAATCACATTCATTCTGAGCAAAAGTGATTTTATTAAGCGGCTGATTTTATATCCGGCGAACGTTCCTGCCCTTAGGGAAAAAGGATTACTTTCCCGAATTTCAAAAGAAACTGCAAAAGGTAACGAACAATGGAATTAGTAAACAAAATTAATTAATTTTGGTAGATAATTAAGTAATTAATTTTTCGATATAAATAAATTAAACGTATTCCAAGTTCCCATGCACTTTCGTTAGCGGAAAATCATCATTACTTTAGCTAAAGTTCCCGCTGTTCTTATAAATTAAAAAACTTTCCATTTAAACCTCATGAATTATAGTAATTTAAAAAAAAGACATAGAAATTGCTTTTTAATAGTTAGAAAAAAAATCATTTAATACGTTCCTTTAAATTGTTACGGAGATAAATTATGGGGAGTGTTTAATTTGTAACTGTGTTTGAAGTGTACAATTTTCGGCAATGAGCGATAACGGAGGGTTTGTTACGCATTAATTTCTTTTTGTATTAAAAAAAATCACATTGTAAATAAAAAAATTTTTAGTGTGCATAAATGATATTTTTGGCTGCTGAGGAGATATTTTAGAATTTATTAACCGGCGATGCTGATTTTATTAAGCGGCGACTTTAAAAGTAGTTTGTATTGATTTTATTCCGGTCCTGGCAATTTGATCAGATTAAGCGTCTGATTTTATTAACCAGTGAGTTTATTAAGCGGTGGGTACTGTATTACATTTTAAGAGAGTTATTAAGAAGGTTATAATATTTTTACTTTATGCAGTGCGAATAAATAAAGTTTTGAAGCTATAATAAGCCGTTATGTATGGAATCATCTATTTATATTTCCTTTTCACTTTTATACAGGATACAAATGATGTCAAGAAAATGTACAGATTAAATGTAAATGAAATGGTAATGTGGTTACAGTCGGTAACAAAAATGTCCGGACACTAAAAAATTCCTATGTAAAAAAAGCACACATCATACGGTTTATATAAATAAATCCTTATCGAAACATGTTCTTACTGACTAAGTACAGTATTCGACAAGGATTTATTTAACAAAACCGTATAAAGTATAATTTTATTACATAGGAATTTTTGCTAGTGTTCAAACACTTTTGTTACCGTCTGTAAGTTATTGAGAAGTTTATTAAGAAAATTATAATTCCTTTTCTTTAGAAAATTACAATAAAGATTGCCTTACATTATGTAGCAAAAATAAATAAAGTTCTGAAATTAGAATATGCCATTATATATAGAAACCTCTATATATATTTTCTCTTTTATGCAAAATACAAATAATGTCAAGCAAATGTTCAGATAAAATGTAAATGTAATAATAATGTGCATAATTCTCCTCCCCATGTAATAAGTTGGAGGTTACTATGAGCATGTCAGTTTTATCTGATATTTTTGAGAATGTTTATGTAGTGATAAAATTTTATGGAATACCGCTTTATAGAGATTATTTTCAAGCACAATAGCGTAAGCACATGTAATTTTCTTTTCCTGTTGTATTCGGAAAGAGTGGCGAACAGAAATTATTGTTCTTTTAACGTCGCAAAAGATTACTTTACTATCTCCTAGAAAACTATATTCGTTCAATATGTATGACGTATGTGTATCGGAAGTATTTTTAAAATTGATGTAAACAGTTGCAAAATTTTATGACGCCAAAAGATGTTAGATTTAGTTGATCCTGTAGTGCATTAATAACCTTACATTTAGAATATTGCTTAAAATTTTAATTACAAAATGCCTTTCCAAAATAATGTCAGATAAAAATATTTTATAAGGAATGAAATGGAATACGCGCACACACACATACATATATATGTATATATATATATATATATATATATACGCTAACAGCACTCTTATCCACAGTACAACTTCAGGACGCTTCTGTGATGTCTTTTCATCCTGAAGACATCCTGGGGGGCAGATGTACTGTTAGGGAGTGTATATACGTACATAGCGTACATTATTTAATTTTTTAATTATTTTAAAATATTAACTTATATTTATCTTAAATGACGTTATTAACCCAAATTTCATGGTAATTATACATAAAAACTTTTCAAATCAATGAATAACAAAATTTTATAATTAGGTTTTAAAACTGATAGCTGGTATACTGCAACACTTTTAGGTCTACATTAAATCTCCTTTTATAACAAAACTATAATTACCACACACTATTTAAATATAATAAGAAGTACAAAATTATTAAATTTAAACGTGAGACGTCTTGACCGCTTCGACGTACAACTTACCATAAAGCTATTGATAAGTAAAGCACCCAATCTGGGTATGCGTTATTGCCGAAACGTCAGTGGAGGCCCTCTTTTGAGACTCAAAACGGATTTGGGTTCCGTCTGTGTATTTGTCGCACGATAGCGGCCGCAAAAAACCCGCTATTGACTTGTAATTTGGTACGCATGTTCATGTGCCCACGGAATCAGCTGTATAGTTTTGGGTGTGTATTCCATTAGTAGTTCGTGTACAGGGACACGCTATTGACTTGAAACTTATTACACATGTCCATGATCCCCACGAAATTAGCTGTATAGTTTTGGGTGTGCATTTCATTTGTAGTTCGCGTACAGGGACACACCAAAGTTTTTTTTTTATCATTACGGCCAATGGGAAGAATTTGTATGTCGCGCGACAGCGGGCGCAAAAATCACGCTATTGACTTGCAATTTGGTACACATATTCATGAGCCCAACAGAATTAGCTGTATAGTTTTAGGTGTGTATAACGTTTGTAGTTCGTGTACAGGGACAAGCAAAAGTTTTTCTTATCATTACGGCCTATGGGAAGAATCGGTATGTACCGCAATAGCCACCGCAAAAATCAAGCTATTGACTTCCAATTTTTGACGAAATGTCAGTGGACGCCCTCTGTTGAAACTCAGAAAGATTTTTGGTTCCGTCTGTCTGTCTGTCGTGCGATAGCGGCCGCTAAAATCACGCCATTCACTTGAAATTTGGTACACATGTTCAGGATCCCCACGAAATTAGCTGTATAGTTTTGGGTGTGTAATCCGTTTGTAGTTCGTGTACAGGGGCACCCCGATTTTTTTTTAATCATTACGGCCTATGGGAACAATTTGCATGTACCGCGATAGCGGCCGCAAAAGTCACGCTGTTGGCTTGTAATTTGGTACACATATTTATGAACCACACAGATTTTTTGCTGTATAGTTTTGGGGGTGTATTCCATTTGTAGTTCGTGCACAGGGACACACAATTTTTTTTTTCTTATCATTACGGCCTTTTTGCAGAATTTGTATGTACCGCAATAGCGGCCGCAAAAATTCTCCAATTGACTTGCCAATTGACACACACATTCAGGCTCGGTATAGAAATAGCTACATAATTTTTTATGTCTATACTTTTCATGGATTGTGTACAGAGACACGCGAAAATACTTAACATTACGGCGTATGAAGTGAATTTCGTTTAAATGTATTTTAACATTATTACTTTGCAATCAAGAAAATGAAATGAAACTAGCGTACGTGAGTAAGATGCTTAAACATATGTTGTTTGAAGAAAATATGTGCTCTTAAGCTTTTTAATTAATGTACAGGACCTTACAAAAGTGTTCTGACAATGCCACGTAGTCATCCAAACGATGTTAAATTTGGAACAATTATTAATTCTATACTGATAAGTATAAAGGATTTAAGTCCAAAAATGTCGATTTTGTGTTAAGTACATAGTCAGACTCAGAAAAAAATTCCATATCGATTGGGGTAAAGGATTTAAATCCATGTCATTTAGTCTTTGAGAAAATTCAATGGTAAAAAAAGATCCGTCAGAAATTTAGCATTAATGTTTGGTATAAGATATTTAATTCAATTTTTCTCCTTTATTAAATGAAGATTGACAATCACTGAATGGTATAAAGCGTATAAACCAACATAATCCCTTTTTCCTAATCGATTCGTCTGATTAGATTTTATTAAGTTTAACTTTATTTTTCGTCTCCTGAAAAATCAAGAATAAGGACTTAAATCCTTTAAACTTATCAGTACAGAATTTTAAACGCAAAATAAGCTGAATAGTTTTTACTGGTGTATACAATGCTTATGGTTCGTTTACAGAGACAAATAAAAGAATTTCGTAACATTACAGCCTATGGACAAATTTTTAATTAAGCGCGCACTTTAATGCGCTTATGCTGCATTGAACTTAACAGAATTAACATATATTATAAAGATGCTTACAATCATGCTAAAATCACGTATGTATAGACTAAAAAATTTATGGTACCACACAAATTAATTCCGAGGAAGTACTGTAATCATCCAAATGATGTCAAATTAGTTTGAAAAATTAATGAGTTATAATTAATTAGGTGTATTCGTATTATTGGCATCCCTAATAACTGGCTACTTTTTCGGGATACATAAAGGAATTTCGTACTATTACGGTCTATAGTCGGTATTTCTTAAAAATGTATTTTAACATGGTTACATCCCCATTAAATATAATGAAATTTTATTAGAATTTTAAAAGCGTGTTTTTCTGTTGAAAATTGTGGGCATATAATTGGTAATTAGTTTACAGGGATACGCAAAATATTTCCGATATGCTATGTATTTTTAATTTTTAATTTTTAATTTTTTTTTTTTTTTTTTTTGCATGAAATTTGGTACTTATGAAATTTGATATTTATGCATTTCAGGGAAATAATACAAGACCGTCGTTTATTAAGAATACATATATATGATTTACAGATAGGTGTACAAAGAGAGATACAGCGGTAGGTTGAGGGGGGCGGCAGTCCGCCTCAGGAATGTATCTGATTGAGGTAACAAGTCGACCGAATCAATATATACTATTATATAATAAGGAATAAATTAAAATGACCTATTGAATAATTTCTGATGCAAATATGATGTTGAATCTCCTGATCTGCAGACCCACTAGTTATTATTATAGATAAATTCAAAATTAATTGCCAAAACGTCAGTGGAGGCCCTTTGTTGAAACTCAAAATGATTTTGGGTTCCGTCTGTGTGTCTGTGTGTTTGTCGCGCGATAACGGCCGCAAAAATTGCACTATTGACTTGAAATTTGGTACACATGTTTATGATCCCCTCGAAATCAATAGTTTTGGTTGTGCATTCCATTTGTAGTTCGTGTACACGCCAAAGTTTTTCTTATCATTACGACCTATGGGAAGAATTTGTGTGTACCGCGATAGCGGCCGCAAAAATTGCACTATTCACTGGCAATTTGGTACACGTGTTCATGAGCTTAACACAAATAGCTGTATAGTATTAGGTGTGTACTCCATTTGTAGTTCGAGTACAGGGACACGCCAAAGTGTTTCTTATTATTACGGCCTATGGGAAGAATTTGTATGTACCGCAATAGCGGCCCCGAAAATCCTTCGATTGTCTTGAAAATTGGCACACACGTTCAAGATTTACATAGAAATAGCTGTATAATTTTTTATGGTTATATTGTTTATAAACTGTATACAAGGACACGTCAAAATATCTTAACATTACGGCGTGTGTGGTGAATTTCGTTTAAACGCATTTTAACATCATTACTTTGCAATCAACAAAATGAAATTAGCGTACCTGAGTAAGATGTTTAATGTTATGCTGTTTGAAGAAAATATGTGCTCTTAGGCTTTCTAATTAATGTACAGGACCTAACAAAAGTGTTCTGATAATTTCACGTAATCATCCAAACTATGTTAAATTTGGAACAATTATCAATGAAAAACACAGATTAAGCTGATTAGTTTTTACTGGCGTATACAATGGTTTTGGTTCGTTTACAGGGACACAGAAAAGAATTTTGTGACATTAGAGCCTTTGGACAATTTTCTATTTAAGCGGATGTTAATGTGGTTATGCTCCATTGAAACGAATGGGATTAACATACATTGTAAAGATGCTTAAAAGAATGTTTACTCTTAAAAAAGATATGTATAGACTAAATAATTTATTTATGGAACCACACAAAATAATTCCGAGGACGAACTGTAATCATCCAAATGATGTCAAATTAGTCTGAAAAAATAATAAGTTATAATTAATTAAGTGTATTCTTATTATTGCCGTATATAATAATTGTGGCTACTTTTCCGGGATACATAAAATAATTTCGTACTATTGCTTTCTACAGTCGGTATTTCTTAAAAGTGTATTTTAACATGGTTACACGCCCATTAAATATTAACGCATCTGTTTATGTAGCAAGTAAATCCAATCAATATATACATTATATAATAAGGAAAAAATAAAAATGACCTGTTGAGTAATGTGTTATGCATATAGGACGTTGAGGCTCCTGAACTGCAGATCCACTAGTGATAACGCATTTCATTATTTATTTTCTTATATATACATAAGAAGAAAATAGTGGATTCGGGATAATTTTCGATGCCCAGTTTTTAGTGGATTTACACGTTTAGAGATGTCTTGAACATGTTATTTTTATTATGAAACGTTTGAAACTACCAATACTTTCTTTATCACCTTTAGGAAAGATACGTTCATTTCTTTTTCTTGAATAATAATTGATAAGACGTTTAATTTTAAATAATTATTAGAAACTAAATTACTATTATACAAATTAACCAAATTATTCATTAAAGATATGTAGTTGGAAAAGGTCAGATACACAGTCAAAGTAACCTAATTCCTGTGTAACTCAAATACAAAATTAATTACTGCTATATTAAAAAGCTTGTGTTTTAATTAACTAACAAACTAACAAACTAAACATACTATCTAGTATTATTAGTATCAAAATAAGAAATTTAACATAACAATATATATATAAATATTCCAATTAGATTACTTCGCCAAAGTCGTATTCTTCAATTCGAATGACTCATTCGTAAAGCACTTCTGCCAGAAATTCGTTTTTATACACTGTTCACATAAACTCTTCATAAATGAATTCATTCCTTCTTCCATGAATTAGTTTTGGACTTACTTTCAATTCTATTAACAGCTATATGGCATCTGATCAGAATCTGACACAAGCATCTACATCGTACGCCAGCATCTGGCATCATCGGCATACAATTTTACTGAATATTTTGCCCTGTTGTAAAATATTTAGGAAAATACAGTAAAGAATTTTGTGTTGGCCTCGAGACACTATTTCTAAGAGCATTCAGGTTGAGGGCAGAGGGGTAGATTTAATAATAAATAAATAAATAAACTATCTAAGTTATATAAATTCTGAAAAGTTTGATAATCAGTGCCTTATAAAGAAAATGAAAAGCAGAAAAGTAAAGAGAAATAAAATGGCTTGCATTCCATTAATTGCAAAATTTTTATAATTTTTATTTATTTATTTATTTTAGATTTAATTTTGTTAAATCACTTTGTCATCTTTTACGTTTCTTAGCAATAGGAAGAATTTATTTATTTATTCTGGTAATATTACTTGCTATATCTGGCAAAAAAATCAGGTTCTATAGCAGGAAAATAATCGAAATTGTTTGAAATTTTCCTGAAAATTGCAAAAGTGTTTTCTGTTCCGAAAAACGGCATAGGCTTATTTTCTTTAGTTTGCAATATGAAAGATTTTTTTATTTTATTTTTTTTTTTTTTAAGCAACTTTTTCAATAACAGATTTTTAGTAAATAAAAATATATTTCTTATATGTATAAAAAGAAGAATAAATAAAATGCATAAAGTTTATTTAGAGTAATCAAAATATGCATTCGAAATTACGTATTTTTGCCGCTTTATTGTACAAAAACATAAAAATTACTTAGATTTAATACAACATTTTTATAGACACCACATAAATGTAACATAAAAATGCATTTTACAATTTATAGCTCTTTAAACTCTCTACTTGATATGGAACTACCTAGCTTGCTAAAAGTAAACAATGACATAATACATTTGCTTTTTTTTTTTTTTTTTGTTTGTTTGTTTGTTTCTTTGTTTTTCTGAAAATGTTGTCATAGATATAAAACTTGATTTTGATTACAAATTACCAAAATAAAATATATGTTTAAACTTTTACATGTGAATAATTTAAATTGTACTAAAGAAAGAAAAAAATAGGTTCAGTTTTTCAGGGTCAAATTAATAAATCAATTAGTAATCCATTTTTTATCATTATGTATTGAAACAAGAACAAAAAATCGTGAAGTATGCATTGATTATTAACACTTTCCAACTATATGTACTTGTTGTAACGTATAACTTTGAATATTCGTTGCCTACATTATCACACAGCAGATGACAGAGCTGAAAAGTATACAGATTGACTAATTGAATTTTAAACCAATCTTAGACGTTGCTGGAAAGTGTTTAAAAGGCTTAACGCAAAAGAGAATCCAGCCTTTAAATTAGAATTGCAGCCCTTAATGCATCTGAATACTTTAGTATAGCCTTGTAAATCTTGAAGGTTAATCATATTCTATAAAAAACAGAATTTTAACAATACATGTCAATTTATTTATGACTTTTACAATAGAAAGTTATTTAAATGCGATTTTTAAAAATGTCTGCCATAAAATAGGATGTACTAGCATTTTTGTTTGTTTGTTTGTTTGTTGTCCCTGTACACAAACTAGTTGTACAGGACCTATGATTGTCCTTTTAAATAGGGAACATTCCATAGTGAACTTCCTTAATATATATCTTTTTTTTTTTTTTTATCTGAAAACATTTACGGATGCTGGGGGCGAGAGAGACAGGTTGAAAGGTAGACATTCAGACAGACATATAAACAAACTAAAATCATATTCACACTTAAAAATTGTTAGAAAGTGTTAAAAAGCTTAATATAAACGAATTATAGCCAATTTGTATTAATATAAGTTTTATTAATGCAATTCCAATAAATTTTTATTAATAGCTCTTAATGTAACTGATTATTTTTATGTGGCCCTGTCAGACTAATATTAATCTTACTATATTCTATAAGAAGTACTATATTTTGTGTATATGAATAACATAATTCAGTTTCATTAAGCTTTAAGAGAAGTAAAGTTATTAAAACTTGGTTTGTAGATATAACCACCATAGAACGTAATGGTTTGGAATACTTTCAAGTGTCCCTGTACACAAACCAGTAGTAGTATTTACTCCATTTTAAATAAGAAACATCCGATAGTAATTTTGAATAACATATATTAGTTTAAAGTAATTCCACCATTCGTTTAAAGTAATTCTACTAGAGAAAAGGCAGACGGACGCACAAACTGAAGTATACTTTCAAGTGTCCCTTTACACAAACCAGTACAGCTATTCAGTCCATTTTCAATAGGGAACGTCTCATAATGCACTTGAATAACATGTATCAGTTTCAAGATATTCCATAAATATTTATGGGAGTTAGAGCGCGGACACACTGACAGACAGATGGACAGACAGATGGACAGATGAACAGTCAGACAGATACACAAATTGAAATCATATTCACACTTAAAAATTGTTAGAAAGTGTTAAAAACGTTTAATGTAAACGAAAGTGCAGTTTCGACAAATTTTTATTAATAGCCCTTCATGTAACTGAATATTTTTGTGTGGTCCTGTAAATCTAATGCTGATCACACTATAATCTATAGAAAGCATTCTTTTGTACATATGAATACCATATTTCAATTTCATTAAGCTGTGCAGAAAGTAAAGTTATTAAAATTCGGTTTATAGAAACACCTGTCATAGAACGCAATGATTTGAAATACTTTCGGGTGTCCCTGTACGTAAACCAGTGGTGGTATTTACTCCATTTCATATACGAAAATTCTGATAGTGAACTTGAATAACATATTTCAATTTCATTAAGATTTGCGTACAGTGAAGTTATTAAAATGTGGTTTATAGACATATCTCTCATAAAACACAATAGTTTGAAATACTTTCGGGTGTCCCTGTACGCAAACCAGTGGTGGTATTTACACCATTTTATATACGAAAATTCTGATAGTGAACTTGAATAACATATTTCAAGTTCGTTAAGATTTGCGTACAGTGATGGTATTAGAATGTGGTTTATAGAAATACCTCTCATACAGCGCAATTCTTTGGAATGCTTTCGAGTGTTCGTGTATACAAACCAGTAGATACACTAGCTCCATTTTCATTAGGGAACATACGCTAGTGAACTTGAATAACATATATCATTTTTAAGAAATTCCATAAATATTTATGACAGTTAGAGCGTGGACAGACAGATGGACAAACAAACCAAAATCATTAACACTTTTCAACCTGGTTAGAAAGTGTTAAAAGTTAGAAGCTGAGAAATAAAATTATTATTAAATGTTTAAAATATTTTTATCAAATAGAATAGAGTAGTCTATAAAATATAATTTTTATGCTTGTTTAATCATTTTTACTAAAACTTCCTAAATGCTTTAGAATAGGTAGTTAATTAACATTTATTACGCTTGTAATAAATTAAATACGTTTGAATAACTCCTTTCTAAAAGAAAGGTTATTAATTTTATGAACAATAGTTTTAAATAAATCTTTTAACATAAAATGAAGAATATGGCGATATCTTAAAAAATAAAAAATAAATAAATAAACGTTTATTATGTGGTAAAATAAAATGTCAAATAAAGTTATTCTATAAATTTTTGTTATTTTTCCATGAATTAATATCAATTAATCACAACAAAGAACAAATATAATAGGAAAAATAAAGAAAGAAAGAAAGAAAAATAAATGATTTTTTTTCATACCGTAAGTCAGCGTGTAACGACCACATGTTACCAACAGATAAAAATTGTAGTTAAGGAAAGAAAAAAAATAAAGATTAAAGAAATTTTTTTACAAAGACATTTTCTTATACAGTAAATCAATAACGAACAAGTCTGAATTACCAATGTGTAAAATTAAAGATAAGCATCAGCAAAAAAAATTTATTTTCATATAGTAAATCATAAAAAAATATTAAAAAATAAAAGATTTGCCACACATTTTTTATAAAGATTACTTAATAACTAATAAACTAAAATTATTTATGCATAAAAGAAAAAATAGCAAGCAATAATGCAAAAAAAAAAAAAAAAAAAAAATCATGCTCCTTGAAAACTTACGAAACGTTTTCCAATAATACATGTGATAATTATTACAAAAATATTTGTTTTAGACAGCAGTGTATATAAATATTACACGGTACATATTTCATATGATATGTTAAAATACTATAATCTAAACAACTCTTAAAAGCACAGAAAAAGCAATATAATAATTTATCCGCATTAAATAACATTATCTATTCGAATAAGTCATATAGTTCGACGTTTAATATAGATATATGAATGAAAATTCATTTAATATAAACACATGTTCTGTACATGTCTATTTAATCTATCTATCTATCTATCTATCTACCTACCTACATATATATATATATAATAAATGCTGAGGGAGGAGGGGGGAGAGAAACGAAAAATGAAAAATGAAAAATGAGAGCAAATAGAATATATTGATTAACAAAGAAACAATGAGGCAATCATGAAAGAAGCCTATCAGTGCAGGTTCGAAATTGTAACACGTTTCAAGCGCTTCCAGAAACACAAAATGTACCTTAGGCAACTACATCTTACTATTCCATGTATATATTTTTAACTAAACACACCTATATACACGTATATATTTTTAAGTAAACTTAAAAATATACACTTACTTCATTTACACATACTTAAAACCACGAACTTAGCAAATTTCGACTGTTACATTAAAAATGTAAGCATGAATATTACACACAGCATTTTCTATATATAACATACTGTAAAACATTTTGACACGCAAATCGGGTTAAGTTTGTTTATAGTGAATAAACAGAAAAATAAACTGCATTACATTTTACGACCCGTAGACCGTAATTTATCGTGTAAATTTTTTGTTTGTGTTTGCATGTATATGTTCCCCAGTAAACGAAATAACTTTTCGTACTCACGATTTAAAGTAGAAAATATGTTGAAAGAAATAATAATATGTATAAGAGTTATTTTATTAGAAATAAATTAACATTAATGAAGCAAGCATTAAGTAATTACCACCCACAGACAAAAAAAGTATTTTTTTTTTTTTACTTTCTCTTACCCATAAGGTAGAGAAAGTATTGTTTTTGGGTCACATTTTCGAACGCGAGATTTTGTTATATTTACACGTTTTGAAGTCCCCTGAATACGAAAATCATGTTTTTAGCAAATGGTCTGTGTGTGTGTCTGTGTGTCTGTCTGTTATCAGCATATCTCAAAAACAAATTATGGCAGAAAGTTCAAACTTGGTATTCTAAATGTATATCATATAGGGATGCTACAGTAAGATTTTCGTTAAGATCAAGCAAATGGTTCGTGTACAGGGTCAATCAAGAGAATTCTAATACATTACGTCTATGGGGGAAATTGCAGGTAAGTAGAGTTTAACGTCTATAGACTGCACTAAACCAAATGAAACGAATATATATTTTTTGTAATAGAGATAGTTAACTGGGAAAAAAAAATTTGTGTATGTAGGAGACTCGCCTCCCCCCCACCTGGGGGGGGGAGTCCCCCATCGAGGGGAGTAAATTTTCATGATGGGTATCTTTCAAAAGAGCTCGCCAATACCTTTAAAACGAATGGTTGAACCATCGATCTGCGATAATTTAAAACAAAGTTATCGATTTTTTTTACTTTTAACGAAAAAAAAAAAAAAAAAAACTTAGAAAAAAAATCGTTTTTTTTTTTTTTTAAGTGAAAACTTCTTTAGACGAGTTGAGCACTTTTGGGTGAACAAAAATCATTGAACTCCCGTCATCGTCAGCTAACGCTTTCCATTTGAAGTGAAAACATTTGGGTGAACAAAAATCATTGAATTCGCGCCATCGTCAGCAAACGCTTTCCATCCTTGTATAATACAAATAATATATCATACAAATAACTTGCTATTGTGAAGTGTTAATAATTATATACTGTATATTGTTTTAAAATCTGGTGCGGCTCTACACGACTTCTCTCATCTCCGGGCACTGTGTCTATTGCTCACAAAACCGGGAGAAAGCCCAAAGCTGCCATTTTTCTCACGTTTTTACAATCTGGTGCGGCTCTACACGACTTCTCTCATCTCCGGACACTGTCTCTTAAAGATTGCAGCCGAAAACGTTGCAGTTAGACCTCACAAAACCGTGAGAAAGGCCAAAGCCGCCATTTTTCTCACGTTTTTACAATCGGGTGCGGCTCTACACGACATCTCTCATCTCCGGACACTGTCTCTTAAAGATTGCAGCCAGAAACGTTCCAGTTAGACCTCACAAAACCGTGATAAAGGCCAAAGCCGCCATTTTTCTCACGTTTTTACAATCTGGTGCGGCTCTACACGACTTCTCTCATCTCCGGACACTGTCTATATTCCAGTTAGACCTCACAAACCGTGAGAAAGGCCAAAGCCGCTATTTTTCTCACGTTTTTACAGTCTGGTGCGACTCTACACGACTTCCCTCATCTCCGGACACTGTCTCTATTGCAGTTAGCACATTAAATAAAATTGTAATATAATTTTTGTAGTAGTAGTTTATATTAATGAATAAAAAAACACTTCATTTAAAAGTATTTCCAACACAATAAAAAATTTCCTGACGATTCAAGAAATACACACGTAATTGTTCACGTTTTCACTTCTGTCAGCACTCCCGAAGTGCAACCTTTTTTTTTTTTTTTTTTTTTTTTTTAATATTGAGAATAAAATGGACTTTTTTTGGATATTTAGTGTTATACTACTTCTCTAATATGGAAATCGTCTGCATTATCGTAAAAGATATTTTTTTTAAAATAATAATTTTAATGAATTATTTTTTAAAAACAGAATTATTTTTTAATAACCGAATTAAATTCTATATAAATGTAGGCGCATCAATGAAATGGGGGTTGAGGAGGGCGGTAGCCCCCCTCACAAAGAATTAATTATCATATAAAACTCTTTCGAAGCCTAATTTGAATTGTTTAACATAGGTTTACATAACATCGTTATCTTACCTCTTAATCTCCAACCTGTATTTATAGTATTAAATTTCAGGGTAAGAGAAAGTCGTGTGAGTGACACACCAGATTATTTTTACTTATATTCCTCTGAAAGAAATTAAAGTGTTACACATACAGTTTTTATTGCTATTCTTGGTCATGCATTTACAGTCTGCAGCAAAATAATTCGAGCGCTAGCAATAATTCCTATGTTTAAAAAAGTACAATTAATACTGCTTTGGTAAATAAATCCTTGTCGAGTCATGTTCTTGGTCAGTATAAGAACATGATTCAACAAGAATTTATTTAAAAAAAAAAAAAAAAAAAAAAACAGTATTAAGTGTACTTTTTACTTTCTCTAACCGTAAGGTAGAGAAAGTATTGTTTTTGGCTCAAATTTTCGAACGCGAGATTTTGTTATATTTACACGTTTTGAGGTCCCCTGAATACGGAAATCATGTTTTTAGCAAATGGTCTGAGTGTCTGTGTGTGTGTCTGTGTGTGCGTGTGTCTGTGTGTGTCTGTCTGTTATCAGCATATCTCAAAAACAAATTATGGCAGAAAGTTCAAACTTGGTATTCTAAATGTGTATCATATAGGGATGCTACAGTAAGCTTTTCCTTAAGATCAAGCAAATGGTTCGTGTACAGGGACAATCAAGAGAATTTTAATACATTACGTCTATGGGGGAAATTGCAGGTAAGTAGAGTTTAACGTCTATAGACTGCACTAAACCAAATGAAACGAATATATATTTTTTGTAAAAGAGATAGTTAACTGAGAAAAAAATTTTGTGTATGTAGGAGCCTTGCCTCCCCCCCCTGGGGGGGGGGGAAGTCCCCCCTCGAGGGGAGTAAATTTTCATGATGGGTATCATTCAAAAGATCTCATCAATACCTTTAAAACGAATGGTTGAACTATAAATCTGTGATAATTTAAGACAAAGGTATAGATTTTTTTTTTTTTTTAATATTGAGAGTAAAATTTTTTTTTGGATATTTAGTGTTACACTACTTCTCTAATATGGAAATCGTCTGCATTATCATAAAAGATAATTCTTTTAAATAATAATTTTAATAAATTATTTTAAAAAAATGAATTATTTTTTAATAACCGAATTAAGTTCTATATAAATGTAGGTGCATTGATGAAACGGGGGGTTGAGGGGGGCGGTAGCCCCCAACACACAGAACTAATTATCGTATAAAACTCTTCTGAATTTGAATTGTTTAGCATAGGTTTACATGACAGTTCTCGCTATCTTACCTCTTAATCTGCAACCTATATTAATAGTATTAAATTTCAGGGTAAGAGAAAGTCGTGTGAGTGACACACCAGATTATTTACATAGGAATTATTGCTAGTTCTCGAATAATTTTGCTGCCGACTGTACGCTTTGCATAAATTTTCCATTTAAATTACCGAAAAAAAATAAAAATAAAAATAAAAAATAAAAAATAGAACTTTAGTAGAAATCATAGCCAGATGATTTGAGGGACATACTCGAATCAGAAGTATTTTCCAATTTTATTAAAATTATATTAAATAATAATGTTTAAAAAATGTGTAATTACCTGATGGATAATTTCCAATCAGTTTTATATACAGGTTTCTAAAATATTTTCTTTATTTTTTCTTCCTAAGTCTCCCTTAAACCTTATATTTATTATTTGAAATTTTCATAAATGTACATTTCTTCAGCGTGTATAGAATCCCCTTCAGAAATGAATTAATCAGCACATCTAGAAGCAATTCTTTAACAAAAGTACCTACTAAAAAAAAAAAAAAAAAAAAAAAATCTAAATATGAAGCTGCAGAATATAAATTAGAGACTAAAATAAATCTTCGCAAGCAATATTTGAATTTTCTATCTATTTTCATACATATTTAAGAATTTATGATAACGTTTCCTACAGAGTAATAAAGGTTTAGACGATAAAACACAAAAGAATATTTAAATTTTAGACTAATTTAAAGTCTAAACCAAACAGCTAAATGTAGAAGTTAGGAGAAAATGACACGAGTATCGCCTTCGTTCTCATGGTCTAATTACGAGAAAATTTAAATTTGCAACACACAGAAACGTTACAATCGATTTTCTTGAAAAATAATAATAATAATAATAATAATAACTAAAGAATTACTGCTTCATTTAGTATTAATTAACAAATTCAATGCATCCTCTGAAGAGACTTTAAAATGTTAATTATAGATAAAACTAGTGTGCTTGAGATTTTAAATTCATTGTATTTAAAATCCACTTTATAATATTTGTTAGAAAAAAAAAAGTGAGAAATCCTCTTAAAGCAGTTATCCTTCATGAAATTAGAAAGTCTTTTAAATGCTCATTATATGTAATTAAAAATAATATTGACTGAATATTTACACTAATTCTAATGTTGTTCCGATAGCTTTAATCTGAAATTTTCGTCAATGTGTCTGCAAATTAGATTCTTAAAAATATTATATATATATATATATATTTATATATTATTTATATATATATATATGTGTGTGTGTGTGTGTGTGTGTTTTCAACTATCCCAACTAATAAAAAATACATTTTAGGATAGATCAATGAATTGGAAAATAAACTAATATCAATGTTTAAACAACATGTATTTATTTATTTACTTTTGTATGTTATATAAAAATAAAATGATTTTGTGGTACTTTAACATTATGTTGGTTTGTTAAAAACATTTTTAAACATTAAAACAAACTTTAATATAACACTAATCGGTAGATTATAGAACCGCGCATGGTTCTTATGATGATTATGAAATTTTTGTACATAAATTAGTAATTTACCTACTTTATAGAAAAATATCCCACGATTTGATCCAAGGTTATCGCCTTATAAACAGGAAAATTATATAAATATTCTTTGAACATTAGAATGAAAACATACGTAGAAAATATATAGAAGTTATTGCATAAATAAAGACTAAAAAAAAAAAATAACAATAACTAGTTACAACTTACAAGTGAATTTTCAATAATCATTACATATATCTGATAATTTAAAAATGCACAATAGTAGACCCTGACTTATAGAAACTTAAGCATCAGATGTCTAGAACTGTCAGTTTTCTATTTTCCAAAGGTAAAAAAACATACCTGAAATAGAAGGACGAATTAAATATCATTGAGATGAAAATTTGACATGTTTAAGAAGGGATGATTTTTTAGAATACTAAAATCAGATAGATCACGAATTAAATTGTCTCAAATTTAGTTGTTTCTTAAATAAATATTTTCTGACTATGACAGGAAATGTAGAGTCTAAAGGTGTTAATCAAGTTAATCTTCCAAGATATCACGTGTCAAGAACTTTCCATAAATGTTCGGACACATTCGATTTCAGATATTTTGTCAAATATCTAGAAAACTTGATGAGGAATTATCTTAAAACTTTTTTCGCGTAAAAAACATGTTATTTCTTATACATTTCGGCGTTTTTGCTTCAAAAGTAAAAAGGCGACCAGCAAAAAAAGCAAATAAAAACAAAATATTTGTTATCACCGTATAAAAAGTAATACTTGAAATGCGTTCTGGCTGTAGCATGAGATTATGAAGCTTTTTTTTTTTTTTTTAACCAATAATCTATATACATTTATGTAAGACTTGCGTATATAATCATGGAGATGTGATGGTTTCTTTAAAATACTGAAAAAAAAAAATATTACAACATTATAAGGTATTAAACTTAATGCAATGCCTTACTGCAATCAAGAATATAAAAATATTACACACCTAATGAAATATGAGCATCTTTGCTAAATACATTTTAATTGCGTATGCGCAAGTTTCAAAGATATTTCATTTGCATAGTATATTAACTAAATGTACTGAGGTATTTATTTGAAAATCCCGAGCGAATATCGTAAATATCCAAAAAGTTATCATTGGTAATGAATTGATTTTCCGTTCCTGGGTTAAAATAAATAAATAAAAAAGGCTGTACGAAATTCTTCTTTTGTTTCTGTTCATGATAATATAGAGTTTATTGATTTTAAATTAAATATTCATAAAAATCCTATTTTTTCCTTTTTTTTTTTTTTAAGAATTGGTATTTAGTTCAAACCAACAGTTAAAACTTTTTCAATATTCACGTTATTTGCGTGGTTTTTTTCTAATAAATTCTGCAAATGATTTTTTTTTTTTTTTTTTTTTTTTTTGTGATTGTACAGTTAATAATTTTAGTAAATAATTTCATATTTCACTAGACAACCTTTTTATATTCTCATTACAGTACGTTTTTAATAGCGTAATATGCCATGTTTTCTAAAAATATCATTGCATTGGATTTAATACCCTGCATATTATAATCAAAAAAGAGATGATTATTTTAGTTTTTTAAAGAAATTTTTTTATCTCCATAAATATAGGCGCCAGTGTCATATAAATCAGTACGTATAATAAGAAAAAGCTTCAAAAATCACATGATACAGACAAAACAGACTTCAAACACTACTTTTCACATGGTAATCCCAAACTTTTTGTTCGATTTTCAAAAAAAAAAAAAAAAAAAAAAAAAAAGTCCCTTTTTCTTTTTGGAAGAAAACTTAAATTTAAATGTATGAGGTGTAACATATTCTTTACAGGCTCAAAATTTCAGGTTGATTTTCTATGGCATTTTCTAGATATTTGACAAAACGTTTGAAATCCAGAGTGTCTGGTTATTTATGGAAGATTAATGTATTTAAGGTTAAGTAGGAACGTTAAAATTATTGTGCTAGAAGGTGACTGAGTGTGTTTGGCACTTACAGCTGGCAAAGTATTTACTATTACGATAAATTAAAATTTCGTAAGCTAGCACCATAAATTTCGAAAATATGCAAGTATTTTTCAATTTTCTATTTTTGACTTAGAAAGTTTTTATTTATCTTTAATTAACATTTTATATTGCAATTTACTGCTTTCAAAAACTTCCTTTCCATAAATGACCGGACAATTCTGACTTCAGACATTTTGTCAAATACCTCAAAAAGTACGAGACGAATCATCATGAAACTTCAGCAGGGGTCAGGTTTTTAGCTGTGCAGATCTGAAATGGAAATGACTCATTTATAAAATTTTTAGCAAATTTTTAGCATTTAAACATAAAAATATATTTAGAATGTTAACTTTTCAAGAAATTTACAAATTAAAACGTAACTACACTCAAAATATCATGCTAAAATAAAATAATGCAAAGTCGTATAAAAATGTAAATGAGATAGCCGGTAACATAATAATAATAATAATAATAGGTTATTATTATTATTATTATTTTCATTTTTTAATTTAAATAATTTTCGGAAACTTTTAATATGCTCAACATTGTTATAATTTTAATGCAAATGTATACAATTTTTTATAATTCTAATACATTCATTTATTTTTATTTTTTTAAATATCTAGTTCCTTTTAAAAATTTAAATTTTTATTCTATATTCAATGATCTCAGTAAGAAAATTGCTTAAGATTCAAAAAATGAAAATAAAATCTTAACTGGAATTTTACTTTTCAAGAAATGACATTCCTGTTTTTGACATGGCATTCGAAAAGTAAGAATGAATTTTATAAATACATTTCTAAAAACATTTTATTGAAGTTTAGTATTGTGAATTAAGAATATATTTTAAATCAAGAAAATGTTTCCTATAAGGCTTAAGTCGTGCTATTAGATTTCTGAATGAAACAAATCATACAAAATGTGCAAACATTAATTACAAAGTAACAGAAAATTATTAATGCTTATATTCTGTTCATGATACAAACGGGTCATCATAAAAAATACAGTTAAATTTTTAAACTTTTTCATAAGTCATGAAAACTTCCATTATAGTAGATTAAAATTTAACGACATATTTATCATATAAAATAATACTTTAAAAAAAATAAATAAAAAATATAAAAAAAATAAAAGGAATCTTTGCTAGTGCTCCGATACCTTTGCTGCCGACTGTATTTCGGATTCCTTGAAAAAAATGTTTTGTTTTATAAAGAAATAATTAATTTTTGTAAGAATCTCCTACGTTTTCAATAAGGGCAAATGCTTTCTAATTAATGCAGATTGCATGCTTGTCTTTAGTTTAAATTTTATTTATTTTATGTTTTATTATCATTAATATAGTGTATTGTTTCTTCTAAATTAGCATTTAAAAACTGAAACGTCGTTTAATATTATCATTATTACTATTACTTTTATATTATTATTATTATTATTATTTTACATATTATAAATGAAGAAAGTACTAGCAAATAACAATGCAAACAAAACTGCCATAAGTATATATTTATATATATATATATATATATATATACATTTCAAATTTAGCAAGGTTTCTGAAATAATATCAAAGACAATTCTGATTATAATTAGTCTAAACTACTTTTAATTTGTTACTTTTTAATATTTATTTATTTTAAAATAAATGTTATCATATTTTTTAATTAAATTAAAGTATTTTTTATTGTAAAATCGCTAAAATTAGTTTTTCATCCTTGTATTTGTCGCTTTTTTCTCCTTATTTTGAGCATCATATGTGTCTTGTATTGTCTGTTTCACTGTTAACCGCACTTTTCCTAATCTGTATCATTGTATGTAATGTTTTTAATTTATTTCATCCTTTCTTAATTTTATTACATTTTACTTTTGGATTATTTTGGTTATTTGACTCTGGGTGATTATGGTTCGGGTATTAGTTAAATAGAAATTTTAGTTTTATGTACTCTTTAACATAAAAACTATAATCTTTACATGTTCTATTTCTATAATGCCCTTAAAATAATTAAGAATCGGCATACTTCCATTCATTTGATTTTGCCTTATTTTGGTCTTTTTCATTTAGCTTACTTATTGTTTGGCCATTTTCTATCCTTTTTTATTATTTAATTATTTTTTTTTTTTTATGATAATTTTTTATAAGTTTTAATGTATATATATTTGTAAAATGTATTTTAAATTTTATAATAATTTAAAAATAAAATGTTCTATGTAAAATACTAAAAAGTGACTTTACTGTTTAATTGTATCACAAAATAACGATATACATAAGAAAAATTTTCTTTTACACTAATTTTAAAAGAAATTAAAAATTAATGAAAAATGATATTAAAACATTTTTTCAAATTAGACTATTTGTTAAATGAATAATTATTACTTATATTTTACACTTTAGTATCTAGTTAAAGTGATTAATGACCGAATTTTGACAGATTAGCGTCAAAAACGGAATAATTATTACGTTAATATGAAATTCATGTTTTCATGAATGATGTATATTCGAAATGTGGTCGAGAGTATTTCATTACGGTTAAAATCACGTTTGAGTAAATACTTAGAATAATTTGATCTCCTGTTTTAGAGTTCAAAGTTGCGTGACGTTTTGCACTAACGCAGTGATTCGATATGCTGTTAAACGTGAGCCTGAAATTAATTCCAAGCTGTATCCGCATGTTAATTTCAAACCCTTTTTAACGCTTATATGAGTACTACATAGTTATATAAATAAATATCTAAATATACAAATGAAATTCTCTCAAATATATGTAACCATAATCTCTACAGTAATAAAATTAAGTAGCATACATCTGTTCTTATTTCGAAAAGCAATTTTTCAAAATAAAATTTAGGAATTGAAAAGTAAATATCAAACTGAAAATTATTTATTTTTATTAATAAAAAAAAAAAAAAAAAAAAAAAATGTTACAATTAGAATAAAAAACCTGACTTGATGCTGCACAGAAATAACAAAATAAAGTTTTAACCAACATTAAAAACTAGCGTGAAACATATAAAACAAGTATACTGCAGTGTCCGTTAACCTTAAGCACGCCGTCATCAGTGCACAGTTTCAAGACGGATCATTGCTCCTATATCAGGGCTGCCACTGGGGACTGTTTATTTTTTATTTTTTTCGTGCCACTATATCTAGAACATTAAATTTTTAATAAATTTATGTAGGTAAAGTGTAGATTTATCTGCGTAAATGTATTATAAATTTTATTTTATGGAAATAGCCGTTATGAAATGAATATAAAAATAGTCGCTAGTTGCAGCCCTGCTATCTATAAACAGAGAATTGGATTCTGATGTCGGATTAGCAGCCAAAAGAATGGGCCATTGTTAAACCCTGCTGGGTGAATGATCATATTTTTAACTTCAATTCAACTAAAATAATCTGAAGGATTAAATATTTATATGAACTTGATTCTCTTGAAGCTTTCCACGTTTATAAAAATCATAAAAATCTGATTAATTGCGATTCTGTGGCAAAGTTCCTGTCGGACTGTCGGTAATATTGTATAAAATCCACATTTTCGTTAATTTGACCCATTTTTTCAAAGCTTTGTATATCCCAATTTCGTATTGGTAAATACCTCCAGAATCTAATACTATTAACTATTACACCGAATCTATAGAATTCGCTTCTCTTTTTACATGTAAGAGCAATAATCTGTCATGTCATTCTGCACTGATGACGTGCGTTTATCGCTATTGAAACTGCTGTATGTGCATTTTATATGCCTTATATTGGCGTATTTAACCTAGATTGGAAATTTACTTTCCTATATTAGACTTGATTTGTTCTTTGAAACATACTAATTGAAGAATTGTTCTATAAAGCTTATACAAAAATTAATTTGGTTTTAACATAAAATTACTTAATATTTCAAAACAATTTGCTTTGCCTAAAACTTTACATTATTTATCAATCGATGCAATAAAAAAAGAGACTTAACATGTGTAGGTATTTTCATTTATCCACAAATAACCGAATTCACTACCTGTAACAAATCTGAATCACGATCTAATCGTTTAAGGCAAAGGTTCAAGGATTAGCATACTTTATTTCACAATGAAAAATTTCGATAATTTTCTAACATTTAATCCCCTTCATATTTCACCTTTTGCACAATTCTATTAAATCTTTCAAGACCCATCCTATAATGCCACTTTTTTTTTTTCAATATCTATAAATTTGTAAATCTATAGATTTAGTGTAAAGATTTTCTGCTCTTACTTAATATTTCTGCTCTTATGTAAATAATAAAAATCCTTTTTTCAAATTGCAATTAACGTGATAATTCGACATTTTGTAATTTTGAATTCGCATCAGTTTTAATTACTACGTTACCGAGCAGTGTTGTTAGATCTGGCGGATTTTTTAATCAATAATCACCAATAATTTTTAACCTTAACGTTTCCCATACAGCACAGAATGTTTCAGTTATGTTTAAAAAAGCTTACAATGCTTCATTATTGAATTTTAGGCATGCTCTCTGATACATTTCTGAAGCATTCGCCCTTTCCGATGTTCCATCTGTTTAGTGACTGAAACGTTTCTGTTACGTATCCTTTTTTTTTTTTTTTTTTACGATCGCGGACATTTCTACATTTTTGAAACTAATCGGAAAACAAACAGACCGTTTCAAAACGTTTTTGAAATATTTACAATGTTTCGATGTTACATGATTGTTACATTTCTGGAATATTTTTTGCTGTTAGAGTTTGCGTAATCATTTTCAAGATTGATAGTCCATTATGTATATCAAATATCACATCTCAAAATTATTGGGGATTATTGAATAAAAAATGCGCCATATCTGTCAACACTAGTACCGAGTCCCAAAACTTCTGCTGTTCATTTTTTTCATTTATTTATTTTTTATTTTTTATTAAGTTCACTACTTTAATTTTAATACCAATTAAAGATTTAAATTCGGAATCATTTTTTCACTTACGACAAGAGCATGTGCTGTTAATACAAAATCGTTATTGAATATTATTTCGTTTGATGTAATAAAAAGTCGAGTCAACGTCTGATAGTAATCCGAGACTATTGCTCTGTTTATTATTCACAATTTCTTTTATAATCACACTGCGACGTACAGGGATCAGTGCGTTTGCATTAAAATAATCTTTGGATATGTAAGTCCAGCTGTTTTTCAATTCTTTTATATATATATAGTTAAGTGGAAGAGACCTTCAAAAAAATTACTGACAATGAAAGCTCCATCACGTTCTGTTTATCATTCTGTCTGCGGGCGTCATTCTCTTGGATTATTTAAATTCGGATTTTTTTTCTTTTTTGGAAGTTCTTTACTTAAATCGATGGCATCCTGAAAGTTTTCAAAACTCGCCGCTAATCTGTATAAGAATATTATAATTAATAGTTCATCATCGATCTTAATATCATATTCTGACAGTTTACCTAAAAAATTTTTTGTTTGATCACGAATGCTCATTGAAGGAAAACTTTTTATGTTGAATAAGCGATTTAAGTTACGGCTCATTACGAGCCAGTCCTTTGGTCTGATATATCATTTTTAGTTTTTCCAAACGTCTAATAAAGCATAACACTACTTAATTCATTTTAAACCAAATAATGATACACACAAAATTATGTCATACTTTGCTTTTTCATCCATCTCAGTCCTCCTGTATAATTCATCTTGAGTCTACATCATCTTGTACTTGTTCAAGTTTCGGTTTCGAAGTAAATGCATGCATCTCAAACATATATGTATTTTTGTTTAAATCAGGACTTTTTTCATTTGAATGTGTCACATTTTATAAATGCCCTTACTTAAAGAGTCATCTTTTTATAGTTACAATCGGCAGCAAAATTATTGAAGTGCTAGCAATAATTTGTAAGCAGGTTTCGTGCATCTAATACTATTTTATTTAAAATATTTGTCGAGTCATGACCTTAGTCTTTAAACTGTTTATAAAAAAGTCAGTTGATTATAAAAATTAACGATCAAATTTTAAAAAAATTAAAAGAAAAGAAAGAAATATATGGATATGTGCTTTAATAATTTTGCTGTCGACTGTATATACGAAAACATTTACAAAATAAAAATGTCTAGTATAAGTCCTATTTAACTTAAATGAGGAATTAATTTTGTATACTAGTGTCTGTTAGTTCTGCTAAGCCCTAAACCTGTTAGGCAAAAAATTATTAGTAAACGTGCACATTTAATTAAAATTATAAATACAGACAATTAAGAGAAATACACTCTTAATGTTTAGATGATTACAAAACTTTCTCTGAGTGAGAAAAAGCGCTGTTGTACAGTAGCAAGTGGTGGTGTGCCAGTTAAGTTGAAATAAACTACTATAAAACAGGAAGAACAAATAACTAAGACTTAATATATGAGTGAAAAAATACCTTTATAACAAGAGAAAACAACTGAAGTCTCCGAACGGCTGTTCTGTCGAGATTGACATTGGTTCGAGCCTGACTCCTATTATAATTGCAACGAGATTGTTACATAAATTTCTGTATAAATATATAACTTATATTCTTATACAAATATATAATTATATAAGTTATAAATGATGTTCATTCGAAAAGTATAAATGCATAAATGCCTCTTGTATTTTGTTGTTAACTAATGTTATTTTCTCAATATTATTATCAAATAAAAAAATATATATATAAAAGTAAAAATATAGTATAAATACAATCTTATTTCATTATTATTTAAATAATTACTATAAAAGTAGTTTACAGCTACCTATTGATCAGATTTTAAAATTATTTCAAATTATAGCATCACACTTATGTTTAAAAAACGTAACAATTGTAAAATCATTTATAAACTTAGAATTAAAACTAAGAAAAACTCGGTTGTAACATATATAACTCGCTTCCAAACTTTTACAATACCTGAAACTTCTCTTTCACAATCCTTTGTAAAATACGGAATTCACACGAAACGAAACATGAAATTGTTTAAATACATTATCAATTATTGGTTGCGTTAAATTGATTAAAATTGCATGAAACTGATTAAATACGTAATCTTTTGTATTTTGTATATCCTTGATATACAAAACACAAAAGATTTTTCTCTTTTATGGAAATATATATATATATATATTTCAAACATCTTAATAGTGAAAATTTTCCTTTTTGTCAATGTATACTGCTTTGTTACATATAACTACAATTCATTTTGCACAGTGTCAGAGACCTAAAGAATGCTATAAAATGTGCTTGGGAAGAACTGTCTTGCGATATTTTGTTAGAATTGTTAGATTCGATGCCGAATCGCATCTTTCGTGTTATAAAAAACAATGGCGACTCCACCAAATATAACCATGATAGAGGATTTTCTTTTAGACCATTAGTGTCTGCTAATTATGTTGACCACTATATTTGGAAAAAACTGTTGGTGTCTTATAATTTTGTCCATTATGTTTTTAAGTTTTTTCATTAAATTGTATGAAAATATCATTATTATAAAATAATTATATATGATAACAGAATAAATTTATGTTTTTGACGTATTTGATAAAACATTTTTAAGCTCTGAATCTTTTCTTTCACTATTTGTCGAATTCGATAGGTGTCTTATAATTATGTCCACCACTGTATATATATTAAATAAATAGTAAAAGTACATTTATAAAGGCACTGAAGAAGAGTAAGAATGTAAAAAAGCTATTTATGCAAAATTAAAAAGCTTAAAATAACATGACCTACACAAGGCATTTCGCTGCAGTTATTGCAGTATCATCAGGTATTAAAACGAAACAAAATTTGCTTACAGTCATTAGGTATGTTACAGTATTAATGTTATTCAAGTTTATAAAAGTATACAAAAGCAGTTACGAAGTTTGGTTGATTTCAACCACATTATTCCTGTAGCATATAAATACCAACAATTGTTAGCAATTTTTTGGTATCTTTTTTAAACACCTAATGTGATGATGCAATAGTTGCAGCAAAAAGCTTTGTGTTTGTCATGTAATTTTTATTTAAATTCACATAATGTTCTTTTTAAACATCATACGCATGAAAGTGTTTTATCTCGTTTAATTTTAAATCTAGTTGGCACATGCATATTTAAATAAAAATATTTTAATTAAAAATATATTTTTCTAGAATAAAAATTTAATTTAAACTGAAACAAAATCTGAGTATCGTAACGGATCTGTTACATTTTATAAATTAAATTATAATACATGTATTAAAAAAAATTGTCATATGTAATAATTCACATTTTATTTAACTCTCTCTATGTCACTTGAAACATAAGGGATATTCATTATGCTAAATATATTAAGTATATGCTTCATATATGTTTACATTATTAAGATATAAATTTATTTTTCTTGTCACTATTTATAATAGATATGTTTATAATAGATGCTATTTATAATAGATGCTTTGACAAAATGTAATTCTACAACCGAATTTTAAGAAACAAAATGCAATTCATTAACAACCATGATTTTAATTAATAAGGAACTTCATCTTTATCGCTTCATCTTCGTTGTATTATCTGCAGGAAAGTGTAATTCTGTTTGAAACTCAAAAGAGCATTCAGTACTCTCGGCGAACGTGACTTTCAATATCAAATTTGCTGTTAAGTAAACAGCGGCACCTTATCGCAATTTTATGATAAATGAAAATGTTACAGAGTGCTATTGTTCGAAAAGTCAATATACGTCAGTGATGGTCAATAACTTTTATTATAGCGGTTATTTATATTATATATTTATAAAAGGAAATTTTTGATAAACAATTGATGAACAATTGATTAATGATATATATTCAATGGATTAATGATATATTATAAGTAGTCTGTCTTTCTGAATAAAATTCAAACGAAAAACTTTGTTCCCAATGATATCACAGTTGTTTTCTTAACGAGTATCCTTTTATCATAAAAAAGTATATTATTTGCGAATTTAAACCCTGAAACTTAAACGTCAAGGGGTTTATTATTATGTTTCCCACAAAAACAAGAACCGACATCTAATAATGGGAAGCAGATTGCTATCAAATTTGGTACATGGACTATATCCGACACTAGGAGACATGGCTTTTCATTGAGAATCAGAAAAACTATCAAATAAAATAACAAACATTAAACGCCAAGACAATTGCAACATTTTTTATCCAATGTGGGTCATTTTCTTTTGCTAAATTTGTCATTTTTCCTTACAAACCGTTACCTAATGGAGATTATTTACTGTAAAATAAAATCAAAAAGCTGCAGTAAAAGCATAGTAAATTATATAGTATTTGTAGCATCTTCATTGTGTATGGTATAAATAAAAAATTTATACGGTATATTAAACTTCAAAATACAGTATATGACTCATGTGAGCCATAAATGGCATTTATGCCGTAAAATAACTGTTTCTTTGTAAAGAAATGGCACATGTACTTGTACTTTGACTGTCTCATTGTTCGAATGCTTACTTATTTTTATATGTCGAATATGTATTATAAAAAACTTTTCCTTATACATAACTTAATTTTGATTTACGGTACATATAATGAGCACACTGCTGCTCACCGTAAAATGTACCGTAAACTGTATATATATATATATATATTTTTTTTTAATGTTGAATTAAAAATTCTTTTTTTATTATTTGAGTGTACCTCGGGTATTTTCTATAAATTGAAATTACCAGCAAATTGTTCATTCGTTTGAGTAATAAGATGTTTTATTTAGGTTTAGTTTGATTATTACCACACGATCAGCAGCGTAGGAAAGGGTTGTTTCAGAAGCTCAAGTTCCAGCTATTTGATATCGCAAATTTTCCTTTGAATTCCAAATGAAAATGAAAAAAATAAAATATTTAGAAAGCAAAATTAAGGTCTTCTTACATTAATAATATGAAATGGTTTTAAAATACGGATAAATTTGAATTTTATGTTTAAACACAGTTTAGTTTAGAATGCTCTCTATAGAAACAAAAACGAAGCAAATCATTTCGAAACAAAATACAGTAGAACGAGCGATAGATTACAAAGAGAAAATCCGTTTTAACGCAGTGGTATATATTTAAATACTTATATCTTTCACATTCTTTCTCCGTATTTTTCCCTTGAATAAAGTATATTTTCTTGTGTTTAAAAACCTCAGTAAACGAGCAAGTGTAGTTGATAAGGCTACATCTGCAGCTGTTGAAAATTGTTTATGACGAAGTATACAAGAAACATTTTTTCTTTTGATTGCGTCTTAATGTAGAAGAATGACTAAACATAGCTAAGTATAATTGCACAGAAGCACAAATAAATGTGACAGAACTTTGATCACGTACTCTGGTTCTTTTTATGGGTAATTCGACATTTTTTTTTTTTTAATATATATATAACAAGAACGTCATTTACAAGAACATATGTGATTGCAAAAAAAATATGATCGTTACTAACAAAATATGAACATTCAACATTTATATTTTACAGCCAATCCAGGTAGACCACTTTCTAATACTGATCATTTATATAACAACAAATTTAGGATTATCTGAAGTTTATATAGTCTTGGAGTAGGCTGGTCTAAGAGTACGCATCCGATAAGAGTACGCAATCCAGCAGTCACTATGCTATTTGCGTTATGCGTCTAAATTCAGTGTTATTTTGAAGTGACGGCTAGTGGGAGGTGATGAGCGAAAATATATATATATATTAATGTACAAAAACACAGAAATTACGTAAGTTTAAATATTTTTACCTTTTTTATATAAATATTTGTAGCATTTTGGTATTATTGTGATAAGACTACAAATATTTAAAAAGAAAAGTTTATGCTGTTCGATCTGCAAGAAACTAACCTAAGCCTCACAGCGAGAGCGATTCAGGTCTATGCCAATAAATGGTGTTGCACTTCGTTTGAATAGGTAATCGTCAATGTGTGTAAGAGTACGCACTTTTGTATGTTGCAAGACTATGCGCGTACTCTTACTCGGAAATTTTTTATAAAAGCTTTTACATGCATCGTAATCTTTTTTTCTTTTAACAGGATGTCAAGGTGACAAAGAATACTCAAAGAAGATTTTGTACTCTAGAACAATTGCTGGACGCAAGAACAGGCATCGAGGCAGGCGAAAGTAAGAGAGCGGTTGCTAAATCATTAGGAATACATGGAGCAACTTTGCAAAAGAGATTAAAATGATCAATTCAAGCCAGAAGTTTGGGCAGATACTCTCAAACTTTTTCTCCGGAGATGGAAATAGAACTGCGTGAGCACATCAAAAAAGTAGATAGAGTGTTGTACGGACTAACCACTAAAAAAATATGAGTTGCTTTAAGTTTTGCAGATATTAATGGATTACAAAATTGCTTTAATAGGGAAAAGAAAACGGCTGATATGGAGTGGCTTTTGCTATTTATGAAAAGACATTCAGAATTTTTGCTGCGTACTCCCTTCTTAACAAGTGTTGCTCGAGAAATGGGCTTTAATAAGCATCAATGCGATCGCTACTTTGAAAATCTGGCGAAGTTGTTAGATACCAGTTCCCTTCTCACGCAATTTACAATATAGATGAGACTGTGTTCTCCACGATGCCAAACAAACCACCAATAGTGATTTGAACAAAGGGGATGCGCTGCGTCAATAAGATTTCCGGTGCTGAACGTGGTATCAACGTAACACTCGTAAATGCGGTCAATACTTCTGTGAATTTTATTCCACCATCATTCATATTTCCTCGCAAGCATATGAAAGACGAACGTTTGGATGGAATTCAGCTTGCTTCTATAGGAATGGTGTCAGACACGAGCTACATCAACAGCGCTTTCTTTGTGGACGGTTTATCCCATTTTAAAAATCTCGCAAAGCTTAGCAAAAACAGTCCAAGTACTATTAGTATTGGATAACCACACGTCACACAGCACTATAGAGGCAATTATTTTTTTCCGGGCTAACTACATTCATGCTCTTACAATATCACCTCTACAAAACTCAGCCACTTGATCTATGCATCCATAACAGCCTCAAGACTTTTTACGCATTGGAATTTGAAAAATAGACGCGTAATCATCCTAGTCGAGTGATAACATTTTACCAAATTGCTGAAATTTTGACTCGGGCGTATCTCAAAGCAGCTACTTCCGCAAATATCATACAAAGTTTTAAGGTATCAGCAATACAACCATTAAATCCGGACATTTTTGGAGAAGATGATTTCTTACCCAGTGCAGTGACAGAAAAGCCTTTGCCGGAAAATCGAGATGAACAAAATTTCCATCCAGTTCACGATCAAGTACAAAACTTTGACTGACAGGAAAACGCTACATCTGCCATGACTGACGTCGTTGCCGACGATAATGGGGATTGGACTGATGTGATGGTAGAGCAACTTCAGTCTGACAACTTAGGGGGGTTTCAGAAGTCCAACCAGCAGCAGAGCAAAACTATCAATGAAGCATCAAACGGAATTACTGTTCCAGCTGATAACAACCATGTACCGTGCAATTCATCGCTATCCCCATGCACAACAAATAAAATATCGAGCAAATTGCAGGGTGAGATCATGTCTTTTGAAGGAATTAAATCGCCTCACGTACCGCTTGCAGATGTAGCTCTACTACCACAAGTAAAAGTATTCTGACGATGTAACCGCAAAAGAACAAAATCAGACTTTTGAATGGCTCTCCCTACAGGCTGGCTCTCGAAGAGGATTCGGCCTCTAAACAGGTACAAATAATAATAATAATAAAAATAATAATAATAATTCCAAAACCAAGTACTAAAGGAGCCAAAAATCGGTTTCAAGTTCTAAAGAAGACACCCAAAAAGAAAATATGGAAATGTCCATCATGTAGTGAAGTTATATTTAGACCCCCCCCCCCCAGACGAAGGCTATATAGGATGCTCAGAATGCGAGGAGTGGTTGCATGAAGCTTATACGAGCTATGAAGGTGAAGTAAACTTTATTTGTGACCACTGTAAGTAACGTTGGCATGATATTCAGATCATTTTTTCTGCGTACTCTTATCAATCCACATGCGTACTCTTATCCAACAGCACTTGCAAGAGTACGCAATTCCTACTTTTGTTATTTTTTAAATTTTCGAAAGATGTGGTGTATTTTTAATACGTTTTATGTTATTTTATGAGAGATGTGTTAATTAAGAACAAAATAAAAGTTAAGCTGATTATCTAGAATTATATTGTTCTATTTTAGAACAGTTTGAACCTTAAGGGCATACTCTTAGACCAGCCTACCCTATTCTCATTCAATGCGTATATGCGCGTTTGCCTGTGTGTCTGTGTGTGTGTCTGTGTGTGTGTCTGTGTATCTGTCTGTTATCAGCATATCTCAAAAACAAATTATGGCAGAAAGTTCAAACTTGGTATTCTAAATGTGTATCATAGAGGGATGCTACAGTAAGCTTTTCGTTAAGATCAAGCAAATGGTTCGTGTACAGGGACAATCAAGATAATTCTAATACATCACGTCTATGGGGGAAACTGCAGAAAAGTAGAGTTTAACGTCTATAGACTGCACTAAACCAAATGAAACGAATATGTATTTTTTGTAATAGAGATAGTTAACTGGGGAAAAATTTTTGTGTATGTAGGAGCCTCGCCTCCTCCCCCCTCCCCCTCGATGGGAGTAAATTTTCATGATGGGTGTCTTTCAAAAGAGCTCGCCAATACCTTTAAAACGAATGGTTGTACCATCGATCTGCGATAATTTAAAACAAAGTTATCGATTTTTTTTTTACTTTTAACGAAAAAAAACGTAGAAAAAAAATCGTACTTTTTTTTTTTTTTTTTTTTTAATATTGAGAATAAAATGGACTTTTTTTGGATATGGTGTTATACTACTTCTTTAATATGGAAATCGTTTGCCTTATCATAAAAGATAATTTTTTTAAATAATAATTTTAATAAATTATTTTTTAAAAAGAGAATTATTTTTACCGCCCCCCTCACATAAACTAATTATCATATAAAACTCTTCAGAAGCCTAATATGAATTGTTTAACACAGGTTTACATAACAGTTCTCGTTATCTTACCCTTTAATCTGCAACGTGTATTTATAGTATTAAATTTCAGGATAAGAGAAAGTCGTGTGAGTGACACACCAGATTATTTAAGTAGTGTCCAATTAATTTTTTATTACAGCCCTGATAGGCTTTTTAAAGTTAAGTATTAGGTATTTACTGTCCTATCTTAAGAATCTTGTAACTCTTAAAAAACTAAAAATTTCAAAATAAAAAATTTTCGATTGTTTTATAAAAATGTCTGTATTAAACGTAAAAAAAAAAAAAAAAAAAAAAAAAAAAAAATGAAAGAAAGAAAAATTTATATTGATATGATATATTTTGTTCTTAATCAGAATATGTTGTAGTTATTCATGGTATCTTAATCTTTTGATTTTTTTTTTTTTTCTTTTTCACAAGTAGCATTAATACCTTAAATATTTTCGTTCTCAAAATGTTACAGCTTTTTTTTTTTTTTTTTTTTTTTTTTTTTTTTTTTTTATCATGCACACTTCACTATAGTTGCCTATCTAGCATCTTTTGGCTACCAAAACATTTTAATGAAAATTTTTATTTCATTTAATCAGGGAAAACTGTTACAGTTCACTGATTAAATAATATAAATTTTTCTATTAAATTTTTCTCGTAGCCAGAAAGTGCTAATTTATGCATTTCACATTTCAGTGGTATTGTTTAAGTGTGGTTGTTTTTAAAATTTTATTCGATTAAAAGTGCAGTTAATAAAAAAAGTATATATTTTGTTTTTTTATATTTTAAATTGTGCTATTCCAGTTAAAATTTAAATGTTATTATATAAATAGTACTTACTTTTATGCAAAATGTATATCTTTATAGAAGAATAATGAACAAAAATCGTTTATTCACATTAGTGCTTTTGTATGAGTTTTTTTTCCCTGTACATATGATTCACGTGATTCGTTTTTAATTCCTAATACGCTAAACTATTTCAGCTTGTGTAAAACTTTTCTAACGCTATTTTAGTACGTATATATATAAACTTGGTTCATAGCGTCGCGTGTCGCCTTCCGATAGAATCCAGAAGAATTCTGCTGCAGAGCTTTCTATCCAGTGCCCATTCCTCCTCCAGACCCCTATCTCTCATCGCTTTTTTTATATCATACAGCCAGATCTTTCTTTGTCTTCCTTATATATATATATATATATATATATATATATATATATATATACCCGAATAAACTACTACGTCAGAAACGCCAAAGAAAAATATTGCAAATGCATACTGCTGTTTCGGTAGCCTAAACCGTACCGTCTTCAGTGCAAAAAGGATTCTGAATCAGGACAAGTTCTCGTATATATAGGAGAGGTGCCCCAATAATTATAATTCTTGGGGCATTTATAGTATTCCCTGTCAGTGTGGTTTATCATGTATTGGCCAAACTAAACGCAGTCTTAAATTTCGTCTAAAAGAACATATGAATTACGTCCGCAAACAAGAAACCAATAAATCGGCTATTTCTAAACATTGCTGGGAGGAAAATCATAATTTTAAATTTAATTCAGCTAAAATAATTTGCAGACCTAAATCCATTCATGAACTCGAATTCTTTGAAGCTTTTCATATTTATAAAAATTTTAAAAACCTTGTAAATTGTGATTTCGCTATTCCCTATTTGTCTGACTGTTGAAAATTTTAAATTCAGTCCACATTTTCTTAATTTTTCTACTGTTTACACAGCTAACTTTCCTAAATTCCTATTGGCCACTCTCCCCACCTTTCCCGTAATCCTATTGGTTGAACTAAATCCGACACCACTCCTATATATACGAGCACTTCTCCAGATTCAGAATCCTTTTTGCACTGAAGATGGTACGCTTTAGGCTACCGAAACAGCTGTATGCATTTGCAATATTTTTCTTTGGGT